>CM066050.1:116492165-117226701 GCA_033557465.1 Ichthyophis bannanicus | reverse complement strand
CAGTGTCTGCTGCACACCATATGCCTTTGCTCACGCACAAGGGGAACGAACGAAGGCTGGCGCTAGAGGTTTGGCAAACTCCAACATGTAGCCCTCCCGAATTACTCGTAGAACCCACTGGTCTGATGTAACCCGGATCCAGGCATGGTAAAAATCCCTCAATCGACCTCCCACAGGATGTACCGCCACCTGGCCCCCCCCCCCCTTTTGCTACATTGCTGCTTCCTCTGTGTCGAGGTAGAGGCAGAAGCTCCGTAATAACCTCTGCCAGTCCCCTGAAATCCCCGAAAGGATGGCGCCCTGGCCACAAACCGACCTCTCTGGTAAGGGAAGAACCTTACCAACCGAAACAGCCTAAACTCACAAGTCTGACCCCAGTTTGGCCCTGAAGTCCAAACCTGTTTTGGCTTATCCTCAGGAAGACATCCACCTTTGGACTCCACCAAATCCTTTATCAACTTCTCTAGTTCCTCTCCGAACTGCTTCCCCTTGAAAGGTAGCTTTCTCAAAGAAAAAAATAGTCCTTACCTGCTAATTGTCTTTCCTTGAGTATTCTCCGGGCCAGTCCAGGAACAGTAGGGTAGTCAACCTCCTTCAGCAACTGAGGACTGAAAACTTCAAAGCTTTGCTGACAGCCTATATAGCTCCCCCTGGTGTCAGAGAGTCAGTCTATCTATGTCTAAGCAGTAAGCCCCAAACTAGGACCGTATGGAAGAACCACCAGTTACCATCGCTGTAAGAAAACCCAGAAGCCTGCATCTCTCCTACCAAACTCCTAAACAAACAGCTAACAACTTAGAAAATAGAATAGATATTCCCCACAAAACTTTGCCCTGTCTGGCGGACCAGACTTCCAACAGCTGAGCAGAGATCCGCATGGGAACCCCAAGTCCCAGCTCTCCGCCAGGAACCGCGAGTCTCGAAAAAGCACCATGCATAGACCCCCGCGTGCATGAGCACCGCCACATACAAATCTTCACCTATGCCCGTACGCCAGAAAGTCCGAGAAGACCCGCCACTATCCATCAAAATCTGGGTGGGTCCTGGACTGGCCCGTAGAATACTCAAGGAAAGACAATTAGCAGGTAAGGACTAATTTATTCTTCCCTTTCGTCTCTCTGGGCCAGTCCAGGAACAGTAGGGTAGTACCAAAGCAGTACCTACACACGGGAGGGGGTCCCAACAACCCCGCCAGAACCGCAGCTGCTCCGACTTTAGCGTCTCCTGCAGCCTGCACATCCAAACGATAATGCTTCGCAAAAGAATGCAAGGAGGACCACGTCGTCGCCCGACAAATATCCACTGGCGGAACTAACGCCCTCTCAGCCCAGGACGTCACTAGTCCCCTAGTGGAATGAGCCCGTAGCCCTTCCGGAGCACTAGCTTCACTTGCTTGATACGAAGCCACAATAGCATGCTTCACGCAGCGGGAAATGGAGGCCTTAGAAGCCGCTTCTCCCTTGCGTACTCCCGCAAAGAGAACCAACCAACCTGTCCGACTTGCGAAAAGGTTGCGTTCGTTTGAGATACCTGTGCAGGACTCTGCCAAGATCCAATTTATGCAAAGAAGTGCTGTCGTCCGCCGGCGAATCCAACCGAAAAGTAGAAAGTGAAATCGACTGATTCAGATGAAAACTAGATACTACCTTCGGAAGAAAGGACGGCACCGGCCGCAACACTACCTTCTCCAAGAACTGAAGGTATGGTTCCCTGCAAGACAACGCCTGCAAATCCGAAATTCGCCTGGCAGAACATAACGCGACTAAAAAAGCCGTTTTCCAGGAAAGCTCCCTCAATGCTATCCTCTTCATCGGTTCAAACGGAGCCTGCATCAACGTCCTGAGGACCAAATTCAAGTCCCAGGGAGGCACTATCGTTCAACGCGGAGGCCGCACATTCCGAACTTCTCTAAGAAATAGCTGCACAACCCAATGCATGGACACCCTGCGACCCTGCACCTGTCCTCGATAGAACGAGATAGCCGCTAGATGCACCTTCAAGGTATTCCACGCTAATCCCTTATCCAAGCCATCCTGGAGGAATGAAAGAATGTTGGCCACTCCCGCCACTCTCGAGTGAACCCCATGTTTATCGCACCAGGCCTCAAAGAGCCTCCAAACACGGACATACGCCACGGTCGTCGATCGTCTGCGAGCCTGAAGCATAGTGTTGACCACCGCCACTGAATAGCCTCTACGCCTCAA
The DNA here is from genome assembly GCA_033557465.1 of Ichthyophis bannanicus. Taxonomy (NCBI): domain Eukaryota; kingdom Metazoa; phylum Chordata; class Amphibia; order Gymnophiona; family Ichthyophiidae; genus Ichthyophis; species Ichthyophis bannanicus. The sequence goes on along the minus strand of CM066050.1, from coordinate 117,224,497 downwards.
CCGGTCCCTCTCAAGAGCCAAGCCGTAAGCAAGAAGCGATCCACCTTTGGCATCAGAATAGGACCCTGGTACAACAAATTTAGTCGGCTCGGTAACCTCCAAGGACAGTCGGCCAGTAAACGCACGAGATTCGCGTACCATGCCCTCCTCGGCCAGTCCGGGGCTATTAGAATTACCAGTTCCCGATACCGAGCGATTCTGCGAACCACCCGCCCTATCACTGGCCATGGAGGGAAGACAAAGCAGCTGGTTCAGCGGCCAAGGTTGCACTAAATCGTCGAGACCCTCGGACATGCGCTCCCTACGCATGATGAAAAAACAGACTGCCTTGGCATTGTCGAAAGTTGCCATGAGATCCATCACCGGCTGACCCCAACGCCTCGTGATGTCGTGAAACACAGCGTCATTCAGCCGCCATTCTCCGGGATCTAACAGCTGTCGGCTGAGGAAGTCCGCCTGCACGTTGTCTTTCCCCGCGACATGCGCTGCCGAGAGAGCTAGCAGATGAGTCTCCGCCCACTGCATTAGCGCTTGACTCTCCCGCAACAAGACCGCACTGCCTGTACCGCCCTGTCGATTGATATAGGAGACGGTGACCGCATTGTCGGAGAATACTTGCACTGCTTGCCCCCTCACGAGCGACTCGAACGCCTGCAACGCCAACGCTACCGCTCTCATCTCCAGCTGATTGATGGAACAGTCGGCCATCTCCACCGGCCACCTGATCCCTGCAATGCGCCCCCCAACCAGAGAGACTTGCATCTGTGATGAGCAACACCCAATCTGGAGCGTGCAACGGCATGCCCCTCCGGAGATGGACGGGATCGCTCCACCATTGAAGGCTGAAGGAGACCTCGGCCGGACAATCCAGACGCCGACTGAGAGGATGCTTCTGCGGAGACCAACGAGATAGCAGGGCATGCTGTAGCGGTCGCATGTGTGCCCTGGCCCAGGGCACCAAATCCAAAGCCACCGCCATCGAACCCAGAAGCTGTAGGTATCGCCATGCGGTTGGAGCCTTGAGACGCAAAAAAGCCGACACCTGTTGCAACAGCTTTTGAACTTGCACCTCCGGCAGGAACACTGCCCCGTGCTCCGTGTCGAATAAGGCCCCTAAATACACCAGAGATCGTACGGGCGCCAACTGACTCTTGGATCGATTGACCACCCAACCTAAACTCTCTAGGAACGCCACTACCCGAGCCGTGGCTGCTCGTGATTCTGGCACTGACAGAGCCCGGATGAGCCAATCGTCTAAATAGGGATGCACTAGAATGCCTTCCCTTCCGCAAGGCTGCCGCTACCACCATCACTTTTGTGAATGTGCGAGGCGCCGTGGCCAAGCCGAACGGCAAGGCGCGAAACTGAAAGTGCCCTATGGGCACCGCAAAACGCAAGAACCTTTGATGTTGACGAATGATGGGAATGTGTAAATAAGCTTCTGTCAAGTCTATAGAGGACAGAACCTCTCCCGGCTGCACGGACCGGATGACCGACTAAGGTCTCCATCCGAAAATGTGGCACTCTTAAACAGCCGTTGACGTGCTTGAGATCGAGGATTGGCCGAAAGGAACCCTCCCTTCTTGGGGACCACAAAATAAATGGAGTATCGACCGAGACCGCACTGATCTGCCGGAACAGGCACGACCGCTTGGATATCCAGCAACTGCTGAAGCGTCTGCCGTACCACTAACGCTTTTGTGGGGGATCCGCACGGAGACTGCACGAACGCTCCCTGCAGCGGTTGCTCGAACTCCAGAGAATAGCCATTTCGAATTATGTCCAACACCCAGCGGTCCGACGTTATGGCAGCCCAGGCGGAGAGGAACAACTGCAAGCGACCTCCAATTAGATTTTCCGCCTGGACCTCCCTCATCTCATTGTGGCTTTTTAGAAGTGCCTGGCTGGGGACCAGGAAACCCTCTTCCAAATCCCCGAGCACCCCGAAAGGACTGCCTCCTGGACCCGAAGGATCGTCCTTTCTGATAAGGCGCAAACCGGGCTCCCCTGAATCTGCACGCCTCTTGGCTCTGACCTCGCTGCGCAGAGCCATGCTTCTGACCTTTCGGACGGTCCTCTGGCAACTGCCAGCCTTGGAGTCCGCTAAATCCTTTACAATCTTTTCCAATGCTTCACCAAAAAGCAGCTTACCCGTATAAGGTAACCTACTAAGACGCGTCTTAGAAGAGGTGTCTGCCGCCCAATTCCTCAGCCAGAGAAAACGCCTAGCGGCAACTACTGAAGCCATGGATTTAGCTGACATCCTTACCAAATCATAAAACGCGTTGGCTAGATACGCTGTAGCAGATTCCAATTTTGCTCCTTCCGGAGTCCCCGCTCCCTCCAAGCCTGGAGAGGAGTCAGCCTGCAACCATCTAATCGAAGCCCTGGAAACGTAAGCCCCACTGATGGAAGTCTGCAAAGCCAGCACACTGACCTCAAAGGCTTGCTTGAGAATGGACTCCAGCTTTCTATCCTGTAGATCCTTAAGGGCCGTACCTCCCTCAACCGGGATAGTAGTTTTCTTTGTCACCGCAGAGACGAGGGCATCGACTTTCGGCAACTGCAGCAAGTCCTTCTCCTGAGGAATCGGATACAACCGACCCAGCACCCGTGCCCCCCGCAAGGAGGCCTCGGGGCATTCCCATTCCGACTCTACCATCTGTTTAATCACACGATGCACCGGGAAACAGCGCTGCTCAGATTTAAAACCCTGCAATAAAGGGATCTTCCAAAGGTTCTAACGGCAACACCGGCAAGGCAATATTTAAGGCTGCCAGGGACTGGGAAATAAGCACTCCCAACTCCTCCTTTCTAAATACCCGGAAGAGATTGGGATCCTCACCTGGAGCTAGCTCACCCTCTTCACGATCCTCTGGGTAGATATCCCCTCCAGAAACCAAAGGGATCTCCCTCTCCTCTGCACTGTTACAGTCACGAGACAGCGGCTCTGGATGCACCAACTCACCCTCCGCCGAAAGTCTTAGCTTAGAAGGACCCTCTCACCTGGATCTCCTTCCATGCTAGAAAGAGGAGCCACCACGGGTAACCCAGAGCACCCTGCCTTGCTCTCTGCCTGCTCCATCTACAAACAGTAAGCCCTATGAAGGGCTAAAATAAAATCCGGCGAAAAAAACGCTTGTAAACCCTCAGGACCCACTGCCACGGACCCGAGCTCCTTCGGAAGAGCAGGACTCTTTAATTGACTTGTCTCTTCTTTTTAGCTTTAATGGGGAGCGTGGGAGAAACCGCCGCCGGTTTCAAAATGGCCGCCGTTCCCGCTCTTTCCGCCGCTGCCTGAGGCTTCCCCGCTGCTGAATTACCCGAAGCCTCCTCCATTCAAGCAAAATGCACTAAGCCCCCAAATATAAAAGAGGAACTAATCCAGAAACAAACGGCGCTAACTGAAACGAGCGTAGCCCGTCGAGAGTAACGACGTCGTCCTTATGCGCCCCGCTGTCCTACCGGCCTATTAAGGCTCGCACTGAAAAACAAACCTGTATTACTGGCACCTGCTCCCGAAGCGCTTCCGATCCACTGCTCGCGGCCGAGAAGAGACCTGGGAGTCCTGAAACAGAGAACCGGTGACTGGGGCCCCCAGGACCGCGCTTTGCTCAGCTAGCCGGGCTGTGTCTACGAGGCAGGCTCTGCCTCTACTGCCTGAACCGGCAGCAGACCCCTGACTGCACTGCCAATCCTTAGCCTGTGGTACCCGCCAGCCTGCAGAAGGCCCTTTTTTTTTTTTTTTTTTAAATCGGACCTAAGCTTTAAGTCCACTGTACCCACAGCACTCCTGAACAAAAACTAACCCTGCTAGGGCTAGAGAGGAGTGATTACAATACAAAAAACCTCCGGTTTCATCTCTCAGAGCCTGTCAGCAAACACTTCCTTCAGCTGCTGAGGACTGAAAAGACTGACTGACACCAGGGGGAGCTAAATAGGCTGTCAGCAAAGCTTTGAAGCTTTCAGTCCTCAGTTGCTGAAGGAGGTTGACTACCCTACTGTTCCTGGACTGGCCCGGAGAGACAAAAAGGAACGGGCCTTTGAGGACACATCTGCCGACCAGTTGAGGAGCCAGAGGTAACGGCGAGACACTATCATAGAGCCCATGCTGTTCGAAAGCGCCCTTACCAGATCATAGGTGTCCACAAGGTGGGCCGCCCCCAATTCCAGCCTTACTGTGGTTTCCAGACCCTGTGCCTCCCGAATCGACCCAGGGAGGCCTTGCACCCAAAGCAAACATGCAGGCGCCCCGCAAGCCGAGGCCTGAAGCGATAGAGCGCTCACATCAAACGATGGCTTCAACAGTATCTAGCTTCCTATCTTGGACAACCTTGAGGGCCGCACTGCCCTCAACTGGAACTGTGGTCTTAGTCACTGCTGACGCTGCTGTGTTGATCCTTGGGGAACGAAACATCTCCTTTTCCAGTTCTGTCAAGGGATACAGTCGGGACATGTGAGACCCTCTGAGCCCAATCTCGGAGTTCCCACTCCTCCAGGATCATCTGCCTAATGACCCTATGCAAAGGAAAAACCTTCTGAAGCCTACGAACCGCCTGGAGTATTGGATCTTCGAGTGTCCTCTTTGAGCACTCCTGCCGGTGGCATGTTAAGTTCCTTGAGCAACTCAGTAATGAGCCAGGCCAGTTTCTCCTTTCGGAAGACCCTAGATCTGAGACTCATCCTCCCGTGGGATTTCCCTCCTCCAAATCTTCCTGTTCAAAACCTAGCTCTAGTTCCCCCTCTGAGGAAACAGAACCAGCCTCATCAGCTAACTGACCCTCCAGATGCCTCTTGGCACAAGGCAGCGATGAGTCCGGCTTCACACCCAGTACGTCTACTGAAGCCCCCCTCTTTGCCTTATGGCCCTTAACCTCTCCCTGTTGCTTTAGGCAAAGCGCTTTATGAAGCAACAAGACAAACTCGGGGGGAAAAAATCGCCCGACAGCATTGTTCTGGGCATCTGTGAGGACGAAGGACCAGGGGAACCTCCTGCTGACCCTGCTGCAGTACCAATGGAGCTGTAAATATCACTATTACTCTTATCTAACAAGAATGATTGAACCTGGTCTTTAGCTTCAATGATGTAATGATATTATACAATGTAGTTCTTTTTCAGTTTAAATTTTACTTTTGAACGGGTCTCAGACTTATAGGGAGCTATGGCGTTAATTGTTTTACACCAAATGCTCTACTTTGCATCAACGACCCTTTGTATTCAGTAAAACTTTATAACTTTTGTTACTACCACATACACAATGTGATCATAAAACTGAAAAATGAAAATAGTCAGGCTTATCTCAGTACCAATGGAGCCAAACTGGAATCCCCCTCTCTCCGAGGCGAAGGACCCGACACTTGGGATGCAGGCACAGTAACAGCAACAGCCTCATCATCATGTTCTGCTCCACCGAGCAGGTCTCTGCAGCGCAACCTCTGCAGACACCTTCAGCAGAGAACATGCTCCTGCACGCTCCATAAGCCCCACATTGTGGCCTAGAAGGCATGTCCCTGACAGAAAAATACAGTCAAACCTCGGTTTTCATGATTAATCCGTTCAAAAAAGTCTGACTATAACCGAAACGGACTAAAACCGAAGCAAGATTTCCCATAAGAAATAATGTAAATTCAATTAATCCGTTCCAGACACCCAAAAATATTGACAAAAAATACATTTTATAGAGAATAACTATCTTTTTACATACAGAAAACAATGAGAAATACATATAAATGACTAATGAAATGGATAAATGAGCATGTAACATCACTTTTACCTTTATTGAAGACTTTTGTTGGCATACACAGTGTCGGGAGAGGTGGAGAGGCAGTGTCAGCCAAGCAGCAGGCAGTTGAGAAACAGTGGGACAGAGAGTCTTAGGCTGCCTCCGGCCCCCCTAAGGTAGCAGCCTGACACAGGTGAGAGTCAGAGAACAGCGTGGGGCTGTGCCAGCAGGAGCCTGCAGCTGCAGACTGCAAGGTTTCAAGGAGAGGCCCGCGTGTGCAGGCCTGCAGGACACCCAGAATCCAATCGGGAGGGCAGGGGCCCCGGCGGGAGACTGGGCCGCCAAGGAGAAGCAGATTCGGTCACCAGCTCCTGTCCCGGTTCAAGGGATGTGCAGGGGAAGAGGCAGCAGGCAGACGTCAATCGGGGGAGAGTCCGGGGCAGGAAAGCAGTTTCGGGCAGGCCACGCTGGAGCGTTGAACTCCTCGGCTCCCCAGAGGTCCCGCAGAATCGCTGGCTCAAGCTCCGTGGGAGATCACTGGCTCACGCTAATCCATGGCAGGTACGGGGGGGGGGGGTAAAATGCTGTACGAAAACCGAGACAACGTACGAAAACCGAAACACAATCTTGATGAAAAAAATCAACGAAAACCGAATCGTACGAAAACCAGGGCATACGAAAACCGAGGTTTGACTGTAACTCTGCCACAAAACCAAGGTAAAAGCTGAAAACAAAGTAAAGGAAGAACTCTAACAGCAAAACACCAGCCAGTGGGTCAGTATCACAGCAGGACATTTTAGGGAGATAAAGTTCCTAGATGAAATAAATGACTGCTTCTTGGATCAGCTGGTTCATAAACTGACCAGAGAGGAAGCCATATTGGATCTAGTCCTTAGTGGAACACCAGATCTGGTGCAAGAGATAAGAGTGTTGGGGCCACTTGGCAATAGTGATCATAGCATGACCGCGTTTGATTTAATTAGTGGAGGGATGGTAAGGAAATCCACAGTACTACCTTTTAATTTTCTAAAGGGAGACTATGATAAAATGAGGAAAATAGTTAAGAAAAATCTAAAAGGAGCAGTTGCAAAGGTTAAAAGACTTCCATCAAGCTTGGGTACTGAAAAATACTATCTGGGAAGCCCAGACCAGCTGTATTCCACACTTTAAGAAAAGTGGAAAGTCCAAAAAACTGCCAGCATGGTTTAAAGATGAGGTCAGAGAGGCTATTCCCAAAAAAGAGTAATTACTCACCTGTAACAGGTGTTCTCCAGGAGCAGCAGGAATCAGTCCTCACATATGGGTGATGTCGGCGCCGATGGAGCCCTCGTGTGGAGCATTTCCCCAGCTTTCAAAGAAAGCCTTTGGGAATTGCAGCGCGCATGCGCGGTCCCCTTCCCGCCCAAGGGTGCCATCTTGCTCAGTCTGATGACATAGCTAAAAGACAGCAAAAAATTAGCAAAATAAATGATATGACCGCAACTCCAAGGGAGGAGGGAGGGTTGTGAGGACTGATTCCTGCTGCTCCTGGAGAACACCTGTTACAGGTGAGTAACTACTCTTTCTCCAGGACCAAGCAGGAAGTCAGTCCTCACATATGGGACTCCCCAGCTCAAGGCTACCGGAGACCCCAAGCGTAAAAATGAGCTCCCTCAAGCTCGTCAGCACAGAAGGAAGGAATCTTCTCTGAGAACGCCCCCGACCGGTAGCCCAACACCAGGGCCGGAGGGTAGGAGTTGCCTAAACCCCAAAGAGATTATGGAGTACTGCCTGACCGAAAGCACTGTCCCTGCGGGACTCCCTCAAGGCAGTAATGGGCCGCAAAAGTCTGGCTTGAAGACCAAGTAGCGGCCAGGGCAGATGTCTGCCAACGGAACAGAGCGGAGATGAGCCACTGACGCAGCCTTCGCCCTGACACGATGAGCCGTGACTCGACCCTCCAACGAAAGGCCAGCTGCCCCATAAGCCCAGGTGATACAGTCAGCAACCCATATGGACAACGTACACTTGGAGACAGGGAGCCCCAACTTATTGGGGTCAAAAGAAACGAAAAGCTGAACAGCCTTCCGATGCTCCCGCGTATGGTCAAGGTAGAAGGATAACGCCCTCCTAAAGTACAGGGTATGCAAGACCATCTCAGCCCGGTTGGCATGCGGCCTGGGAAAGAAAGTCGGAAGAACCACCTCCTGATTGAGGTGAAAAGGTGAGACAACTTTAGGAAGAAACTTAGGGTGAGTCCGTAGGACTACCCTATTCCTGTAGAACCTAGTGTAAGGAGGATCAGACACTAGTGCCTGCAGTTCACTCACTCATCTAGTAGAGGTGAGAGCTACCAGAAATAAAGTTTTCCAGGAGAGAAAACGGAGAGGGCAGGTAGCCATAGGTTCAAAAGGCGGACAAGTAAGCCGCCGTAAGACCACATTCAGATCCCACTCAAGGGCCAGTGGACGCAAAGGAGGCTTAAGCAGGAGAAGGCCTCTGAGGAAACGAGCCACCAAAGGGTGGTTGGAAAGAGGCCTGCCGTCCACCGGCGAGTGGTGTGCTGAGAGAGCACTAAGGTGAACTCGGACAGAGTTAGACTTAAGGCCCAGATTGGAGAGTTAGAGCAAATATTGCAACATTACCGCTACCAAGCACGAGAAGGGATTCTCACCGTACTGAGCAAACCATGCGGAGAATCTACGCCACTTAAGAGCGTAGGATTTCCTGGTGGATCGATACAGAGAGGCCAAGACTACATCTTCCACCTCTCGAGGTAGTAGTAGGGGAGCTAGGACTACCCTTTCAGCAGCCAGGCCATCAGATGAAGGGACTGGAGGTTGGGGTGCAAGAGTCCCCTGATCCTGAGACAGGAGATCGTGTTGAAACCCCAGAGGAAGAGGTGTGTCCACCGCCAGCTGTAGCAGAAGTGGGAACCACGGTTGCCTCGGCCACCTGGGGGCTATGAGAATCAATGAAGCCCCATCCCTGAGGACTTTGAATAGCGTTCTGGACACTAGTGGTGTGGGACCACGAGATCAGAAACGCATCCGCTGCTACTCTGAGAGGATGCGGTTGTCTGGAGCAAAATCTCAGGAGTTGCCGGTTCAGAGGACTGGCGAAAAGATCCATGGTGGGAAGCCCCCACTTGAGAAAGACCTGCTGAACCACCAATGGGTTCAATCTCCATTCGTGTGGTTGCAGGATCCGGCTCAGTCTGTCTGCCAGGCAATTTTCCTGACCTGGGAGGTAGACAGCCTTGAGAAGGATTCCGTGATTGACAGCCCAAGAGCACAGTCGTCGTGCCTCCTGACAAAGAAGGAAGGAGCCTGTGCCTCCTTGTTTGTTCACATAGAACATGGCAACTTGATTGTCCGTCTGGACCAGTACAGACTGGTGAGAGGCGAGGTGGGAGAAGGCTCTCAGAGCTAGGCATATCGCCCGTAGCTCCAGGAAGTTTATCTGTTGAGTAGCCTCCCAAGGGTTCCAGAGACCCTGAGTACATGTCCCTTGGCAATGTGCTCCCCAACCGAGAAGAGAGGCATCGGTTGTCAGGTAGGGCAGCAGGATTCCAAGGGTAAGCATCTTGAACTTTTCCCTCTCCAGGAACTTGAGGTTGAGCAAGTCTAGGATGGATCTGAGGCCTCCTGTTCTTTTTGGTACCAGAAAGTACCTGGAATAAAAGCCTTGACCTCTCAGGTGGTGGGGGACCGGTTACACAGCCTGATCCTTTAGCAGACTTGCTAACTCCTGAAGGAGTAGGTCCCTGTGCAGAGGGGGTCTTGGAGGCTCCCCTGGAAAATAGGAGGGAGGTACCTGGTGAAAATGGAGAAGATAGCCCTTTTGGACTATATGAAGAACCCAGGTATCTGATGTGATGGCTGACCACCTGTGGGCAAAGTGGGCCAGCCGGCCTCCTGTGCTGAGAGAAGCCAGCTGAGGAGAAGAGGCTATGCTGTTTGAGTCAAAAAACCCCACCCTGCTGAGCAGGGGCCAGTGTAGGTGGCTTGGGGGCCTTCTGCCTACGGGGCCCTTGACCCTGTCCCTTGGCCTGCTGACCCTGTTGTGGAGCTGCAGAGGCCTGATAATGAGGGTATTGTTTATAGGCAGACGACTTCCTCGGGTAAAAGGACTTTTTCCCCGAGCCCTTCTTCTTCTGAGAAGGGGCAGAGGTTTTCCTGGAAAGCCTAGTCCTGGTCAGAGTCTCGGTCTCGAGTTCTGCAGCCTTTTCAGCCATGGGCTTGCCAAAGAGGTTTTCACCTCGGCAGGGGACATCGACCAACTTGTCCTAGACCCATGGCTCAAGGTCGGATGACTGTAGCCAAGCCTGTCGGAGGGCACCGATGCCGGCCCCGGCTACTCGGGCCGAAGCCTCGAAGCCATCGTAGGCTGCTCGTGAGATAAACTTCGAGCACTCTCGAATACCGGTGGACAAGGCCTGGAACCTCTGCAAAGGTTCCTCGGAGAGACCAGCAGAGAACCCGGCAATCTCCTTTGACAGGTCTCGGAGGTACATGCCCATGTAGAGCTGGTAGGTCTGGACACGGCAAGCAAACAGAGCCCTGGAAGCACTTCTTACCGAGGGCATCCAGGTTCCGGGCCTCCCGGCCGGGAGGCACCAAGGAGTACATCTTCTGACTTTTCAGTCGATGCATGGCCGATTCCACAACCATGGAGTGGTGCGGTAATTGTGCCTTTTGGAACCCGGGGCTCTTGCGGACTCGATAAATGGAATAAAACCACTTGCTTAACACCGGTGTCGAAGCCGGGGTCTCCCACATGCGGAAGAGTAGCCGCTCCAACATCGGCCTCCTTCGGGGGAGAGTCATACTGGAGGGTCTCGAGCTCCTCGGCTCCTCCTCGGGATCTGTGGGGAAGGCCAAGGCCTTGGCCATATCCCGCACGAAGTCCGAGAACCGGGTATCCTCCGGTGGGGACCGTCTCCGAGGTTCGGACTCGGGTGAGTCCGAGGGGACACACCGAGTCCGATGGGTGTCGGGTGACTCTTCGTCCTCCGTCTCCCAGCCCGACTCCTCGGAAGAGGAATCGAGCGGCTCCGGTCGGGCGGGCACCGATGCCCTACGCCCCGACGCCGAGGGTATCGTTGTCGACGACCTCGGCCCCGAACGGGAGGTCGAGGGAGACCGTGGCCGAGGATCGACTCGAGCCCGCATGGACTCGAGGATCGGCTCGGCCTCCGGGGTCGACTTGGACGTCGAGGTCCGGGTGGTCGGGGCAGATGCACCGGTGAGACCGGCGATCAATGCCCGCTGCTGTTCCATGAAGGCAGCGAAGCTGCTCTCCAAGGCCGTCAACCTGAGTCCGAGCTCAGGAGACCCAGCAGCCCCCGACTCGGGCCCCGACAGCGTCGGGCCCGACGTCGGCTCCCTTGGAGGAGAGTCAACGAGGACAACAGCACTTACGGGTCCAGGAGACTCCATCTCAACACGAGGATGCTTCGCAGGCCTCTCCGACTCCGAAGACCCGGGACGGCTATTGGGGCTATGCGACCTGGCCCTCAAGGAACCAGGAGCGTCCACCGACGCCACCCTCGCGGGTTTCTTCTTCCTGCGATGTTCCTGTGAAGGAGACCCCCGCTCAGAGGAACCCCGACACTGCTCGGGGCCGGAGTCCCGAGACGTCGAGGCCTCTGACGAGGTCCGGGCCCGGCCGGACGCAGAGTCAGAAAAAATTCTATCCCTCTGGTGCTGCCGACAACGCCTTCGAGGACATTTTGCCACACGGACCACAGATCATCGGGTCATGATCGGGTCCAAGGCAACGGAGGCAGCAGTCATGTGTGTCGGTAAGAGACATAAGTTTCTTACACCGATCACATTTCTTAAACCCGCTGGCAGCCATCGGGGGAAAAAGACCGGTCTGCCAGGGAAAAAAGAAAAAAGGCGCTAACGCCAGTCACAAAGGACAAAAAACGCAAAAGAGAGAAAGGACTCTATACCGGCGTATCGGTCCGAGCGGGAAAAGGATCCGGCGTCGAACCGGAGAAAGAATAGAAAAATAGAGAAAATCAACTTTTTACTCGGGGAAAAACGAACTACGTCCGTCGGGCTCCGCGGAAAAAAGAAGACTGAGCAAGATGGCACCCTTGGGCGGGAAGGGGACCGTGCATGCGCGCTGCAATTCCCAAAGGCTTTCTGTGAATGCTGGGGAAATGCTCTGCACGAGGGCTCCGTCGGCGCCGACGTCACCCATATGTGAGGACTGACTTCCTGCTTGGTCCTGGAGAATGGAAGGATACCCCTATGAAGAAAGGCTAGAAAGGTTAGGGCTCTTTAACCTGGAAAAGAGACGGCTGAGGGGAGATATGATAGAAGTCTATAAATTAATGAACGGAGTGGAACAGGTAAATGTAGATAGTTTACGTTATCAGAATATAGAAAAACTAGGGGACATGCAATGAAGCTACAGGGTAAACTATTTAAGACTAATAAAAGAAAATATTTTTTCACTCAACGTGTAAACAAACTCTGGAATTTGTTACTGGAGGATATAGTAAAGAATGTTAGTGTAGCTCGGTTTAAAAAAGGTTTGGACAAGTTCCTGGAGGAAAGGTCCATAAACCATTATTAAGGGACCCAGGATATCAATGCTTGACCCAATGCAAGCATTATGGAACCTGTGCCTTTTGGGGAAACTGCTAGGTACGTATGACCTAGATTGACCACTGCTGGAAACAGGATACTGGGCTTGATGGACCTTGGTCTGACCCAGCATGGCATATCTTATTTTCTTATTCCTTCTTCCCACGCAAAATGGTACCAGAAACACCGGATGGCTCCTGTCTGTTCCCCTGCCACGTGGTTTGCTAAAAACACCCCCGAATCTGAATCGGCCTCCGCAGCAAGAAAAACAGAGCTCCGGTCCAACGCGCCCACCTACCTCCAAAGACGCTTCTGCCCTGAAGGAAAAGGTGCTGACGCTGCCTTCAGTCCCACAGCAACTGCTCTTCACCCGTCCCCGGGGGGAGGGGGGGTTCGGGAGCAGCACGAGACACCGTCTTACCGGCCAGACGTTTCCTTGGCCCTTAAAGCCAGGTCTGACTGGCAATCTGCTTGGCTTTTTTTTTTAAGCTTTACCGGCAGCAGTGCTGAGTGCCTGGAGAAAGGAAGGAAGAAGCTCCACCAGAACAAGGGCAATTTGAAGATAAACTCAAGTAAGCTCTTCAGTTGTCCCTTCAGTGAGTCTTAGCCTAAGAATCACCTGCTCCAGCTGCTTGGAGACTGAGCTTACTGGAAGGCTGGGTGGTGCCAGTTGCCTAAGTATCTAGATGTCAAAGTTGTGACATGCTCAGTCTTCAAGCTGCTGGAAGAGGTGCACTACCCTGAGGTGCGGGACTGGACTGGAGGGACGATAAGGAAGTCCATTTCACAGGGCTAAGCTCAAACAGTACTCCAACAGCATCCTCTCAGCTCCGACACAGGAAATGCAACACTGGAAGGAAAGAGCTTGGGTTTTTGCTTCTTGCCCATTCTGGCGGTGTTAAGGCGGACAGCACAGAGGAGCGGTAAGAACTTGACTTCTGTCAGATGCCATCTTGCTTTCACTTTTTTTTTTAAACTTTATCCAGGATGGCATCCTCCTTAGGCTGCAACTTCTTGACAGAGGCTGCTTCAAGAAGGAAGAGAAGGGAAGGGGAGGAATGGAGATAACACAGGCTCTGGAGGCACCCAGGACCACCACACCACTGTGCCCCAGCCTCTTTGGATGACTAGAGATCTCAGCTCTAATTCCCAGCCATGTTATGCTGACTCTGGACTATTCACCACTATACCACTGGCATTCCAAATGGATCGTATTAGACTATACTTAGATCAAGGCTCAGGTAAACTTTTCAGATCAAAACTCCACTGTCAGAGGTACTATAACTTCAACATACAACTTAATTACTGCCACGGTTTAAACTAGTTTAGCGCTAGTTTTAATTCCATTAAGTAAACTGCTTTATAAAACATTTGTGTAAAGTGTCCTTTTGCCCTCATCACACAAACATGTTTACAGCAACTCACAGTTTGCTTAGGTGCTGGTGTGGACGTTTTGCTGGCTTTCCCATTTTGGCTTGCCTTCTGCAGAGTCTTTGCTTTAGAATCCTGTTTGGACAGAAAATAAAGATTAATGTTTAATTGCAGAATCTTTAGAATATACCAAATTACGCAGACAAAACCTCGAACAGTATCACTGATGGAAACGAAACAGACCCAAAATCTATTCCTCATTCATACAACTACTACATGATTCACTAAGGCTTGTTTGTTTTGATTCACAAATAGTAGGGAAAGAATAGTTATTTCTAATTTCTAGTATGTTATGATAACACTCCATATATAAGCTGCTAGAACTAGAAAGTAAAACAGTTACCTTACTGGCTGCACCAGTAATAAAACAGCAAGTTACTTTAATCTCAAGACTATTTTAATTACCTACTTCATCTGTCAAACATCCTTTCTAAGTACAAGAAAAAAATGTCAATTTCAAGTGAAAGAGCAAGTGCTGTCTTGCTCAATGTTAGTCTTTTCTTCTTTTGATATAAAGATCTGTTTAGATTTCAGCAGCCAGAATAATTTCATTTAGCTGAAGCTGTTATCACACAAGGGCGCTGGCAAACTTGTCATGTATCAGCAGAAAAAAAATCATGCAACATATAAAAGCATTTTTCATTACAGTCACTGCTGAAGTCTTATGTAGGGAGATTCTATAGCACTACAGTGCTCCCAAGTGGTCAAATCACTACTTGCCAGAGCAACTAAGGGAAGAACATAAGAGAAATTTTTACCACATTTTATCTGTCAATGCACCCTCCCCCCCAAAAGCCCCACATTTGATGGAGGATTTTGTGACCTCACACTAAAACAGTGTAGTAACTCACCTGTAAGATGTTCTCCGGGGACAGTAGGAATCGGTCCTCACATATGGTGACGTCAGCGCCAACAGAACCCTTGTGCGAAGCAAATCCCCAGCTTTCAGAGAAAGCACAGTTACTTACCTGTAACAGGTGATCTCTGGGAACAGCAGGAATTAGTCCTCACATATGGGTACGTCGGTACCGACGGAGCCTGCGCGGGAAAGCTCCCCAGCTTCCCAGAAAGAAAGCTTTTGGGAGCCTCCCACAGCACATGCGCGCTGCCTTCCCGCCTTTCCTAACCAACTCTCCTCAGTTCGAGTTTAAAGCTGAGACAATAGAGAGAGAGAGGAAAGGAAAGATAGAGAGAGATACAACTCCTAAGGGAGGTGGGAGGGTTGTGAGGACTAATTCCTGCTGTTCCCAGAGATCACCTGTTACAGGTAAGTAACTGTGCTATCTCCAGGAACAAGCAGGAATGAGTCCTCACATATGGGGACTCCCTAGCTAAGATGCCTGGGAGATCCCAAGGGTATGAGACCCTGAAAGGTCCCTCGTCTTCCTATGGATCTCAGACATCCATTAAGGGACGGAGAGCAGGAGTTGTTTAAGAATGGAACAGGTGTCTGAGGACAGCCTGACCAAACAAGGCATCCCGGCGGGAGTCCTTGTCCAAACAGTAATGGGCTGTGAAGGTATGAACCGAGGCCCAGGTGGCTGCTCGACAGATCTGGTCGATGGACACAGAATGAAGATGAGCCATAGAGGTGGCCATGGCCCTCACATTGTGAGCTGTGACATGGCCCTCTAGAGAAAGGTTCTTACTCTGGTAAGCAAAAGAAATACACTGAGCAATCCAATTGGACAGTGTTCTCTTAGAGACTGGAAGTTCTAAACGAGAAGGATCAAAAGCAACAAAAAGCTGGGAATACTTTCTATGTTGCTGTGTCCTGTGCAAGTAAAAAGCAAGAGCTCTTTTACAATCTAGAGTATGAAGGTTCCTCTCTGCACTGGATGCATGAGGAGCTGGAAAAAAGACAGGTAAATATACCTCTTAAGATGAAAAGGTGAGACCACTTTAGGCATAAAGTGAGGATTTGTCCTAAGGACTACCTTATCATGATGGAACCTTGTATAAGGTGGATTAGCCACTAAGGCCTGCAGTTCACTGATGCGGCGAGCAGAAGTGACTGCAATAAGGAAAATAACCTTCCATGAAAGAAATTTCAAGGAGATAGTGGCTAAGGGTTCAAAAGGTGGCTTCATAAGCTGACCAAGAACCAAGTTTAAGTCCCATGCCACCGGAGGAGGTCGAATGGGAGGTTTTGTTAAAGTTAAGCCTCTCATAAATCTTGCAATAAGAGGATGAGAGGAGATAGGTTGTCCATTGAGAGGCTTAAGGGATGCTGCAATAATACTCAAATGGACCCTTATTGAATTCGTTTTAAGGCCTGCATTGGAGAGATGCAGGAGATTATTTATTTATTATTATTTAACATCTTTTATATACTGCACTATTTATAATCAGCGCGGTTTACATATAACAAGAAAACATCAGATAAGATACATATTATCTGTTTTTTACATGGAACAGGAACAAAAAACTTGGGTAACCAGGATAATTATTTACAATGAATAATAGTCATTGAACTATTTACATATGGACGGCATATTGCATGAGAAGAACCTTGTTAGTATGAGAGAGAGGTATGAAGTGTTAATGGGTTAGCAATTCCAATAGAGAATTCACAGGAAGTGCCAGAGGGTCAAGACCAGGGGTGGGCAAACCTTTTGACTCGAGGGCCGCAATGGGTTCATATATTGGACCCGGGGGCCGGACCAAGAGTAGATGGACGGCGTGTATGTGTGAATTAATATAAATTAAATTTAAATTTGTAACATTAAATGTTTAGATTAATTTAAGGTAGAAAAGCATAAAAAGAGTTATTTTACAAAACCTTTATGCAACTTTCATAAAATAGTACCTTCAATTTTAGTGGGAACAGTGTTGTTGGTCTCCCTTTTTTGTTAAGGCATCAAAGTCAGGAGAAAGCTTTGCTGTTGCAATTCGCAGAATAGATCTGAGGTGTTGGTCAGTTAACTGGGATCTGTGACGGGATTTATTGATGTTCATGACGCTGAACGTCTGCTCACACACGTAGGTCGAGCCAAACAAGGCCAGAATCTTCTGTGCCATCCCCCGGAGGTTTGGAAAACAGTCATCTTTAAGTGAGGCATAGAACTCTTTTAGTGGAAGAGAGTGGAAGTTCTCCTTTAAGATTGCATCAGATTGAAGATCGATTAGTTCCAATTGCACTTCTTGTGGTGCTGTTTCTGGGTCTTGTGACAAGGGACAGGCCACCAGCTGAAGTGACTTTTCAATTTTTTCAAAATCTGAAAACCGACGGCAGAATTCTTCATGCAGGTTATTCAATGATTTGCTATATTTATTCACATCTTGGATGTCCTTTTCCTGTGTGGCTAGTGTGGGAAAATGAGAGAAGTTTTTCTTTGAAATTTGCCTAGAAAAAAAAGTCAACTTGGCTTTGAAGGCATTTACATTACTATACATGTAATGAATATACAGGTCTTTTCCCTGTAGCTTGACGTTAAGCTCATTCATGTGAGAAAAAATGTCAACAGCAAACGCAAAGTCACACAGCCAATTCTTGTCGCTCAGCTCTGGAAAATCATCAGACTTCCCCTTTAACTCCAAAAATGTATCAATCGCTTCTTTAAGATCCCACACTCGTTTAAGCACTTTGCCTAAACTCAACCAGCGGACACAAGAGTGGTAAAGCAAGTCTTGGTGGTCTGCGTCGGTTTCCTCCAGAAATGCAATGAACTGACGGTGCTGAAGTCCCTTTGCTCGTATGCAGTTAACAAGCTTTATAACTGGATTCACAACATGACTAAGCTGTAATACAGATTTACACAAAGATTCTTGGTGTATGATGCAGTGGAGAAAAATAACTTCTTGCTCAGGGTTTTCCTCTTTCACTTTATCCTGAATTCTTTTCAGCAATCCCACATTTTTTCCAGTTAAATTTGGAGATCCATCCGTAGTGACATTAGCAAGTTTACTCCAAGGTAGCTTCATACTCTCGATGACAGCAGACACCCGGTCATACAAATCTTCTCCCCGTGTTTTTCCTTTAAGTGGCTCCATGGCCAAAAACTCCTCTGTTATTTCAAAACTGTCGCTAATCCCTCGGATAAAAATTAAGAGCTGAGCTGTGTCTTTTATGTCTGTACTTTCGTCCAATGCTAGCGAATATAATTTAAAGGACTCTGCAATATTATTTAACTTGTTTGTTATGTCTTCATCAATCAGTTCCACACGACAAGTCACTGTCCTGCGTGATAAACTGAGTTTTTCAAACTTGTCTTTGCTCTCTGGACACAAAAGACCTGCGGTCTCTATCATGCATTCTTTCAAAAACTCCTTCAGAGAGGGGTTTACTAGCTTTTGCTAATTTGAATGAGAGCATAAAACTTGCTTTGGTACTTGACTCTTGAATCGCAGTTTGTCTGTGAAATAAATTTTGCTGAGCCTGTAATTTAGCCATCAACCTCTGAGCTGTAGACCCCCGTTCTTGGGGCGACTGCTTGCTAGCATAGTTAGCATGCTTCGTGGCAAAATGACGGCTGATATTATATTCTTTGAAAACCGCAACAGTTTCCTGGCATATGAGACATACAGCCATTGATCGGACTTCCGTAAAAAAATATTTTGCTATCCATTCCTTATTAAACACTCTGCATTCACTGTCCACTTTTCTTTTCTTTGCCCCACTCATTTTGGGATTCTGCAATAAAGATCTATAAATAAAAATAGGAGTTAAAAACAGAAATTACTAAACACAACAGAAGAATAATAAAAATTAAAATAAGCAAGTGCAAATAATAGCGTGCAATTGAAGAAGCAGATACCATCACGGACACTAGTCAGAAGGCCTCAGGAGATTACCATATTTTTCACCCTATAAGATGCATCTGCCCATAGGCTGCTTGTTATGTTGGCTAGCGCTTTCTTCTCTTCTAGCTGCATCACAAAATGACTGCCGGGCGCCGCATGGATCGCTCCTCACTAGCAGGCACGCGGAAAGGCAGTTGACGTCATCTGACGTGACGTCAACTCCCTGCCTGCGCCTGCACGTACGGCTCAATCCGTACTCCGAGCTCTGGAGGGCACTTCCATATCCATGGCGCTGTCGGATGATGTCACCAGGTGTGGCTGACTCATCCTGCTTGTCTTAGGAGAATACAGGTTCTCCCTGGACAGCAGGGGGATGGCGCTACGCAATCCCACCCTCTCTCTCAACAACTCTATCATGGCTATGTGATTGGGCTGAGGTGGGATCTCTGGCAGCTCTGGAACCCCTACAGTACACATGTTCAAGAAGCTCATGTGGGCTTTTCCTGAGGTTTTTTCTTTTTTTTTTAGGAAAGCAGCACAATTTGGTATGCCTTGACATGGGATAATGTCACCCAAGCGTTGTGGCTCTACTCCGCTAGAGACCCCTCATTATAGATAAGCAGTCTTGCTTTGACAGCTATGAAATAAAGGTTTCTCAAGCACATATACTGATACTTTTCAGCTGTTACGGAATTTATTAACTGTATATCAGTACAGTATCACAATTAATTTATTGGCTAAAGAATTCCAGTTCCACCAAGATTAGAAAATAACACAAGACGGGATCATGTGGGCTTTTTATGCCCCAGCTGTCATAAGTCCTCCTGCCATAACAGAAGTAGCAAACCCACCCATTTCCCCCTCCCCCCAGGAGCAAAGCCAGGTCCACCTCAATCCATTCACACTGCTCCTTTTTAACTCTCACCAGAAATGTAGTAGATAACTACGTGCCTTCAGGGGCAGGGCCTGCCAATAGGGCTCCCAGACCTTCTGGAAATGGAGCCATGCAATCTCACCCTGTCGCTTGACTTTAATTTGCTCCATCAGCACTAGATCATAAATTACTATCCACAATTGCAAAAGCAAGGGTGGAGCCTCACTCAACCTTTCATGCACTATAGATTTATGACCCAACAGACACACTTTATGTAAAAACACTTGTTCACCCTTCCTTATAGCTGTCACAGATGCAAAATTATTAAATAATAGTAACCGTACTGATAATGGGATCTTGTGCTCAGAGATAGCACTCAAATAGCTGATGGTCTGCTGCCATACCCTTGTATTTTTAGAAGCCAAGATCCCCCCAAAAAGAAGATCAGCTGGTACTACTTCTCCCATCTATCTCAGCCAAGTCAAAACCACCCCCACCATAAAGCCGGATGAGCACCACGAAAAGCAGAGAAAGCACCAGAGACAGGCATTCCCTCTCCCTGCCTAGCTGGTCTCAGTCCCACGAGGAGGGAGCAGCCTGGCGGGAGAAAGTTGCCAGTTAGAAACTGTAGGGTTCTTTCTCCCGGCTCAGACCATGCCAACCTTTTCATAACGGCGAGTTCACACCGAGCACCTTTCGCTAAATATCCTGTATTATACATTGACTCGGTGTTACATTTAGAAACCAGATACCTTCATGAGCCAGCCAAAACAGCTCTCCACAGACCGTCGAGACCGAGGCCCTCCCTCACGCTGCAGTGCCGGCGGCCGGATAGGGGACCAGGAGAACATGGGCCAGACAATGAACACGCAATCACAAAAATTTTACTTACTGTGCGTTGCTGGCTGGCTTTTTTAAAAGAAGATTCTTAAAGTTTAAATATCTTTGCCGTCAGAGAGTCGTCGCACTTGCGTCGTTGCAGCAAGCAGCAAAGTCCGCTTCCACGTGCAGCAGGTGTGCTAAGTCAGTGGGAGGAGTTTTGGATCTACGTCATGCATCATGCCTGCCTGTAGGAATGGCGGCGGCACGTCGACGTCGGGCAGCAAAGCAAACCAGCATGATAGAAAAAATACAAAACAAAAGGGAATTGGATCGCAAGAGCGGGGCTGCCGCCCGGGCTGGTAGAATGGCAGATTAAAGCAGAATGCAGCGGCGCCATAGCGGCAGCAGAACGGAACACTTTTTCTCGGCGTTCAGACAGGCAAGGGCAGCAGCAACAGGAGGGGCCGGATTAAAAGGTCTGCCGGGCCGTATACGGCCCGCGGGCCGTAGTTTGCCCATCCCTGGTCAAGACCCTTTTGAGCACACCAAATGGAAAATCTTTTCCATTTAAAAGCATAGGAACGCCTAGTGGAAGGTTTCCTGGAAGCATGGAGGATATCCATCACTTGCTGAGAAAGATTGAAGTCTTGAAGGTCTAGGCCTTCAGTAACCAAGTTCTGAGGTGAAGGGACTTGGGATTTCGATGCCACAAAGTCCCTTCCTCCTGGGACAGAAGGTCTGGTGCAGCTCCCAAGTCCAGGGAGGGGGCTTGGGAGAGATGCAGAAGTAGAGGGTACCACACTTTGTGTGGCCAGCGTGGAGCTATGAGGATCATCGATCCTTGATCCCTCTGGAGTTTGAACAGAGTCTTGGGAATCAAAGGAATGGGTGGAAAGGCATACAGGAAGCCCTGACCCCAATGAAGGAGGAAGGCATCCTTGGCCTGAACTCCCTGACACGGAATTCTGGAACAGAACCGGGGAAGTTTGGCATTCCACGGACTTCCAAAGAGGTCTATGTCCGGGGTTCCCCATTCCTGGAAGATTCTGAGTACCTGATCCATGTGCAGGGACCATTCGTGTGGAAGCAGAACTCGACTGAGTCTGTCTGCCCAAGAGTTTTGGATTCCTGGGAGGTATACTGCCAGGAGATGGATTTGATGCTCTCTGGCGAAGGCCCATAATCTTAGAGCTTCGTTGCAAAGCGACAGAGAGCCAGTTCCTCCTTGCTTGTTTATTTAAAACATGGCTACTTGATTGTCCGTGTGAATGAGGACTGTCTTGTAGCTCAGGAGGGTATGAAAGACCTTGAGAGCTAGGAATACTGCTCGAAGTTCCAAGTGGTTGATATGAAGAGAGGTCTCCTGTGGGGACCAAATGCCTTGAGTGGAGAGGTCTTGTAGATGAGCTCCCCAACCTGTTTGGGAGGCATCTGTTGTGAGGGTTGCCTGGGGCAACAAAGGTTGGAAAGGGGACCCCAGCAACAGATTTTGAGTGGACATCCACCATTGGAGAGACCAAAAGAGACGTTTGGAGGTTGCTATTTGGTCTGAGAGAGCTCCTGAAGCTTGAGTCCACTGGGTGGACAAAGTCCATTGAGCTGCTCTCATGTGTAGGCGAGCATAGGGTACCACATGTACTGTGGAAGCCATATGGCCTAGCAGCTGTAGCATCTCCCTGGCAGTTAAATGGCTCTTTGACTGAATCTGGGAGGCTAACTGCACTAGACGTTGACAACGGGCCTGAGGAAGGTAGGCCCTTGCAGAAGTGGTGTCCAACCAGGCCCCTATGAATTCCAGGGACTGAGTATGGGTGAGCTGGGACTTTGGAAGATTTACCACAAGTCCCAGGTATTGCAGAATGCGCCTGGTGCGGTTCAGGGAGATCTGAGCCTCTGACTGGGTTGGAGCTCGGATGAGCCAGTCGTCCAGGTATGGGAAGACAAATATTCCCAGAGTGCGTAGAAATGCAGCAACTATTGCCATGCATTTGGTGAACACTCTTGGAGCAGAGGCTAGACCGAAAGGAAGCACTCTGTATTGGTAATGTTTTCCCTGGAACAGAAAACGTAGGAATTTTCTGTGAGATGGATGGATGAGGACATGAGTGTACGCATCCTTGAGATCTAGAGAACAAAGCCAATCCTGACTCTGCAGGTATGGAAGGAAAGTGCCTAGAGAAAGCATCTTGAACTTCTCCTTGCATAGGAATTTGTTCAATTCTGAGATCTAGGATGGGTCTGTATCCCCCTGTTTTCTTTGGAATGAGAAAATAGGGGGAGTAAAACCCTGACCCCTGTTGAAGAAGAGGAACTTCTTCTATGGCCCCCTGGGCCAGAAGGGTAGTCACCTCCTGATCCAGAAGGTCGAGGAGAGATGTGGGAGAATTGAAGTGTCTCACCATGGTGTAGGGAGGAAGGTCTGAGAAATGAAGTTTGTAGCCCTCTCTTATGATAGAGAGGGTCCACTGCTCTGATGTGATTTGCTTCCATCTGGGAGCAAAATGAGCTAACCTTCCTGGAATGGTGAGAGGTTCTGGCTGTTGTAGAGCCAGAAAGGTTAAGTTCTCTAGTATCAAGTCAAAAACCCTGAGGGGGTTGGGACTGCTGAGCTGTAACAGCCCCTATAGGTTTAGGCCTGGCCTGTTTAGGTTGCTGATGCTTAGTAGCAAAGCGACCTGTAGAAGATCGTTGGCCAGAAGTGGAAGGAAATCTGCTCCTTTTGTAAAAAGGCTTTTTGAAAGACTTTCTTGGCTGGAATGGAAGTTGACTTAGAAAGACTATCCAGAGCAGAATTCTCTGCATCCATTTGAGTGGCTTTTATTTGCCACTCTTTGCCAAAGAGATTTTCACCCGTACAGGGCAGATTTCCTAAGCCATCCTGAACCCAGGGTTCTAGATCAGAAGCCTGGAGCCAAGCAATTCTGCGAGCAGCTATGGCAATGCCTGAGGCTCTGCTGGCACCCTCAAAGGAATCAAAGGCTGCCCTGTTGGAAAACTTTGAGATATCTTGAGTATGCTTAAGCCAAAGGAGGAATTCATCCCTTCTATCCTCTGGAATAAAAGGGAGAAAGTTGTGCAGCTTTTGTGCAACTTCCTTTAGAAACATACCCATATAAAGGCTATATGTTTATGTTTATTTGAATTTGATATACCGCTCAGACCAAAAGGTATTAGAGCTGAGTTGATTCTGGCAATAAGCATACTGGCTTGGAAGATTTTCCTACCAAAAGCATCCAAGGTCCTGCATTCTCTTCCTGGGGGAGCAGAAGAGTGTCTTTTGGTACTCTTTATCCTTTTCATAGCTGACTGCACCACAATGGAGTGGTGAGGAAGCTGAGTTTTCTGAAATCCAGGACAAGGAGGGACACGGTACATAGTGTTCAATCTGCGAGAATGAGGAGAAAGGGTGAGAGGAATCTCCCATAAGTCAATCATATGTTCATGAAGAATTTCATGAATTGGCAAGGTGACTGCCTCTCTGGGAGCCTTAGAGTATCCTATAATATCAAATTTTTTTGCTCTAGGCTCTGCTTCAGAGGTTACTGAAATAGAGAGTCCTTTAGCCACTTCTATTATGAAGTCTTGAAAGGACAAATCCTCTGGAGGAGACATTCTCCTTTTTGGAGAAGTAGGCTCCTCAGGAAGGGTAATGGATACTTCAGGAGACTCATCTGATGAATCAGAATCAGAGGAATCGAAGTATCGTCTGTCCCCTTCCAATGATCGATATGCGTATCGATCGGTACCGACATCGGGCGTCCCCGGTACCGGATCAGTACCGAGAGATAGCCCTGGACAAGGAACCTGAGTCGGTATCCTGACCGATGTCGATGCAGTCGGTATCGGTACCGACAACGGGACTCGTTGCGGTACCGACGGCGTCGCAGCTTGAATAAAAGCCATTATAGCCTGCTGCATGGATTGCACAGTGTGATCCATGGACACCATGACTGCCTGGATGTCGGTACCGGGAGATTGTGCCGGTACCCCAGAGCAGTCTAACAAGTGATTGGTCGAGGCCGTGCCATCGATGTCAACCTGTAACCCCATAGGAGGAGCTTTGGAAGCCGGAGCTTCCCGCCGGGGTTGTTTGGCTGGGGCAGGATCCTCGAGGGCAAGCCCGGAGGCATCTCGATGCTGAGAGGGAGATTTTCCCTTCAAGGACCTGCTAGGTTTATGTTTGGTTACCTGAGACTCATCAGGAGAGGAAGACCTGGAAGATGTCGATGCCACCGGCGGTGCATCCGTGGGAAACAGCACATGGAGCTTGGCTGCTCGGTTCTGTAACCCTCTTTTAGACATTATGGAGCAGGACTGGCAATCCGGAATGGAGTGTTCAGGACCCAAACATTTAAGACACCATTCATGGGTATCTAACAGAAATTAAGAAATTAGTTCTTACCTGCTAATTATCTTTCCTTGAGCTTTCTCCGGGCCAGTCCAGGGACAGGGTTGTCAATCCTCTATAGCAACTGAGGACTGAAGACTTCAAGCTTTGATGAGAGGTGAAGCCACTCCCCCTGAGGGTTACCCAGCAGTCTTCTTATGACAAAGCAACTAAAAGAAATAGCTGAAAATACCAGATGAACCCTTAAACACTGATAATGTTCTATAGTCCTTGCAAAATGCAGAAGCCATGAAATAGGCTCCCATATTGTATTATTTTTTTTTTATTTATTTATTTATTTTTTTAAACTATGAGAACTTAACATTAGCCTGCACTGAATGAAATCTGAAAGCCCCAATGATGACCTCTGTCACGGACGAATGCATGAAATGGTTTAGCTCTGTACGATACGAACCAAAAACAAAAACGCCATAAACCGTAAGAGGTGGGACCCTGGACTGGCCCGGAGAAAGCTCAAGGAAAGATAATTAGCAGGTAAGAACTAATTTCTTATTCCTAATCGCTTCTCCGGGCCAGTCCAGGGACAGGTAGGGCAGTACCAAAGCAGTACCTAAATATGGGAGGGACCCGCGAGCCCTGCGATAAGAGTTGCGGCCCCCAATTTCGCATCGTCCCGGGCTTGAACATCCAATCTATAATGCTTAGTAAAAGAATGTAAGGAAGACCAAGTAGCCGCTCTGCAGATATCTATTGGCGGTACAAACGCAAACTCCGCCCAAGAAATGGCTAGAGCTCGAGTAGAGTGAGCCCTTAAACCAACTGGTGGTGAAAGCCCCTTAGCAGCGTAAGCCGCTACAATAGCACTGCGAACCCAACGCGCTATGGTGGATTTGGAGGCTGGTTGACCCTTACGAGACCCGGCGTATTGGACAAAGAGTCTATCCGTTTTCCTAAAGGATTTGGAAACTCGCAGGTACGTACGTAAGACCCTTGCAAGATCCAAACGCTTGAGAGCTCGATCCATGGGAGAACTGGAGGTATCGGTAAACACGGGCAAAGCTACCGTTTGATTAACATGGAAAACAGACAATACTTTAGGCAAATAGGAAGGTACGGTTCGTAGTAACACCCGCTCCGGTAGAAATTGAAGATAAGGCTCCCGGCAAGATAAAGCCTGTAAGTCGGAAATCCGGCGAGCCGAACACAAAGCGACCAAAAAAGCCGTTTTCCAGGAACACTCGCGGATCTCACGAGAGCTGAGTGAAGCTAAAGACGACTGAGAAAAAAACTCCAAAACCACATTCAAATCCCAAGGTGGAACTATGGGACGCACAGGAGGACGGAGAATCCTTATTGCTCGTAAAAAGCGTTGGACATCAGGAAGCGCCGAAAGACGGCAATGCTGAACGTACCCCCGAAAACAAGTGCGGCTACATGAACCTTAAGGGTACTGAGAGCCAGACCTTTGTCGAAGCCATGCTGAAGAAAAAGGAGAAACTGAGGCAAGGTAGACGACATAGGAAGAACATTACGCTGACCACACCATAACTTAGACGCCAGACGCGCACTTAAGTCAGGGAAGTCGTCGGCCGTTTAGACTGAAGCAAGGTGTCTATCACGGTATCTGCATAACCTTTGCACTTTAAGCGAGCCCTTTCAAGAGCCAAGTCGTAAGTAAGAAGCGATCCACCTTGGGCATGAGAATCGGACCCTGATGTAACAGATTGAGGCGAACCGGAAGAGGCCAAGGCGGAGCTATGAGAAGTCGAACGAGATTGGCATACCAGGGACGACGAGGCCAATCCGGTGCAATGAGAATCACCCTGCCGTGGTGATGCGCAATCCGCTGAATGACCCGACTCAACATTGGCCAAGGAGGGAAAACGTACAAGAGGGAGTCCTGTGGCCACGGTTGCACGAGAGCATCGAGCCCTTCGGACATGCGTTCTTTGCGTCTGCTGAAAAAGCGGCTGGCTTTGGCACTGGCAAACGTTGCCATCAGATCCATTACTGGAGATCCCCAACGCAGAGTCAGGTCGTGATAAACTGCTGCGTTCAGTTCCCATTCTCCGGGATCGAGGACATTGCGGCTGAGATAATCGGCTTGGACATTGTCCTTGCCAGCGACATGTGCTGCTGAGATCGCTGTGAGATTGGATTCCGCCCAAACCATTAACTCTTGACATTAGGATAGGAGAGCGAGAGACTTGGTGCCGCCTTGACGATTGATATAAGCGACTGTCACTGCATTGTCGGAGAAAATCTTGACCGCAGTGCCCTTGAGCAAGTCCGCGAAGCGAAGCAGGGCGAGAGAAGCTGCGCGCAGTTCCAGACGATTGATCGACCACAAACTCTCTTCGGGAGACCAGGAACCCTGAGCGACTTGCGTCTGACAATGAGCTCCCCAGCCCGAGAGACTGGCATCAGTGGTAACCAAGACCCACGAGGGCTCCTCTAAAGGAACTCCCGCCCTAAGATGCTCCGGAAGTAACCACCACTGCAGACTGTGTCGCACCTGATCTGGACAGGGAAGGCGTTGCGAGAGCGGGTGAAGTTGCGGCGACCATCGGGAAAGAAGCGCCTGCTGCAAAGGCCGCATGTGGGCTTTGGCCCACGGAACCAGATCCAGAGCCGCTGCCATGGACCCCAAAAGCTTCAAATAGGTCCATGCCGACGGAGCTGGAAGACACAGGAAAGTTTGAACTTGCTGCAAAAGTTTCTCCACCCGCAAATCGGGCAAAAAAACCGTTCCCCGCTCTGTGTCGAAGCAGGCTCCGAGATAAGTTAGCTGCTGCCGAGGTAGCAAATGGCTCTTGGAGTGATTGATCACCCAACCTATTTGTTCGAGAAGCTGAACTATGCGAGCTGTCGCCGTCACAGAAGCCTGCCGAGAATCGGCTCGGATCAACCAATCGTCGAGATGTGGATGGACCCGGATACCCTCTTTTCGAAGCGCCGCCGCCACTACCACCATCAGTTTCGTGAAAGTACGCGGAGTCGTCGCGAGACCGAACGGCAAGGCGCGAAATTGGAAATGTCCCATTGGAAGGGCGAAACGTAAATAGCGCTGATGAGATTGTCTGATGGGTATATGAAGATAAGCCTCTGTGAGATCTATGGACGAGAGAAATTCTCCCGGCTGCACCGCCCGAATTACTGTGCGCAAGGTTTCCATGCGAAAGTGTGGCACCCGCAAAGTACGGTTTACACCTTTGAGATCTAATACGGGACGAAAAGAACCCTCTTTTTTGGGAACCACAAAATAGATCGAGTATCGACCGCAGCCGTATTGGTCCAACGGCACGGGAACAATCGCCTGTAGTTGAAAAAGACGATCGAGCGTGTCAGAAATGGCTTGTATCTTCACCCCGAGCGCACAAGGGGACATTACAAAGGCGGGTTGTAAAGGGCAGGCGAAGTCCAGGGCATAGCCTTTCTGAATTACTTCCAAAACCCATTTGTCCGAAGTGATTGCGGTCCAGGCTGCTAGAAAATTCTGCAGGCGCCCGCCTACCGGAACGCCTGGACCAGCCGACCTTCATTGTGGCTTTTTAACAGAAGGTTGAGAGGCTGCTCCGTAAGATCGGCCAAAACCTCTGGCTCCTCGAAAGGACTGACCACGAAAACTGGACCGCCCCCTAGAATAGGGCGCAAAGCGCGCTCCACGAAACCTGCGGGAATCCCGAGCGGAGCCCCGAATAGTTCCAGAACCACGCAGCGGCTTAGGCCTATCCTCAGGCAAACGCCCGCCTTTGGAGTCGCCTAAATCTTTCACAATTTTCTCCAAGGCTTCCCCAAAAAGTAACTTTCCTTTAAAAGGCAGTTTACTAAGGCGGACCTTCGAGGAAACATCCACCGACCAGTTACGCAACCAGAGGAAACGCCTGGCCGCTACCATAGAGGCCATGGTTTTCGCTGCAATCCACACCAAATCATAAAAGGCATCCGCCGCATAAGCCGCGGCTGATTCTAACTTCGCCGTATCGGGAACCTCCGAAGCGGACTCTCCCACCGCGTCCCCCTGCAGCCAGCGAATGAACGCACGAGAAACATAAGCTCCACAAACAGCAACTTGCAGCGCTAAAGCGCTAGAATCAAAAGCCTGCTTGAGCAGAATTTCCAATTTTCTATCCTGGAGATCCTTAAGCGCCGCTGCGCCTTCCACAGGGATGGTAGTTTTCTTAGTGACCGCTGACACTAAGGCATCCACCTTAGGCATGCGCAATAAATCCCGTTCCTCTTGAGGAAGAGGGTACAGGCGTGCTAAGTCGCGCCCTCCGCGCAGGGAAGCTTCGGGACACTCCCATTCCGAATCTATCATTTGCCTAATTACCCGATGCATGGGAAAACAACGTTGCTGAGACTTAAAGCCCTGCAACAAGGGATCTTCCAAAGGTTCCTGAGAGGACGAAGGAGGGAGCAGGTGGAGAGCCGCCAAAGATTGTGCAATGAGAGCTGCGAGCTCCTCCTTACGGAAAACCCAGAAAACATTAGGATCCTCTCCAGGGGCAATCTCCCCCTCCTCCAACTCTTCATTGTCCTGATCCAAGGATGGTACTGCTAGTTCCTCTGTGTCATCCTGACCAAGGAGTGTAGAATCCTGGGATAGAAAAGGGCCCAACGGATCTGCAAGACCATATTTAGCCTTAGAAGACCCCTCTCCAGGATCCTCTGCGCCCTGCACCCTAAGGGAGAGTGCGTCTAAAGTGGAAAACGCAGCAGACTGCTCAGGCTGAGCTGACTTCAGCAAGAACGCCCTGTGCATAGCCAAAATAAATTCGGGTGAGAAAAAAGAGGCTATGTCCCCCTGAGCCATTAAATTAGGATGTGGAGGCTGATTGAAAGGAATAGGTTCCTTAGATGTCTTCGCTTTCCGTTTGTGTGGCCGAGGCTGCTCTGTCGGAGAGCTGACTGGCGCTGACAAAATGGCCGACTTTCCCGCCTTTTCGGCGGGCAAAGGCGGCTCCTCTAATTTATTCAGTAGCTTGTCTGCCATGCCGAAAACGTAGGGAAAAAAGAAAAAGTCAACTCTGTGGAAAAAAAAATGAAGTCGGCTCAAGCCGGAACCGCAGCGCAAAATTTACACGCTGAGAGGAGGACTCGGAGAACCGGAACGGGGGAAAGAAAAAGAAAAACAGAGACTCACCGAGAACAGCAAGCACCCGCGGAGCATAGCAGGTAGTCCCGCAGCCAGCGGGAAACAGCCTACCGTAGCAGCGTTTGCGGCAGAGGCACAACTGGGGCTCCCAGAAAAACACTCTGCCGACGGAGACGGAGTCGGTGAATGGAGACAGGCTCTGCCTCTCACCGGGGGACTGACTCACTCGACGTCTCCAATTACCTTAAGTACCCCAAAGTTTGGCACAAGGACTCAAGAAAAAATATCAGCTCTGCTAGAGCTAATATATAATATAGAAAATAACAAAAAACTAAACAGCAGAAATAAAAATGAGGGAGAACCAGAGATGCGATCCTCTTTAGCTGCTGAGGACTGAAAGACTGCTGGGTAACCCTCAGGGGGAGTGGCTTCACCTCTCATCAAAGCTTGAAGTCTTCAGTCCTCAGTTGCTATAGAGGATTGACAACCCTACCTGTCCCTGGACTGGTCCGGAGAAGCGATTAGGAATGTACCGCTATACTTAGTGCATTTTTTGAACCCGGAGGCTGGTTTTTCCATGAGGGAAAAATTTTCTTGTGGGCCTGTAGGCCTAAGAAGAAAAATACACCAAGTGAGGAAAAGTATAATTTTTTTTTTTTTGAAAGGAAAGAAAAGAAAAGACCGGCGGTACCAAAGAAATAAATTAAAATAAAGAACTTCTTCAGCGGTGACAGGAACACGACCTGCTGGCTCAGCGGAAAAAGAAGAACTGAGGAGAGTTGGTTAGGAAAGGCGGGAAGGCAGCGCGCATGCGTTGTGGGAGGCTCCCAAAAGCTTTCTTTCTGGGAAGCTGGGGAGCTTTCCCGCGCAGGCTCCGTCGGTACCGACGTACCCATATGTGAGGACTCATTCCTGCTTGTTCCTGGAGATAGCCTTTGTGAATTGCATCATGCATGTGTGGTCCCCTTCCCGCCCAAGGGTGCCATCTTGCTCAGTAAAATGACATAGCTAAAAGATGGCAAAAGAATAAAAATAATAAGACTGCAACACCAAGGGGAGGAGGGAGGGTCGTGAGGAATGATTCCTGCTGTCCCCGGAGAACACCTGTTACAGGTGAGTAACTACGCTTTCTCCAGGAACAAACAGGAAGTCAGTCCTCACATATGGGAGTCCCCAGCTATAAGCTACCAAGAACCCACAGCTGAAAAATAGGCTCCCTCTACGAGAGCTGCAAGCAGCCACAATAGGAATCTAAGAGAATATCACTCCAGTAGCCTGACACAGAAGGGTTGGAGGGCAGGAGTTGCCTAGACTTCGAAAAGGTTACAGTACAGTCTGGCCAAAAGCATTGTCCCATCGGGACTCTATCCAGTCAGTAATGGGTTGCAAAAAACTGACCTGAAGACCAGGTGGCGGCCTGGCAGATGTCTGCCAGAGGAACAGAGCAGAAATGAGCCACTGATGCCGCCATGGCCATGACCCGATGGGCTGTGATAACCCTCCAACGGAAGCTCGGCTGCCCTGTATGCCCAGGTAATACAGTCCGCTAATTCAAGTCCATTATTATGCAAAATTCTGATATATCATCCCCTACTATTTTTGTCGGAGTTAGTCAGCCCAGTAGCCAGGAAATCCTGACCACCACTGTGACTGCTCCTTTTTTAAAATTTGAGAACACTATTAAAAGTGAAAAATTTGTACTTGGCTTTGCTCGTTGAAATTTTACAGACAAGTAACTCCAACTTGAAAGATCGCCAGAAATCAGAAATGCCACGTTTTGGGTGCTGCCAAAAAAGACCTTGCTACCCTGCTTCAGGTTCGTCTAATTCTGGTATACAGCCAAAGCTTCAGTGCCCAAGACAGAGGAAACATCTTGCTTTTAAGCTTCGGCGTCTGATGACTAAGCACAGCTAACATTCAATCAAAAACAAGATCATTGCAACCAATAGGGGAATCCCACTGACAAGGGAAACCCATAGCGGAAAAATCAATGATCCTTTATAAAAATCACAGATGAGATGATCGTATGCCAATCCACTTGTTGAGGGCCTCCTTGAGGCCAGCAAGACCTCCTCAACATCCTATGGGAGGCGTGGAGTGAGCATTAAACTTTCAGCAGTCATGCCATTAGGTTGAGGGAGCTGAGGCTAGGGTGCAGGAGAGTGCCCCCCTCCTGGGACAGGAGACTTGGGAAGGACCCTAGGGGAATGGGGGCCTCCACCGCTAGCTGTAGTAGAAGTGGAAACCAGGGTTGCCTCAGCCACATCGGGGCTACCAGAATGACCAAGGACTTGCCCTGGAGGGTCTTGAGAAGAGTCTTGGCCACCAGAGGCGGAGGAAACATACAGGAGGGCCCACGGACCATGATATCAGAAATGCATCGGCAGCCACCCTGTTCAGGTGGGGCTGCCTGGAGCAGAACCAGGGTAACTGGTGATTGACTGGACTCGCAAACAAATCCATCACTGGCCGTTCCCAGGCCTGGAAAAGCCAATGGACTACTCCCTGGTCCAGCTGCCACTCATGGGGCTGGAGAATCCTGCTTAGTCTGTCAGCCAAGCAATTGTCCTGGCCCTGCAGGAAGACGGCCCGCAGATGAATGTCATGCTGGGCTGCAAATGAGCACAGATCCATGGTTTTCTGACATAGAAGGCAGGACCCCGTGCCACCCTGCTTGTTTCACATAGAACATGGACACCTGGCTGTCTGTACGAAGAAAGGCTTGTGGGCCAGGATCCGCCAGAAAACTTAGAGCCAGGCGGATGGCACGGAGCTCCAAGAGAGTGATCTGTTGTGCTCTCTCGTTTGGGGAGCACACTGGCAATGGGCTCCCCAGTCCAGCAGGGATGCATTTGTGGTCAGGATCCTTGTGTGCAGAGGAGCCTGGAAAGGCATCCCCGCCTCCAAGTGGAGTGGCTGAAGCCGCCTGGACACCGACTTTGTCCCTGAGGCAACCTATGGCCTGTGACCACTGGTGTCTGAGGCACCACTGAGCAGTTCACATGTGAAGGTGGGCATCTGGTGTCACATGGACCATGGAAGCCATGTGCCTGAGGTGCAGAAATTGTCTTGCCGACACTGTGGATCTGCAACTCACCTGATGTGCCAGAACCAGAAGCCTGATTGCCCTGTCTGCAGGCAGGTAGGCCCTTGCCTGAAGGGTGTCAAGTCTGGCCCCAATGAACTCTAGTTGCTGAGTGGGAGCAAGGCTGAACTTGGGGTAATTATTACAAACTCCATATGCTGGAGCACCTGGATGGTGTGCGATGTGGCCTGGTGGACCTCACTGGCTGAAGTGCCTCTGATGAGCCAGTCACGGTAGGGGAAGACAAAGACCCCATGGAGCCTGAGAAAGGCAGCCACCACAGCCAGGCACTTTGTGAATACCCTGGGGGCTGAGGTCAGGCCAAAGGGGAGTACCCTGTACTGGTAGCGATTGCCTCCCACCACAAAGCGTAGATACTGCCTGTGGTCTGGGTGTATTAGGATGTATGCATACGCATCTTTTAGGTCTAAGGAGCATAGTCACTCACCTAGCGGAGGTAAGGCAGCAATATTCCAAGGGAGAGCATCTTGAACTTCTGCCTCACCAGGAACTTGTTTAAAGTTGCGCAGGTTGAGGATGGGTCTGAGGCCTCCAGTTCTTTGATACCAGAAAGTACCGGGAATAGAAGCCCTTGCCCTGCAGGTGGTGGGGCACCGGTTCTACAGTCTGATCCTCAAGAAGACCCACCAACTCCTTCAGAAGAAGGTCCCAGTGAAGGGGAGACCTGAGGGGCTCTCAAAGGAAGGAGGGGGCACCTGGGCCAGGTGAAGGAGATAGCCCTCTTGGACTATCTGCAAGACCCAGGCTGTCCACCTGTGGGCATATAGGGCAAGCCTGCCTCCTGTGCACTGCCTATCCCCTGTGGGGAGAGGGGCCATGCTGTGAGAATCAAAAGCCACTGCCAGGCTGGGCTGGAACCGGTGCCTGGTGTTTGGGGGCTTTCTGCTTATGTGGGCCATGCCCCTGTCCATTGGCCTGCTGCCTCTGCTGGGGAACCGGGGAGGCCTGAAAATGGGGGTAGCTTCAGTAAGCAGCACCCTTCCTCGGGTAAAAGGACTTTTTACCTGAGCCCTTCTTGCGAGAAGGGGCAGAGGTCTTCTTGGAGAGCCGTGTCCTCATTTTATTTAATTTTTCTTATATACCGTCTTTCATATCAAGGCGGTTTACATTGAACAAACTGAAATTACACTGAACAGGGCATTATAACTTGAAGATAACTATTTTACAGGGAACATGGGCAATGGAGGGTTAAGTGGCTTGCCCAAGACCACAAGGAGCACCTGTACTCAGTTCAGTTCTGCAGCCTTGTCGGTCATGGGTTTGCCAAAGAGGTTCTCCCCTTGGCACGGGACATCGACCAACTTGTCCTGAACCCATTGCTTGAGGTCGGACGACTGCAGCCATGCCTGGCGGCGTGCACCGACACGGCTACCCAGGCCACCGACTCAAACCCGTCATAGGCCGCTCAAGACAAACTTCGAGCACTGACAGATGGCAGTGGACAGGCTCCTGAAGCGCTGCAAAGGCCCCTCGGAGAGACCAGCTGAGAATCTGGTGAGCTCCTTTGCCAGATCTCTCAGGCACATACCCTTTGTGCAGCTGGTAAGCCTGGATTCGACAAGTCAGCATCGATCCCTGGAAGCACTTTCTGCTGAGGGCATCCAAGTTGTGGGCCTCCCTGCCAGGAGGCATAGAGGAGTGGTCTTCTGGCTCTTCAGTCTGCGCATGGTCGATTCTACAACCATGGAGTTGTGCGGCAGCTGCGACTTTTGAAACCCAGGGCTTTGGCAGACTCGATACATTGAGTCGAGCCGTTTGCTGACAACTGGTACCAACACTGGAGTTTCCCACATGTGGAGCATCAGTTGTTCCAGGATTGGAGGCACGGGTACAGTAAGGGCCTCCCGAAGGGGGTCTCATACTGCAGGATCTTGAGCTGGTCGTCTCGAGGATCCTCCTTGGACTCTGTGGGGAACGCCAAAGCCTTGGACATATCCCTCACAAAGTCCAAGAGCCTCAAAGGTTCTCCGGAGGGGACCTTCTCAGAGGTTCGGACACCCGGGAATCGTATGTGACTTCTGTGCCAATAGGTGTCCGTGGACTCCTCTTCCTCAGTTTCCCATCCCAATGCCTCTGAGAAGGAATTGATGGGCTCCAGCATCGAAGGCCCGGCACCAACCGCCCTGATGCCAGGAGGCTCGGCGGTGACAACCTCGGTCTGGAACGGAAGGCTGAGTGGGACCTCAGCTAAGGATAGACTCCAGCCTGAAAGGTCTCGAGGATCGGCTTGGCCTCCGGAGTAGACTTCAACTTCGATGACCCGGTGGTCGGGGCAGAAGAACTGGACAGACTGGCAATCAGCGCCCGCTGCTGCTCCATGAAGCCAGTAAAACTGAGCTCCAAAGCCGCCACTGGGATGGGCCCAATGCCAGTTCCCCCAGAGGGGAGTCCTCAATGAGGACAGTTGTTACCTGCTTCAGCTGATCCATCTCCCGACTGGGAATCTTCGCCAGATGCTCTGTCTCCGAAGATCCTGGCTGGTGCTTGGAGTTCCCTGACTTGCCCCAGGAGGGACCAGGTCGCTCAGAGCCATCCAACAACGCTGCCTTCGAGGAAGTCTTCTTCCTCCTGTATTCCCTTGAGGGAGACACCCTCTGAGGAACCTCAGCACAACTCGGGCTTAGAATGCTCCCACCGAGATGTCGAAACCTCAGATTAGGTCCGGGCCCTCGGAGACATGGACTCAGGAAAAATCCTATCATGCTGCTGCTGGTGGCTTTTCAATGCTTTAGAGGACATTTTCCTACACAGACCGCAGACCGTCGGGTCGTGGTTGGGCCCGAGGCACCAGAGACAGCAGTCATGCGTATCGGTGAGGGACATAAGTTTACGGAATCACATTTTTTGAACGCGCTGGCAGCCATCAGGTGGGGGGGGGGGCCTGCGAGGTAGAAAAACTGGGCTGCCAGTGAAAAAGAAAAAGGGCACGAACGCCAAAGGACAAAAACAAAAAAAATCAAGCCAGACCCGATACTGGTGTTATCGAGCCAAAGAGGAACTGGTGTCGACCAGTGTAAGTTGAGAATCTTAACTTTTAAAACTTTTTTCACAGGGACACTGGGACTACGTCTGAAGGGCTTCGTGGAAAAAAAGGAGACTGAGCAAGATGGCACCCTTGGGCAGGAAGGGGATCGCGCATGCGTGATGCAATTCCCAAAGGCTCTCTGGAAGCTGGGGATTTGCTCCGCACGAGAACTCCGTCAGCACTGACATCACCATATGTTAGGACTAACTTCCTGCTTGTTCCCAGAAAAAGAATTATTACTTAAGCATCTAAAATGAGTTTCTACCCCTACCTTATAAAATTACTATTCCTTTCCAGTCCCAACTACTCCATATAAATCAATAGGTTTTTATAAGCACCCTGGCTACTGGCACATGTGAGCAGACAACCCAATATGGCTTCATGGAGTTATGAATGTGTAGTAATCAGAGAACACATACTGCTATGTCAAATCTTTGAAAAAGAAAGAAAAATAAAAACGTTGCTCTCAACTGTACTTTGCCACACTATCAGACAACTACACTGAATAACTATGCACTTGAGCCACACTTGTCATGCAATCATTTTTAAATGGAAATTGCACTTACCTGGTAAATGTAGTTCCTTTAGTGACTCCAGTTTAGTCCTCCACCTCCGAGTTGTGTACCTACTCCTGCAGCTTGGAAACTGGGCATGTCAAAATCGTGACATCACTGGATGTAGCCTGCTGGTCTCTCCCATCAGCCCCAGTGAATTATTGACAAAGCACACTCAAAGGAGCAACCAATAAGTAGTTATCATAAAACATTTTAACTCTATACTGAATTGAAACTTAGTCTTAAATAGTTTACACTGTAGCTTCATTGCATGTCCCCTAGTCTTTCTATATTCTGATAACGTAAACAGTCGATCTACGTTTACCCGTTCCACTTCATTAATTTATAGACTTCTATCATATCTCCCCTCAGCCGTCTTTTTCCAGGTTAAAGAGCCCTAACCGTTTTAGACTTTCTTCATAGGAGTATCCTTCCATCCCCTTTACCATTTTGGTGGCTCTACTCTGAAACTTTTCTAGTATCGCTATATCCTTTTTAAGATACGGCGACCAGAATTGCACACAATATTCAAGGTGCGGTCTCACAATGGAACGATATAGAGCCATTATAATATCTTGTTTTATATTCCATTCCTTTCCTTATGATACCTAGCATTCTATTTGCTGTCTTGGCCGCCGCTGCACACTGGGCCGAGGGTTTTAACATGGTATCCACAATGACGCCTAAATCTTTTTCCTGGGTGGTGGTTCCTAATGTGGAACCTTGCATAGTGTAACGATAGTTTGGGTTGTTCTTCCCTAGGTGCATAACTTTGCACTTGTCCACATTAAATTTCATCTGCCCTTTTGATGCCCAGTCTTCCAATTTATCAAGATCCTCTTGCAATTTTCCACAATCCTCTTGGGTTTTAACAACTTTAAATAGTTTTGTGTCATCTGCAAATTTGATAACCTCACGCGTTATTCCACTTTCCAGGTCGTTTATGAATATGTCAAAAAAGCAGCGGACCCAGCACAGATCCCTGGGGTACACCACTATTCACTGGGAAAATTGGCCATTTAGCCCTACCCTCTGCTTTCTATCTTTTAACCAGTTCCTGATCCAGAGTAGTACACTGCCTCCTATCCCATGACTCTTTAGTTTTGCCAAACGTCTGATGGAACTTGTCAAAGGCTTTCTGAAAGTCCAGATACACTATATCAACCGACTCACCTTTGTCCACCTGTTTATTCACACCTTCAAAAAAACATGAGATTAGTAAGACAAGATCTTCCTTGTCTAAAGCCATGTTGGCTGTCTCCCATTAGGCCATGACTATATACATGCTGAGTGATTTTATTCTTTATGATGTTTCTACCATTTTTCTCGGTACTGACATCAGCCTCACCGGTCTGTATTTTCCCGGATCACCCCTGGAACCCCTTTTTAAAAATTGGTGTTACATTGGCAATCCTCCAATCTTCAGGTATTAGAGATGATTTTAATGATAGTTCACAGATTACTAATAGCAGGTCTGCAACCTCATATTTCAGTTCCTTCAACACCCTTGGATGTATACCATCCGGCCCAGGTGATTTGCTACTCTTCAGTTTATGTAATAGTTGTAATGCATCTTCCCGATGTATCGTTATTTCCTTCAATTCTTCCGCACCTTTAAATACCACTTCAGTCATGGGTAACATCCCCACATCTTCCTCAGTAAAGACCAAAGTAAAGAATTCATTCAGTCTCTCTATCGCCTTGTCACTTCTTAGTGCCCCTTTAACCCCTCTATCATCTAATGGACCAACTGACTCAGGTTTTTTGCTACGAATGTACTTGAAAAAAATCTTTATTTCGCGTTTTTGCTTCCGCAGCAAGCTTCTTCTCAAATTCTCCCTTTGCCTGCCTTATCAATGCCTTGCATTTGACTTGCCAGTGCTTGCGCTCTTTCCAAGTTTCGTCGTTTGGCTCTTTTTTCCATTTCCTGAAAGATGCTTTATTGGCAACAGCCTCTGACCTCACCTTTAAACCATGCTGGCAATTTTTTGGACTTCCTTCCACTTTTCTTAAAGCGTGGAATACAGCTGGCCTGGGCTTCCAAGATACTATTTTTCAACACCCAAGCTTGATGTAAGTCTAACCTTTGCACCTGCTCCTTTTAGCTTTTTCTTAACTATTTTCCTCATTTTATCAGTCTCCCTTTTGAAAGTTAAAAGATAGTACTGTGGATTTCCTTACTATCCCTCCTCCACTAATTAAATCAAAGGCGATCATGCTATGATCACTATTGCCAAGTGGCCCCAACACCCTTATCTCTTGCACTAGATCTGGTGTTCCACTAAGGACTAGGTCTAATATGGCTTCCCCTCTGGTCGGTTCATGAACAAGCTGCTCCAAGAAGCAGTCATTTATGTCATCTAGGAACTTTATCTCCCTAGCATGTCCTGCCGTGACACTGACCCAGTCGATACCGAGGTAATTGAAATCACCCATTATTACTGCTCTGTAACTTTTGTTAGCTTCCTTGATTTCTTTGAGCATTTCATCATCCATTTGTTCATTCTGGCCAGGCGGTCGATAGTACACCCCTACTGCCATCGCCTTCCCCTTTTTACATGAGATTTCAATCCATAGAGATTCTACAGCAAATTTTGTTTCCTGCAAAACTTTAATCCTTTCTGACTCAATGCCCTCTCTAACAGAGCGCAACCCCTCCACCAATTTGATCAGCTGTCATTACGATATAGTTTGTACCCAGGTATCAGTGTCCCACTGGTTGTCCTACCATGTCTCTGATATTCCAATCATATCTAACCTCTCATTCAGTGCTATATATTCTAACTTTCCCATCTTATTTTTTAGACTTCTAGCATTTGCATACAAGCATTTTAGAGACTATTTTATTCATATTAATTTGGCTATTGGTAGACATGGGTAATTTGGGATCTTTAAGCTCTGTCTGCTCCATACTCGAGGGCATTTGGGCTACTTTACTCTTTTTTGGAACCTCTCTGCTTTTGGTAGTATCCTTCAAGGATACATTCTTCCGAACCATCCGCTCTTGGGCGACTGTCGGCTTTCCCCTATTATCTAGTTTAAAAGCTGCTCTCTCTCCTTTTTAAAGGTTAATGCCACCAGCCTGGTTCCATCCCGCCATGACGACCATCATGCCAAAACCATAAGCCTTGGGCTCATCTAAAGAGACCATGAGGGTTAAAACAGAGGGTGCTCTATAGGACCCGATGCTACAGACATGTTAGCATGCAGACAAAATGAGCATAGCATGTGTCACAGGCTACAGCAGCAGCTCCACTCCAATGGATGTATTATGCCAGCTCCCAGCACCAGAGCAAAGCAGCCTGCTGAACACAGCCTCCCAGGGGCCTAGAAAAAATGCCTGCTCCACAGAATTCAGCAACTGAAGCTCCCCATGGTGGTTTTTTTTTTAAATATTGTGGCAAGTTTAAGACCAAATCCATAGTTAAAGTGCCTTCAGACTTCCCTCCAAATTGTGGTGGTGGGAGGGGACAAAGCACTGCAGGCACTGATCTCCAAAGGCCGTGGGAGCCACTCCAGGAGTAAGGGGGGAGGGAGTGTGCAGGGGAAACCCCAGACTCCTAAAGCCAGTTTAGCCAGTCCTAGGTCTCTTGCTCGCGGGAAGCAAACAGATTTATGTACAAAACTGCTGCACATCAACAATCTAAACCTACACACAAATCTGCAAAATCTGCTCAAAGACTCAGCTGATCAGATCACAAGAGTGGTGTACTAACCATTTTTACTGGAGTTTCTTCATCCTCATCTTCGTCATCGTCTTCGTCATCTCTACAAAAGAAACATGTTGAGAGCAATTAGGAGCTCAGTACCATCTTTTCAGAAAGATAAACCAGTATTTAAAACTGGTCTCACTTGAATGGTTTGAAGAAATTTGTATTTGTTTATTTATTTATTTTTTTAAGGAGGGAAGCCGTTTAATCAGAACTGCCACAGCACATGGACCCTCATTTACATCTCCACAAGGTCCCTGTCCTCATTTATTCCTTCATCCATTTCTATAATCCATTGTAGTAATAACCTTTACCGGGGTTACCAGACTACAGATCCCTTTAGAATATAGTATGCATCCAGCTGAATCCTACCCACATGATAGAATTCTCCCTCTATAGACGCTATGAATCTTATTGGGGTTAAGCAAAACACTGCTGCTTAGCCACCTTGCCTGGGAATTTCAATCAAGCACTAAGCAGAAAGATTACAACTGGAGGGAATTTAATAAAACCCCACTTCCCACTAAGTCTTTCTACTACCTGGCCAGAATGAATGGATGGTGAAATGCTCAAAGAAATCAAAGACACTAACAAAAGTTACAGGGCAGTAATAATGGGTGATTTCAATTACCCGGGTATTGACTGGGCCAGTGTCATGGCAGGACATGCTAGTGAGAAAGTTTCTAGATGAAACAAATGATTGCTTCTTAGAGCAGCTGGTTCATGAACTGACCAGAGGGGAAGCCACTTTCAACCTAGTGTAAGGGTGGGGTCCTTTTTCCTTCCCAGCACAGGACCCCACCCTTACACCTAGTCCTTAGTGGAACACCAAATCTGGTGCAAGAGATGGAGAAATTTCACTTACCGTTAATTTCCTTTCCTGGAATCCTGCTAGACCAGTCCAGACAATCAAGTTATGCCCCCCTGCCAGCAGATGTTGGAGACAGAAAAAAACTGCACCAGAAGCTGATTGGCTGGGATCCGGTGCTCATATAGGGAGTAAACAACTGTGTACAGAGTAATGAAAGCCTGAAAAGCAGTGGAGAACCCCTGCTCGAGATACGAATCTGGGTAAAGACTTTGCAAAGACTGACTGTATTTAATCCTGGGCGGGTCCTGGACTGGTCTAGTGGGATTCCAGGAAAGGAAATTAACAGTAAGTGAAATTTCTCCTTCCAATTCATCCTGCTAGACCAGTCCAGACAATCGGGAAGTACCCAAGTTAACTGCCCTCCAGGTGGGAAGACAGTGCTGTCGTGAGTACGCTGGTTCCAAACCTGGCGTCCTCCCATCCCTGGAGATCTAGCCGATAATGACGGCTAAAGGTGGACAGGGAAGACCATGTGGCTACTCTACAAATATCAAGAGGAGCAGCTTGAGAGCACTCCACCCACGACGTCGCTTGAGCACGCGCAGAATGTGCTCGCAGTCCCGAAGGTACTGCTTTGCTGCCGAGGATATAAGCGGACTCAATATTGAGCCATAGCCACCTGGAGATGGTGGACTTAGAAGCTGCGAGACCCTTACGAGGGCCCGCGAAAGGGATGAAAAGATGATCTGACTTACGGGATTAGTTTTCTTTGTACTAACGGTGTTCTGGGCCTGGTTTAGATTTTTGGATTTAATTAGTGCTGGGTTTTGGTATTTGTTGGTGTTTCGGGATTAGTAGCCTTCAAATACCGGTACAGGACCCTTTTGAGATCAAGCGTCCGAAAACGCTTCTGCTTCCCGGAAAATCCCGGAAAACCAATCTGTGGGAAAAGGCGGCAAGAAAATAGGTTGGTTGGCGTGAAAAGGAGTGAGAACCTTTGGCAAAAAGGAAGGAATGGTGCGCAAGGTAACCCCAGCCTCCGAAAAGGAGAGATAAGGATCACGGCAAGAAAGGGCTTGCAATTCCGACACCCTTCGAGCCGAGGTGATTGCCACCAGAAAGGCTGTCTAAAGAAAGATCGCAAAGCGACGCTCTATGAAGCGGCTCAAAAGGAGCTGCCATAAGTCCCTTTAAGACTAAGGAGGTACCACAGGGCGGAAGGGCGGCCGGACCACCTTCGCCCCCTTGAGAAAACGCGCCACGTCGGAGTGTGATGCGAGAGAACAGCCATCTATAGGACCCAAAGAGGGCCAACTGCCAATCCTTTATCAAGACCCTCCTGCAGAAAGGCTAGGACCTGAGGAATTTGTACACTCCAGGGAGAGAGCTTACGGTTGGAGCACCATGCCTCAAATCTACACCACACCCAGGCATAAGCTCAGGAGGTAGACGGACGCCGTGCTTTGAGCAAGGTGGCAACCACCTTGGGAGAGTAACCTTTATCCTTTAGATGGCAGCGTTCAAGAGCCAAGCCGTAAGCGAGTAAGGAGCAGGGTTGTCTATCAAGAAGGGACCCTGCTTGAGAAGTTCTCGGCGAGACCCCAGCCGCAGCTGAGGTGCTCGAGCTAGACATACGAGGTCTGCATACCACGGTCTCCGAGGCCAATTTGGAGCTATGCGGATCACAGCGCCGGAGTGCATCCTGATTCGCTGGAGAACCATGCCTATCAGTGGCCACGGGGAAAGATGTATAGCAGGGGGGACACTGGCCACGGCTGTGCAGAACTCTTCCCCGTGCAGTCTAGGGGAGAGTTCTAACCTGACTGGCTGTTAAATGTCATCTGTAAGGAAGGCAGGAGCCCAATGCAGGACTGGCTTCTCAAAACCGGTAAGCCCCTCCGGATGCCACCTGTTTTTTTTTTAATTTAAAGAAACAGCTACCTAATTAAATGAAATGAAAAGAAATGATATGGCAAAAGAAACCCCCAAAACAATAACTATCTAGTGTTGCTCCTCCAATAGCCACTAAGTGTGCCCAGACCAGGCACACACGTCCTCAAGCTGCAAGGAGACTGGACCACTGGGGGCTTATGGGAGCTCCGTCTGCATACATCATACAGAAAGTTTTTGATTGGTCCAGTCTCCAGGAGGAGGTGCACTACCCGAATGTGGAGGACTAAACTGGAGGACTGCTCAGGAATGGCCAATTTTCTCAATGGAGAAAGGTGAATAGTGGAGTACCCCAGGAATCTGCACTGGGTCCGCTGCTTTTTAACATTAATAAATGACCTGGAAATGGGAATAATGAGTGAGGTTATCAAATTTGCAGATGAGAAAACTATTCAAAGTTGTAAAAACCCATGAGGATTGTGGAAAATTGCAAGAGGGTCTTGATAAATTGGAAGACTGGGCATCCAAATGACAGATGAAATTTAACATGGACAAGTGCAAAGTTATGCACCTAGCAAAGAAAAACCAAAACTATGGTTACATGATGCAAGGCTCCACATTAGGAACCACTACCCAGGAAAATGATTTAGGAGTCATCGTGGATAACCCTCCACCCAGTGTGCAGTGGCAGCCAATACAGCAAATAGAATGCTAGGTATCAAAAGGAAAGGAATGGAGAATAAAACAAAGTATATTATAATGCCTCTATCGTTCCATGATGCGACTGCACCTTGAATATTGTGTGCAATTCTGGTCACCTTATCTTAAAAAGGATATAGCATTATTAGAAAAGGTACAGAGAAGAGCCATCAAAATGGTAAAGGGGATGGAAAGATACCTCTTTGAAGAAAGGCTAAAAAGGATAGGGGTCTTCAACCTTGAAAGGAGACAGCTGAGGGGGAGATATGATAGAGGTCTATAAATTAATGGAGTGGAACAGGTAAACATAGATCAACCGTTTACACCAACAAAATGTAGCAAAACTAGGGGGCATGCAATGAAGCTACAGGGTAACCTATTTAGACTAATAAGAAAATATTTTTTCACTCAACATGTAATCCAACTCTGGAATTTGTTACCGGCAGATGTAGTAAAAGCTGTTAGTGTAGCTGGGTTTAAAAAAGGTTTAGATAAGTTCCTGGAGGAAAGGTCCATAAACCATTATTAAAAGAGGCCCAGAATATCACTACTTGACCTAATACAAGCATTGTAGAACCTGTGTCTTTTGGGGAAACTGCTAGGTACTTATAACCTAGATTGGCCATTGTTGGAAAGAGGATACAGGGCTTGATGGACCTTGGTCTGACCCAGTATGGCATCTATTATGTTCTTATGTACTCCAGCTTTGAGTTTGAATGGAGACAGAGGACGAAGTGTCCCCTGACACAGTGACATGCCCTTGGACCCCCAGTGACCCGATGCAACTCCCCACCCAAGGACGTTGCCTTCCTCAATTTTGTGAGGGATATGGCCAAGGTCTCATTGAGACTGAGGACTCCTGAACCAAGGAATTGGAGAAACTCCAATACGAGGCATCCCTGAAGGAAATTTAGTCCCAGTGCTATCTACATGCCTGGTGGACTTGAAGATCGCCTGGTAACGTGTGCCTAGTGCAAAGGTAGCAGACCTCAAGCACCACCTAGACAAGGTCTTAGATAGTGCTGGGGAGGAGTCTGCTGCCTTGATTCATGTCGGAACCAATGACATAGAAAAATGTGGTAAGGAGGGAGGCTAAATTTAGACTTTTAGGTAGGCAGTTGAAATCCAGAACTTCCAGGGTAGCAGTCTCCGAAATGTTTCCCTTTCTATGTGCAAGGTCAAGGACCATTCTCTGCAGTGCAGGACCTCCAGAGGATCATTGGTCCAGGTAGCGGGTGCTCGCCAGTGAGGACCAGTGTCCCAAGAACGGGACAGGGACCTCTTGAGGCCAACAGCGCTTGAGGGCTGGCTTGATGTCTGGGGAAGCCCTTAATGTCGAGGTTCCCATCAATATAAACTAAGTCCTTAGGTTAGTAAAATTGAAATCCAATAACAAAAAAACTAAACCCACAAAGTGAAACCCCTATTTAAACTCAATTTTTGTCAGAAGAGACTGGAGGAGACTGGAATGGACATCCAAT
The DNA here is from genome assembly GCA_033557465.1 of Ichthyophis bannanicus. Classification (NCBI taxonomy): domain Eukaryota; kingdom Metazoa; phylum Chordata; class Amphibia; order Gymnophiona; family Ichthyophiidae; genus Ichthyophis; species Ichthyophis bannanicus. The sequence goes on along the minus strand of CM066050.1, from coordinate 117,179,601 downwards.
CACACCAGACAGCCTTTTCTATTTTTCTTTTTTTGTAAACGCTAAAACATTTTGTACTTAGCTCATCAGTATATTCCAGTGAAGTTTCCATGTGCCAGACTTTTCTCTCAAATAGCGGTCGGATAGTTCAAGCACGACGTACGTTTCGGGCCATTAAGCCCTGTTTCAAGTGGTTACTTTCTTCCAAAGTATATCCCTCTGATTTTTTTCAACCGGTACGTTTTTGGCGACGGTTTTTGGATGACATATTTTTCTTATGGTTTGATACTTTACCGCGCCTTCAGGCTTTCCTTGATTGGATGAATGCCCTTAAACCAAACTTAAAATTCACAGCTCATTATGATTTGAAGCAGATTGAATTTTTAGACATCATAGTGATTAAGGAACAGGATACCTTTCGCACAACCTTATATAGGAAGCCGGTTCAGCGGAACAGCCTTCTCATGTACCAGAGTTGTCATCCGGAACCAATGCGGAGGAATCTCCCATATGGTCAATTTTTAAGGTTGAGAAGAATCTGTTCCACAACGTCTGATTTTAAATTTCAGGCATTGGATCTTATTAACAGATTATCCCTACGAGGATACCCAGAGAAAGTGATTAAGACAGCCTATAAACGAGCCTTGTACACACATCGTGAATGGCTTCTTGACGAAAATCGCCAAACAAAAACCTCTGATAATCAGGAGTCTGATCATATAGTAGGGACATTACCATTTACCAGTTTAAGTTCTTCTATTGTGACGGTGCTTCAAAAACATTGGGGTGTTTTAGGACTGCATAAATGTTTTCAAAAATCTTTACGAATAGCATTTTCTAGAGGCAGTAATTTACAGGATCGTTTGGTTCATTCTGCCACCCCCTTGGATCGTCCTCAAGTTCCAGATCCTGATCTTAGGGGGCATTTCAAATGTTCACACTGCATGTATTGTGACTCAGCAATGATTGAACAATGGACACATCCCACCACTGGGAAAATTATACAACGCCGATGGTGGACGTCATGCGATTCAACATTTGTGGTCTACGCCTTACAATGCTCATGTCCTTTAATTTATATAGGCAGAACTTCTCGACCAATTAAAACTCGCCTTAGCGAACATGCCTCTCGAATTCGCCAAAAAGTTCTTTCTGCCCCTTTAGTAGAACATTGTGAAGCTTACCAACATCAATTTGATACTGACTTTGTTTGGACAGTGCTGGATTTTATTCCCCCAAACCCCCGGGGGGGTAATCGGCTTTTAGCCTTACAACGGCGTGAACAACAGCTGATATTTGATCTGCAGGCAGTCCAACCTATGGGGCTAAACAAAGAAGTTGAATGGTTTAGCTTACTCTGACGTAATCCAAAACACCAAGGGATTCCCCGATGGCAATGGGGTCTCCCGTTTGGTAGATTGGATCTCCCAATTGAATGGCAGTGACTGTTAGCCAATGAACAGGATTGTTCCCCTTTATCTTTCCGGAGCAACTTCCGGTAAGAAGAAGCTTTCCATAAGCGGTGTATTTTGGAAGAAAGTAACCACTTGAAACAGGGCTTAATGGCCCGAAACGTACGTCGTGCTTGAACTATCCGACCGCTATTTGAGAGAAAAGTCTGGCACATGGAAACTTCACTGGAATATACTGATGAGCTAAGTACAAAATGTTTTAGCGTTTACAAAAAAAGAAAAATAGAAAAGGCTGTCTGGTGTGATTGGATGTCCATTCCAGTCTCCTCCAGTCTCTTCTGACAAAAATTGAGTTTAAATAGGGGTTTCACTTTGTGGGTTTAGTTTTTTTGTTATTGAGGTTCCCATCAAGGCAAATGGATTGGATGAGCCATACAAACGTCTGCAGCATGACTATTAGGGCAGATATACTGCTCTCTAGGGCTGCCATTCTGGTCTCCATGCCAGTTGGTTCCACAGCCTTTAACGCAGGCACCAAGGACTTCAGACATGGCATTGGTACTGTTGAGGAAGAATCCTCAAAGAGGATGGCCTCAGAGGCTTGACGTCGGTCAGCCAGAGCCAACTCCTCCTTGTGAGTAAACCTGGAGGGCCACTCCTCAAACTCACATCTGGGACTGCGGGACCTGGGGTGGGATTTCACCTTCTTCCCTAATCCATCCTCCAAGGCGGACAGAGGATTTCTTATGCTCCAGAAGCATTTCTTAAAATATGTAACTCATCTACTTCTAATCGAGAGCCTTCCTAATCTGATTTAAGCATGCTGTCCCCTGCCTGAGTCCGCTTGCTCACATGGTCTGCACAGCCCTAAACCTGACGGCCCTCCGAAGCCCAGACAGCACACACTGACTCAGTTTATCACCACTGCCGTTTCTGGGTTTAGGAACCATACGATTCAAATTAGATGCAAACAAAAAACGAGTGAAAGCAAGAGTAAAGATTAACAGAAGTCCTGTCCCCAAAGCTGCCTCCTGTAAAACTGGTAAGAAAACTGTGTGGAGATGTGAGAGTTAAACTAAAGATTGAGATCTGGTATCAAAATGTGCCTTACAGAATAAAAAGCTAAGTACTGGGAAAATTGAGAAATTTTACTTACCGTTAATTTCCTTTCCTGAATCCTTGTTAGACCAGTTCAAACAAGTGGGTTGTGTCCCCGTCAGCAGATGAGAAAAAATTCCAGAAGCTTAGAGACATCACCCTTGATAAACAAACCCGTACCCCACCCCTAGGGGTCAGCTTCAGTATTATCTGTAGCAAGCAGAGCAGTCTGGAGTCGTAGAAAGAAATTAGAATCAACATTGTAACAACTGAGGACAACCCCAGACAGGAACTGGGTACACGGCAGGAGAATCTGCACAAGAAACGGCAGGCTGGTTGCCAGACTCGCCAAAGAACTCTTAGATGCCGACACTGTCAAGCCAGGAAATGTTAGCGCAGCGGGGAGGGTTCTGGACTGGTCTAGCAAGGATACAGGAAAGAAAGTTAACGGTAAGTAAAATTTCTCCTTCCAGCACATCATGCTAGAACAGTCCAGACAAGCAGGGAGTACCGAAGCTAAGTCCCCTCTGGGCAGGAAGATATGGCAGCAGCCAAAATGCTAGCAACAAAACTGTTTCCCAAGCGTGGAGGTCTAAACGATAATGTCGGAAGAAGGTAGAGGGCAGACCAAGTTGCAGCCCTGCATATATCCAGCAGGGCAACCTATGCCCTTCTCTGCCCAAAACACCACCTGAGCCCTAGCAGAGTGGGCCTTGAGCCCAGTGGGCACAGGCTTGTTCTGCAGTATGTGACCTCGATGGCCTGCTTGATCCAAGTGATGGTGGTCTTAGAAGTCGCCTCACCCTTGCGGCGACCCCCAATTAGCACAAAAAGGTGACCAAAGAGGCAAAAGGAATTGGTGACCTTGAAGTACCGCCTTAATGATCTCCAGATATCCAGCGAATGAAGCACAAGAGGGTCCCTCGCTTGCTGCTCTTTCAGGAAAAAAGGAAGAATCAGACTGGTTCACATGGAATGTAGACAAAACCTTCAGCAAGGAAGGAACTGGGTGGATAGTAACGCCTTCCAGAGAGAAGGATAGAAACAGGTCTTGACAGGACAGCACCTGAAGCTCAAAAACACGACGAGCTGAGGTGACAGCCACCAGAAGGACAGTCTTCAGAGTCAAATCCTTAAGGGATGCTCGGCAAAGAGGTTCGAACGGAGGCTTGGAAAGAGCCCTAAGTACCAAGGAAAGATCTCAGGATGGGACTACTGGGCATAAGGGGGGGGGGGGAGGGGGATGACGCAAGGTGCACACCCCCTACAAATGAGCCAAATCAGGATGGGAAGCCAGGGAACGCCCAGTGTGCAGCGGCAGCAAAGACAGTAAATAGAATGCTAAGTGGTATAAGGAAAGGAATAGAAAATAAAACAAAGGATATTATAATGCCTCTATTGTTCCATGGTGCGACCGCACCTTGAATAGTGTGTGCAATTCTCGTTGCAGTATCATAAAAAGGATATAACGTTATTAGAAAAGGTACAGAGAAGAGCCACCAAAATGGTAAAGGGGGATGAAAGGTTAGGGCTCTTCAACCTGGAAAAGAGATGGCTCAGAGGAGATATGATAGAGATCTATAAATTAATGAATGGAATGGAACAGGTAAACAGATTGTTTACGTCATCAGAATATAGAAAGACTAGGGGACATGCAATGAAGCTACAGGGTAACCTATTTAAGACTAAGAAAATATTTTTTCACTCAACCTGTAATCAAACTCTGGAATTTCTTTCCAGAGGATGTAGTAAAACGTGTTAGCGTAGCTGGGTTTAAAAAAGGTTTAGACAAGTTCCTGGAGGAAAGGACCATAAACCATTATTAAGAGAGACCCAGAATATCACTACTTGACCTAATTACAAGCATTGTAAAACCTATGTCTTTTGGGGAAACTGCTAGGTACTTATGATCTAGATTGGCCACTATTGGAAACAGGCTATTGGTCTTGATGGACCTTGGTCTTACCCAGTATGGCATCTTATGTCCAGGTGAGGGCAGCTATCTGAACCTTCAGGGAATTCAGGGCCATACCTTGATCAAACCCATCCTGAAGGAAGGCTAGAATGTCCAGGACCTTTGCCTTCCAAGGTTACAATGCCATCTCCTGCGCCACTCCCAGACACTTCGTGCCTCCTTGCTGATTCAAATAGGACACCATCATCGCATTGTCCGAATGTATGCGATCTGCCTTCTTGAGAAGCAGAGGCCGGAAGGCAAGTGCCAGGCAGACTGCCCAGACTTCAAGACTAAGGACTGGCCAAGAGCCCTGCGTTCGGCCCAGAGCATGAGCTCCCCAGTCTGCCAGACTGGCTTCGGTGGTAACCAGGATTCAAAGCGGAGTCTCCAGCAGGACCTCTTACAAAAGGTTGCGATGAAATAGCCACCAGCGGAGACTGCGGCACACTGCCAAAGGCAGAGGAAGACTGAGCTGATAATTGTGGGAGCTGGAGGTCCAGCAGGACAAGGGAGCCTGCTGGAGAGGATGCATATGTGATCAAGCCCAAGGAATCACGTCCAAGGTGGATGCCATGGCCCCGAGGTAGTCCCAAGGCCAAGGTTAACTGTAGTTGATGGAAACTCTTGAGCTGTGTGACTAGCTTTTCGCATTTGTCTTGGGTAAGGAAGACCCGACCCACTCGAGTGTTGAAACAGGAACCAAGAAAGTCCAAAGACTGAGGGCCAAAAGCAGCTCTTGCTACAATTGATTATCCATCCAAGGTGAAGCAAAAAGGATCCCAGCTGCTGAACTGCCTCGGCTGCCTCTTGCCTTTGCCCAAATAAGCCAGTTGTCCAGGTAAGAATGAACCCGGATATTCCGACGCTGGAGGGAAGCCACTGCTACCGCCATGAGCTTGGTGAAGGGTGCTGTGGCCAGGCCAAAGCCCTGAACTGACAATGGCAACCCAGCACAAGGAAGCAGAGGGTACTGCTGGTGAGAAAATATGCCTCGGCTAGATCAAGGGACACCAGAAACTTACCAGGTCAAACTGCCTGAATGACCGACAGCAGTGTTTCCATCCAAAAATGCCACGTGGCGCTGAAGGAGGTGCTGTAGTCTGCTGGACTGCAAGACATCTGCCCAGCACCTGGCAAGGGGAAATCATAAAGGCATCCAGGACAGGTAGGTCAAGTTCAAGAGCATACCCGTGGATAATGACCTTGAGCAGCCACCTGTCTGAAGTGATTCGGGCCCATTCGCTGGAGTACAACTGCATCCAGCCACCTACAGGAGGCACTCCAGAATGGGCCCTGAGCCAGTCACAGTGAGAGGACCTGGTGGCACCAGCAAACTTGTTGGTGGGAAAGCTGTCCTTCCGCCGGGCTCCCCGAAAGGACTGTGGCCAGGACCCTACCTTAGCGGAGTAAGAGGTGGACGGCCTGACCGGAAGCGGCACGTGTCACGAGCATGTGATCTGTAAGAGGAAGGCAGTGCAGAAGTGCCCTGGGAACACCACGAAGCTGTTTTGAGCTTGTCCTCTGGCAGTCATTGAGGTTTAACTTTGCTGAGGTCCTTGACCAGCTTGTCCAGATCCTTCCTGAACAAAAGCTTGCCCTTAAAGGGTAACTTGGCCAGACAGGCCTTGGACACAGAGTCCGCATTCCAATGAATGAGCCATAGCCAGCAACAAGCCACTGTCGAGGTGATAGTCCGGGCCAACAAACCGAGCAAATCACAGAAAGCGTCTGCCAGAAATGCAGTGACAGACTCCAAGCAGGCCAGAGCGGGATCTTCTGGAAGTAATTGCAGCCAGCACAGCAGTGCTCTTGTGGCTAAGCCGCCACACATTGAGGCTTGTAGCGCCACCGAAGATGAAGAAAACTTCATCTTCAAGAGACCTTCAAACTTCCGGTCAATCTGATCCCGAAGGGCCATTACCCCCCCCCCGACTGGGATTTAGTAACCGCCGTAACCAAGGTATTGACCTTTGGAAAACGCAGCCACTGCTCTAGATCGTCAGGGGTCTAGAGGTAGGTGTGACCCAGGCGGCCTCTGGGGACTCACTCCATAGTGACCATTTGTTGTAACTTAGGGGGAAAGGGAAAGGACCAAGATGGTTTCTTAATGCCCAGAATGATGGGATCCATCTGATGCTGCTCGTCCACAGGGTGAGATGGCTGCAACTCCGAAAGTTGCAGGGCCTTTGCAACCTGAGTGATGAGGGCCGAGAGCAGCTCCTTACAAAACAGATGAATATCCTGCCAGTCATCCCTCGCCTTTTGGCCATCTCCAGGGTGCGAGAGCTCTCCTTCCTCCCTGACGCTGAATGAAGGGAGCGGTCTTTGGAGGGGCACTCACAGTCATCCTCTATAGGGTGCCAGTCCGAGGGGGCAGGATTCACCCTGGGTGCACCTATGGACTTCTGGGAGAGCCTTTGAGATGGAGGAGGATGTCCCAATGGCATGGTAGGAGAAGCTGGGAGGCCAGAACGCCAGAGGTCCCAGGCATGACGGAAAAGGTCCATGAACTGCAAATCCGCTGGAACTGAAGGGACTGGAGATGGGAGAGGCTGTGGAGCAAGCTGCTATAAAGGCCGGCCTGAAGACTTCAGCTGCATCGAGTGATGCTCAGGTTGGAGGACTGGGGGAGGGAGGGGCGCGACTCCTGTGGGGGAGTCGACCCTGAATCAGCAGGCAGGACTGATACAGAAGCTGTGCTTTGGTAACAGTAGAGGAAGCTGTCATGTCCGCAGAACTCTCCCCTTGGTCTGCCATACATGCGGCACAGAGATACCCCACCAAGGACCTGCTTTTCCTGCAGGAAGGCATCCCGCTGAGAGTTAACAGGTTCTGACACTGCACTGAGAAAATAGAGCCTGCTTAAACAAATGGCAGCACTGCAGCCTGGGCGGGATTTAAAGAGGAGCAGAAGCAAGGCAGGAGCGGCATCCAAGGACCTGAAGAAGACAGGCGTGAAAAAGCCGACTGTGCAGCAAGAGAAGTGGTGGGACCAGCAGGGGCACTATTCAGGGGAGGCACAAGTCCGCCACGTGGAAACTGCAGTTCGAGCAGAGGCACGAGACAAATGGAGAACGGGGGGGGGGGGGAGGTGGCTGCGGAACTGAGTATCAAAGGGATCCAATAAACAGAGGCTTTGGGCTGCCGGAAGAACGGAAGAGTACTCTGCCAGTAAGCACTGACCCCTATGGCCCATACAGAGTCATTGTCCCCCGATTGCTCACAAATTCTGAAGCTGCCGGGAAGCTCTTTCCCTTCCTACAGCCTCTGTTGAGCTTTCCTTTTTTTTTTTTTTTTTTGAACACACAACTCAGTGACGATCCAGTTGGCTCTCTGCAGTTGATATTCTAAGGCTAAACACAAGGCCTGAGACAGGGGAGCGACAGCGGAGGGCTACACTGCTCCTCTTGAAAAGGAGCCCCACACGCCTTAGAGGTACTCTACTGACCCTCTTGGTCAAGAATACCTCTGGCCCAGCCAAGGGAGCGTAAAGGGAAAGAGTTCCTGCAGCTGAAAGGCTGTGCAGAGACTACACTGGAACCAGACCAAGTAGGAGTCTACCATCTGCTGGGGGGGGGGTGATGTCACTAAGCTTCTGGAATTTTCTCTGTCTCATCTGCTGTCAGGGACACAACCCACTTGTCTAGACTGGTCTAGTAGGATGTACTGGAGAAGATAGTTTTAAGCAGCCAAATAAACCCCATGTTTTGCATATATTTCAAGAGAAACAAAAGCACAATGCAAAAAAGCAGGAAAAGGTTGATCAGTAAAATGGCAGGGAAGCCAACAGAGCTGTACCAGAAACACCAAGAATAAGTTTGCTGTAGATTGGTAGACTAGTGCATGCTGCAGAAAGACCAAACAAATAGGAATAGTGGACAATCAAAGCAACAGTGAGAATCTAGGAAGTAACCTGAAACTTCGGATGAGGTACATACCCTCAAGCTAAGCAGTTTTAAAACTTTATCCTAATGCAGCATGGGAAATACTCACTCATCATCATCATCTTCATCAAAGTCTTCATCATCTTCCTCATCCTCCTCTTCCTCATCTTCCTCCAATTTTACTTTTTTCTAAGAAAAAATGTAAATAGCTCAGGTAACAATTCTGTTTTTCAAATCATCCAAATGCAAACACTCAGATTCAAGAATGAGCTTCTCAACATGCAGCTAATAAAGTAGATTGAGGCCAAACATTAATAAGATTAATGGGGCTATAGAATTCATAGGTGTAAACAGTTAATTACTGTTCTTTTCTGTGCCTTGAATCCTGTTAGACCAGTTTAGACATGGGTTTATGCCACTGCCAGCATATGGGGACAATCATAACATTCTAGTGTGGTGGTTACCAAACTGTGGGTTGGGACCCCAAATGGAGTCACATTATCAGTGGATGGGAGTCTCAAAACAGGGCTGCTCCCCATCTCTGAGCTCCATTGTAACTTATACCCAAGTAGTGGCAGCCTGGGGCCTTTGAATCAGTGAAATTCAGACTCTGCCCCTTTCTCCCATGTGGGCTTCCTGTTAGGCTAGAAACCCATAGACAGCACTGGAATCTGAGAAGAGAGTCCTGCTGTTGCTGTTCCCCCTGCTGCTGTAGCATTCAGAAGTGAGTAATTGGGTGTGAGGTAGAAATCCAGGAAGGGCTGAGAGCTGGAAGGGTTACGTGAAAAGGATACACCCCTCTTGGTGACGTCATACCCTGGTACATGCTTGTCCCTCCCCTATTCCTTTGTCCTGCTGCTCTCTCTGCTTGCTAGAGATAACTTCTCTTCCTCTGCTTTGCTAGAGATAAGAGTGCAGTAGGCTTTCTCCAATCAGGTCTACACTGTAATAAAGTGACCAATCATGAAGAAATGCTGTAATAACCTGATAAGAAGTCTATATAATCTCCGAGCCCTCTGGTGAAGGCCCAGAATTTGGAAAAACTATTTTCTCTGGGTCTGTGCACATTAAACCGTTGTTTCCTTCTAAGACTCCTTGGGTGTTTCTTTCTTCACTCGTTTATCTGCTACATTTTTGGTTCCCTGACCCGGCTGACAGAGGGAGATAAGAAAGAAAAGGTTATCTTGCTACCTCTAGGTTCAATCGGTTTGAGCCGGGCTGTGGCGAACGCAGGGGGGAATACAAGGCGCCACCAGACTAGTTCTGGAAAGTATTGCTTCCTGATTAACCTCTGCCACTGGCTTTCTCCGACAGACACCTACGAACCCGCTCTGGGGTCTAGGAAACAACCCATTCAACTCCGGAGGACATCTGAGTGGGGTAAGTGATAACAGGGGTCTGTCTATCTGCAGTTCAGAAAAATCGGTCCTTCCTACGGGGAGAAGGAGAGCTTGATCACCTCCAGAGGAAATCGCCCTAGTACCCTGAGCTGAGCTGGGGGAAACCACGCTCCTAATAGACTGTTTTCTAGGGAATTGGGAGGCTATGTGTTGGTTTGTGCTTGATTTGTGTGTTTGGCACAAGCAGAGGCTTGTGCAGTGAGCATAGACTCCTGATTAGTGCAGTTCCTGGCCAGGCGACCGCACCCAGGTCGGGGAAAAATGGCAAAAGCGCCATTTTGTTAGGGTGTGGTGAAACCGCCATTTTCTTAGTTACCCTTCTTGAAACCAGAGCAGCCAAATTCCTGGCTGTCTGCATTCCTTTCCCCGTGTTTTCAAAGCCTGGAAGAAAAATGGGGGGGGGGGGGGGGGGGGGAAATCAGATGAAATGCAGCCCCTTAGAGTGTAAGGTAAAGCATTTCAGGAAGGGATTCTTTGCAGATTATGGAGTTCGTATGACTCCATCCTTGTTAAAGAAATATTGTGAGCATGAGTGGCTAGCTTTAATACTGATTGGCCCCGAGAAGGTACCTTTGATTATGACTTGGTTAGCCAAGTGCACCAAGTTGTGGTAGCTAAACATCCTGATCAATTCCCTTATATTGATTCCTGCCTGGATGTTTGTCGGCAGAGACCTAAATGGCTCAGGAGATGTCATGAGAAAAACTGCCGCATACGTTTGTCTTAGCCCACAGGAAATGCAGCCTAAATTAAAATCACAATTGCCCGTTTTAGTACAGGAGCCAGAGACAGAAGAATTCCCCCCTTTCCCTCCTCCCAGGCAGATTTCTGTGAGTTCAGCTAGGTTGGCAGTCTCAGCAGGGAATTCGGCTAGTTCTTCCCTGCCCCTCTCAGATACTACATTCTCTGACAGTCAGAAGAGCAGTGAGGGAAGCATACAAATGCCAATTTCAGATACAGACCTGCCCAGCACTTCAGAAAGTTCCCCGAGTCCCAGATCTGAAGAATGTCAGTTCCATGTTCTTACACCCCCCCCCCCGGACTAGAGCACTGCAACCTCATTTGGGGGCCCCAGCGAGAAGCACTGAGACTTTCCTGACCTAAAACCCCACTGGGCGGCAAACAGTGATGCACGCAGCCTTGCTCTGAATTGTTATCGGGCTCTCCTTGAAGGCTTTAAAAGGGGGGCCAGAAAGCAATGAATGTAGGGAAAATATTTGAGGTACTGTAAACCCCTGAGAGCCCTGGCCAGTTTTATGAAAGACTCTACATTCGAAGAAACTTCAGAAGCTTGAGGGCTTTGCTGGAATGAATATAACCCAGCGGATGGAAGTTGCTATGAAAGTATTTGTGAACAGAGATCAAGAGATGAAGCGTGAGTGTGAATGAAAGATGAAAAAGAAAGCTGTTATGTTAGCAGCGGCGCTAGTCGAGAAAGGACAAGGAAAGTCTAAACGGGAACCGAGAAGCCGAGGCCGGGGTAGAGGAACCCGGCGAGGATCATTGGAATGAGATCAATGTGCCTATTGCAGAGAAATGGGCCAATGAAAAAAAGAAGAAAAAACAAATGTCCCAATTGTGTCAGGCAATATTCCCTGCCCCGAAGAGCTGTTGAGGGCATTCATAAACATCTCCAGTAACTACTTAAGTCTGGACTCCTAAAAACCATGCCAATCACCCTGGAATACCCCTTTGCTGCCAGTTTAAAAACCAGGTACTGATGATTACTGATATGTGCAGGACCTACGGAAGGTCAATGAAGCTGTTACCATTCACCCTGTTGTGCCAAACCCCTACAATTTACTGAGTTTGATTCCTGCACAAGCAACCTGCTTCACTGTTCTGGACTTAAAGGATGCCTTTTTCTGCTTGAGATTGGCCACTCCTAGCCAGCCACTGTTTGCATTTGAATGGGAAGACCCTATTACTGGCAGTAAGGGTCAGTTGACACGGACACGGTTACCCCAAGGATTCAAAAACTCCCCCACGCTGTTCGGGGATGCACTTAGTCAAGATTTGCGTCAGTTCCAGTCTTGCCCTTCTCAACGCGTGTTGCTACAACACGTGGATGATTTACTCATTGCTGCTGTTTCCCGGGAAGAATGTCTAACCGCTACTTCAGAACCTCTACACCTACTTTGGATGTCTGGCTATCGGGTGTCCCGAAGTAAGGCCCAATTGTGCCAGACTGAAGTCAGATACTTGGGATTCCATGTTGCCCAAGGCCTTCGAAGATTGGGCTCTGAGCGGAGGGAGGCTGTTTGTTCTATTCCTGAGCCACAAAATCGCAGGCAGTTAAGAAGCTTCTTAGGGGCTGCCGGTTTTTGTCGAATCTGGATACCCAACTACGCAGTGTTGGCCAAGCCCCTGTATACAGCTACAATGGGGGGAGAACGAGATCCTTTCAACTGGGGCCCGGACCAAAAGGAGGCCTTTCAGAATATGAAGGCGGCTTTGCTATCAGCCCCCAGTCTAGGAGTGCCCAACGTGGAAAAACCATTCCATCTGTAAGTCCATGAAAAAAGGGGGGTGGCAGTTGGTGTCCTCACTCAGAGCCTAGGTTCCTGGCAATGACCAGTGGCTTATCTGTCCAAACAGCTGGATCCAGTAGCAAAAGGGTGGCCTTCTTGTCTCCGCGCAGTAGCAGCAACAGCTCTCTTGGCAACAGAGGCTGATAAATTGCCCCTTGGGCAAGAACTGTATGTTAAAGTGCCGCATGCAGTACTGACCCTGATGGAGTACAAAGGCAATTATTGGTATCTCCAGGAACAAGCAGGAATAAGTCCTCACATATGGGTAAGTCGGAACCGACGGAGCCCGCGCGGGAAAGCTCCCCAGCTTTTCAGATGAAAAGCTTTTGGGGCTTCCCACAGCGCATGCGCGCTGCCTTCCCGCCTTCCTTACCAGCTCTCTTCAGTTTCTCTTTTTCCGCGGAGCCAGCAGGTCGTGTTCCTGTCACCGCTGAAGAAATTGTTATTTTAATTTGTTTCTTTTGACCGCGTACCTGCCTTCCCCATACCAAAACCAGTACTGCCGGTCTCTCTTTCTTTCTTTTAAAAAAAAAAAAAAAATCTTTTTTTATTTTCTCAGCACAGCTTGGTAACTTTTGTTAGGCCTTCAGGCCTACTCAAATTCTCCTCATGGAGAAACCAGCTCCTGGTTTTAAAAAGTGTATCAAGTGCAATGCTGTTATTTCTCTCACAGACACCCATGAATGGTGTCTTAAATGTTTAGGACCTGACCACTCCATACCGGACTGCCCATTCTGCTCCCAGATGTCTAAACGTGGTATGCAGAACCGGGCCAACAAGTTCCATGTGCTGTTTGCTTCAGATAATCCAGCATCACAGTCATCCAGGTCTTCCTCTCCGGATGGATCTCAGGTAACCAAACTTTCTGTGGGCAAATCCTCTAAAAGCAAATCTCTTTCAAAAGATCGAGAGGCTCTCAATCTTGAGTTCGAGGATTCTGCCCAGACCAAAAACCCCGGCGGGAGGCTCCGGCCTCCAAAGCATCAACTATGGGGTTACAGGTTGACATCGATGGCACGGCCTCGACTGATCACCTGTTAGACTGCTCTGGAGTACCGGTCGATACCGGTACCGACATCCAGGCAGCAGTGGCGTCCATGGGCAATACTGTCCAGACCATGCAGCAGGCCGTTTTGGCTTTCATTAAGGCTGCGACGCCCTCGGTACCGATTCCATCGGTACCGACCCCGGTTCCGGTATCCACACCGGAACCGAGACCATCGACTTCCAAGCGTCGATCGGTTCCGCTTGCTGGATTCAGGCTTTTGCCCGATACCAATCCCATGCCCGATACGCCCGATGTCGATATCGATTGGTACGCGTATCGTGCATTGCAAGCACAGAGAGAATACTCAGATTCTTCTGATGAGTTCAATTCCTCTGATGACTGCTGAGTTTGATCTTCCTGAGGAGCCCTCTTCTCTAAAGAGGAGGATGTCTCCTCCAGAGGATTTATCCTTTCAGGATTTCATTGTTGATGTAGCTAAAGCACTTTCTATTGCTACATCTGCTGAAAAGGAACCCAGATCAAAAAAATTGGATATTTTAGGATACTCTAAACCTCCTAAAGAGGCAGTTACTCTGCCTATCCATGAAATCCTTCAAGAACACTTGATGGATTTGTGGGAGACTCCTCTAACCCTGTCTCCTCATTCCCGTAGGTTGGACACCATGTACCGGGTCCCTCCTTCTCCTGGGTTTCAAAAGACTCAGCTGCCTCACCACTCCATTGTGGTGAAGTCTGCTATGAAGAAGATAAAGAGTCCTAAAAGGATTCCTCTACCCCTCCAGGGCGAGAATGTAAGACCCTCGACTCTTTTGGTAGAAAGATCTTTCAGGCTAGTATGCTTATAGCCAAAATCAATTCTTACAGCCTTTATATGGGCATGTTTCTCAGAGAACTTGCCCTAAAGGTACGGCATTTAGCCCCCTTTATCCCTGAGGATAAAAAGGAGGACTTCACAACTCTGGTGACACAACTTTCAGAGGTCTCCAAGTTTTCCAACAGGGCAGGCTTTGATTCCTTTGAGGTTGCTGGCAGGGCTTTGGGAATCGCTATTGCAGCCCGACGTCTTGCTTGGCTCCAGGCTTCTGACCTAGAACCCTGGGTCATGGATGGCTTAAGGAATCTGCCCTGTACAGGAGAGAACTTATTTGGTGAGGACTGGCAAATTAAAGCTGCTCAAATGGACGCAGAAAATGCCACTCTAGATAGACTTTCTAAGTCTACTTCTACTCCTGCCAAAAAGAAACCTTTTAAAAGGCCGTACTACAAGGCGGCCAGATTTTCCACAAATACTGGCCAACAATCTTCTCAGCCTCGCTTTGCTGCTAAACGTCAGCAATCTAAGCAAGTAAAGTCAAAGTCTGCAGTGTCTGCTACACCCCAGCAGGCTCAACCCCCTCAGGGGTTTTGACTTGCCCCTAGAGAACTTACCATTTCTGGCTCTGGAACAACCAGAGCCTCTCATCATACCGGGAAGGTTAGCTCACTTTGCTCCCAGATGGGAGCAAATAACATCAGAGCAATGGACCCTCTCTATCATCAGAGAGGGCTACAAACTTCATTTCTCCAGCCTTCCTCCCCATACCATGGTGGGGCAATTCAGTTCTCCCCCATCTCTTCTGACCCTGTTGGGTCAGGAAGTCTCCTCTCTCCTTGCCCAAGGGGCAATAGAGGAGGTTCCTCTTCCTCAACAGGGGTTAGGGTTCTACTCCCCTTATTTTCTCATAACAAAGAAGACAGGGGGCTTCAGACCTATCCTAGATCTGAGAGAATTGAACAAGTTTCTATTCAAGGAGAAATTCAAAATGCTCTCTGGGCATTCTCCTTCCATACCTTCAGAATCAGGATTGGCTTTGTTCTCTAGATCTCAAGGATGCGTACACTCATATACTCATCCATCCATCCCACAGAAAATATCTTCGATTTCTGTTCCAGGGAAAACATTTCCAATACAGAGTACTTCCCTTCGGTCTCGCCTCTGCTCCAAGAGTATTCACAAAATGCATGGCAGTCGTAGCCGCATTTCTAAGAGGCATGGGAATCTTCGTGTTCCCATATCTGGACGACTGGCTCATCCGAGCTCCATCTCAGTCAGAAGTCCAGATTTCCTTGGACCGCACAAGGCGTATTCTTCAATATCTAGGACTTGTGGTAAACATTCCCAAGTCCCAACTCATCCCTACTCAGTCCCTGGAATTCATAGGGGCTTATCTGGATTCCACCACTGCAAGGGCCTACCTTCCTCTGGTCCGAGGCCAACGGCTAATAAGCTTGGCCTCCCAGGCTCAGTCCAGAAGTCACTTGTCAGCCAGAGAAATGCTGCAACTTCTGGGCCACATGGCCTCCACGGTTCATGTGGTGCCCTATGCTCGTCTCCATATGAGAGCAGCTCAATGGACATTGGCCACCCAGTGGTCTCAAGCATCGGGACTGCTGTCAGACCAGATACTCACCTCAAAACGTCTGTTTTGGTCTCTCCAGTGGTGGACATCCTCCAAAAATCTGTTGTTGGGGACCCCCTTCCAACCTTCGTTGCCCCAAGCAACCCTCACAACAGATGCCTCCCAAACAGGGTGGGGAGCTCATCTTCAACATCTCTCCACTCAGGGAACCTGGTCTCCCCAAGAGACCACCCTTCATATCAACCTTCTGGAACTGCGAGCAATCTTCCTTGCCCTCACAGTCTTCCATACCCTCCTTGCCAACCTGACTGTCCTAGTTCAGACAGACAATCAGGTGGCCATGTTCTATGTCAACAAGCAAGGAGGGACGGGCTCTCTGTCGCTTTGCAACGAAGCTCTCAGATTATGGGCTTTCGCCAGAGAGCATCAATTCATCTTCTGGCAGTGTATCTTCCAGGAGTTCAAAACTCTCGGGCAGACAGACTCAGTCGAGTTCTGCTTCCACACGAGTGGTCCCTGCATATGGACCAGATACACAGAATCTTCCAGGAATGGGGGACCCCGGACATAGACCTCTTTGCAAGTCCGTGGAATGCCAAACTTCCCCGGTTCTGTTCCAGGACTCCGTGTCAGGGAGCTCAGGCCAACGACGCCTTTCTCCTGCATTGGGGTCAGGAATTCCTGTATGCTTTTCCACCCATTCCTTTGATTCCCAAGACTCTGTTCAAACTTCAGAGGGATCACGGGTCGATGATCCTTATAGCTCCACGCTGGCCACGCCAAGTGTGGTTCCCTCTACTTCTACAGCTCTCCCAGGGCTCCTCCCTGGACCTGGGAGCTGCGCCAGACCTTCTGTCTCAGGAGAAAGGGACTTTGTGGCACCCAAACCCCAAGTCCCTACATCTCCGAGCTTGGTTACTGAGGGCTTAAGCCTTCATGAGTTTAATCTTTCTCAACCAGTGAAAGATATCCTTCATGCCTCTAGGAAACCCTCTACCAGGCGTTCCTATGCTTTCAAATGGAAACGTTTTTCCATTTGGTGTGCTCAACAGGGTCTTGACCCTCTGGCACTTCCTTTGAATTCTCTACTAGACTATCTCCTGCATCTTTCCAATGCAGGCCTCAAGACGAATTCAGTACGAGTCCATTTAAGTGCTATTGCAGCATCCTTAAAACCTATAAATGGACAACCTGTCTCCTCTCATCCTCTCGTTGCAAGGTTCATGAGAGGCCTGACCCTAACTAAACCTCCCAGCTGACCTCCGCCGGTAGCATGGGATTTGAACCTAGTTCTAGGTCAGCTTATGAAACCACCTTTTGAGCCTTTGGACTCTACCTCCTTGAAATTTCTTTCCTGGAAGGTTCTTTTCCTTATTGCAGTCACTTCGGCTCGCCGCATCAGTGAACTGCAGGCTTTGGTGGCTAATCCACCTTATACCAGATTTCATCATGATAAGGTGGACCTTAGGACGAATCCCCACTTTATGCCCAAAGTGGTCTCGCCTTTTCATCTTAAGAGGTATATCTACCTGTTTTTTTTCCCGGCTCCTCATGCATCCAGTGCAGAGAGGAACCTTCATACTCTTGACTGTAAAAGAGCTCTCGCCTTTTACCTCAACAGGACTCAGCCACATCGAAAGTCTTCCCAACTTTTTGTGGCTTTTGATCCTTCTCATTTGGGACTTCCAGTCTCCAAACGTACACTTTCCAATTGGATTGCCCAGTGTATTTCTTTTGCTTACCAGAGTAAGAACATTTCTCTGGAAGGCCATGTCACAGCTCACAATGTGAGAGCCATGGCTACTTCTATGGCTCATCTTCACTCTGTATCCATAGATCAGATCTGTCGAGCAGCCACTTGGGCCTCGGTTCATACCTTCACAGCCCATTACTGTTTGGACAAGGACTCCCGCCGGGATGCCTTGTTTGGTCAGGCTGTCCTCAAACACCTGTTCCATACTTAAGCAACTCCTGCCCACCTTCCCTGAATGGATGCCTGAGATCCATACGAAGATGGTTTACCTTTGGAGGGGGATCTCCCAGGCATCTTAGCTAGGGAGTCCCCATATGTGAGGACTTATTCCTGCTTGTTCCTGGAGATAGCACAGTTACTTACCTGTAACAGGTGATCTCTGGGAACAGCAGGAATTAGTCCTCACAACCCACCCACCTCCCCTAGGAGTTGTATCTTCTATCTACCTTCCTTTCCTCTCTCTATTGTCTCAGCTATAAACTCGAACTGAAGAGAGCTGGTAAGGAAGGCGGGAAGGCAGCGCGCATGCGCTGTGGGAAGCCCCAAAAGCTTTTCATCTGAAAAGCTGGGGAGCTTTCCCGCGCGGGCTCCGTCGGTTCCGACTTACCCATATGTGAGGACTAATTCCTGCTGTTCCCAGAGATCACCTGTTACAGGTAAGTAACTGTGCTTTACCAATGAGCAGATGACAAAGTACCAGAGCATGCTGTGTGCGAATCCTCGGGTTCACTTGGAGATAGTGAAAAACACTCAATCCTGCTACTCTACTCCCTGTAGCACCTGGGCTACCTGAACATGATTGTATCCAGGTTATGGGATGAAGTGTATTCCAGCCACCCAGATCTGCACGATGTATCGCTGGCTTCTCCTGATGTTCAGTACTTTACTGATGGCAGCAGTCTCGTGGAAGATGGACAGCGGAAGACTGGATATGCTGTGGTCACTCCAGGGGTTGTCGTGAAGGCTGAGCACTTACCCCTGGGAACGTCTACCCAGAAAGCTGAACTCATTGTTCTTACTCGAGCCCTCCAGTTAGCTGCAGGTCTGAAGGCAAACATTTTCACTGATTCTAAGTATGCATTCACTACACTCCATGCCCATGGGGCCCTCTATAGAGAAAAGGGGCTCATAAATACAAGCGGGAAATCTATAAAGTATGGGAAGGAGATTTTGGAGCTACTAGAGGCTGTGTGAGCACCAGAAGCGGTGGCTGTTCACTGCAAGGCACACCAACGAAGCAGTCATTTATTTCATCTAGGAACTTTATCTCCCTAGCATGTCCTGCTATGACACTGACCCAGTCAATACCGGGGTAATTGAAATCACCCATTACTGCGCTGTAACTTGTTAGCTTCCTTGATTTCTTTGAGCATTTCATCATCCATTTGTTCAATCTGGCCAGGCGGTCGATAGTAAACCCCCACTGCCATCGCCTTCTTTTTACATGGAATTTCAATCCATAGAGATTCTACAGCAAATTTTGTTTCCTGCAAAACTAATCCTTTCTGACTCAATGCCCTCTCTAACAGAGCACAATACCTCCAATTTGATCAGCTCTATCATTACGATATAGTTTGTACCTAGGTATCAGTGTCCCACTGGTTGTCCTTCCACCATGTCTCTGATATTCCAATCATATCTAACCTCTCATTTAGTGCTATATATTCTAACTTTCCCATCTTATTTTTTAGACCTAGCATTTGCATACAAGCGTTTTAGAGACTATTTTATTCATATTAACCTGGCTATTTGTAGGCATGGGTAATTTGGGATCTTTAAGCTCTGCCTGCTCCATACTTGAGGGCATTTGGGCTACTTTACTCTTTTGGAACCTCTCTGCTTTTGGTAGTATCCTTCAAGGATACATTCTTCCAAACAATGCGCTCTTGGGCGACTGTCGGCTTTCCCCTAATATCTAGTTTAAAAGCTGCTCTATCTCCTTTTTAAAGGTTAATGCCAGCAGCCTGGTTCCATCCCGGTTAAGGTGAAGCCCATCCCTTCGGAAGAGCCCCTCCTTTCCCCAGTTCCTAACAAATCCCAAACCCTCATCTCTGCACCATTGTCTCATCCATGCATTGAGACTCCGGAGCTCTGCCTGCCTTTTGGGTCCTGCGCGTGGAACAAGAAGCATCTCGGAGAACGCTACCCTGGAAGTTCTGGATTTCAACTTCCTACCTAAAAGCCTAAATTTAGCTTCCAGAACCTCCCTACCATATTTTCCTATGTCATTGGTACCGACATGTACCAAGACAGCAGACTCCTCCCCAGCACTATCTAAGACCTTATCTAGGTGGGGTGTGAGGTCCACTACCTTCGCACCAGGCAGGCATGTTACCAGGCAATCCTCACGTCCAGCCACCTAGCTATCTACATACCTAATGATCTAATCAACTATAACGGCTGCCCTAACCCTTCCCTCATTGGCACATGGCCCTGGAGAAACTTACTCAGTGCGAGAGGGTTTTACATCACCTGGAGGACAGGTCCTAGTTACAGGATCACTTCCTGCCACACCAGGGTGATGCTTGGTAGGAAGTTGAAATCCAGAACTTTGGCGTTCGCTGCCGACGCCATGAGATCTATTGCCGGCGACCCCCATTTTTGAACAATCCTCTGGAAGGCTAGCAGGGCCAGTTCCCACTCGCCGAGGTCGAGGGTATTGCGACTCAGAAAGTCCGCCTTCACAATGCTGGTTCCTGCAATGTGTTGGGCGGAGAGGGCTTGGAGATTTCTCTGTCCAAGAGGAGCCATCTCGTCCGACACTCCAGTGTACTTGATCCCTCCTTGACGGTTGATGTAGGAAACTGGTCACGTTGTCGGATAGTATCCGAACCGCTTTCCCGTGCAGAAGAGTGTGAAATCTCAGTAGAACCAGACGTACTGCTTGTGCCTCTAGTCGATTGATCGTCCAGCGGGATTCGCGTGTTGTCCAAGCGCCCTGCACAGTGTGAGATCGACAGTGCGCGCCCCAACCGGACAGACAGGCGTCTGTTAGAACGATCCAACACAGTCTCTAAAGGAACCCCCTTCAGGAGGTTGCTGGAGGAGAGCCACCACCGTAGGCTAGTCTGACCCTGGAGTGAAGCGGTAGGCAAATTTGGTAGTCTTCCGAAACTGGCGACCATCGTGTCAGGAGAGCTTTCTGTAGACAGCGCATGCGCGCTCTTGCCCAAGGCACGAGATCTATGGTCGCCGCCATGGATCCCAGTGGGCTCCCCAGCCATCAAGACTGGCATCAGTCAACACCAAAAGCCAGTCCGGCTGCTCCAGAAGCAACCCAGCCGACAATGTTGTCGGAATCAGCCACCACCGTAGAGAGTGTCGGACCTTGAGTGGACAAGGAAGCCGCTTGCGCAACGAATCCTTCTGATGCGACCATCGGCAAAGGAGCGCCCTCTGCAGAGGACGCATGTGCACTTTGGCCCAAGGCACCGCCTCCAGTGTCGCTGCCATTGTTCCCAGCACTTGAAGATAAGCCCATGCTGAGGAAGCCGGCGTGGACCTGAACTTGCGAATCAGGCTGAGAGCTTGGGCTCTGCGATCCGGCAAGAATACCTGACCTTTCTTCGTGTCGAAGCGCACTCCCAGATACTTGAGGTTCTGGGACGGCTCTAACAGGCTCTTGACTGGATTGACCACCCAACCAAGGCTTTGTAGAAATTCCACCACTCTGCTGGTTACCTGAACACTTTCTGCTTGTGACTTGGCCCTTATTAACCAATCATCGAGGTAGGGATGCACTAAAATTCCTTCTTTGTGCAACACTGCCGCCACCACCACCATGATCTTGGTGAAAGTGCGCAGCGCCGTGGCCAGGCCGAAGGGTAATGCCTGAAACTGACAGTGCCCCCAAGGGAAGGCAAACCTCAGAAACTGATGAGTTGGCCGGATTGGAATGTGTAAGTATGCCTCCGTGAGGTCGAGAGGCGTCAAAATCTCCCCTTCTTGCACCGCCACTATGACCGACCAAAGGGTCTCCATCCGGAAATGCGGCACCCGCAGACAGCGATTTACGCCCTTCAGATCTAAAATTGGCCATAACGTTCCACCCTTCTTTGGCACCATGAAATAAATAGAGTACCGACCCACGCCGTACTCCGCACCCGGGACTTTTATGACCGCCCATAATTGAAGAAGCCGCTGTAACGTACTGCGGATTGCCAAGGTCTTCTTTTGTCCCCTGCATGGAAACAGGACAAAGGAATCCCGCAGTGGCCGCGCCAATTCCAGCGCGTATCCCTGACGAATAATCTTTAACACCCACTGATCGGACATGATGTGGGTCCAAGCAGAAAGAAACTCCCGAAGCCTCCCGCCTATTGGAGGTTCCTCTGCCAGGACCCGCATCATTTCATTGTGGCTTACGAGACGCTGCTGAGAAATTTGCAGCGAACCCCCTATTCGCTTCACGAAAGCCACGGAACCCTTGGGCTCACGACAGAAAGCACCCCCTCTATGAGCTTCCAAAGCGTGTCGTACGAAATCTCCGGAAGTCCCGAAATTGACTCCGAAAGCCCTGACCGGACTTTCCCTGCTTTGGTTTATCCTCCAGGAGTCTGCCCTTCTTGGATTCTCCGAGGTCTTTTACCAACTTATCCAGATCTTCTCTAAACAGCAACCTACCCTTAAAGGATAATTTGCTGAGACGGGACTTGGACGAACCATCCGCCGCCCAATTTCACAACCACACAGACCTGCGGGCGGCCACTACCGACGCTGTGCTATTCGCAAGGGCTCTGTCAAATCATAAACATCCACTAAATACACCGTCCCCGACTCCTGACGGCCCCCTGCCGACACCTCCTGCGCCTCAGAAGGCTCCTTAACCTCCATCTGTGACTACCACAGAAGAGTGATGCACAAACCGCGGCAAATCCCGGATTCGGCCACCGAGCCTCTCCGGGAGCCGCACACCACACACTGTGGTCTAGTTGCCATAAGGTCAGCAGTAGCACATTTTTTTTTTTAAATATATGCCTTCCCTTTTACTCTCCTTTGTTTTTTTGGGGTTTTTTTTTTAACACCTGAAGGGAAAAACCTTAAACGCAGATATGCCTGTCAACACAGCAGAAGACCTACCCCCCCTCCGGTGGGAAGTCTCATCAGCGAGGGCGCAAGAAACAATCAAATAAAGAACTAAAGATAACTAGCCCTGCTAATCCAAGGGAACCGACGCCAGCGAAACAGACCCAAAAAACCTTAACTAAGGCCTGATCGGTTCCCCTCCCGCTCGGCGGCCACGCACTCCCTCGCGCTGTTTAAAATGGCCGTCAGCTCCTGAGAGAAGGAAAAAGGGCGCCAAAGCAACTGCTGCTTACCTCGCTGTCGGTTTTAGGCACGGCTGCTCTAATAGCCTGAAACCGGTGAAATGCCTACCGGCCAGGACTGATGTGCTCGCCCTTGTGCTCTCGCGCCACTGCAGCCCTCGCAAAAATCAAGAAGGTGCCACTGGCGAGACTAAAGCCTCCCTGAGAACTCCGCCGTTATCCAGCCTGCACTCCGCGTCTGCGACTCTCGCTAGCACAGCGGGAGTGGTTGTACAGAGTGGGTAAGCCGAGAGCTCTCCCCCGGAACGTCTGGGAGGAGATATCCCCTGGAAATGGCACCGGTAACTTCCATAGTAAGGCAAAGACCTTTAGGCAGGGAGCATGCAAGAAAGATAAAGAACAGTGGAACCTATCTTTTTTTTTTTTAAAGGAACCTCCTCTGAAATTTTTAACTCCTTGAAAGCACTTATAAACCCAATTCTAATAATATACACTATCCTCAGATTCCTTATCTGTTCCTCTTGTGAGCCTTAGACCGGGCTCACAACGTCCTCCTGCTGCATGGAGACTGGTCACACTGGGGCTGATGGGAGTATCCAGCAAGCTATATCCAGTGATGTCACGATTCTGACATGCCAGTCTCTAAGCTGCAGGAGGTTGACAACCCAGAGGTAGAGGACTGAACTGGAGGAACGATAAGGAAAGTAAGATTACCCCTGGGGTGGGAGGGAGGGAAAGAAGACATAAGAGCTGGTTTGCTACACAATGTCCTCACCTGTGCTTCTAAGGTAAAGTCTTAGACATTTCCTGAGCGATTCACACAGCCCTTGGTTTGACTGAGGGGGTCTTTCAAATTGCTTTTTTGATCTGTAATTTGCCTTTAACTATTTAAGACAATTTCACAGATTTTTGCTTCGTAACTGGAAGGCCTCCTTGTAAAGGTCACTAGAAACAAGTTTAATTTTATACTCTGACTATTCTACTTGTATGCTAATGTATACTCCGATTTGATTTAAATAAAAAAGCCCCCTAGAAAGTTATTTCAGCAACTATTTTTACTCTATGCTAAGCTATACTCTGCTTTGATTTAAATGAAAAGCTTGCTGGTGGGACCAAGATCTGACAGACTCAGCACTGAATTGTAGAGTACACAGATTTATCTGCTTTAACCCAAAGATTACCCTTTTCCCCCAAGATTTCATTGGAAAGTTCTAGTTTTTGTCTTCAAGATCTGCTGGCAGGGAGGCATAACTTGTTTGAACTGTGCTAGCGGGATAAGAAGGAATGGAGAATTAAGCGACATCATAAGTTACATCAGCAGTAGTATGGGGATTTGAACCCTGACCTCTAACCACTAGGCTAACTCCTCACTGGTATGTTTATTCTAACATTCAGTCAATATCAGTTCAATATAATGGGCAGCTATGCAAATAATTTGCTAATTATTTAGCATGTATGGAAATTTAACATAAGCTTAACATAAGCAATGCAAGCTTCTCACTCCAAAAACAGAAGGGCAACTGCTTACCTAGTTACAAAATGTGAAGACAAATGTAAACAAGTTCTTAATAAAAATCTAATTCTGAGACAACTGTCTCCATCCTTAAAGGGCAAAGAATTCTACATTCCAAGCAGTTACAACTTATGGCATTCTCCAACAAAAAAAGATTTTCCCACATTGTATTTGCTAAACTGCTTAATCTTACATAACACTAAGCTCTTTCATGTTATTCTGCCAATCCCCACTGACTTAACTCATATTTTGACCAAGCTCCATGGCTCTGAAGGATATAAGATATTCCAGTCTTGTTCACTGTAGTATAGTACCATGGGGAACCAAGAACTGCTAATGTAACCACCCCAGTTGGCTTATGTGGAACACAATCTGAAAACCCTCATCTTGTCCTCTCCCCAAAATAAACTTGTACTGCTCATGGAAATTGTAAAAAGGGCAGGACAAGGAATAAACTAAGAAACAACCTGCTCACCTTCAGGGTCTCTTCAGAACCCAAGGTTTTATGCATGGTCAGGTAATAGTTGAACGTTTATTAAAGCTTACAAGAGGAAAGGTTGAAACTACCATGAACACTTACCAGTGGAGATTTTGCAGCAAGTCCAGAGGCTACTCTCTTTGCAGCAGGTTTACAGGTCTTTACATCTTCCTTCTCCTCTTCATCCTCTGAGGACTCCAGATCTTCCTCTAATGCTAAAGCAAAAATCTAAGTAAGCAGTGTAAAAAAGTTGAGGGAATGTGATTCCACTAACCCAACCTTCAAGGATGGAGTTGCTGAATTTTGTACCAATTGTAATCTAATTACAAGCTTCTTTGCAAGAAACAGCACAGGACTTTGCAAATGTTATTGCTACACTTCAGTCCAGCAGTGGAATAGGCACTTAGATGCTTCCTTAGCTGCCAGTAGCAGGCAACAGCTATTTTTAATCTAGAAACGTTTGCCATATTCCATCCCACTATTCTGACTTAAAAGCTTTCCTCACTCTAAGGTTTTAAATCAAGAAGCCTTATTATAAATATGAGCTTAAGATACCACTACAGCAGAGTTGCTTACCTGTAATGGGTTCTCTGAGGAATTCAGCATGGATGTAGGCTGGTGCGATGCTCTCCTCAAGCTCATTTCCAGACTCATCACTCTACCTACCCAGCCTCAGTTGGTACAAGACATTGGCTCAATGTGAGGCAATGGTGGGAGGGAAAAATATGGCTGCATTCCCCTACTGTCTATATAGAGGCTTTGTTAGTCCATTGCCCCAAAATAGACAGCCACCATGTCACCCTTGCACAGGTCAGCAAAACAGCACAAAAAGATGGTCAAACTTTCAAAAGGAATTTGTAACCTCCAAGTACCAGAGAAGCACCTTCCAGACATCCACAAGCCATAGATCCTTATCCTTCCCCTAACACTGCTCAAAAGAGAAAAGGGAGACCATCTGGTTCATGTGAAAAGGAGAAAGCACCTTAGACAAGACACAGGTTGCAAGGAAATGACCTCCTTTGAAAGGAAGATATGGATCTCGGCAAGACAAGCTTGCAGCATCAAACAGTTCAACAGCTCAAAGGGCACTGCCATCAAGCCCCTGATTACTAAAGACAGATACCAGGAAGGGATCAGACCAGCAGGGAGGAGAGACACCCAAACCCCTGGAGAAAGCATGGCACTCCAGCCACCGGACCAGACCCTGGAAACAGGCCAAAGCTACCACCTGAACTTTCAGCGAGATAAGGGAAGGCCCTTCTCCAGTCCATCTTGTAGAAGGCCAAAAGAGATGGCACCTTGGTCACCCCAGGAGCCAACACCGAGCGCTGTATCATCACTCAGAAAAGCACCAAATCTACACATATGCTAGCTTGGTAGACTTCCTCCAAGCTCCAAGCAGAATGGAGACCACTGCTGGAAAGCAGACCTTACGTACTGTCTCCTTTCAAGAGTAAAGCTGTAAGCGAGAAGGGAACCAACAGGACCAGAGACGGACGTAACTGAAGAGGCAGTGCCTGCAGGAGCTCTCTAAACCAAGCTCTCCTCAGCCAATCTGGTGCCAACAAACTTGTCTGGGTGGCATTCTATATGCCAAATTGCACCAAATTGCATGCCCCACCATGGAGCATGTGATTCAGCATATGGAAACCATGGAGGAAACATGTCCAGCAGGTGCTGACTTGGCCAAGGTTGGGTCAGGGCGTCAACACCCTCAGACACTGTGGAGCAACTGGAAAAAGTGGCAAACTTTGGCACTGGAGCAGGTCGCCATCAGATCCATTTCAGGGCAACCCCAGCAGTGCAGAATCAACTGAAATGCCTCCTGACTCAATTCTCTCTCCAGGATCTGGAGTGCCACTGTCCATCCAAGCATGTGCTGAGCTGACAAGACTAGGAGGATCTACATAGCCCAGGTAAACAGAAGAGCCACCTCCAGAGCTATGCCAGTACTCCTAGTGTTGCCTTGCTGATTAAGCAACTGCCGTGGCACTGTCTGCACTCAAACCACCCAGCTCTCGACCAGGAATGCATAGCCAATCGAACCAGCTAACACTGACTGTCCTACATGAGACTGCACTCTGGGGAAACCAGAGGCCAGAGTCTGAAATTCCACGCCATAATGACCAGGCCTGCTGTAAAAGTGAAAGAATCCCAGGGAGGACAATCTGGACTCCAGACGTTCTCCTTGATTGGCCACTGTTGACCTAGATTGACCAGAGTCTGAATTTTCACGCCATGACCAGGCCTGCTAGAATCCCAGGGAGGACAATCCGGACTCCAGATGTTCTCCTAGATTGGCCACTGTTGGAAATAGGATACTGGGCTTGATGGACCTTGGTCTGACCCAGTATGGCATATCTTATGTTCCTTGCAGAAATGACCCCCCACATTAGGATGTATAGTTTTCGATCCCCTAGGACAGGGAGAAGCCCACAGCAGTCACCAGAGCCTTCAGTCGGCTGACTATCCCTACACCTGCAGTGCCATCCGCCATCCCCAGTCTGTCAGGACAAACAGCATCCCCAAACTAAAAGAGGGGAAAGTAGGTCCTCCAGGGACAACTCAGAAGCAGCCTGAGAGGAGGTGTCACACAACACAGGCCAAATGTTTCCTGGAAGTTGAAAGAGTTAAGCCAAGTATTACAAAAGCAGTCATTGTGCTTTTATTGTAATGCATGCTACAGATGCTACAGCAGGAATGTGCATGTTCTGCCCAAACAGCACCAACGCAATCGGCAGGCACACAATATTAAACACTAGCATGTGCAGAAAACGGCAGGAAACCCCGAAATTGAATCCCCCAGACAGAATCAGAAGCTCCCAACAAGGACAATGAGGTCAAGCCTTGGTACTCACCCTGTGAGAGCCCCAGACAAAGGGTCCATGTCAGGCTCAGCTATACTCTACAGAAACTCTCTGGCTTGGCAACATTGTGTTTAAGGGGGCTGGCAGGCAATTCCTCAGAGTCTTCTGCAATCTTTGGGAGACAGCAGGCAGCGGGCAAAGTTCCTGAATTCTTCCATACCCTTCCAATTTTCTGGCTGCTCAAAGGGAAATTACACTTACCTGGTAATTGTTGTTCCTTGAGTAACTCCAGTTCAGTCCTCCACCTCTGGGTTGTGCACCTCCTCCTGCAGCTTGGAGACTGGGCATGTCAAAATCGTGACATCACTGGATATAGCCTGCTGGTCTCTCCCATCAGCCCCAGTGACCTATTGACAAAGCAGACTTAAAGGAGCAACAAAATAAGTAGCCATAGCATTAAAATCAACCTTTAAATTCAATTCTTAACTACTCAGATCCCTTTAATTAAGAAAGAAACTTTCTCACTTTCTCAAATGCTAGAAGTCTAAAAAATAAGATGGGCGTGTTAGAAAATATAGCACTAAATGAGAGGTTAGATATGATTGGAATATCAGACACATGTTGGAAGGAGAACAACCAGTGGGACACTGCGATACCTGGGTACAAACTATATCATGATAGAGCTGATCAAATTGGTGGAGGGGTTGCGCTCTATGTTAGAGAGGGCATTGAGGTAGAAAGGATTAAAGTTTCGCAGGAAACAAAATTTGCTGTAAGAATCTCTATGGATTGAAATTCCATGTAAAAAGGGAAGGCGATGGCAGTGGGGGTGTACTATCAACCGCCTGGCCAGAATGAACAAATGGATGATGAAATACTCAAAGAAATCAAGGAAGCTAACAAAAGATACAGCGCAGTAATAATAATGGGTGATTTCAATTACCCCGGTATCGACTGGGTCAGTGTCACGGCAGGACATGCTAGGGAGATAAAGTTCCTAGATGAAATAAATGACTAATTCTTGGAGTAATCAAACTCTGGAATTTTTTACCGGAGGATGTAGTAAAGGCTGTTAGAGTAGCTGGGTTTAAGAAAGGTTTTGACCAGTTCCTGGAGGAAAGGTCCATAAACCATTATTAAGAAGGGACCCAGGATATCAATGCTTGACCCAGTACAAGCATTGTGGAACCCATGTCTTTTGGGAAAACTGCTAGGTACGTATGACCTAGATTGGCCACTGTTGGAAACAGGATACTGGGCTTGATGGACCTTGGTCTGACCAAGTATGGCATCTCTTATGTTCTTATGTTCTCTTTCCTCCATGGACCAATAAGAAAGATAGAAAGCAAGAGACAAAGAGAGCAAACGAACCAGTGATCCCGAAAGCACTGCAAGCTTTTCTACTCACTTTGTGACCAGTACTACCCCAGACCGAAATGACATCTGCATTACTTATCCCTGGGCGGGATTGAGAACTGAATTGGAGTTACTCAAGGAACAACAATTACCAGGTAAGTAATTTCTTTTTCCTTATCATTCCTCTACCTCTGGGATGTAACAGCAGTAATTATTGGGAGGGACCTATGTACCCGGATCGCCAACCTGGAAAAAAGGCCTCGTTTGCCGCCTGAACACCCAGGCGATATTGCTTACTGAATGTATGGAGAGACAAAGTGGCCGCTCTGCAAATCTCCACTGGCAGAAGCAAATATGCTCCGCCCAAGAAGTCGCCTGCGCTCTCGTAGAGTGGACCCGCAACCCCACAGGCACCCGGAGACCCTTCAAAATATATCTGACGACGCTATTGCTTCTCGAATTCATTGGGAAATCGAAGCTTTGGCTGCCCCTTCTCCTTTACGCAGACTGCTAACAGAACGCACCACGATCCGACTTACGAAAATTCTCCGGAGCTTTTAGGTATTGACGCAGAGCTCTTTATATCCAACCTACGTAAACAATGTTCTCCTCCGTAGGTTCCAATACTGGCAACAAAATTGAATGATTCATATGGCGAGAAACCACCTTGGACAAACAGGAGGTGGCACTGGCTGCAACCTTGCCTTTTCTCTAGAAAAAACACGACCGGCTCTCAACCGGACAAGCCTGCCATTCCGGACGCGGCGTGCCAAATAGATAGGTTGGTGCGAGGGCTCAACAGGATCCCTAGACAATGCCCCAAGAACAAAGAGAAGATCCCACGGAGGAACCATCATTCTTCATGAAGGCCTTAATTGAGACATCGCTTTTAGAAACCAGATCCCATCGCCGTGAGAACCCAAGGCTGTCCTCTGAACATGTCCTCCATAGCAACAAATGGGCTGCCAGCTGGAGACAAAGAGCTGGCTGCTAGGCCCTTATCAAGACCTTCCTGCAAAAAACTTAATACCATAGGAACGAAAACCAAGAGAGCTTCCTGTTATCCAAGTTGAGCTTCCTGTTATCCAAGTTGAGCTTCCTGTTATATGTAATTACGGTGTTACCCCCATCACAAACCACCCATGTTATATGTAAACCGCACTGATGTGGAAGAGCGCGGTATATAAGAAAAATAAATAAAGAGCGGATCTACCGCAGCAAGCACAAGTCCTCAAACATACTCTATACTAAGGATGTGGACCTCTTCCTGGCTTGAAGTAAGGACATAATCCCGGCTACAGAAAAGCCTTTCTTCCTTAACCTCAGCCTTTCAATGGCCAAGTCGCACGCAAGAACCAATCCACCTGAGGCATTCGAAGAAGACCCTGAAGCAAACTAATTGCCGAATCCGGCAATCACTAGGACTCCCCACCGAGTAGCCGAACTAAATTGGCAAGCTACTGAAGCCTCAGCCAATCTGGTGCCACTAACAGTACTCTCCCCCGAGGCACTGAACCCCTCGTCCTATGAGCGCCCCCGGGGGAAAGAGAGAAGACAGGGGAATGGTCACTGCTGCATCATAGCACCGATTCCTTCCGACATCCTCTCATCTTCTGCTGTAAAAGTCACTCGTCTTGGTTGGCTGAAGAGTCGCCATGGGACCCCACCCGACGACCATCTGTGCCAACACCTCCGGATGACGTTCCCAATCTCCGGCATCCACCTGGACTCTGCTGAGACATCCGCCATCACATCGTCCATTCTTGCAACGTGCTCTGCTGAGATCGCGCCCCCCCGCCCAAGCAACCCGAGCTCCTGCTTTCTCTTTCATTGACGGCGCTTCCCTTGCCCCCTGTCAACTGAGGTAAGCTACTGTCCCAGAGATGTCCAACACCACACACTGCTCTATCTCTCACCACGGTTTCGAGCAGTTGAAGCGCTAGTACCACCGCTGGCAGTCCCAGACAGATGAACGGCCACTGGTCTTCCTGCTCGTTCCAAGTTCCTTGTGCGAAGAGATCCCACAAAGGGCTCCTCAGCCTACGAGACTTACCTCCGTCCACACCGGGATCCACTGCGGCTGCTCTAGTGGCATTCCTGCAGCAAGATTTCCTAGGCGAAGCCACCACTGAAGGGACTACCTGACCCGCACGGGGCTGGAAAGACACTTGTTCAGAGAATCAAACTGGAGCGAGTAAAGCCAGAGTAGAGCCCTCTGTAAAGGAATGCATGAGAGCTCTGGACCACAGCACCACCTTCAGTGTCGACATTGTCCTTAGCACGCGAAGGCAGCTTCAAACTGACAGGGCCGGGGTCGATACAAACTCGCTTACTAGCTGCCGGAGAGCCTGAGCTTGCTGAACTGTCCGAAATACTGCTCCCAATGAGTGTTGAACCATCCTACAAAGAACTCTAGAGCCCTGACAGAACTAATTGGCTTTTGGCCACCTTGACCACCCAGCCGATACACGAAGTAACTTCACTACAATGCTTGTAACCTGAACGCTCTCAAACTGGGATTTTGCCCGACCCAAATGTCGAAGTACGGGTAAACTAGGATGCCTTCTATTCGCAGTGCCACCGCCACCATAAGCTAGGGAAGGTTCGTGGAGCCGCTGCCAAACCAAAGGGCAATGTCTGAAACTAAGAAGCACCCCACGGGAGAGCAAGCATCAGAATTCTCTGATGAGCTGATCTGATAGGGATGTGTAAACACGCCTCTGTAAGACCAAGGAACAAGAAATGCCCCCTGCGGACTGCCCTTATAAGCAATTGCAATGCTATCATCCGCTAAAGAAACGCTCATGACCAGCGACTTATTTCCCTAGAGGCCCAGCATAGGAAGAAGAGACCATCCTTCTCTGTTACTACAAAATAGTGACGACCGACGCCGTACAACTCTTGCGGAACCGGCACCACCACCACCCCTAACTTCAAGAGACGCTCTAATGTCCGCCAAACTGCTAGCGTTTTCTGCTGGCTTTTGCAAGGAGAAAGAATGCATCTAGTACCGGACTAGCAAACTTGAGCCGAATCTCTGCGTAATACTTCCAACCCCATGGGACGGACATTAACGGCCCAGGCAGGAAGAAACTTCCGAACTCGCCCTCTATCGGCTGAACCCCTACCGGGGTCCGCCTCGCTCCATTGTGGTTTACGGTCAGCTGCAGCAGAAGCAGCTGTGAGCCCTTGCGCCCTTGAAGGAAATCATCCTCTTTGGTAACCTTCCAAGCGAGAGGCACGAAATCGCCCGGTCTCTAAACTGACCTCACGAAGCCAGTAGGGACCTCCCCTACTTAGGCCTACCCTGGAAGGAAGCTTACTGAGTCATAACTTAGACCCATTCGCCGCTCAATTCCTTAACCACTGATAACAGCGCGCAGCTACCTAGGAAGCCATATTGTCCGCCAAGACCCAAATGAAATGACAGTGGGCCTCCACTAAATATATTCTGTGCCTGCTGAGATGGCTGCTGACAGCGAGTTGTGACCAGCTAAGACAAGCTCTCGCCACCCAAGCCCCGAAAACCGAAGCTTGTAACGAGAGCATTAGCTTCACAAACTTCAAAAACTTGCTTCAACAATCCGACCACCTTCCTGTCTTGCTCATTCTTCAAGGCCATCCTGCCTTCCTCCAGAATGGCCATCTATTAACCGTTTCAAGGCCTACTTTAAATTTTTAATCCACATTCTGCAGCTGGGTTAATTTTTGCATATTTCAGGAAAATTGCACCCGTCTTATTCAATATGTTCTAATAGTGATTTTCCTTCTGCTATGGTCATGTATTATATACCTACCATTTGATAGGAATATTTAGTCAGAATTTTGGACTCGGCCTGGAAAGGGTTAAGTGACCGCTGAGACAGCTGCAGCTACATGCAGGGAACAAAGCCTGCCCTTCTCCCTGTCCCGCAAGCCCGCTTCTAGTACATCCCATTCATATTGCTGAACAGGAAAAAACGCCCAAGTTTGCCGCATTGCTTGAATGAGAGGGTCCTCCCGACCCTCCTCCTCCGAAGACTGGACCGAAGTAAGGTTTAGTGCCTGAAGGGACTCTGTAATGAACGCAGCCAGCTCGTCTTTTCAAAATACTCCGATGAACCTCGCCTGACATCTGGTTCCGGACTGTCCTTCCTCCAGGTCTTCCAATTCCTGATTCTGGTTCCAAATCTACATTTTCCGAATCCGGCCCATCCGTATAAACGGGCTGCTTGCCAAGAGATCAAGCCCTCTACGGAGGCCTCACTAGGCTGCTGCCAACAGTTTGAGCCTGCCTGCACCGTACCTCCCGGCGTCAGCAGCTCTATACCGTCCCCTGTCGTCAGCACTATGCCTATGCAACCTGTGCACAAGACCAGGAGAGCAACTTTCATGAGCTGCCCCAGCACCAGCCAGCGCCCCAGAACTATCTGACCCTGCTTGCCCTGTCAGGAGCACTGATGGAATTTACAGCAGGGGCTCCCCTTTTCCCATTACAGATGGACCCTTGAGCCCCCCTCAGCAGCTTTATCTTGAATCTCCTGTTCCTTAGTAATTGCAGTCAGAGCGCAGCCCCTGCAGTCAGCGACTGCGCGTGCCACACCCCCCCATTGTGGGTGTGATGGCCTTGTCATCAACTAAATATCTTCCAGTAATGAGGGAAACCCCCCTCCAACTACAAATAAAACCGTTCTGCTCCTTCCATTATACCACCTTTTTTTTTTTTTTTTTGGAATCTCCTTCAAGGCCCCAGAATCAAACAAAAATCCCAAGGGTACTCACCTTAATTCTCAATAACTAAAGTTAAATGAAATTAACTCAAGACATTACTTTACTTTCATTTCGCTTAAATCAAGTTAACGAAGCTGTTCTACCCTGAATTTGCCACAATATACTATGGTATCAGCCAAAATCTGTAGCTGCCTCGCGGCCTGAAAAAGGGCGTGAAGACACGGCCCGTGCAAACAAGGCCTGCTTGCTGTCGAAGAACCCCCAGTCGGGCCCCGAAGCTGCCCCGTTTAAACTGCGCTGCTCCGTATCACCGACCTTCATTTCCAGGTCTGATCGTGCCCCCAAGCAAATTGCCTGCTTTTGCCGCTCCGATAATCCGCCCTGCTATCCACGGCGCTGCCCACAAGAAAATTAGAGCAGCCTCTGCAGAGAGCTTTTTGGCCCCAGCTGTGCTGACACAAGGTCCTCCAACACTTGGAGCTCCCCGGCAGGCCATTCTCTGCGCTGCAAAACTCCCCTCCATTCAAACCAGGAGGGGAGAACGGCTCAAATCCCCGGAGCAATCTTAAGACGTGAAGGGGGCCCCGCAAAGGCAGGTTCGCTTCCCTGCAAAGAAACCACATTAACAGGACTGAAATTAAATAAAGTGATAGGGGATAAAAATAAAGTCCTTAAAACTAAGCTCCTTGTCTGTTTCTCTAGTGAGTCCAGCACCTGGGCTCACTACGTCCTCCTGCTGCATGGAGACTGGACACACTGGGGCTGATGGGAGAGACCAGCAGGCTATATCCAGTGATGTCACGATTTTGACATGCCCAGTCTCCAAGCTGCAGGAGGAGGTACACAACCCAGAGGTGGAGGACTGAACTGGAGGAACGATAAGGAACAGGTTCTTAGAGCACGGAGAACCAATTTTCCCTCCTCCTATGGCTACCAAAAAGGCTGTAGTCTAGTGAAGCCTCCCACTTATCTGGACTGGTCTAGCTGGACAATATGGAAGGATCCGAGTTTTGGTCATGCTCCATTTCAGATGGCAGTAAGACATTCAGGCAGCAATGTAAGCAGGCAGAGATCCGGGATTGGATTCCTGGAGAGATTTCAGGTCCAGAGAGGTAGAGTCAACAAAGATGTTACTGAAAACCATGGGAGGAAATACTCAGACCCTGGGCTATCATCCAGATTGGCAGTATCGCCATCTTTGCTATCCAACTTTCTTATTTTATTTATTTATTTATTTAACATACATTTGTATGCCGCTACTTCCAGCGATCAGTAGCGGCTTGATTACAGGCGTGAAAATGACAAATCATGACAGAAATTTTGATGAAATATACTATTGATTTGATAGGGAAAGCACAGCATAGCACACAGAGCACATCAGAGCACTAAAGGATTTGGACCCTTCTAGAGGCGCTCTTCTCTCAGCCCTGGACAGCCTAGGCTTCTGTGCCTAGGCCCCCAAGCTCCTGTCCCCAGGAAGGACCCTAAAGAACCTCAGGCATGGCCTCCCCAAAGACTTCACAGGGCCACTATCACAAAGACAGCCTGCTGCAGTGAAAACTCAGGAGAAAACACCCAAGGCACTGACTCGGACTCACTGGATCACTGAAGCAGCGCTCTGGGACCTTCATGCTCTGGAAGCAAATTCAAGGGCCCAGTCACAGACCCCCTCCTGCCATTACCTACCATACCCTCCAACACAATGTCAGCTCTTCTTGCCAGAGGGGGCAGGGACCGCATGCATAGTAACTGCCATCAGCAAGGACAGTGCAATCTCTGCACTACCCCGATGACTATCATGTCAGCCACAGTGTGCAAATCAACCTGATTCCACTCATCAAGCAACAGCAGCTGCACTTAGCTATTCCCATTGCTGCCATTGCAAGGACACCCTCTGCACCAAAGTCCATCCTCTCCAGAAGGACTTGCCCCATAGCAGCCACCCACCTCAGCATTTGCTGTGAGCAAAGAGCAATAGTTTCCTCTGTGGCCTTGGCTTTTACTTTTTTTTTTTTTTTTTATAAACTTTACTAGCCAGACAGCCTCCTCCCAAGGAGATAAGGCCCCACACAAACAGGAAAGTGGGGATGAGGTGGGGGGGCAAACAAGAGGACTGAACAAAGGTGGGGAAGGTGGTCAGCCTCCAGGTAGAGATGTCCCACGAGGGTGGATCTTACCTGCCAACTGTGGACCTATTAGCAGACGCCACAGCCACTCTGGGAGGTAACTAGGTGACCTACTCAATCAGGGGAAATATGCTGTCTCTCTTGGCAAGTACCATAAACCATGTACACTAGGGATGGCAACCTACAGACCCAACTCTACTAGGGAGGACAGCCCACAGATTGCAGCCCCAGGAACTAATATCTGCTGCACCAGTCCATCACTATCATCTGCTGGAGACAATGGCATGTGCCCTAGCTGCACCTGTCCATCACTATCATCTGCTGGAGACAATACTGGCATGTGCCCTAGCTGCACCTCTCCTTATACCAGTGATGTCATTGCTGGAAAGTTCTGTCTTCTGTCTCCAACATCTGCTGGCAGGGAGACATAACCCACTTGTCTGAACTGGTCTAGCAAGATAAGGAATGTGACAACCAGATTTTACATTGGCTCATGCATGCTCAGTTGAGCTAGCTTTGTTTGCAACCAGACTCTAAACAATGCCTTCCAAGCCAATTCTGGCCTTTATATAATACTAAAGCGAAACCAAGGTTGGCCAGAATGAGCAAACCATGCTTTTAACAGATTAGTATAACAGGGCAAAGCTGAAAATAAAACAATTAGCACCCAATACTTGCCTACTAAATGTTGTCCACTAATGTACACAGGCCCTGAACCAGATTTTAACCGCAGAACTACTGGCGGGGTGATCTCAAAGCCACCTAAAGAAACCTGAAAAAAAAAAGATTGGATAACTACCAACAAGTGATAGCTGCAGGACTTAACCTGGTTAGTACAGACTCAGATAATTTATTTATTTTATTTATTTATTTATTTACATTCTTTTATATACCGCGCTATTCTGCATCAGTGCGGTTTACATTGAACAAACTGAAATTACATTGAACAGGGCATCATAACTTGGAGATAACTATTTTACAAGGAACATGGGCTATGGAGGGTTAAGTGGCTTGCCCAAGACCACAAGGAGCACCTGTGGGACTAGAAATCTCAGTCCTTCTGGGCCAAGGTTGCTGTCCTCTAGTGGGATTTGAACCCCCGACCTTCCGGCCTGAAGTACCTTGCCCCAACCACTAGGCCACTCCTCCTTCTAAATGAAGCATGCCATGTTCTTGGAAACAGAAGCAGGAATATGCCATTTTAACTACAAACAAGAATGCAGCTTCACCTCTAACAAGACTAAGGGACAGGTTTAATAAGCTGGGCTAATAGTTAGCATGGGCAATTTGCAACTAGGTCCCATGTTATTCAATGAGACCTAGCTACAAACAATCTGTGCTAACCATTAACCTAGCTTAGTAAAAATGCTCCTATGAAATGAGCCATGCTAGAATTCAATGGGATCAATACTGAGCAGTCCAATATCTAATTAAAGCTATGCAGATCCAGTTAGGATAAAGCACAGTTACTTACCTGTAACAGGTGATCTCTGGGAACAGCAGGAATTAGTCATCACATATGGGTACGTCGGTACCGACGGAGCCCGCGCGGGAAAGCTCCCCAGCTTTTCAGATTAAAAGCTTTTGGGGCCTCCCACTGCACATGCGCTGCCTTCCCGCCTTCATGACCAGCTCTCGTCAGTTCGAGTTTAAAGCTGAGACAATAGAGAGAGAGGACAGGAAGATAGATAGAGATACAACTCCTAGGGGAGGTGGGTGGGTTGTGATGACTAATTCCTGCTGTTCCCAGAGATCACCTGTTACAGGTAACTGTGCTATCTCCAGGAACAAGCAGGAATACGTCATCACATATGGGGACTCCCTAGCTAAGATGCCTGGGAGATCCCCCTCCAAGGGTAAACCATCTTCGCATGGATCTCAGGCATCCATCCAGGGAAGGTGGGCAGGAGTTGTTTAAGTATGGAACAGGTGTTTGAGGACAGCCTGACCAAACAAGGCATCCCGGCGGGAGTCCTTGTCCAAGCAGTAATGGGCTGTGAAGGTATGAGCCGAGGCCCAAGTGGCTGCTCGACAGATCTGATCTATGGACACAGAGTGAAGATGAGCCATAGAAGTGGCCATGGCCCTCACATTGTGAGCTGTGACATGGCCCTCCATAGAAATGTTCTTACTCTGGTAAGCAAAAGAAATACACTGAGCGATCCAATTGGAAAGTGTACGCTTGGTGACTGGAAGCCCCAAATGAGAAGGATCAAAAGCCACGAAAAGTTGGGAAGACTTTCGATGTGGTTGAGTCCTGTTGAGGTAAAAGGCAAGAGCTCTTTTACAATCCAGAGTATGAAGGTTCCTCTCTGCACTGGATGCATGAGGAGCCGGGAAAAAGACAGGTAGATATACCTCTTGATTAAGATGAAAAGGCGAGACCACTTTGGGCATAAAGTGGGGATTCGTCCTAAGGACCACCTTATCATGATGAAACCTAGTATAAGGTGGATGAGCCACTAAAGCCTGCAGTTCACTGATGCGGCGAGCCGAAGTGACTGCAATAAGGAAAACAACCTTCCAGGAAAGAAATTTGAAGGAGGTAGAGTCCAAAGGCTCAAAAGGTGGCTTCATAAGCTGACCTAGAACTAGGTTCAAATCCCATGCTGGAGGAGGTCGGATGGGAGGTTTAGTTAGAGTCAGGCCTCTCATGAAACGTGAAACAAGAGGATGAGGAGACAGGTTGTCCATTTATAGGTTTTAAGGATGCTGCAATAGCACTCAAATGGACCCTTACTGAATTTGTCTTAAGGCCTGCATTTGAAAGATGCAGGAGATAGT
Organism: Ichthyophis bannanicus; assembly: GCA_033557465.1. NCBI lineage: Eukaryota > Metazoa > Chordata > Amphibia > Gymnophiona > Ichthyophiidae > Ichthyophis > Ichthyophis bannanicus. The sequence continues at coordinate 117,141,138 of CM066050.1, read as the reverse complement.
CCAAGAGGGAATTCAAAGGAAGTGCTAGAGGGTCAAGACCCTGCTGAGCACACCAAATGGAAAAACGTTTCCATTTGAAAGCATAAGAACGCCTCGTGGAAGGTTTCCTAGAGGCATGAAGGATATCTGTCACAGGTTGAGAAAGATTAAAGTCTTGAAGACTTAGGCCTTCAGTAACCAAGCTCCGAGATGTAGGGATTTGGGGTTTGGGTGCCACAAAGTCCCCTCCTCCTGAGACAGGAGGTCTGGCGCAGTTCCCAGGTCCAGGGAGGATCCCCGGGAGAGATGCAGAAGTAGAGGGAACCACACCTGGCGTGGCCAGCGGGGAGCTATGAGGATCATAGTCCCGTGATCCCTCTGGAGCTTGAACAGAGTCTTGGATATTAGAGGAATGGGTGGAAAGGCATAGAGGAATTCCTGACCCCAATGCAGGAGGAAGGCATCGTGGGCCTGAGCTCCCTGACACTGAGTTCTGGAACAGAACCGGGGAAGTTTGGCATTCCACGGACTTGCAAAGAGGTCTATGTCCGGGGTCCCCCATTCCTGAAAGATTCTGCGTATCTGGTCCATATGTAGGGACCATTCGTGTGGAAGCAGAACTCGACTGAGTCTGTCTGCACGAGAGTTTTGAACTCCTGGAAGATACACTGCAAGAAGGTGAATTTGATGCTCTCTGGCGAAGGCCCATATTCTGAGAGCTTCGTTGCAAAGCGACAGAGAGCCTGTCCCTCCTTGTTTGTTTATATAGAACATGGCTACCTGATTGTCTGTCTGAACTAGGACAGTCAGGTTGACAAGGAGGGTATAGAAGACCTTGAGGGCAAGGTAAATTGCTCGCAGTTCCAGGAGGTTGATATGAAGGGTGGCCTCCTGTGGAGACCAAGTGCCCTGAGTGGAGAGGTTCTGAAGATGAGCTCCCCACCCTGTCTGGGAGGCATCTGTTGTGAGGGTTGCTTGGGGCAACAAAGGTTGGAAGGGGGCCCCCAACAACAGATTCTTGGTGGATGTCCACCATTGGAGGGACCAAAATAGACGGCTTGAGGTGAGTATTTGGTCAGAGAGCGCTCCAGATGCTTGAGTCCACTGGGTGGCCAAGGTCCATTGAGCTGCTCTCATATGCAGACGAGCGTAGGGCACCACATGTACCGTGGAGGCCATGTGGCCCAGAAGTCGCAGCATTTCCCGGGCTGTCAAATGACTGCTGGACTGAGCTTGGGAGGCCAAACTCAGCAGGCGTTGGGCCCTGACCTGAGGCAGGTAGGCCCTTGCAGTGATGGTGTCTAACTGGGCCCCTATGAACTCGAGAGACTGAGTAGGGATTAGCTGAGACTTGGGAAGGTTTACTACCAGTCCTAGATATTGCAGAAGACGCCTTGTGCGGTCCAGGGAAATTTGGGCCTGGGACTGAGAGGGAGCTCGGATGAGCCAGTCGTCCAGGTATGGGAATATGAAAATTCCCAGGCCTCTTAGAAAGGCAGCTACGACTGCCATGCATTTGGTGAACACTCTTGGAGCAGAGGCTAGACCGAAGGGGAGTACTCTGTACTGGAAATGTTTTCCCTGAAACAGAAATCGAAGGTATTTTCTGTGGGATGGGTGGATGAGTATGTGTGTATACGCATCCTTTAGATCTAGAGAACAAAGCCAATCCTGACTCTGAAGGTATGGAAGGAGAATGCCCAGAGAAAGCATTTTGAATTTCTCCTTGAAAAGAAATTTGTTCAATTCTCTCAGATCCAGAATTGGTCTGAAGCCCTCTGTCTTCTTTGGTATTAGAAAATAAGGGGAGTAGAATCCCGTCCCCTGTTGAAGAAGAGGGACCTCCTCTATTGCCCCCTGGGCAAGGAGGGAGGAGACTTCCTGACCCAAGAGGGCCAGGAGAGATGGGGGAGAATTGAACTGCCTCACCATAGTATAAGGAGGAAGGTCGGAAAAATGGAGTTTGTAACCCTCTCTGATGATAGAGAGGGTCCATTGCTCTGATGTAATTTGCTCCTATCTGGGAGCAAAGTGAGCTAACCTTCCGGGTATGGTGAGGGGCTCTGGTTGTTCTAGAGCCAGAAAAGTTAAGTTCTCTAGGGGCAAGTCAAAACCCCTGAGGGGGTGGAGCCTGCTGAGGCGTAGCAGACGCCGCAGGCTTTGACCTTGCCTGTTTAGGTTGCTGACGTTTAGCAGCAAAACGAGGCTGAGAGGATTGTTGGCCAGTATTTGTAGAAAATCTGGACTTCTTGTAATAAGGCCTCTTAAAAGACTTCTTCTTGGCAGGAGTGGAGGTAGACTTAGAAAGTCTATCTAAGGTGGCATTTTCTGCATCCATTTGAGTGGCCTTAATTTGCCACTCCTCACCAAATAAGTTCTCACCTGTACAGGGCAGATTTCGTAAGCCATCTAGGACCCAAGGTTCTAGATCAGAAGCCTGGAGCCAAGCAAGACGTCGGGCTGCTATAGCAATGCCCGAAGCCCTACCAGCACCCTCAAAGGAATCAAAAGCTGCCCTGTTGGAGAACTTTGAAATATCCAAAAGGTGTTTCACTAAGGAAATGAACTGCTCCCTCTTATCCTCAGGGATAAAGGGGGCAAAATGCCGAACTTTTAGAGCGATTTCACTGAGAAACATGCCCATGTAAAGACTATAGGAATTAATCCTGGCTATAAGCATAGTAGCCTGGAAAATTTTCCTGCCAAAAGAGTCTAGAGTCTTACATTCTCGCCCTGGAGGAGTAGAGTGCCTTTTGGTACTCTTTATCTTCTTCATTGCAGACTTCACCACAATAGAATGGTGAGGCAACTGGGTTTTTTGGAAACCAGGAGAAGGGGGGACACGGTACATGGTGTCCAACCTGCGAGAAGAAGGAGACAATGTTAGAGGAGCCTCCCATAAGTCCATCAAGTGTTCTTGAAGGATTTCATGGATAGGCAGGGTGACTGCCTCTTTAGGAGACTTAGAGTATCCTAAAATATCCAGTTTCTTTGATCTGGGTTCCTTTTCAGAGGATGAAGCAATAGAAAGACCTTTAGCCATTTCTATGATGAAGTCCTGAAAGGACAAATCCTCTGGTGGAGACATTCTCCTGTTAGGAGAAGAAGGCTCCTCAGGAAGATCAAGGGAGAACTCATCAGAATCATCAGAGGAGTTAAAATCCTCTGAAGAAGCAGAGTATCCTCTATGTGCTTCCAACGCACGATACGCATACCGTTCGGTATCGACATCGGGTGTACCGGGTATGGGATCGGTACCGGGCAAAAGCCCGGATCCGGCATGCGGAACCGATCTGCGTTTGGAAGACGATGGCCTCGGTTCCGGTATGGAAGCCATTACCGGAACCGGACCCGGTACCGCTGGCTGCGGTACCGAGGGCGTAGCAGCATTAATAAAAGCCAGAATGGCCTGCTGCATGACTTGGACAGTATTGCCCATAGACGCCACTGCTGCCTGGATGTCGGTACCGGTATGGGCCGGTACCCCAGAGCAGTACAACAGGTGATCTGTCGAGGCCGCGCCATCGATGTCAACCTGTGACCCCATGATTGCTTTGGAGGCCGGAGCCTCCCGCCGGGGTTTTTTGGCCTGGGCAGAATCCTCGAACTCAGAATTGAGAGCCTCTCGATCTTTAGAAAGAGATTTGCTTTTAGAGGATTTGCCCACTGGAGTTTTGGTTACCTGAGATCCATCCGGAGAGGAAGACCTGGATGACTGTGATGCTTCTGAAGGAAACAGCACATGGAACTTGTTGGCCCGGTTCTGCAATCCACGTTTCGACATCTGGGAGCAGGATGGGCAGTCCGGTATGGAATGGTCAGGTCCTAAACATTTAAGACACCATTCATGGGTGTCTGTAAGAGGAATGACAGCACTGCACTTGGTACACTTTTTAAAACCAGGAACTGGCTTCTCCATGAGGAGAATTTGTGTAGGCCTGAAGGCCTAACAAAGTACCAAGCTGTGCTGAAGAAAAGAAAAATATATATATATTTTTTTTTTTAAAAGAAAGAAAGAGAGACCGGCAGTACCGGTTTCAGAATGGGGAAGGCAGGTACGCGGTCTAAAGAAAACAATAAAATTAACAATTTCTTCAGCGGTGACAGGAACACGACCTGCTGGCTCCGCGGAAAAAAAGAAACTGACGAGAGCTGGTCAGGAAGGCGGGAAGGCAGCGCGCATGTGCAGTGGGAGGCCCCAAAAGCTTTTAATCTGAAAAGCTGGGGAGCTTTCCCGCGCGGGCTCCGTCGGTACCGACGTACCCATATGTGATGACGTATTCCTGCTTGTTCCTGGAGATACTGTCTACACTGAAAATTAACTCATGAGCACAGGAAAAAAACAATTTCCAACTTTGATGGGGGTGGGTCTCAGGCATTTAATAAATTTTATTTTAAACATACATTACAGCATTTCAATACACTGACTTAACATGCAATAGGTGCCTCAAGCCAATTTAGCACACACAACTTCAAGGTCCACAAACAAAATGATATAAGATATGTCATACTGGGTCAGACCAAAATCCATCATCCCTATAAACTTAAGGACAGCTATTTGTGCTGTTCAACTTAGTTGATGTTAATTGGATTGCACTGATGCTCAGCACTAATCCAAACACTTCTAGAATGATTGCAGCCATACCCAGAAAACTACACAAATTAGCAAGATGTTTCAAATTCATAGAAATTAAAGATTTAACTCCCAAAGTGTCACCTGGACAAATCATTTGAATTATCCCTGCTTATAAAACTTCAAGGAAAAAAAACAGTAAAAGATGTGTGTGTATATGGTTGACATCCAACAGACCCCTGGAAGCATTCCAGCTCCTAGAAGCTTTTGGACACTCACCACACATGCACATCTTCCCTCTGCAGTCTACTCCAAAAGCTGTGGAGGCTAACTCCTAGGGGAGGTGGAAAGGGGATTTTGAAGACTTTTCCTGCTGTCTATGAAGACACATGCTACAGGTACTTTTTCTCCATGGAAAAGCAGGAATTAAAAGTACTTGCATATGGACTCTCTAGCTACAAACTACCTTAGGCAAAAAAGGGGATAAACTAAACAGGGGCAAAATAACTTTTTGGAAGAAACAGGGCTTTAATGTATGTTTTTTTTAAGGTAGCCCAAACAAAATGGGCCTAAAGAAAATGGAGTTGTAATGTAATAGAGTTGAAAATGGATTTTTCAAAATATTAACTGGGCTGAAAACACTGCTTCATCAGGAATCTCCATGCAGATAATAGCTTGAAAGTTTTAAGTCCGCATAGCAGCTTTGCAAGTCTCTTCAATGGAGACCGAGCACAAGTAGACTACCTCCCTGGTCATAAGTGAAAGATGAAGTCTGCAAGCCAAATTGATAAGGTGCATTTGGAGATGGCAACCCCTAGCTTTCTGGGGTCAACAAAACAAAAATCTGTATGAACCCATGGGCTTTCATCCATTCTAAGTAGAAAGTTAAGGCTCACGAGGTCCAACATGTGTAACAGATTCCCCTATATGAGAATTGGGTTTTGCAAAAAATGTTTGAAGGCTTCAGAAGAAACTTGGGACGAATACAATGTATCACTCTGTAAGGTGGATGAACCACTAGGGCCTAAAGCTCGCTCACTCTGTACAATAAAGTGACCACCACCAGAAAAAAATCTTCCCGGTCAAGAATTTCAGGAGAGGTATTGAGTGTCTCGAAAGTTGCTTTCATCAGCTGCGTGAACCACACTGAGGTCCCAAGACACTGCAGGCAGCTTAGAGGGTTTGAGAAGTAAGCTTCTCATGAAGCAAACTAAAGGCTGTATTGAGATGGGTGGTAAGCTGCAAGTGCAGAGGTGAATCTTTATGGAGTTGGGGACTTGAGTCAACTGAGTGGTGCAGAAAGTATTCAAGCAGTGCTTCTGGGACAGGTGAAAGGATCTATAGAACATTTCTCAATAGCAATCCTCTCCCACTTGAAAGAATAAGATTTCCTCATTGGGGCGCCCTCATGGAAGTCAGAAGGACTTGTAACACCAGCCAGCAGATTAAGAGTGAATAATGTTAGCCTCAGCATTCATGTTGTGAGGGCTAGAGACTATGTTACTCCCTTCTCCAATCTCAGATCTGGTGCTTGCCTGAGGCGTATTAGATCTGGAATGGAAAGTTCCAGAAGTAGTGGGAACCATGGTTGCCTGGGTATCATACTTTTGTTACCAATAATTTCTTTTCCTGGAGTCCTGCTAGACCAGTCCAGATAAGCAGGGAGTACTAAAAGCTACGTTCTCTGTGGGCAGGAAGAAACTGTGCTAGCCAAGACTGTAGCCCCAAACCATGCTGCTTCCTGAGCAAGAAGGTCCAGGTGATAGGGAAGACCATGTGGTCACCCTGCAAATATCCAGCAGCATGACCCTCTCCTGCACTGCCCAAGTGGTGGCTTCAGCTCTTGTGGAATGTGCTCAGAACCCACTGGGCACAGGCTTGTTCTGAAGGATATAGGTAGATTCAATGGCCTGCATGATCCAGACCGCAATGGTAGCCCTTAGAGGCAGCTGCCCCCTTGAGTCAACAAGAGATCAGAACAAAAAAGCAATCTGAGAAGTGAAAGGGATTGGTTACCCTGAGGTTGAAATGGAGGTTGACAGCCAACCAACCACTGCTCCTTCGAGAAATAAGGACTACAGCCTGATTTAGATGAAAATCTGAAAGGACCTTAGACAAAAAGGAGAGAACTGTCTGAATAGTGACGACTTCTGGAGAGAAAGATAGAAAAAGGATCTCTGCAAGAAAGCACTTGAAATTCTGAGAGGCATTAAGCCGAGGTGACTGCAGCAAGGATGACTATCTTAAGAATCAGATCCTTAAAGACACATGGCGGGGGTTTGAAAGGATATCTGGTGAGAGCATGAAGGACCAAGGACAGATCTCATGCTGGGACAATTGGTCAGAGGGGTGGTCGTAGCGTACAACCCCCCGGCCCCCTGTAGGGCTGGTACCCCTGCAATTCTACATGCAAATCTCTGGCCTGCTCAGCAACTCAGGCCTGAACCAAACTGCACAAAACAAGATGGATTCTACACTTCACTTTTGCTGTGTTCAGCTATAAGCCTGTCCTTCATGCAACTGCTTGCACAGCGTTTCTAAGTGTGCATGCATACAGAGGCTATTGTCCGTGGCTGGCCTTGGACACTTGTACATGCCCAGAAGTTACATACTGTTGCTTCTGCCTGACTTTTACCATGGCTCCTGTGTTTGCAAGAAGCTGCTCATCATCGACCTTCTGATTCGCTGAGAATACCTCAGACTGCCTGGTGCCCACCAATCATCGGACCTATGACGGAGGATTCTCACACAGAATTATGCATTCTGCGCTGGAAACTTTAGTTAGTTGTAAGTAGGAGAGTAAGAGAGAGTTGGGGACTTTCCCCACCTGGACATATAGACTTCTGCACCGGTCCTGCTGCTGTGCACTGCGTACCTGATTCCTGAGCCCTGAGCCTTCCGCCAGACGGCCCCTACGTGTGGGCTAGGTCATCCTCCACAGGTCTGAGATAAGACTTTCACTGATCCCGCCAGTTCGGACTTACTGCGGCTCGCCTGACGAGGCTAGAGCCCGCACCAGCTAGAAGCTGCTTCTGAGTGCCAACGGAGCTAAGGTACTGGCTTATCTCTCCTCTCCTGGATGGGCAAAGGGGTTAGCAATATATTTCTTGCTTTTCCTCAGTGCAGAGCGAATCAGTGACGTCTGGTTCCTAATCTGATTTCTTACGTTGTCCAATTGTATATCTGTACAATAACAAATTGTTACTTTATGTTTCTAATTAGCCATATATGTGTGTGTATATTTTTTCTATTTGGTTGCCTATAATAAAGTCTAATATATATCTGCAGACCAGAATTCTTTCGTGGCTCATTGCCAGAATAACTCACCGAACCTTGGGCTGTATATTAGTAGCTAACTCCCCTAGACAACAACAGAGAGTCTAACTTATTTTTGTGCTACGAATATACCCTACATATGGGGGCTCGTCCGGGATGAGTGTTTCTGAATGTGCCACGCCTCTCAGAATTTGTGTAATATTTCTGCATTGTCCTATTGTGGTCAACGCAGCTGTTTATGCTGAGGGTTTTGTGGCCAGAGAGCACTGTCTGTGAGACGGCTTTGGAACCCTCCTTACAGGCTCTGCATTAGAGTACTTCTCGCTGTGCCCTGTGTTTGTTTTTACAGTCTCAGCTATTGATTTACGATGGCTCACGCAGATAAGGTTGATTTGGCATTCCAGAAATTAGCTTCCCTGTGTTGGTCGAAAGATACCACTGCCGACCACATTGAAAGAATTTCTAAGTGCCTTACAACAGATACGCAAGAGCTTGTTAGGGCTGATAGCTTTTTCAGTGAGTTCCTAGACCGGCTTCTTGCTCATAAGGCTAAATTGCCGGTGGATATGGTAGCCGAACATGCCTGTGTGCTGCATATTTTCACTGACAAACTGCAGAAGGCATTATGTCACCTGCAGAAGGCATTATGTCACCTGCAAACTAAATCTGAATCGCTAGAGTCTGATTTAAGGGCTGCTCACAGTCAGATACAGTGTGCTAAGGAGACAGCTAACCAGTGTGAAAAGCAGAGTGCTGAGTTACGTCATCAAGTTGACGAACTTCAGGCTGAGGCGACCAGACGGGCTAGCAATAGCCTCTTTTCACCAGGTACTACTAGCCTGTGGTGTCTGCGATGCCAAGAGTTAGTGGCTCAGGTTTCCGCTCTTAAAAAGCGGGGTGAACAGGATCAAAAGGAATTGCAGTTTCTGACAGTTTGTAGAACTGAATTAGCCGCCCAAACCAAGAGGTTAAAAGCGGACGCTTCTCTTTTTGAGCAACGAGAGAGTGCTTTGATGGCTGAGCTCGATGCCACAGAGTCTGCTCTCAGTGCAGAGAGACGGCGTACAGCCGATCTGCAAAGGCAGCTAGTTGTTGCACGTCAGGAATGTGGGCAGGAAATACAGAGAGTTAACCTAGAAATCCAGCAGTTAAGAGCTGACTGTTTTGAATTGGCTTGTGTGTCCACTTCTCAGAGTAATGAGACAGAGTACAGGGATAATTTCAGCCCTCTAGGCTTCTCGAAGTACCAGAGGGTAGATGACGGCAGTTTGCCACTGGAAACCCTGCCCAGTGTAGAACGGCAGCTTTTCCAGAACAAAGTCAGTTCTCTCCAATCAGCGCATGAGCACAGGAGAGAAACAGGGCGGAATGAACCACCCTACTCTCGGCCCCTCCCCATACAGGGAGCGGTGGAGGGGGGGTGGGAAATCCCCCGAGTGATGGAAAACTGTACCAGCAGCGACCACCAGAGGGAGCTGAAGGGACGCAAAATCCCTTAGGCTCCCGTGTCCTGCAAGGAAAACACACAAATGAAGGCGCTTCTGCCGCACAATTACAAATTATCAAGACCTTGCGGAGCATGGTCACTCCTTTTGAGAAAACTGGTCATGCCACCATAAATGAACATTTAGCTGCAAAGATGCCTTTCGGGCACTGAACATTACCAGGGGGGAGGACATGGTTTTGTATCTTCCATGGTCTTTTGATGTGCCTTGTCAGCAATTCTTTCGGGCCATGGCAGACGATGAAAAGAAGGACATTGTCATTTTTGAACAGGCACTAAAGAAACATTATGGGCCATATCCTGATGATATTGCCGCAAAGCAGGCAGCATTTAGTATGACTCATAGGGAAAATGAAACTCCCCGAGAGTTTGCTTACAGACTTAGGCAGACTTTCTTCCAGAGTGACCCTTCTTGGGAAACAATAGAACACCACCAGGAGTTTCGTAATCTTTTCTGTCAGTTGCTCCTTCCATCTATCAAGCCTTATATGCCTGACAAGCGTCACGAACCCCTGTCACGTGTGATAGAACATGCTGAGTGGATTTGGGAAGCTGTTCCCAACATGAGAGCAACCAATACTGACAGCACAGTCCGGGCTCCCAGAAAAGCCAGAGAGCCAAAACAGTGTGTTAGTGCTGTAAAATCCACTCTTTCGTTAGAAAATAACTCTACTCCTTCTGTTCCACAGAATCCTCCCAGGCCACCCCAGAATAACCAGTCATCTGGGTCTAAGCAGCGCTCTGGGAATCAGCGTTTCACTCCACAGAACCGGAACTGGAAGAGAAAGCCCGGTTTTGATAAATACCTGGAGCTGGAGAAGAGAATAAGCGAGCTGACAGATATGATGAAGGCTACCATTGCATTCAGCTCCTCACAGGAGGCTCCTGCTAGTAGTGCGCCTCCTAAGCCACGAGCAAAGCCTCAGAAGCCAGAGGAGGAACTGGTTGACTCCTCTTCCCCTTCTAAGGCGACTGAATGACTAACCGACTTTGTTTCTGTCCCACAGGTCACTATTGCACAGGTGCAGCCAGCCGTGGATGCCACCTCATGGACACAGAGTGACAGTTCTGCCATGGACAGCGAGGGTCCAGCCTTTGACACCATCAGGAAGCACAAGTACTTTCTGGGTAAACTCAAGCCAAAAGGATAGAGGTACACTGTTCCTGTTACAATTCAGCAGGCTTTTCTCTGCGAGGGCCTGATAGATTCAGCCTCTGAGGCTACCCTGATTACCTCGAGTCTCTGATAGACTCACTGCTTCCTTGGGGAGTCAGAGGACCCTACACGTCACACCCAGTGATTTGTCACTCGCAGCTTATGGGAATCAGCCCATAGAGTCTATGGGGCAGGTCTGGCTTAACCTCCAAATTGGAAAATTACAGGTGAAACATCCTGTAATCATTACTAAGTGCCCTGGGGAAGAATTCTTGATTGGCAATGAGCTCCTGAAACGGTTACGCCCCATTCTGGACTACGTCCAGGAAGTGATCTGGACACAGGTCACACATCCCATACCTTATGCTAGGGTAAAACATGACAGCAGAGTCAGTGGTCCTTGTTCGGTGGAACGCACAAACAAGTCCATCAGGATTAATTTCCAGAGGTCAGCTGATCCCCAAATCCTTCAGCTCCAGTATGAAAGGGCTGGAGATGAGGATCAGGGCATCAGCGACGTGGTTTCCATTGCAGTGGGTGCAGTAGCTAACATTGTCCTTGATACGGACTGCCTGCAGATATTCCTGAAGGAACCTGTGGAAGGTTGTGAGGTGCAAACCCCTCCTCCATCCCATCCCTGCCTAGATCACCCTAGGAGACTGACGGACATATTCTCGGCTGAGAAAGGTCCCTTTATGTCTGTGCAGGTGGGCATGTCCCAAAAGGAAAGGGCCTACCTATTACCCCACTGTGACCACTCCCTCATCAGTGAGACTCTTTTCTATCGGCTCAAACAGCTTACCCTTGATTGGGTAATGGGAGCAAAGACTTCGTTCCAAGTGCCTGGGGAAGGGCTCAAGACATTAATGGGCTACTGCAATCTCCCCTTGCAAGTTGGGGTCAAAGGTTTTCGGCACACCTTTTCCATCATCAGAGGACTTGAAGTGCCCCTCTCCTTAGGCTCAGATTGCCTTGTTCGACTGGGAACTTATGTGGATTTTGTGAACAACATCCTCTGGAGTAGGATGGAAGGAGATCCGGTGGATTTCTCTGGTGCCCGCCCATCCCTACGGGCTGGTTAGACTATCCCTGAAGTCTGTGAAGTGGTCTGTGCAGAAGACACCCACATACCTGGGAGGGTACAGGATTGTCCCCTGCCGATACAGGTGACCCGAGGACATGTGGTCTCCGACAACTTGGTCTTCTTCAGTCCAAATTCCCGTTTTGAGGAGCTGGGCCTAGTCATGGGTCCCATACCCTGCATGGAGGCCACAGCTCCCTCCTTACACTTATTGCTCACCAATCCAAATCCAGATCGCATTCACCTTGTGAAAGGCGAACCCCTGGGATTCCTAGTGGGAGAATCGTTCCCAAGTGTGGAATTGAGTCTACAGATTATCAGGGAAGCCCCTGTTTCCTGGAACATCTGTGAAGGGGGGGGGGACCCCTGCGTGTGTTCGATCCTCACCCCGAGGCCTCCTCACCTTACAGTTTGTCTGGCCACATAGTGCTGACACCTCACAGGTGGACCTCGAGTCTGACCATCTGATTTTGTCAAGTACACTCGAAGAGGCTGTTAGTTCCCTCACCCACCAGGGGGGGGAGCCTCATGCTGTCCAAGCCATCCAAGTCTCCTCTCTCCAAGATGAGATTGAGGAAAAGGTTGAAATACCCTCAAACAAACCTGTTCTGGGATTTGATGAAATGGTTGCGGGAAAACTTGCTGAAGCAGACGCCTGCACTGATGAGTCAGAAAAGGCCCAATTAAAAGAACTGCTGTACCGTCACAAGGACCTGTTTGCCACTGACACCTATGACTGTGGTCTCACCGACCTACATGTCACCCGTATTCCTACGGATCCAAACAGTAAACCTGTCTTTGTGAGGCAGTATAAAATCCCATTGGCCTCCTATGAATCCGTTCAGGAAATCATTAATTCCCTGGAACAAAAGGGAATTATACGTCAATGCAACAGTACTTACAATGCCCCACTGTGGCCTGTCATCAAGGAGGACTCTAGCTGGCGCTTAGCTTTGGACTATCGCCAGCTTAATAAAAAGGTACCTCTATCCAGATGGCCTATGGCACATCTGGAACAGAACTTAGCCACCATCAAGGGTGCAAGGTACTTTACCAGCCTGGACCTGGCCTCAGGATTTTGGACTATACCTGTCCATCCAGAAGATCAGCATAAGCTGGCTTTTACCTTCGGTAGGCGACAATATACTTGGAATCGGACACCGTTTGGTTATTTGAATGCCCCAGCAGACTTCAATATTTTCCTGCATAAGGCTTTGCCTGATGCTGAGACTAGAGGCACCCTCGTCTATGTAGACGACATACTGGTGAAGAACACCAGTTTCACTGACCATTTGCAAGAAATAGAGCATGTTTTCCAGCAGCTGAAAGCTGCGGGAGCAAAGCTGTCCTTGTCAAAGGGCCAATGGTGCCGGAAATCCCTCAATTATTTGGGTTACGAAGTTTCTGCTGAGGGACTGCGGCCTCAAAGGAAGAGTATTGCGGCCTTGCAACAACTCAAACGTCCGACCAACGTGAGTGAGCTGCGCTCATTCTTGGGCATTTGCAATTATTCACGCCAATTTGTGGATCAATATGCGGAGATTTCCCGACCCCTGGTCAAACTCCTCAAAAGAGATGAACCTTGGGTATGGAATCCCGACCAAGAGGCAGCTCTAGAAGAGCTGAAGGCAGCTTTGAGTCGAGCTCCCTGTCTTGCCTATCCAGAGAGTGGCAGAGAATTCTTCGTGGAACTAGGTTTCACTGAACACTCTATGAGTGCTGTTCTGTACCAGATGCATGACACAGATAGGAAAGTTATTGCCTATGCCAGCAAAGCTTTAACGGAAGTGGAGAAGAAATACTCTGACTGTGAGAAATCCTTGTTGTCCACAGTCTGGGCCCTCCAATATTTCCGCAGTTATATCCAAGGTGAGAGGTTGGTTGTTGAGACTCATCACCAACCCATCAAGTTCCTAGGCAGTGATCGGATTAAATCGGGACAAGTGTCAAACAGTCGCATTGTCTCCTGGACCTTAGCACTTCAGGGCTGGCCCCTAGAAGTAAGGTATGCTCAAAACCGCAAGGACGCTGCAGCACAGGGTCTGGCTGAATTGCACGATTGCACTGCCAGAGAACCTTTAGTGGGTAATTTAGACACCGAAATGGAGTCATGTATGCCTGAGCCTTCTCGTCATCGTCCTTACGATGAGAACCTCTGTAAAGGCTACCCCAAGGTGTATGTGGACGGTTGTGCTTACCGTCGAGAGCCTGACCATGAACTGGTAGCAGGTATAGGTGTGGTTTGGAACCAGAACCACCCTTGTGAACCCTTCAAGTACCGTCTGGGTACCAAGACTAATCAGTATGCAGAGCTAGCTGCAGCCCTGGCAGCTCTCCAGTCCGCTGCTCAGGGAGGGGTTCACACCCTAACCATCTGTACTGATTCAGACTACGTCCGACAGAATTTTGTTTCCCCACTTACCCGTTTGGAAATCTAATATGCTGAATTCCAAAGGGAAACCTGTCAAACATGCCGGATTGATTCTGGCCTTGGACAAGGTAGCTCATGAAAATGACATGACCATCTACTGGAAGAAAGTGAAAGGTCACTCCCGTGTTGATAATCCTGACAAGATTGGAAATGATCTAGCTGATCAGCTTGCCAAGGAGGGTGCTGTCTCTGGAGACCTCTGGCAGTTGGAGGCTCCCGAGACCAATGGGCTTCAACTGGTGACGGCGGTTACCCGGCAACAAGCTCAATTATCCACCATGCCCCCTGTGGTTCAATGGTGTGGCGAGAGCACAGATCTCGACCTCGTGCAAGCCCAGAAACAAGATCCTACTCTTGGACGTTTCTACCTTTTTCTGCAGAACCCCCAGGAACACCCATTAACTCTGGAGGATTGTCAGGACGATGAGGAACTGAGGATCCTCTACATCTCCAAGGACATGTTCCATCTCCAGAAAGATCTACTGATACGGATGAGTAAGCATGGTATTGTGCAATGGGTGGTACCTCGGGCCTTCCGAGGAGTTATGTTACAGCACGCTCATGATGAACCTTGTGCCGGTCATAGATGTGACCGAATAACCTATGAAATGTTGAAACAAGTGGCCTACTGGCCCCACATGTACCAAGATGTACAATTGTATACTAAAGGTTGTCTGACCTGTTGCAGATTCCAACCTGCAGCTCCTTCTCATAGAGCACCTTTGAGAAACAGAGGTCTGACCATGCCTTGGTCTGATCTCCAGATTGATTGGATCGGCCCCGTGCCCCGATCCTCTCGAGGCAACAAATATATGTTGACAGTTACCTGCTTATTTACTAAGTGGGTCGAGTGCATCCCAGCACCCAACTGTACCGCCGAGACCACGGCCACCTTGTTGTTAAACCATGTTTTCAGCAGGTGGGGCCTCCCCATGCGAGTGGAATCCGACCAGGGTTCCCACTTCACGGGACAAGTCATTAAGCATCTGTGGAAGGTACTAGGTGTGAAGGCCAAAGTCCACATTGCTTATCGTCCACAATCCTCTGGACAAGTGGAGAGAGCAAACAAAACTATCATCAGTATCTTGAAAAAGTATGTTTCTTCCTCTGGGAAGGACTGGGACATCAAACTGCCCTTGGTCCTGGTGGCTATCAGAGCCACGCGTCATCGTGCTACTGGTGTGTCCCCTTTTGAGATGACAGGTAGGGTCATGGTTTTACCCCTTCATCTTCTTTACAGGACTAATGATGTGAATCTTGCTGCTGCTACAACTGCTCATGAATATGTTGCCCATTTAAGACAACACTTGCAAAGTGCCTTTGCCCAAAAGCATTTGGACACTGCTGCTAGGGGTAGGAAGACCTACTATGATTTGAGGACTACCTCTAAAGAATACCAGATTGGCGATAAGGTATTCTACTATAATTTTGGTAAGAATAAGGTCAAAGACTGTAAATTTCTACCTAGCTGGAATGGTCCATTTCCTATTGTGGATAAAGCCTCCCCTGTTGCTTATCAAATTCGAATGAAGTCCAGTACTGAGAGGGAAGGCTCCCTTAAATGGGTCCACATTAATCAGCTTAGACCGTGTCATCCCAGTAAGTTCCTTCCTGAAGAACCTCTTGATGTTGTGAGTGATTCTAACCTTGAGGCAGCATAGCCTGTTTATTTTCTTTTACAGATGGAGTCCCGGACTTTGAAGGTCCTGTTCCTGATTTTGCTGTTAGCGGGATCCGAGGTTGCCAGATTGATTGAACCTGGCCCTCTTTCTGGTGTCGTGCTACAGGATGCGCCTGGGTTCCTGATTACAGAGTCCCAGACTGTCACACAGAAAGGTTTTGTGTCCCTAGATCCCCGACATGTTTTACAGAAACATTTTGATTCGTCTGTTGCACGCACCACCAATATACAGCAGTGGTACATAACTCACATGGATTATGCCACTGCAAATGTACAGAATATTTTGGGTCAGTTGGAAAAGATTATGATTCAACCTATCAGACCGGACACTGCTAGACAGAAAAGATTCATAGGACTTGGTGTTGGTGTACTGTTTGCTGCTCTGGGCTCCTTATTTGCTTCCTCGATGTCTATTGCTAATGCTGTCTCTATAAGTAAACTTCAGAGTACTATCCAGGAGTTTAAAGCTGATATGAAAGACATCCGAACTCAGATTCATTCACAGCAAAGTCAATTACAAGCTCATGGTAAAACCATACGTGATACAGTCACTGTGGTTAATCTTCATTCTAAGCAAATCGCTATGACCACTGCGGAATTGTCTATGCTTAAAAGTCTCTTGAACGATAAGCGTACTTTCATGCAGCCCATCCGCGATCTTACTTATGATTTGTTTAGAGAACTAGACAATAGCATCAGTAACTTGATTCAAGGACAGATTCCTGCATATCTGGTATCTCCGGACCTTATTACTGAAGCTTTTGCTAAAATAACCAGAAATCACATCGAACTACTCCAGATCCAGATTGCTTTCCACATGGGGACTGCTATTCCCTTGTATGTTGATGTACCTAATATGGAACTTGCCTTTTTGTTGAACCTGCCTTTCATAGTACCTGATAATGTGTACCAGCTGAAGCAGGTGATTAATGTTGGTACTTGGTCTGAGAATGTTTATCTCCGGGTCGACACTCCCGAATACATCGCTTACCACTATGATGATCCACGTCAATACCTCGTGCCTAATCTTGGCATGTGCCAACGCTCTAAAGACATTCATTGGTTATGTCCTGGTAAACCTTTCCTGAAGGACACTTCTACAACTCTTTGTGGGTTGTCTGCTGAAAATGTGAAAGAACAATGTAAAGTTACCATGACCAAATTCAATGACTTTTCTGAGACGACAGTTGCTGTTGTCAACAATGTTTGGCTGGTTAGCACCCCTTTGAGTGAACTCCTGGTCACCATGAATAAACATGACATTCATAATAGAGTTCCTCTACCCTGCAATGTTTGCTTGATTGATGTTCCCAAGAACTCCATTGTTAATGTTGGTGGAGTTTCCTTGTTTTATCTTGATGCTGACCCTGTTTCGACAGAGCTCCAGATATTGGATGTGTTTCGAGGTCATGAGATTGACTTCACTGCAGCCTTGACCTATCTTTGGACTATAAGGACTCTCACACAGTTGAACTGTCCATTGACCAGGCCGACCTTGCCATTGCAGATTATAACTTTGATTCACGAGATGTGGACATTTTACAAACTGATTTTATGTCACATGTCATTGTTCCTGGTCTTTTCTTTCTGTTGGTGCTCCAGTTTCTTCTTTCTTTGTATCAACAGAGACAGATTCGTGCTCTTCGTCGCTCTATGCATCCTGCACCTCTGCTGCCTGCCATGCGTCTGCAGGATTTGCTGGAACGTCACACTTTTGAATAAGTGTCACCATTTTCTTTGAAAGTTATTCATTACTCTTAATTGAGTTGTTTTTTTCATAGATAGCATGTGTTTATTTTACTAACTGTTACACATGGCTTCTCATTACTTTTGAGTATTCACCTTGGTGTTATACTAACACATATTGCATTACTGATATGCATTTTTGGTTTGGATACTATATATATACTCTTGAGTTTGAAATTCACCTGCATTCTTTTGATTGAGTTGACTTGACTATCTATGTCATTTGATTTTGACTTCTTTTATTGCTTGAGTGTATTCACTGTATTATTCCTCATGCAGTATTGCTTTCCTGCATATTGTGCTTGAAGTATTATCCACTTCTCATGTATTAGTCAATCATTTGTCATTTGGTTCTGACCTGCACGGTAGTACTGCTTAGTTAGGCTTTGTACGATGGAGTGTACTCCCTTGTAGCATCCTCCATCTTACAAGGGGGGGGAGATGTAGGGCTGGTACCCCTGCAATTCTACATGCAAATCTCTGGCCTGCTCAGCAACTCAGGCCTGAACCAAACTGCACAAAACAAGATGGATTCTACACTTCACTTTTGCTGTGTTCAGCTATAAGCCTGTCCTTCATGCAACTGCTTGCACAGCGTTTCTAAGTGTGCATGCATACAGAGACTATTGTCCGTGGCTGGCCTTGGACACTTGTACATGCCCAGAAGTTACATACTGTTGCTTCTGCCTGACTTTTACCATGGCTCCTTTGTTTGCAAGAAGCTGCTCATCATCGACCTTCTGATTCGCTGAGAATACCTCAGACTGCCTGGTGCCCACCAATCATCGGACCTATGACGGAGGATTCTCACACAGAATTATGCATTCTGCGCTGGAAACTTTAGTTAGTTAGTTGTAAGTAGGAGAGTAAGAGAGAGTTGGGGACTTTCCCCACCTGGACATATAGACTTCTGCACCGGTCCTGCTGCTGTGCACTGCGTACCTGATTCCTGAGCCCTGAGCCTTCCGCCAGACGGCCCCTACGTGTGGGCTAGGTCGTCCTCCACAGGTCTGAGATAAGACTTTCACTGATCCCGCCAGTTCGGACTTACTGCGGCTCGCCTGACGAGGCTAGAGCCCGCACCAGCTAGAAGCTGCTTCTGAGTGCCAACGGAGCTAAGGTACTGGCTTATCTTTCCTCTCCTGGATGGGCAAAGGGGTTAGCAATATATTTCTTGCTTTTCCTCAGTGCAGAGCGAATCAGTGACGTCTGGTTCCTAATCTGATTTCTTACGTTGTCCAATTGTATATCTGTACAATAACAAATTGTTACTTTATGTTTCTAATTAGCCATATATGTGTGTGTATATTTTTTCTATTTGGTTGCCTATAATAAAGTCTAATATATATCTGCAGACCAGAATTCTTTCGTGGCTCATTGCCAGAATAACTCACCGAACCTTGGGCTGTATATTAGTAGCTAACTCCCCTAGACAACAACAGAGAGTCTAACTTATTTTTGTGCTACGAATATACCCTACACCCCCCCCCCCCCAGCAAGACACACACCATATCTGGATGTGGGGGCATGCTCCTGGAGGCCCTCAGAAGTATAAGAGGGCAGCAATCTGAACCTTTAAGGAATTTAGGGCAAGGCCCTGATTAAAACCATCCTGAAGGAGAGGATGGCAGGAGATTGCGCCCTCCATGGGGACAATGTCCTGTGAGAGCACCACAATGTAAAAAGACACCAAACTCTGGCATACACCCAAGAAACAGAAGGGCACTGGGCCTGCAGGAGGGAAGCTACCACCTGCGAAATACTGTTAGGTGGTGCCGGGCTCAAGAGCCAAGCCATAAGTAAGGAGCTAGATTGTTCATAAGGATCAGCCCTTGCTGGTACCAAGAGGCAGGGGGTCTCTAACCACATGAGACAAATGAGGTCGGCATACCACAAGCGACATGGCCAATACAGTGCTATCAGAATGTGACCCAAATGGACATCTATTTGCCAGAGAAGCTGACCTATCAGTGGCCATGGTGGAAACGCATACAGGAGCTGGTCCAGAAGCCAAGGTTGGACTAGGGCATTGGGTCCATGAGATTTCGGCGCTCTCCATCGACTGAAAAAGTATGCGGCCTTGGCTTTGAAAGCAGTGGCCATCAAGTCCACCGTGACGTCCTCACCGGTCTACAATATTTTGTAAGGGAGTAAGTTCCCACTTGTTGGGATCCATGAGATAATGCCCGAGGTAATCCACACAAATATTCTCCACTCTGCAATGTTATGCAGTGTCTTCTGCCCATGGGAACAGGACTGCCATCTCCCAGGCCACTCTGGGACATTTGGTGCCCTTTGCAGATTCAGGTGGTAGCATTGTCAGTGAATTTGTACTGCTCTGTTCCAGAGCAGATGCTGAAAAGTAATCAGCACTAAATGAATGGCACAAGTCTAGAGGCGATTGACCAGCCAGGAGGCTTCCTGTGCTGACCATGAGACCTGTGCTGTCTGCCCCAGCGAGCTCCCCAGCCCAACAGACTACTTGCAGAACAGCCAATGTGGAATATGTTGATTGTGAGAAACTACAGGAGGATCTTGTAAGACTGGGCATCCAAATGGCAAATGAAATTTTATTTGAACAAGTTCAAAGAGATGTATGTAGGGAATAACCACCCAAACTACAGAAACACATGGAAAGTGTGGCAAGTAAGCATCAAAAAATTGATGTTAGCCACTTGGATACAAACGACCTGGCTAGAAACAGTATCTTGGAACAAAAAACACCCCACCTGCAGTCAAAACAAGCAAAAGCAGGCAACAAGGAACCCTTGAGATAAAAGCATACTCACTCACCTGTAACATGTGTTCTCCAGGAACAGCAGGAATCGGTCCTCACATATGCCAACTGAGCCCGCACAGAGCATTTTCCAGCTTTCAAAGAAAGCCTTTGGGAATACTACCATGCATGCGTGGTCCCTTTCCCACCCAAGGATGCCATCTTCCTCAGTCACATACAGCAAAAACAGCAGTCAAAAACAGAAGGAAGGGATGTGAGGACCGATTCCTGCTGTTCCCGGAGAACACCTATTACAGGTGAGTAACTATGCTTTCTCCAGGAACAAGCAGAAGTGAGTCCTCACATATGGGACTCCCTAGCTCCAGCCTACCAAGGACCAAACCATGACAGCACCAACAGCAACTAGACAAGTGGCTGAATTTCAGAAAGTGAGTCCCCAATGAAAGGCTCTTCAAGACAGCACAGTTACTTACCTGTAAAAGGTGATCTCTGGGAACAGCAGGAATAAGTCTTCACATATGGGTATTGTCAGTACCGACGGAGCCTGCGCGGAAACGCTCCCCAGCATCCAGTAACCTTCCCGCCTTTCCCAACCGCCTCTCTCCAGTTCGAGTTTTAATGCTGAGACAAAGAGAGAGAGAGGAAAGGAAAGATAGAGAGATACAACTCCTAGGGGAGGTGGGTGGGTTGTGAAGACTTATTCCTACTGTTCCCAGAGATCACCTGTTACAGGTAACTGTGCTATCTCCAGGAACAAGCAGGAATGAGTCTTCACATATGGGGACTCCCTAGCTGCAGATGCCAGAGGAAGACCCCAGGTTGTGTGTCCTTGAAAAGGACTCTACCTCACCACATGGATCTCTGGCATCCAACCAGGGTAGGTGGGTAGGAGTTGATTAGGAATGGAACAGGTGTTTGAGAACAGCCTGACCAAACGAGGCATCCCGGGCAGGAGTCCTTGTCCAAACAGTAATGGGCTGTGAAGGTATGAACCGAGGCCCAGGTGGCCGCTCGACAGATTTGGTCGATGGACACAGTTTAGATGAGCCATTGAGGCTGCCATGGCTCTCACATTGTGAGCTGTGACATGGCCCTCCAGAGAAAGGTTTCTACTCTGGTAGGCGAAAGAAATACACTGAGCAATCCAGTTGGACAGTGTCCTCTTAGAGACTGGAAGTCCTAAATGAGAAGGATCAAAAGCAACAAAGAGTTGAGAAGACTTTCTATGTTGCTGTGTTCTTTGTAAGTAAAAAGCGAGAGCTCTCTTACAATCCAAGGTATGAAGATTCCTCTCTGCACTTGATGCATGAGGTCCTGGAAAAAAGACAGGTAAATATACCTCTTGGTTCAGATGAAAAGGCAAGACCACTTTAGGCATAAAGTGTGGATTGGTCCTGAGGACTACCTTATGATGGAACCTTGTATAAGGTGGATTAGCCACCAAAGCTTGCAACTCACTGATGCGGCATGCTGAGGTGACTGCAATGAGAAAAATAACCTTCCAAGAAAGAAATTTCAAGGTGGTGGCTAAAGGTTCAAAGGGTGGCTTCATAAGCTGGCCAAGAACCAGGTTTAAGTCCCATGCCACTGGAGGTGGTCTAATGGGAGGTTTAGTTAAAAGAAGGCCTCTCATGAATCTTGCTATAAGAGGATGAGAGGAGATAGGTTGTCCATTGAGAGGCTTGAGGGACGCTGCAATAGCACTCAAATGGACTCTTACTGAATTCGTTTTCAGACCTGCATGGGAAAGATGCAGGAGATACTCTAGTAGAGAATTCAGAGGTATTGCAAAAGGGTTTAGACCCCTCCCTGAACACCAAATGGTAAATCTTTTCCATTTGAAAGCATAGGAACGTCTAGTAGAAGGCTTTCTAGAGGCATGAACATCATCTCTGACTTGCTGAGAGATGAAAATCTTGAAGGTCTAGGCCCTCAGCAACCAAGCCCTGAGATGGAGAGACTGGGGGTTTGGTGCCACAACGTTCCTTCTTCCTGGGATAGAAGGTCTGGTGCAGAGCCCAAGTCCAGGGAAGGAGCTTGAGAGAGATGCAGAAGTAGAGGGTACCACACTTGGCGTGGCCAATGTGGTGCTATGAGGATCATGGTCACTCGATCTCTCTGAAGCTTGAATAGTGCTTTGGGAATTAGGGGAATTGGTGGAAAGGCATACACGAAGTCTTGACCCCAGTGAAGGAGGAAGGCATCCTTGGCCTGAACTCCCTGACACGGAATTCTGGAACAGAACCGGGGAAGTTTGGCATTCCACGGACTTGCAAAGAGGTCTATGTCCAGGGATCCCCAAATTCGAAAAATCCTGGCTACCTGGTCCATGCCATGTGGAGGGACCATTCGTGTGGAAGCAGAACTCGACCGAGTCTGTCCGCCCAAGAGTTTTGAACGCCTGGAAGATATACTGCCAGAAGATGGATGTGATGCTCTCTGGCGAAGGCCCACAGTCACAAAGCTTCGTTGCAAAGCGACAGAGAGCCAGTCCCGCCCTGCTTGTTTACATAGAACATGGCTACTTGGTTGTCCGTATGGATGAGGACTGTCCTGTAGCTGAGCAGGGTATGGAACACAGAGCTAAGAATACTGCTCTGAGTTCCAATAGATTGATATGCAGAGAAGTCTCCTGTGGAGACCAGATGCCCTGGGTGGAGAGATCCTGAAGATGAGCTCCCCAACCCATTGGAGAAGCATCTGTTGTAAGAGTTGCTTGGGGTAGCGACTGCTGAAAAGGGGACCCCAATAACAGATTTGGAGAGGACTTCCACCACTGGAGAGACCAAAAAAGGCAACTGGAGTTTGCTATTTTGTCTGACAGGCAACCTGATGCCCGAGTCCATTGGGTGGACAAAGAGATTAGTCCTTACCTGCTAATTAGTGTTCCTGAAGGAACGACAGTCCAGTCCCTTTACATCCGGGTTGTGTAACCCTTCCAGCGGCTTGGAGGCTGAGCCTAACCCTTTTGAGGATGGTCAGGGATAAATACCCCTGGCACCACCCCAGTAATCTATTGACAAAGCAGACTTAACGTACAAAACCATTAACTGTAGAAACCTGAAACTTTTTTTTTTCTCCAAATATATATGATGTAGGAACAAAAACCTGTCGGTACACAAGAAGTAGGAGGGAGGAGAAGGTTTACCTGAGGTTGCCGCAGCCCTCCCCTGGCCCTGGCCCACTTGACCCCTGCAACCAGACACCTTCCGCCTCTGTCTTGGACTCGGAATCGTTCCGCTATCTTTACCGTAGCCCAGGTGGGAACAGGGACTGGACTGTCGTTCCTTCAGGAACACTAATTAGCAGGTAAGGACTAATTATCTCTTCCTTATCGTCACTCCAGTCCAGTCCCTTTACATCCGGGATGTAACAGAGCAGTTCAAACTTGGGTGGGGTTCGCTATCCTGGAACGAATTACCGCGTCCCCAAAGCTAGCATCTGCTGACCTCTGAACATCCAGCCTGTAGTGCTTGGTAAAGGTATGTAGAGAGGACCAAGTCGCCGCTCTGCAAATATCTAGCAGAGGAACAAGGCTGTACTCCGCCCAGGAAGAGGCCTGCGCCCGCGTGGAGTGGGCCCGCAGTCCTCCCGGAACCTGTTTCCCCTTCAGGATATAGGCGGAAGCAATGGCTTCCCTGATCCATCTAGAGATGGACGCCTTAGCCGCGGCCTCCCCCCCTTATGAGGACCCCCAAACTGAATAAACAGATGTTCAGACCTTCTAAATGAGGCCGTACGGGAGAAGTAACGCTTCAACACTCTCCGTACATCTAGATGGCGTAGTCTGTCATCCTTCCCTCCCCGCCCGTCGGTTGAAAACGCAGGCAGGGAAACTGGCTGGTCCAGATGGAAAGGGGACATTACCTTGGGTAAGAAGGAAGGAACTGTTCGTAAAACCACCTTGTCCTTAAAAAAGGAGAGGAAGGGGGGCTGGGAGGACAGCGCCTTGATCTCGGAGACGCGTCTTGCCGAGCAGATGGCTACCAAGAAGACCGTCTTCAGTGTCAAATCTTTAAGTGAGGCTTCCATTATTGGCTCGAAAGGCTCTCTGGTCAAGGCATTTAACACCAAGTTAAGGTCCCAGGGAGGGACTACCGATCTTTTCTGGGGGCGCAGACGACTAACCGCTCTCAGGAATCTGGACTTCCCTCGGACCTTGCCTCTATAGCAAGAGATGGCTACCAGCTGGACTCGTAGAGAGCTGGGAGCAAGACCCTTCTCAAAACCCGCTTGCAAGAATTCCAGGATCTCTGGGATAGAGGCTGAAAAGGGTTTCTTCCGGCGTTCCGTACACCAGGCCTCGAAGATGCGCCACACTCTCACATAGGAAAGACAGGTCGAACGCTTTCGCGCGCTCAAGGTGGAAATCACTGAAACCGAATATCCCCGCTTCCGGAGCCACGCCCTTTCAATAGCCAGGCCGTAAGCGAGAATCGATCCACGTGGGGCATCAGGACAGGCCCCTGGCTCAGAAGGTCCTTCTTGCAGGGGAGCCGCCACGGCTGGTCGGCCGCCAATCTCACTAGATCCGCATACCAAGGGCGGCAAGGCCAATCTGGAGCAATGAGGATGACCAACCCTTGGTGGGCTTCCACCCTCTGAAACACCCTTCCGATCAAGGCCCAAGGAGGGAACACGTACAGGAGGCCCTCCAAGGGCCACCTCTGAGCCAGAGCATCCAGACCTTCGGACATTCTTTCCTTTCTTCTGCTGTAAAAACGATTTGCTTTGGCAGACGAATAACGGGCCATGAGATCCATAATCGGGGGACCCCAAAGAGCGACAATCTGGTTGAAGACTCCCTGCTCCAGCTCCCACTCTCCTTGGTCGACCTTGAACCTGCTGAGATAATTGGCTGTAATGTTGTTCGCTCCGGCCACGTGCTGGGCTGAGAGGGCCAACAGCCAGGTCTCGGCCCACTGGAACAGGCTGCCCGCCTCCTCCTCTAGGGAGGGGCTGCTTGTCCCCCCCTGGCGGTTGATGTAGGCCACCGTGGTGACATTGTCTGAGAGGACGCGGATTGCGTTTCGCCTCACTAATGGCTCGAGCGCCTTGAGCGCCAGGACTACTGCTCGTAACTCTAGCCTGTTGATGGACCACTGCGACTACGAGGACCAAAGCCCCTGAGCGAACTGGCCCTGACAATGAGCTCCCCAGTCCGACAGGCTGGCGTCCGTTGTTAGCAGGATCCACTGCGGAGTTTCGAGTGGCATCCCGCATTCTAGGTTCTTCGAACATCTCCACCACTGGAGAGCCTTCTTGGTTCGAGGCGCGCAGGGTAGAGGTACGGACAAAGGATGATTCTGTGGAGACCACCAACGTAACAAGGAGCGTTGAAGAGGCCACATGTGGGCCCTGGCCCACGGAACTACCTCTATTGTCGCCGCCATGGTACCCAGCAATTGGAGGTAAAGCCACGCTGAGGGGTTCCGTCTCCCCAGGAACTGCGATACGAGATTTCTTAGAGCCTTTGCCCGTTTCCGAGGGAGAAACACCTTTCCTTCTCTGGTGTTGAATCTTGCTCCGAGGTACTCGAGTTCCTGAGTGGGAATCAACTTGCTCTTCGTCCGATTGATGATCCACCCTAACTCCTCTAGAACCCTTACTACTCGCTCGGGCTGTAGCCGAGTGGCTTTCCTCTTCTGATTTCGCCCTGATCAACCAATCGTCGAGGTATGGGTGTACCAGGATTCCTTCTTTTCGTAGAAAGGCGGCCACCACCACCATTACCTTGGTGAAAGTCCGGGGAGCCGTAGCTAGACCGAAGGCTAGCGCCTGGAATTGGAAATGACCTCTTGGCACCGCGAATCTCAGGAACTGCTGATGAGACCTTCGGACCGGAATATGCAAGTAGGCTTCCGTCAGGTCCAGAGATGTGAGAAACTCCCCGGTTCTTACGGCCATAATGACTGACTTTAGGGTTTCCATCCGGAAATGAGGCACCTTGAGGCAGCGATTGACCTGCTTTAAGTTTAGGATAGGATGAAAGGAGCCTTCCTTTTTTGGAACTACAAAATAAATGGAGTACCGACCGGAGCCGTATTGGTCTGGAGGAACCGGAGTCACTGCCCCGAGAGCTACCAGTCTTGATAGTGTGACTTCTATCGCTCTCCTTTTGGCCGGAGAGCCGCAGGGGAATTGAATAAAGGCTGGAAGAATCTGTTTTCCAAATTCGAGAGCATAACCTTCTCTGATCACTTCCAGGACCCACTGATCGGACGTGACCCAGGACCAGGCGGGAAGAAATAGCCCCAGGCGGCCCCCTAAGGGTAAATCTCCCGCCCGGACCCCCTCTATCTCATTGTGATTTTCTAGGTCCCGAGAAGGAGTTAGAGGATCCAAAACCTCTCCCTGCTCTTCGAAATCCCCTAAAGCCTGACCCCCTGGCCGGGAAGCGGCCCCTAGGAAAGAGATTCGTCCTGGGTGAACGAAACCTCCGAGGGTCTCTTGGCTGGCTCCGTGTTGGCGCTGGGGGGCGAGCCTGCTTCGGTCTGTCCTCCGGAAGCCTGCCTCCCTTGGATTCACCCAGGTCTTTTACTAACTTTTCCAAATCCTCACCGAATAATAATCTCCCCTTAAAGGGAAGGCGACCCAGCCGCGCTTTAGAAGAAGTGTCGGCTGCCCAATTGCGGAGCCACAAAGAACGCCTAGCTGCGACTACGGACGCCATGTTCTTAGCTAGGCTCCTGATGAGATCGTACTGACTATCCGCCAGGTAGGCAGCACCTGACTCCAACTTAGCTGCAATGGGCTGTACGTTACCTGCGGTACCCTCCGTCAGCTGTAGATGTTGGGACCACCTCAAGCAGGCCTGTGCCACCCAGACCCCGAAACCGAAGCCTGCAGGGCGAGAGCACTAACATCAAAGGCCTGCTTCAGCAATGTGTCCACTTTTCTATCCTGTGCGCGTCTCAAGGCCGCGCTTTCTACTGGTATAGTCGTTTTCTTAGTCACTGCAGATACCGCCGCATCCATTCTGGGCGACTTCAGCAATTCTCTGTCCGATTCCGGTACTGGATAAAGGCATGTCATAGACCGCACACCCCTCAGGGAGGATTCTGGTTGGTCCCACTCTCCCTGAATCATTTGGCTGACGACCCTGTGGATAGGGAATACCTTTTGAGACTTCCTGACTGCTTGGATCAGAGGATCCTCCAGCACTTCTTCTAATCCTGTTGGGGTGTCAGAAGCCATCTTGAGGACCTTCAGGGACTCATTAGCCCCGGGAGTTCCTCCCGACGAAAGACTCGTACTATGTGGGATTGATCCTCCTCCGGGATCTCTCCTTCCTCGAGTTCCTCATCATCATCTCCTAACTCCTTATCGGAGAACTCCTCCTCCAGCATGTCCTGAGGAGGGGAAGTGGACGGCTCTTCGCTCGCTAGTCTTGCGCGTTTAGATGGGATGCCGGAATCAAGGGGAATGGTCTTAACTGGTTTACCCCCTGGACCTTCCTTCCCTGAGCTCTGGCCTCCTGCCCCCAGCCCCTGCTTGCACATGCAGTAGGCCTTGTGCAGCAGGAGGACGAAATCAGGCGAAAACAGATCACAGGAACCCTCTTCCCCAATAGCAGGAGAGAGGAGGGGCAGGGATGGAGCGGGTAACTCAGAGGTCGAGGGAGGAGGGATGAAGGGCTCCCTTTCTCCTTCCAGATGCTCCACTGGACCCTCATTAGTTTGAGGGATGGACAACTGTATGTCCTGCTCCACAGAGGCAGCTTCTGCAGCGCAACCCCTGCAGATCCCTGCCTCTGAGGCCGTGCCCCTGCGAACACCACAGGACGGGCACCGTAGCTTGGACATGGTTCCAAATAAAGTAACAAATAAATTAAATGAGGGCAAATTATGGGTAATTAATCCTGAGCTATCCACTGAGTTGCAGCACTAGACTGAACAAAGGCCCAAACTTCCTCCCCCCACACTCCCCGAAAGAAATTCTTTGCAATAAGTAGAATAATTCAAAACAAAGTAAATTAAGTACATTAAACTAAATCCGGGCCCCAATATAGAGGGGGATTCTCTGTACTTGCGGTTTTAAAGTATCCCCCGATCCGCGGTGAACTCCGGGAATAAAGATCACCCTCCGGAGAACTGCACGTGGCTAGGCCTTAGCCACGTGGAGAGCAGGCCCGAACCGGCGTCTCCGTTCGTACCGCCAGACCCGCTACTGGTTTGGAGGCGAGATCCCGCAGCCGTCTGCGACCTCCGATCGCTCCCGAACTGCTTCGTTAAGCCGGAAGCGAGGGGGGGACGGCGCTTTGGGGCCTCAAGCGCTCAGCCGCCTGAGGGCTTCGGCGCGAGGCGGATGGGTCCGATGCCGAGGTCTGGGAGCCGGAGGGCCTGGAGATGTCCTGCAATCTACCCCCGCCGCCGGCCAACCTCTTAGGTAATTTGGAGCCTCTCCCACCGGCAAGAGTTTAGCGAGCAGAGAGCTCGAACGCCGGGGAGGGGAGGGAGGGGGAGAGGAGACGAAGGAAAACTTAAAGGGGCACTAACCAAGAAAGACTAAATAAATTAAGAGAAAACAAAACAAATTCTTTAAAATTAATGTCGGTGCAAATAAACTCAAAGCAAAGAAACTAAATGGGAGACGCCAATAAGCCCCTGGCTTACGGAACCCTCCAGCTGCTTGGAGGCTGAGAATACTGGGGCTTAGGGGTGGTGCCAGGGGTATTTATCCCTAACCATCCTCAAAAGGGTTAGGCTCAGCCTCCAAGCTGCTGGAAGGGTTACGCAACCCGGATGTAAAGGGACTGGACTGGAGTGACGATAAGGAAGTCCATTGAGCTGCCCTCATGTGAAGGCGAGCATATGGAACCACATGCACGGTGGATGCCATGTGGCCTAATAGTTGTAACATCTCTCGAGCAGTTAAATGGGACTTTAACTCTATCTGGGAGGCTAACTGCACCAAGCGTAGGCAACGGGCCTGAGGAAGATAGGCCCTTGCAGTTGTGGTATCCAGCAAGGCCCCTTTAAACTCCAGAGACTGAGTAGGGGTGAGATTGGATTTTGGGATGTTTATTACCAGTCCCAAATACTAAAGGACACGCATTGTGCAGGTTAGACAAATCTGGGCCTCTGACTGGGATGGAGCTCGAATGAGCCAGTCATCCAGATATGGGAATATGAATATTCCTAGAGTGCGCAGAAATGCAGCTACCACTGCCATGCATTTCGTGAACACCCTTGGTGCAGAGGCCAGACCAAAAGGAAGCACCCTGTATTGGTACTGCTTTCCTTGAAAAAGGAACCGAAGGAACCTTCTGTGTGTTGGATGGATGAGGACATGGGTGTACGCATCCTTGAGATCTAGAGAACAAAGCCAATCCTGACTCTGAAGGTATGGAAGCAGAGCACCTAGAGAAATCATCTTGAATTTCTCCTTGAATAGAAACTTGTTCTATTCTCTGAGATCTAATATGGGTCTGTAGCCCCGTTTTCTTTGGAATAACAAAATAAGGGGAGTAGAACCCTGAGCCCTGTTGAATTAGAGGTACCTCTTCTATTGCCCCTTGGGCAAGAAGGGTAGCAATCTCCTGACCCAGAAGGTAGAGGAGAGATGTTGGAGAATTGAACTGTTTCACCATGGTGTGAGGAGGAAGGCTTGAGAAATGAAGCTTGTACCCTTCCCTTATGATGGAGAGGATCCATTGCTCTGCTGTGATTTGCTCCCATCTGGGAGCAAAGTAAGCCAACCTTCCTGGAATGGTGAGGGGCTCTGGTTCTTCCAGAGCTAGAAAGGCTAAGTTCTCTAGTTGCAAGTCAAAGGCCCTGAGGAGGCTGAGGCTGCTGGGTCGTGGGAGGCCTGGCAGCGTTTGACTTGGCCTGTTTAGGTGGTTGCTGACGCTTTGCAGCAAAACGAACTGCAGAAGATGCCTGCTGACCATAAGCAGGATAATATCTTCCGTTTTTAAAAAAGATGTCTTTTTGAACAATCTTTTCTTGACAGGAGCAGAGGTAGACTTTGAAAGTCTATCCAAAGCAGAGTTCTCAGCATCCGAGTAGCCTTTGCTTGCCAATCCTTGCCAAAAAGGTTTTCACCTGTACAAGGAAGATGTCCCAATTCATCTTGGACCCAGAGTTCCAAATCAGAGGCTTGTAACCAAGCAATTCTGCGTGCACCTATGGCAATAGCCAAGGCTCTGCTTACACACTCAAAAGAGTCAAAGGCTGCACTGTTGGAAAATTTGGAAACATCTTGGGCATGTTTGAGCCAAGTGAGAAATTCCTGCCTTTTATCTTCTGTAATAAAAGGAGCTAAAGTCTGCAGATGATCTGTGACTTTTTAGAAACATCCCCATAGACTATAGGAGTTGATTCTGGCAGCAAGCATATTAGCTTGGAAAACCCTTCGGCCAAAAGCATCTAGGGTCCTACATTCACGTCCTGGAGGATTAGATGAGTGTCTCTTTGCACTCTTTATTTTCCTCATGGCAGACTCTACCACAATAGAGTGGTGAGGAAGTTGAGTCTTATGAAAGCCAGGACAAGGAGGGACACGGTACATGGTGTCTAACCTACGAGAATGAGGAGAGGTGGTCAGAGGAGTCTCCCACATGCCCAACATGAGATCATAGAGTATCTCATGAATAGGTAAGGTAGCTGCCTCTTTAGGAGCCTTAGGATATTGCAAAATATCTAATTGCTTGGCTCTAGGCTCTGACTCAGGGGGCACTGTAATGGAGAGGCCCCTAGCCACTTCCCTAATGAAGTCTTGAAAAGACAAGTCTTCTGGAGGAGACATTCTTCGTTTTGGAGAAGCAGACTCCTGAGGAAGAAGTACCGGTGCCTCGACAGAAGCCTCCGACTCAGAGTCTTCGGAGGAATCGAAGTATCGCCTGTCTGGATGCTCCTGTAAAGCCCGAAACGTGTACCGAGTGGGATCGACATCAGGAGTAAGCGGTACCGGTTCGGTACCGATGGGCATCATAGGACAAGGCACTGTTGCAGTCGACACCGGAGCCGATGTCGATGCAATCGGTACCGGCACCGGGAACGATGCCAGTGCCGGTACCGGCAACGGAGATTGTTATTTATTTATTTAACAGCTTTTATATACCGCACTTTTGATATCAGCGCGGTTTACATTTTAACAAATTTTGTACTTAAACATAAAACAAATGTTAAGTTTACAGAGAACAGGGAATAAAAACATGGATAACAGGGATTAACAATTAACAGATATTTTCAATTATTTACAATAGGTTCTTAAATGCTCGAGCTCTAAAGGTAGGGTTTGTGAGGCTTGGTCTAGATCAAGTGGTAAGGTTTCGGGAGCTTATTTGACTAGCCGTGATCAATGGTCTGTGTGGGAGGGGGGTCAGTATATTGTGAGAAGTGTTGTAGGAAGAGATGTGTTTTTATGGATTTTCTGAACTGGGACAGGTCTTTTTGTGATCTAATACTTGTTGCGGTACCGGAGGCATCGAAGCCTGCATAAACGCCGTTAGGGTGCGCTGCATGGACAGAATCTTCTGATCCATCAACGCCACCAGAGTCTGGATGTCGGTACCAGTGGAGGCCACCGGTACCCCAGAACACGGCAACAGGTGATCGGTCAAGGCCAAGCCATCAATGACAACCGGTGACCCCATAGACAATGCTTTGGAAGCCGGAACTTCCTGCCGGGGTAATTTTGCCGGTGCGGAATCCTCGAGGACAAGCCCGGAGGCATCTCGATGCTTAGAGGGAGATTTGCCCTTCGAGGGCCGGCTAGATTTATGTTTGGTTACCTGAGATCCATGGGAGGAAGCAGCAGCCCTGGAAAACGTCGATGCCACCGAGGCTGCATCAGAGGGAAACAGGGTATTGAGCTTGGCTGCTCGGTTCTGCCGACCTCTTTTAGACATCATGGTAGAGGACAATCAATCCGTGATGGAATGGTCAGGACCCAAACATTTTAGACACCAATCATGGGTGTCGGTGACAGAAATAGTACCGCCATTTTGTGCACTTTTTGAACCCGGAAGCGGGCTTCTCCATGAGGAGAAAAATATTCAGGCCTAAGGCCCAAACTGAAAATGCACAGTTGAAGAAAGAAAAGTTTTTTGGTTGTTTTTTTTTTTTTGAAGAAAGAAAAGAAAAAAACGGCGGTACCGGTCTGACGTCGAAGAAGGCAGACGCGACACAGAAAAATAAAGAACTTCTGCGGTGACAGGAACACGACCTGCTGGCTCCACGGAAAAGAAGAACTGGAGAGAGGCGGTTGGGAAAGGCGGGAAGGCAGCACGCAGGCGCTGTGGGATGCTCCCAAAAGCTTTCTTACTGGACGCTGGGGAGCGTTCCCGTGCAGGCTCCGTCGGTACCAACGATACCCATATGTGAAGACTCATTCCTGCTTGTTCCTGGAGATCCTAGCATCCAGCAATACTATCTCTGGTAGCCTGAACACAGAAGGGTCGGAGGGCAGAAGTTACCTACACTACAAGAATATTACACAGCACTGCCTGACCAAAGGCACTGGCCCTGCAGAAATTGCTTTCCAGGCAGTAGTGTGCTGCAAACGTGTGAATGACCAAGTGGCAGCTCTTGAAGGACCACAAAGAGGGGCTGCTACTTCTGGAGAGAGATCTGCAATTTTAAGTATTTACTTCTGGAATTTTTTCTAAATCTTGGGGAAAAAAGAACTCTTTAGATTAAAGCTGATTAATCTGTGAACCCAGTGTATTAAATCAGTCAGGGCCTAGTAGCAGCAAAGAGCTTTCATTTAAATGCAATCAGAATATAACTTCCCATTCCACAAGTAGGACCCAAAAGGCAGGCAGAGCTCGAGAGTCTCAATGCGTGGATGAGACGATGGTGCAAGGATGAGCGTTTTGGATTTGTTAGGAACTGGGGAACATTCTGGGGAAAGGAGGGGCTCTTCCAAAGGGATGCGCTTCACCTTAACCAGGATGGAACCAGACTGCCGGCTTTAACCTTTAAAAAGGAGAAAAAACAGCTTTTAAACTAGAGAATAGGGGAAAGCAGACAGTCGCACATGGTTCGGAACAATGTATCCTTGAAGGATATTACCAAAAAAATGAAGTTAGGGCACATCAGCAGAGAGCTTCCAATAAAGATAAAGGTAGCCCTAATGCCCTTGAGTACAGAGCAGAAAGAGCTTAAAGATTCCAAATTACCCCTGCCTACCGATAACTAGATTAATATGAATAAGATAGTCTCTAAAATGCAAATGCTAGAAGTCTAAAAAATAAGATGGGAGAGTTAGAATATATAGCACTAAATGAGAAGTTAGATATGATTGGTATCTCAGACATAGTGGAAGGAGGACAACCAGTGGGACACTGATACCTGTGTACAAACTATATCGTAATGATAGAACTGATCAAATTGGTGAAGGGGTTGCGCTCTATGTTAGAGAGGGTATTGAGTCAAAGGATTAAAGTTTTGCAGGAAACAAAATTTGCTGTAGAATCTATGGACTGAAATTCCATGTAACAAACATGATGACAGAAAAAGACCACATGGCCTATCTAGTCTGTCCTTCCATATCAACAATTACAACAGTCCACTTTTTACCTTTAGAGATCCTCTGTTGGTCCCATGCTTTTTTGAATTCAGTTACTGTCCTCATCTCTATCACCTCCACTGGGAGTCTATTCCACGGATCCACTACTCTTTCCGTAAAGAAATATTTCCGCATATCACACCTGAATCTATCTCCCTTCACCCTCATCCCATGTCCCCTCATAGCAGAACTGCACCGACTCCATCCTGTTCACATCCTTTTGAAGGTGCGGTCTCCAGAATTGCACACTATACTCCAAATGAGGTCGCACCAAAGACTTATACAGAGGCATTATCACCTCCTTTTTTCTGCTAGACATTCCTCTCCGTATGCACCCAAGCATCCTTCTAGCTTTTGCCGTCGCCTTTTCTACCTGTTTAGCTACTTTAAGATCAGACACAACCACGCCTAGGTCCCACTCTTCTTTAGTGGACAAAAGTACTTCACCTCCTATACTGTATTGCTCCCTTGGATTGCTGCAGCCCAAATGCATGACCTTACGTTTTTTAACATTAAATCCCAGCTGCCAAATTCTAGACAATTCTTCAAGCTTAGCTAGATCCCTCCTCATGTTATCTACACCTTCCTGCGGGTCTACTCTATTGCAGATTTTGGTATCATCTGCAAAGAGGCAAACCTTACCCGACGGCCTTTCCGCTATATCACTAACAAAGATGTTAAAAAGAATCGGACCAAGGACAGATCCCTGTGGCACACCACTGGTAACATCCTTCTCCTCAGAGTGAGCTCCATTTACTTGTACACTTTGTCGCCTCCCACCCAACCAACTTCTAACCCAAGCAGTAACTTTAGGGTCCATCCCTAGGGTGCTCAGTTTGTTTATAAGTCGCCTGTGAGAATCAGTGTCAAAGGTTTTACTGAAATCTAAATACACCACATCTAGAGCTCTCCCTCGGTCCAACTCCCTGGTCACCCAGTCAAAGAAATAAGATGGACAGCAGTCAAAAAAGGGAAGGCAAGGCAGTGGGGTTATATTAATCAATTGCCTGGCCAGAATGAACAAATGAAATGCTCAAAGAAATCAAGGAAACTAAGTTACAGAACAGTAATAATGAGTGATTTCAATTACCAAGGTATTGACTGGGGTCAGTGTCACGGCAGAACATGGCTAGGGAGATAAAGTTTCTAGATGAAATAAATGACTGCTTCTTGGAGCAGCTTGTTCATGAACCAACCAGTGGGGAAGCCATTTTGGACTTAGTCCTTAGTGGAACTCCAGATCTGGTGCAAGAGATAAAGGTGTTTGGGCCACTTGGCAATAGTGATCATAGCATGAACGTGTGATTTAATTAATGAAGGAGGAATGGCAAGGAAATCCACAGTACTACCTTAACTTTCGAAAGGTAGACTAATAAAATGAGGCAAATAGTTAAGAAAAAACTAAAAGGAGCAGTCGCAAAGGTTAAAGACTTACATCAAGCATGGGTGTTTAAAAATACTATTTTGCAAGCTCAGACCAGCTGTATTCCACCCTTCAAGAAAAAGTAGAAGGAAGTCCAAAAAACTGCCAGCATAGTTTAAAGGTGAGGTCACAGAGGCTGTTGTCAAAAAAGCATCTTTCAGGAAATGGAAAAAAGCCAAGTGACGAAAACAGGAAACAGCACAAGCAAGTTAAATGCACAGCATTGATAAGGCAGGCAAAGCGAATTTGAGAAGAAACTTGCCGTGGAAGCAAAAACGCATAAGACTCAAGTACATTTGTAGCAAATAAGCTGTGAGTCAGTTGGACCTTTATATGATAGAGGGGTAAAAGGGGCACTAAGAGGAGACAAGACTATAACAGAGAGACTGAATGAATTCTTTGCTTCGGTCTTTACTGAGGAAGATGTAGGGGATGTTACCCATGACTGAAGTGGTATTTAAAGGTGATACTGCAGAAGAATTGAAAGAAATAAGATACACTGGGAAGATATATTACAACTATTTTATAAACTGAAGAGTAGCAAATCACCTGGATCAGATGGTATACATTAAAAGGGTGTTGAAGGAACTGAAAGCACAGTTACTTACCTGTAACAGGTGATCTCTGGGAACAGCAGGAATTAGTCATCACATATGGGTACGTCGGTACCGACGGAGCCTGCGCGGGAAAGCTCCCCAGCTTTTCAAATGAAAAGCTTTTGGGGCCTCCCACTGCACATGCGCGCTGCCTTCCCGCCTTCCTGACCAGCTCTCCTCAGTTCGAGTTTAAAGCTGAGACAATAGAGAGAGAGAGGACAGGAAGATAGAGGAATAGAGAGAACTCCTAGGGGAGGTGGGTGGGTTGTGATGACTAATTCCTGCTGTTCCCAGAGATCACCTGTTACAGGTAAGTAACTGTGCTATCTCTAGGAACAAGCAGGAATAAGTCATCACATATGGGGATTCCCTAGCTGAGATGCCTGGGAGATCCCCCTCCAAGGGTAACCATCTTCGGATGGAGCTCAGGCATCCATTCTGGGAAGGTGGGCAGGAGTTGTTTAAGTATGGAACAGGTGTTTGAGGACAGCCTGACCAAACAAGGCATCCCGGCGGGAGTCCTTGTCCAAGCAGTAATGGGCTGTGAAGGTATGCACCGAGGCCCAAGTGGCTGCTCGACAGATCTGATCTATGGATACAGAGTGGAGATGAGCCATAGAAGTGGCCATGGCTCTCACATTGTGAGCTGTGACATGGCCTTCCAGAGAAATGTTCTTACTCTGGTAAGCAAAGGAAATACACTGAGCAATCCAGTTGGAAAGTGTGCGTTTGGTGACTGGAAGTCCCAAATGAGAAGGATCAAAAGCCACGAAAAGCTGAGAAGACTTTCGATGTGGCTGAGTTCTATTGAGGTAAAAGGCGAGAGCTCTTTTACAGTCAAGAGTATGAAGGTTCCTCTCTGCACTGGATGCATGAGGAGCCGGAAAAAAGACAGGTAGATATACCTCTTGATTAAGATGAAAAGGCGAGACCACTTTAGGCATAAAGTGGGGATTCGTCCTAAGGACCACCTTATCATGATGAAATCTGGTATAAGGTGGATTTGCCACCAAAGCCTGCAGTTCACTGATGCGGCGAGCCGAAGTGACTGCAATAAGGAAAAGGACCTTCCAAGAAAGAAATTTCAGGGAGGTAGATACCAACGGTTCAAAAGGTGGCTTCATAAGTTGACCCAGAACTAAATTCAAGTCCCATGCTACCGGAGGAGGCCGGATGGGAGGCTTAGTGAGGGTTAGGCCTCTCATGAATCTTGCAATAAGAGGATGAGAGGAAACAGATTGTCCATTTATAGGTTTTAAGGATGCTGTAATAGCACTTAAATGGACTCGTACTGAATTCGTCTTGAGGCCTGCATTGGAGAGATGCAGGAGATAGTCTAGTAGAGAATTCAATGGAAGTGCCAGAGGGTCAAGACCCTGTTGGGCACACCAAATGGAAAAACGTTTCCATTTGAAAGCATAGGAACGCCTGGTAGAGGGTTTCCTAGAGGCATAAAGGATATCTTTCACTGGTTGAGAAAGATTAAACTCTTGAAGGCTTAAGCCTTCAGTAACCAAGCTCGGAGATGTAGGGACTTGGGGTTTGATGCCACAAAGTCCCCTGCTCCTGAGACAGAAGGTCTGGTGCAGCTCCCAGGTCCAGGGAGGAGCCCTGGGAGAGCTGTAGAAGGAGAGGGAACCACACTTGGCGTGGCCAGCGTGGAGCAATGAGGATCATGGATCCGTGATCCCTCTGAAGTTTGAACAGAGTCTTGGGAATCAAAGGAATGGGTGGAAAAGCGTACAGGAATTCCTGACCCCAATGCAGGAGAAAGGCATCGTTGGCCTGAGCTCCCTGACACGGAGTCCTGGAACAGAACCGGGGAAGTTTGGCATTCCACGGACTTGCAAAGAGGTCTATGTCCGGGGTCCCCCATTCCTGAAAGATTCTGCATATCTGGTCCATATGAAGGGACCATTCGTGTGGGAGCAGAACTCGACTGAGTCTGTCTGCCCGAGAGTTTTGAACTCCTGGAAGATATACTGCCAGAAGATGAATTTGGTGCTCTCTGGCGAAGGCCCATAATCTGAGAGCTTCGTTGCAAAGCGACAGAGAGCCCGTCCCTCCTTGTTTGTTGATATAAAACATGGCCACCTGATTGTCTGTCTGAACTAGGACAGTCAGGTTGGCAAGGAGGGTATGGAAGACTGTGAGGGCAAGGAAGATTGCTCGCAGTTCCAGAAGATTGATATGAAGGGTGGTCTCTTGGGGAGACCAGATTCCCTGAGTGGAGAGATGTTGAAGATGAGCTCCCCACCCTGTTTGGGAGGCATCTGTTGTGAGGGTTGCTTGGGGCAACGAAGGTTGGAAGGGGGTCCCCAACAACAGATTTTTGGAGGATGTCCACCACTGGAGAGACCAAAACAGACGTTTTGAGGTGAGTACCTGGTCTGACAGCAGTCCCGATGCTTGAGACCACTGGGTGGCCAATGTCCATTGAGCTGCTCTCATATGGAGACGAGCATAGGGCACCACATGAACCGTGGAGGCCATGTGGCCCAGAAGTTGCAGCATTTCTCTGGCTGACAAGTGACTTCTGGACTGAGCTTGGGAGGCCAAGCTTATTAGCCTTTGGCCTCGGACCAGAGGGAGGTAGGCCCTTGCAGTGGTGGAGTCCAATTGGGCCCCTATGAATTCCAGAGACTGAGTAGGGATGAGTTGGGATTTGGGAATGTTTACCACAAGTCCCAGATATTGAAAAATACGCCTTGTGCGGTCCAGAGAAATCTGGGCTTCTGACTGAGATGAAGCTCGGATGAGCCAGCCGTCCAGATATGGGAAGACAGATTCCCATGCCTCTGAGAAATACGGCTACGACTGCCATGCATTTTGTGAAGACTCTTGGAGCAGAGGCCAGACCAAAGGGTAGTACTCTGTACTGGAAATGTTTTCCCTGGAACAGAAATCTTAGATATTTTCTGTGGGATGGATGGATGAGTATATGAGTGTACGCATCCTTGAGATCTAGAGAACAAAGCCAATCCTGACTCTGAAGGTACGGAAG
This sequence comes from Ichthyophis bannanicus, assembly GCA_033557465.1. Taxonomy (NCBI): domain Eukaryota; kingdom Metazoa; phylum Chordata; class Amphibia; order Gymnophiona; family Ichthyophiidae; genus Ichthyophis; species Ichthyophis bannanicus. Next base: position 117,102,436 of record CM066050.1, on the reverse strand, counting down.
GAGAAGGCCCAGAGAGAGCATTTTGAATTTCTCCTTGAATAGAAACCTGTTCAATTCTCTCAGATCTAGGATAGGTCTGAAGCCCCCTGTCTTCTTTGTTATGAGAAAGTAAGGGGAGTAGAAACCTAACCCCTGTTGTGGAGGAGGCACCTCCTCTATTGCCCCTTGGGCAAGAAGAGAAGAGACTTCCTGACCCAACAGGGTCAGAAGAGATGGGGGAGAACTGAATTGCCTCACCATGGTATGGGGAGGAAGGCTGGAGAAATGAAGTTTGTAGCCTTCTCGGATAATAGAGAGGGTCCATTGCTCTGATGTTATTTGCTCCCATCTGGGAGCAAAGTGAGCTAGCCTTCCAGGAATGGTGAGGGGCTCTGGTTGTGCTAGAGCCAGAAACGGCAAGTTCTCTAGAGGGAAGTCAAAACCCCTGAGGGGGTTGAGCCTGCTGGGATGTAGCAGACACTGCAGGCTTTGACTTTACCTGCTTAGATTGTTGACGCTTAGCCGCAAGGCGAGGCTGAGCAGATTGCTGGCCAGTATTTGTGGGAAATCTGGTCTTTTTATAGTAAGGCCTTTTAAAAGGCTTCTTTTTGGTAGGGGTAGAAGTAGACTTGGAAAGTCTATCTAGAGTGGCATTTTCTGCATCCATTTGAGCAGCTTTAATCTGCCAGTCTTCCCCAAATAAGTTCTCACCTGTACAGGGCAGATTTCTGAGGCCTTCTACAACCCAGGGTTCTAGGTTAGAAGCCTGGAGCCAAGCGAGACGTCGGGCTGCAATAGCAATTCCCGAAGCTCTGCCTGCAACCTCGAAAGAATCAAAGGCTGCCCTGTTGGAGAACTTGGGAGACCTCTGAAAGTTGTGTCACCATAGAAAAGAAGTCCGCCCTTTGATCATCAGGGATAAAGGGGGCAAAATTCTGTATTTTTAGGGCAAGTTGCCCAAGATACATGCCCATATAAAGGCTATAAGAGTTGATCCTGGCTATAAGCATACTAGCCTGGAACATCTTTCTTCCAAAAGAGTCTAGGTTCTTACATTCTCGCCCTGGAGGGGTAGAAGAATGCCTTTTAGGACTCTATTTTCTTCATGGCAGACTTCACCACAATGGAGTGGTGAGGCAGCTGAGTTTTCTGGAACCCAGGCGAAGGAGGGACCCGATACATGGTGTCCAACCTGCGGGAATGGGGAGACAGTGTTAAAGGAGTCTCCCACAAATCCATCAAGTGTTCTTGAAGGATTTCATGGACAGGCAGAGTGACTGCCTCTTTAGGAGCTTTTGAGTATCCTAAAATGTCCAATTTTTTTGATCTGGGTTCTCTTTCAGAAGATGTAGTAATAGAAAGTGCTTTAGCTACATCAACAATGAAATCCTGAAAGGATAAATCCTCTGGGGGAGACATCCTCCTCTTGGGAGAAGAGGGCTCCTCAGGAAGAGTAAGCTCAACAGAGTCATCAGAGGAATTAAATTCATCAGAAGAATCTGAGTACTCTTTCTGTGCTTCCAATGTACGATACGCATACCGATCGGTATCGACATCGGGCGTATCGGGCATGGGATCGGTACCGGGCGAAAGCCGGAATCCGGTATGCGAAACCGATCGACGTTTAGAAGTCGATGGTCTCGGTTCCGGTGTAGATACCAGAACCGGGGTCGGTACCGATGAAATCGGTACCGAGGGCGTCGCAGCCTTAATGAAGGCCAGTACGGCCTGCTGCATGGTCTGGACAGTACTGCCCATAGACGCCACTACTGCCTGGATGTCGGTACCGGTATGGGCCGGTACCCCAGAGCAGTCCAACAGGTGATCTGTCGAGGCCGTGCCATCGATGTCAACCTGTGACCCCATGATTGCTTTGGAGGCCGGAACCTCCCGCTGGGGTTTTTTTGGCCTGGGCAGAATCCTCGAACTCAGAACTGAGAGCCTCTCGATCTTTAGAAAGAGATTTGCTTTTAGAGGATTTGCCCACAGAAGTTTTGGTTACCTGAGATCCATCCGGAGAGGAAGACCTGGATGACTGTGATGCTTCTGAAGGAAACAGCACATGGAGCTTGTTAGCCCGGTTCTGCAAACCGCGTTTAGACATCTGGGTGCAGGATGGGCAGTCCGGTATGGAGTGCTCAGGTCCCAAACATTTGAGACACCATTCATGGGTGTCTGTGACAGAAATAACAGCACTGCATTTGGTACATTTTTTGAAACCAGGGACTGGCTTCTCCATGAGGAGAAAATGTGTAGGCCTTAAGGCCTAACACCGGGTACCAAGCTGTGCTGAAGAAAAATAAAAAAGTCTTTTTTTTTTTTTTTGTATATAGAAAAAGAAAGACCGGCGATACCGGTATCGGTATGGGGAAGGCAGGTACGCGGTCTAAAGAAACAAACAAAAGTAACAAATTCTTCAGCGGTGACAGGAACACGACCTGCTGGCTCCGCGGAAAAAGAACTGAGGAGAGCTGGTCAGGAAGGCGGGAAGGCAGCGCGCATGTGCAGTGGGAGGCCCCAAAAGCTTTTCATTTGAAAAGCTGGGGAGCTTTCCCGCGCAGGCTCCGTCGGTACCGACGTACCCATATGTGATGACTTATTCCTGCTTGTTCCTAGAGATATATGAGATTGCAGACTTGCTGAGCTATCATTAAAATCTTCAGTAATACCTGAAGACTGGAGGATCGCCGTTATAATGCCAATTTTTAAAAAGGGTTCCGGGAGTGATCTGGGAAACTAACATCAGTACTAGGAAAAATGGTGGAAATCAAAAACAAAATTACTGAACATGTAGATAGTCATGGCTTAATGGGAGGCAGCCAACATGGCTTTAGCCAAGGAAGATCTTTTCTTACTAATGTTATTTTTTTTTGAAGGTGTGAATAAATGAAGATGAGTCGGTTGATAAAGGCTTTCTTAAAGTCCAGATACACTATAACAAGGTCCCTCAGAGACCTGGCAAAACTAAAAAGTCATGGGATAGGAGGCATTGTACTATTGTGGATCAGGAACTGGTTAAAAGAAGAAAGCAGAGGGTAGGGCTAAATGGCCAATTTTCCCAATGGAGAAAGGTGAATAGTGGAGTACCCCAGGGATCTGTGCTGGGTCCACTGCTTTTTGACATTCATAAATGACCTGAAAACAAGAACGAGTGAGGTTAAAGAAATTTGCAGATGACACAAAACTAAGTTGTTAAAACCCAAGAGGATTGTGGAAAATTGCAAGAGGATTTTGATAAATTGGAAGACTAGGCATCCAAATGGCAGATGACATTTAATGTGGACAAGTGCAAAGATATGCAACTAGGGAAGAACAACCCAAACTATGGTTACACGATGCAAGTTTCCACATTAGGAATCACCACTCAGGAAAAAGATTTAGGCGTCATAGATAACGTTAAAACTCTCTGCCCAGTGTGCAGCAGCAGCCGCCAAGAGAGCAAATAGAATGCTAGGTATTATAAGGAAAGGTATGCAGAATAAAACAAAGGATATAATAATCCCTTTGTATCGTTCCATGGTGCAACCACACCTTGAGCATTGTGTGCAATTCTGGTTGCCATATCTTAAAGGATATAGTGTTATTAGGAAAGGTACAGAAGAGAGCCACCAAAATGGTAAAGGGGATGGAAGGATACTCCCATGAAGAGAGGCTAAAAAGGTTAGAGCTCTTCAACCTGGAAAAGAGACAGCTGAGGGGAGATATGATAGAAGTCTATAAATTAATGAATGGAATGAAACGGGTTAAACGTAGATTGTTTACATCATCAGAATATAGAAATACTAGGGGACATGCAATGAAGCTACAGGGTAACCTCAGACTAATAAGAAAAAATATTTTTTTCACTCAACATGTAATCAAACTCTGTACTTTGTTACCGGAGGATGTAGTAAAAACTGTTAGTGTAGCCGGGTTTAAAAAAGGTTTGGGCAAGTTCCTAAAGGAAAGGTCCATAAACCATTATTAAAAGGAACGCGGGATATCACTGCTTGACCCAACACAAGCATTGTGGAACCTGTGTCTTTTATAGAAACTGCTAGGTACTTATGACCTAGATTGGCCACTGTTGGAACAAGCTTGATGGACCTTGGTCTGACCCAGTATGGCATCTCTTATGTTCTGCAAATTTCTGTCACCGGCACAGAATGGAGGTGGGCCAATGATCTCATGCAATGGACGGTTATCTGGTGCTCCAGGGAGAGGCCTGCCCGCTTATAGGCGAGGGCAATGCAGTCTGCCACCCAAGAGGATAGGGTATGCTTGGTTACAGGGAGCCCCAGTCTGCTGGGGTCATAGGACACGAAAAGCTGGTCCGGAAGCCAAGGTTGGACTAGAGCAATGGGTCCATGAGATTTCAGTGCTCCAAGGCCATTGTAGACGGAAGGACACAGCCTGTTTACAGTCCAGTGTGTGTAGTATAAGTTCCTCTGGCAGCATGAGACCCTGGGTAGAAGGTGGGGAGTCCGATGACCTGGTTGAAGTGAAACAGGGAAACCACATTTGGGATTAACATAAGATGAGTACAGAGCACTACCCTGTTCTTGAAGAACCTGGTGTACAGGGGATCTACCACCAGCACTTGAAACTCAGACTGAGCTGAAGTCAGGGCCACCAAGGAAGCCACCTGCTAGGATAGTTATCTGAGGTGGCAAGTGGCTCAAACAGTGGCTGAGTCAGCTGAGAGAGCATTATATTGAGGTCCCATTTTGCTGCCAGGAGGCGGACAGGGGGCTTGGAAAGCAAAGGGCCCTGCAGGAACCAGGGACTGGCCGGATAAAGGGCTTTCTTCCTACTGGGTGGTGGTTAATGGCTATGGCACCCCAATAGATTTCAGCCCTGCATGCAACAGATGTACAAGGTACTGGAGTACCAACTGAATGTGGCAGGAGAACGGATTCTCCTCATCTGCGCACCACAGGGTGAACCTGTGCCACAAAGGCATAAACCCTCCTCGTGGAGGGCTTCCTGGAGGCTAACAGGATCTTCTCAACCTCTTGTGGCAGGTTGAGCGGGGCCAAGGCTATCCTCTCAGCAGCCAGGCTGTTAAATGACCCCACATTGGGGTGCAGAAGGGAGCCCTTCTGAGTCAGAAGGTCTGGGGCTCGACCCAGGGGTAGTTGGAGTATCACTACTAGTGAGAACAGTAGTGGGAACGGGGTTGCCTAGGCCACCTGGGGACGATCAGTATCAACGATGCCCTCTTATTCTGAATTTTGAAGTCTTGGCAACCAGGGGAGTTGGTGGGAATGATTACAGCAGTTCCTTGGACCATGAGATCAGGAACACATCTGCCGCTACCCTCTGTTGGTGCGACTGCCTGGACCAGAAGCAAGCCAGTTGCGAATTGTCCAGAGAGGCAGAGGTCCATCTAAGGCCAGCCCCAAAGGGTTGAGATGCCACAAGACTCTGCTGCGCCTGTCTGCCAGGCCGATATCCTACTGTGCGGGCACCTAGAAGAGCATTCCTGCCCAGAGGCCCAGGTTTTGCCACCAGTCGAGGGATCTAGCCAGCTGGCAGGAGACCCCGACCCTATCCCAGAGTCGGTCCATGGCCTGGATCTACTGAGAATGCAGATATCACTGGGCTGACCGCATGTGCAGGCAGGCTGGGGGTATGATATGGACCATAAGAACATAAGATATGCCTTACTGGGTCAGAAAAAGGTCCATCAAGCCCAGTATCCTGTTTCTAACAGTGGTCACAAGTACCTAGCAGTTTCCTAAGACACAGGTTCCACAATGTTTGTATTGGGGCAAGCAGTAGAAATCCTGTGTCCCAGCATGTGGAGAAGGTAAGCTGGCACTGCTCTGCAGTGCTGGACCTCCCCTGCCAGCTGTTTGAAGCATTCTACCCTGTCCTGAGGGACGGGGATTCTGGCCCAGTTTCCAGCCAAGCACTGATAAACACTGTCTTGCACCAGAGATGTGATTTGGGGTAGTTGATGACTAACCCCAGGCGCTGCAGGATGAGGGCAGCAGTGTCAAGAGAACTTTGAACTTCTCTCACCAGGAACTTGTTCAGATCTCTGAGGTCCAGGATGGGCCCAAGATCTCCAGTTCTTCTGGGGGACAAGGAAGTATGTTGAGTAGAAGTCCTTGCCCCAGAGGTGCTGAGAAACAGGCTCTATTGCCTTGTCCCTTAGTAGACCTGCTAGCTCAGAGCATAAGGATCCGGTGAAGGAGAGATCACACTGGCTCTCCTGGAAAATGCCCCAGAGGTGGCAGCTGGAAGCAGAGGTAGTAACCCCCCACCACCCAGAGTAGCCACTGGTCCAAGGTGGCCTCAGGCCACCTGTGGGCTGGTGAGAGTCTCCCGGGGGGAGGCCCCTCCCTGGGAGTCAAAAGCTCACACCAGAGCCAGAGTCTGAGGTTTGGGAAACTTTGGCTTCCCTTGGGCTGGGATCCCTTATGCTGCTGACTTGGGAAGGCTTGTTAGTGGTGACTGATGGAAAGGGCCCTTCTTACTCAAGAAAGCTGGTCTTTTTCCCCCAAAGTTATCTTACAGGGAAGGGTATGTCAGAGTGTCTGCCTGGTCACCACCACAGCCTCAATCTCAGCCACCTTGTCAGCCATAGGTTTCCTCAAACAGGTTCTCCCTGAGGCAGGGGACCCCCAGCAGCTTTTCTTGGACCCATTGCTTGAGGTCCAAGGTCTGCAGCCATGCCTGGCACCAAGCACCGATGCCTGTGGCTGCTGCCCAGGCTGTCGCCTCAAACCCATTGTATACGGCCCAAGATAGGAAGTTAGAGCAATCCTGGATGGTGGCCACCAATGTATGGAACCGTTGCAGGGGTTCCCTGGTGAGCCCTGAGAAGCCAGTGAGCTCCTGAATGAGGCTCTTAAGATACACCCCTATGTAGACTCATAGGTTTGTATCCAGCAGCCCAGCATGGACCCTTGGAAACACTTGCGCCCTAGGGCGTCAAGGGCTCTGGCCTCTTTACCCGGGGGGGGGGGAGGTACAGAATAATAATTCTTCTGGCTCTTGAGCTTTTGCATTGAAGAATCCATAACCATGGAACTGTGGGGAAGTTGGGCCTTCTGAAAGCCTGGACTCCTCTTGATGAAGTAGTGTTGAGGTATCAGCTGATCACTGGCACCGAGGCAAGGGTCTCCCACATCTGTAGAAGCAGTCGTTCCAGTATGGGTTGCACAGACACCAGAGCCTCCTTTAGCAGAGACTCATACTGGAAGATCTCTAGTGCATGAGTCCTCAGACTTGGTGGGGACAAAGGGAGTGGAGGAGTGGCCTAGTGGTTGGGGCAAGGTACCTCAGGCTGGAAGGTCGGAGGTTCAAATCCCACTAGAGGACAGCAACCTTGGGCCAGAAGGACTGGGGTTTCTAGTCCCACAGGTGCTCATTGTGGTCTTGGGCAAACCATGTTCCCTGTAAAAATAGTTATCTCCAAGTTATAATGCCCTGTTCAATGTAATTTCAGTTTGTTCAATGTAAACCACCTTGATATCATGAAATGCGGTATATAAGAAATGTTAAATAAATAAAGTCATGGAAGTCACATCCTTGGGTAGGGAATGGCATTGGCGTTCCAGGGGATACAGCTCTGAGGGGATGTCTGTGTCAAGATATGATAGACCTCTATAAATTAATGAATGGAGTGGAATGGGTAAACAGATTGATTGCATGTCACCTAGTCTTTCTATATTCTGATGACAAACAATGAAGCTAAGCTACAAGGTAACCTATTTAAGGCTAATAAGATAAATATTTTTCACTGAACGTGTAATCAAATTCTGGAATTTGTTACCAGAGGATGTAGTAAAAATTGTTAGTGTAGCTGGGTTTAAAAAAGCTTTGGACAAGTTCCTAGAGGAAAGGTCCGTAAAGCATTATTAAAAGGGACCCAGAACATCAGTGCTTGACCCAATACAAGCATTATTGAACATGTTAGTGGTCTTCATTATAAAGCATGAGGACAGACTTAAGGATCTTAATATGTACACCTTAGAGGAAAGGCGGGATAGAGGTGATATGATTGAGATGTTTAAATACCTCCGTGGCATAAATGTTCAGGGGGAGAGCCTCTTTCAATTGAAAAGCAAGTTCTGCTATGAGGGGACATAGGATGAGGGTGTAAGGGGGATAGATTCAGGAGTTATTTGTGAAAATATTTCTTTACAGAAAGAGCGGTAGATCCGTGGAATAGTCTCCCAGTGGAGGTGGTAGAGATGAGGACAGTAGCTGAATTCAAGAAAGCATGGGACAAACACAGAGGATCTCTAAAGGTAAAAAGGGGACCGTTATGGAAGGACAGACTAGATAGGCCATGTGGTCTTTTTCTGTCATATTTCTATGTGTCTTTTGGGGAAACTGCTAGGTACTTATGACCTAGATTGGCCACTATTGGAAACAGGATGCTGGGCTTAATGGACCTTGGTCTGACCCAGTATGCCATATATTATGTACTTAGGTCTCGGGGGAGGTCTTGACATCAGTTTCCCAGTCTGAATCAGAGGGCGTCAAGGAGTGAGGCTCAGAGCTCCCAGAACTTGAGGCCTGCGCCAAGTGAATCGAGATCCCCCAAATGGTCTCAGGTCAGACTCCCAGAAACTAGCCAGGGAGGACCAGACACTTGATGCCCAGGGACTCCACCAATCAGGGGGCCCAGTTGTCAGGACAGATGGATGAACCCAACATTGCCTGCTGCATGATCAGAATGGCAGAGATACTCTGTTCCAGTACCACCATTCTGGCTGATGCCAGAAGGTTCTGCAACTTTTGTCAGAGGCACACAGGATTTCAGGGCCGGTGCTCTAGCCAGCATGTCCTCAATGAGGACTGTGGCCTTGGGGAGCCTTGTGCGGTTACTGCCAGCTGAGGACTCCTTCCTAGAGACCTTAGGGAGGCGCTGCTCAGAATTGCCTGAGTCCCACCATAGGACCTTATAGGGTTTCCCTAGTGGAACCCCAACTGGCTTTGAGATTTTTCCTCTTGCCAGGGTCCAAAGTCTTTTCAAAGGACCTGCAGTGGAACTCCAACGCCGCCTGGGCCTCACAGGAGGTGCTCGGTTTGGGCTCAGCATCAGGGAAGATGCAAGAGATGGAGCAGAGCTGGACTCCAGGAGCAACTCCAATCTTTTTTTGTTTGTCCAAGGGGTCAAAAAATGCAATGTGTGCCTTCGAGTCAGTCCTGACTCCTGGCGACCCAGAAGCTCCTGGGTTTTCTTGGCAGTGTCACCGGAAGTAGATTGCCAGGCCTTTCTTCCGAGGCAATGGAGGGTTAAGTGACTTGCCCAAGGCCACAAGGAGTGCTAGTGGGAATCGAACCCTGGTTGCTTGGTTACCAAGGGGTCATGACCTGACAAAAAAAAGAAAGGAGCTGAAAACAGCACCCGAGACGGCACCAGCTTAGGCAGGAAAACCCCAAGGATAATTTAAGGAATTTTTCTGGGGAAAAATGACACAAATCTGTTGGGCTCCACGGAAAAAAGGAGACTGAGCAAGATGGCACCCTTTGAAAGCTGTGGAAATGCTCCACCCAGGCTCAGTCTGCACGTCACCCAATATGTGAGGGCTGACTTCCTACTTATTCCTTATTGAAGTCGTCCGTCCTACAAATGTTTTGGCCAAAATGGCCTTCAGGGGACTGTGACCACTAAAAAGAAAACAAACACCAATATCATCCTTACAGTAACTAAAATGCAGCTCTGGGCTGACTTTCCACACCATGACTTTGCCGAACACCCCAGTGTTTTTTCCTCATTGCCTGCTTTTGTTTGTCAGTGGAAACAGTATCTCTACAGTACAAAGGGACTTTTTATTTATATTTTCTAAAATTACATCAAGCAATCTTTACATCATACTTGAATAGAAACAGAGCAGCAATCAGTTTATATACAAAAAAAATATAACATCTGCAAAACTTCACAGAAGAAACAATTACACTGCGCTAAGTCCCCTTAAGCCCACAATGTTAACAAGGGGGGAATCCCAGAAAAAAAGGCTCATATTACAATCGCTTCATAATACAAAGAAAAACTTTTCCCCATAAGGAAAAAAGCATTGTCAGCATGGCCTGTTTACCTAAATAGTGTTCAACAGGAGACTAAGTCGATCCCATTATAACAACTGAAGCAAACTTCTTAGCATCCTGAAACTCCTGCACTTGTTTAGGGTCATAAAAACATACCTGGCAAAAGTAGATTTAACACATTTACATGGGAACCTCAGATAAGAAAAACCCAGGGCACATGGCAAGAAATAAGCACTTTTTAACCTGAGTAACAAACATCTGAAAAACCCAGACTGACCAAAAACAATTATCACAACTCCTGAAATATAATCTGAGAGTCCAAGCCCTATCTGGTTCCAGCACACAGGAGACTAACATCGCCCTCTGCAAGTTCTCTTCTGTTCCCTCAAGAACTGGAGTCAGATTCAAATTCAGGGTTTCAGAAGATACCCCCCCCTACTTCCAAAACTTATTTGCCTATGAAAGAGGTAGTAGCCCTTTGTCCAATGAAGAGCTGGAGGGGGGTAAAACATTTATCAAAGTCCTCTTGCAATTTTTCACAATCCTCTCGTCTTTTAACTTTGAATAGTTTTGTGTCACCTGCAAATTTGATCACCTCACTCATTCCATTGCCAGGTCATTTATGAATGTTACAGCAGATCCAGCACAGATCCCTGAGGTACTCCACTATTCACCTTTCTCCATTGAGAAAATTGGCCATTTAGCCCCAACCTAGATTGGCCACTGTTGGAAACAGGATACTGGGCTTGATGGACCTTGGTCTGACCCAGTATGCCATATATTATGTTCTTACCCTCTGCTTTCTTTTAACCAGTTATATTAGGGAGATGTTGAGCTCTTCTAGTGTCATACAAATACAAAACCCACATTTCTAACAGCAAAAGGTTTACTGCCTCTTTCCAGTCTGCAGTCTGGGAGCAAGGCCAGCGTAGACTAGGCAACCTTACACAGATACCCTTCACCCTCATTTATTTTTCAGATTTCTAGACCCCCAGCTTAGATTTTTTGACGCCTAAATTCAACAGCCTACTACCTCAGAGCAATCCTATAAAAACATTAGCTGGACATTTTTAATATTCAAAACCGTTTGCACATATACACACGATAAGTTTCAAAATCCATTTACTTTGGTAGACTTAACTAAAAACTGCCCACCCTTTAGAAATCACTGGAAATATCACTGATGGCTAATGGGACTTGTTTTGCTTTGCTTTCATAGCTATAAACACCCCCCACACACACACACACCTCATCTTGAGGTTTAACCCCAGAGCCTTTGTCTTGAAATACCCTTACCGTTGGCTGTACAGATGCTTTCAAAGATGCAAGTGTGACTTTGATCTGTTTTCCCTCATAGCTGAGACCTTCAGCTTCTACAACATGCAGCTCATCTTTGGCCCCAACACCTAAACTGACCTGTATGAATAAATAAATATTAGAGGTAACAAAAGCTAAACAAGCTACTATCCCAAAAGCCTTGGGTCGTGCATATTTAAAGCAAATATGTGGTCTGCAGGCTGTTTGCTCTTCTGGAGAATCTCATACTGAACACCAACAGCAGCCTGTCAATGTGTTACCACTGATCCTTTGGACCACCATAGTAAGAGGGAAGGACGGCCCCTCCCAACTCAGGCCCAGATTCATTAAATAGGCAAACAGCATACACCAAGAATATAGGTCAAGTCGGCAGATAGCAATACAAGAACAAAGATTTGTTCATTTCAAGAGCCCTACTTTCTACTCCTACTGGAATTCTGCAAAACAAATTCAAACTTTGGCAAAAGGACTGAATTAGTCAAAATTCTGGATCCATTTGTGGAAACAAAGCATATTTTTGACCGATAATTTAAACATGCAATACAAGAAAAACTATATAAAGCACTACAAAATTTTGAACTGCATGTAGCATTCCAGCAGGGGTTAATTTCATAATACCAATACAATGAGCACCAAAAGTAAACAAGTGCAAAATGATCCCTTAGAACAAGTCTAATAAATGGCAAAGCCCAAGTCAATAAAATAATTATGAGGACCTAGAAAAGTGACCTGTTTTCTCAACGTTTGCTGCCACATATAGTCTGGAACACCTATTATAACATTGTGTCAAAGTTTACATACTGTGCTCAACTTACTGTTCTTAGAGATAACTGATGCTCATTCTCATCATCTTCCATAGCAAACTGATACTCCTTTTTGTCTGCCTTCAACTCACAACCTAATAGAACAGAACACACAAGCACATTTTAACCTTTAACATAAGCTACAGTCCTGACCTCATTGATAGTATTAAGCTTTTATACTACTTTCTTTGAAAAAATGTTAGACCCGAGCCAGCTTGCATTAAGCTGCAAATGCAATAGTATTACAGTGAAATGCATAATACAGCAAAAAGTACATACAAGCACACCACTCTCCCTGTGGGAATATAGTCCATCACTTGACTATAGCCGTAATATATCTGTTTATAGGTTTTAAAACAACGACGTACCTGTATTTTGTTTTAAGCTAATCAGCCGAACTATTCATTTATTAACACGCTGGGCTTACTGGACTAACTATATAAAGTAATGTAAGGACTAGAATTATCTCCGGCACAAACTAAACACTAATGGACCTCCCAGATATAAACGAGGCAGCATACCCATACGAAAGTGCAGGCGGTCGCTTTCCACTCACAGGATATAAGGCATTTGTTCTTAACTAAAGATCTACACGTGTGCCCGACCGCAGGAGCAAATTCAGCAGAGAAACAGTGCCCGGGAAACAGGTAGAGTGCTCCAAAGCATTCAATACATAGTCTCCTCTGAAGCACAAAACGGGGAGACCGCCGGAGCAGAGGACGCGCTGAGAAACGAAGGCCTGGTACGTGGGGTCGGCGGCGCGAGAATCCCCCCCCCCCCCCCCAGCAGACCAAAAGCGGCTCCCAAACGATGCCAGGGGCCTGTCCTCGCTGCTGCTGCCGCCGCTAGCCATTACCGAAGAGGAAATTCTGTGGCCTCAGCGGCGCCATGCTCTCCACATCCATGCTGTCCTCCATTACTGGGCCTATGTCCGTTCCGTGCACGTCACGCTGCAGTCGAAAGAGCGCGAATGGCCCCCACCGCTTCCACTTATACTCTCGGGCGTCTCGCGAGAACGCACATCCGCGAGAACTCTCTGAGAGGCCAGCGTGCCCGAGGGCGGGAAGTGGGAACGGGTTTGAGTCTATGTGGTAAGTGGAGCACCTTTGCATACTACCTCTGAGCACTAATAACCCAAACCTCTTTAAGCGCCTATGCCAACCGCGTAAGGGGTTTACTATACATACAAGCATATGGGTTCTTTTTATAGTAAGTCATGGAAACAGAGCTGGTGCCATCTTTTTTTTCTCACCTTCTGCAATTAATTACTGTGCTGCTGCCCCCTCCCCATTCAATTGAAGTCCTTCATAAGTCTTTCTTTTGTCCCAACAATAACTTCCTGATCGTCCCTCCAGTCTGGTCCCGGAATCTCTGGGGTTGTCAACCTCCTCTAGCAGCTTTGGAGACTGAGAAACTTCACTCCTGTGATGTCATCGGTATATAAGACCTGGCACCTCCTCCTCACACCAGTTTATCAGTCTCCAAAGCAGCTAGAAGGGTGGTGAGCCCAGGGATTTCAGTGCTCACTAGAGAAGCGATTGAGTAGAGTGGTAGGAGTGCAAGAAAAAAAAAGAAAAGGGGAACAAAAAGGAAAGCTTGTTTGGAATTTCTCTGCCTGCAGGGGTGGGGGATGAGCTGCTTTCCGTTGCCCTGAGGTCCTCTGCTCTCCTCCTTTCTTTCCGTTAGGGGCGGTCAGAAGCCAGGGTTTTTTGTTTTAAGAGGATGGAGGAGAGAGGACCGGCACCCGGTTTACCTTCCCGGTAAGAAGGGACAGGATCCGGAGGTCAGCTGTGCTCAGCGCGTGCAGATGAATTGCCTGCCGGCGCTTAGAGCTACTGTCTGCAGTCGGCAGTGATTTCCTTATCGTTCCTCCAGCTTAGTCCTCTACCAATGGGTTGTATGCACATCCTCCTGCAGCTTGGAGACTGGACCAATCAAAACTCTGCATTCCTGCAAGTAGTGTGCTGGCATTCCATATCAGCTCCAGTGTGTCCAGTCTCCACGCAGCAGGAGGACTTAGTGAGTCTAGGTGCTGGACTCACTGGAAGAACAGATAAGGAGCAGTATTGTGCTAAATTTAATTTTTTCTTTATTTGGCTGATTGGCTTGGGCTGGCTCTTTAAGGGCACTCAAAAAAAAAAAACAAAAAAAACCGAACAGCTTTCCCCCCCCCCCCCCCCGAGCTGCTACAACAGCTGTCAGCTTCGGGTCGAGGTGGAGGAGGGGGGTTTTTCTCCGTTGCTTTCCCCTGTCTGCCAAGCCACCGTTGGATTTCCTGCCAGCCTGTCTGTCGGTCAATCCACATAAAAGGATCTCTGTCCCAGGACTAATCGGGGCACAGCTCCTACCACGGTACCCCAGCGGTCCGGTTCTGCCTCTGGGCAGTCCGCGGCAATTTGTCTGCCCTTTTTTTTTTTCTTTAGACCTGGGTGTTTGAGCTGGGGGCCGGATCGGGCGTTTTCAGCCCTTGGCAGCTTCCTCGGTTCGCTCGGGTGAGAGGGACCGATACGGGATGCGCTCTACCGCGCCGGCCTGTGCTCGGCTCGCGGGTTCCTAGCGCCCGTAGAAAAAAGCGCCAAAACTTTTTTCTGTGGAGCCGCGGCCATTTTGAGCACGCGGCTCTACGGGTCTCCGTGCCACCGCGTGTCGGCGGACAGCTCTGGAGCTTCTTTTTTTCTTTTTTTGTTTGCGCTGCTGCTGCTGTTCTGCCCAGTTTCTCTGGGGTAATATTTTATTTCGAGTTTAATTTAGTTTCTTTGTGTTTCTTTGTTTTTTCCCGCGTTTTGCTCAGTGACTGTTTCGCGGTCCATTTTTGTTTGAAATGCAGTATTAGATAAAAAAAAAAAAAAAAGAACCAACGTGGGCTAATAGGGCAATGCACCCACGCTGAGGGGTGCCTTCTTGTCTTTGGCCTAGCGCTTGCTGGAGGCAGCAGTTCCTCGGGCCCTGCCCTGGTAGAGCTTATGTCCTCTAGCTCTCAGTGTTTAATCTGCGGCACCCGCAGGGGGGCCTGCGGAGAAACGGGCGTCTGTCATCGCTGCGCCTCTGTTTCCCTCTCTATGGAGCAGCAGTTGGAGATGTCAGGGGCCCCGGAAGCTCAGGGGGCTCTGGTGGGGGGGGAGAGCGGAGCAGTGGTGGCTGGTCCTTCTGCTCCTTCACCGTCGGTCGTGCCCGGATTGGCCAGTGGGCCATTGGATCTCGGGGGCTCTTCTCTCATGCACGAATTCTCTCCGGATTTTGTGCTGCTGATGCATCAGGCCTTTTGTCGCAGTCGGCAGGGGCAGCTGCCTGGTACCTTGCCTGTCGCTCCCTCGGAGATGCTATCACCGGTGGGTGACCGTGCAGCTGGCGGGGCAAAGGCCCCCAAGCGCCCCCGCCCGGCTGATCTCTCCCTTGCTGACGCTGACTGGCAAGAGGCGGAAGAGATGGACTTGGATTTGGATATCGACATGGAGGAACTAGAAGAGGGGGAGATTGCGGAACCCGAGGATCAGGCTCGAATTATTCGGGTGTTCCGTAAGGAAGAATTACCGGCCCTGATTACGGAAGCCCTACAGACGCTCCGCTTGGCGCCGGAGCGACCAACAGAGGATGAGGATGCGGCGGATCCCATCATTCAGGCGGTCCGTCAGAGCCAGGTAGTTTTCCCCATTCACAAGGTGATTGATCAGATGATCCAGGCGGAGTGGGATGCACCCGAGTCCGGTCTTAAGGGGGTCTGGGTCATGAACAAGCTGTATCCCCTGGCGGACAAGGACAAGGAGCGCTTCCGATCCCCCAAGGTTGATGCTACGGTGTCCGCGGTTACTAAGAAAACCACTATACCAGTAGAAGGCAGTGCGGCCTTGAAAGAAGCACAGGACCGAAAGATGGATGGCTTGCTGAAGCAATCTTTTGAGGCGGACGCACTGGCGTTACAGGCTTCTATTTCTGGTGCTTGGATTGCGCGGGCTTGTCTTCGGTGGGTACAGCACCTACGGCAGTCGACTTCCTTGGAGGACGACGCAGTGAGGGAGCTTCAGCGCTTAGAATCGGGTTCGGCCTATCTAGCGGACGTCCACTATGACCTCATCAGAGCCCTGTCGAACAGTATGGGTTCCCTGGTAGCGGCGCGTAGGGCTCTTTGGCTGAAGAATTGGGCGGCTGATGGCTCGTCAAAGGCGCGTCTCGGCAAGCTTCCCTTTCGAGGAAGGCTGCTGTTTGGTGAAGCGTTGGAACAGTTGGTTAAGGACCTGGGAGAAACTAAGGGGGGCCGGTTGCCAGAGGATAAGCCCAGACGTGGTAAGGCGGCACCGGCATTTCGTGGCCAAAGTAGAGACTTTCGGAGATTTCGTTCCCCCCGTTTTGCAGGGTCCTCGAGGGGTCGTTACGCCTCTAGGTACCAGAGATTTCGGGGGCCAGTAGAGGTTTTGCGGTGGGATCCTCCGCTGTCGCCCGAAAGCCACAATGAAGAGCGGCAGGTCCCGGCAGAGACTCGGCCTCTTGGGGGTCACCTTCGGGGGTTTCTCTCTGCCTGGGCCCACATTACGTCCGACCAGTGGGTGTTGGAGATCATCCGCGACGGCTATGCCTTAGATCTCGCCCGGCCGGTTCTAGACTCCTTCGTCCTATCTCCTTGCCGCATCCCGCAGAAGGCTTTCCAGCTGCGACAAACAGTAAGCCGGCTGCTGCAGTTGGCAGCGATTGTTCCCGTCCCGCCAGCGGAATACGGTCTCGGCCGGTATTCCATTTATTTCGTGGTGCCAAAGAAGGATGGCTCCCTCCGTCCCATTCTCGATCTGAAGGGCGTCAATCGTTGTCTTCGGGTACCTCATTTTCGGATGGAGACGCTACGATCCGTTATTGTCGCAGTCAGAAAAGGAGAGTTCTTGACCTCTCTCGATCTCACCGAGGCTTATCTGCACATTCCCATCCGGGCGTCCCATCAGAAATTTCTCCGTTTCGCTCTTCCCTGGGGACATTATCAGTTTCAGGCTCTGTCCTTCGGTTTGGCTACTGCTCCTCGCGTATTCACCAAAGTTATGGTGGTGGTGGTGGCAGCCTTGCGAAGGGAGGGGATCTTGGTCCATCCGTACCTGGACGATTGGTTAATTCGAGCGAAGTCCCGAGACGAGAGCCTGGCGGTCATGGAGAAAGTGGTATCCTTCTTAGAGTCCCTCGGTTGGGTGGTCAATCCGCTCAAGAGCCGCCTCGTGCCCACACAGTTGCTCGAGTACCTGGGGGTGCGGTTCGATACTCGGAAGGGCTCCGTGTTCCTCCCAGATCGGAGAGTTCTGGCCCTGCAGAGGCTGGTGAGGAAGTTCCACAAGCTCTCAGCACCATCGGCGTGGCATTCCTTCAGGTGCTGGGAACGATGGCGGCAACCTTGGAGGTGGTCCCTTGGGCCCGGTTTCATATGCGATCGTTACAGCGTGCCCTTCTTCGCCGCTGGTCCAATCAGTTCGACCCCTTGAGCAAACGGCTTCCGTGTCCGCCGCGGGTCCGGAAAGAGCTGCAGTGGTGGCTTCAGCCGTCTGTTTTGCGGGCGGGAATGCCCTTGGAGCAGCTCGAGTGGCTTCCGCTGTTGACAGATGCCAGTTTGGCGGGCTGGGGAGCCCATTGCGGAGCGGAGTTTGCGCAGGGTCTCTGGTCAACGGAGGAGAGCAAGTGGTCGATCAACCGTCTGGAGCTGAGAGCGGTGTTTCGGGCACTGCAGCACTTCGAGGCTCACTTGACGGGGCGAGCGGTGCGGGTGCTGTCCGACAATGCCGCGACCGTGGCATACCTAAATCGACAGGGCGGCACCGGCAGCTCGGCCATGGAGGAAGAAGCCCAGAGTCTGTTTGTGTGGTGGAGCCGCGATTGCAAGCAATCTTGGCAGCGCACATAGCAGGAACGGACAACGTAATGGCGGATTTTCTCAGCAGAGTGCGAGTGGATGCAGGGGAGTGGGAGCTAAATCCCACCGTCTTCGAGCAGTTAGTGCTTCGTTGGGAAATGCCCGTGATGGATCTTATGGCGACCTTCCGTTCCGCCAAGGTGAGTCGGTTCTTCAGTCGACGGCGGGAACCCATGTCGGAAGGCATCGATGCTCTCATGCGGCCATGGCCCTCGAGGGGTCTTCTCTACGTCTTCCCCCCGTGGGCACTCCTCGGTCGAGTGATCCAGCGTATCGAGGCGCATCGCGGACGGGTACTGTTGATTGCGCCGGATTGGCCCCGACGTCCGTGGTATGCCGACCTGGTGCGTTTACTCGACAGGGTTCCGTGGCGTCTTCCGTTGTCGCCGGAGCTGCTGCTTCAGGGTCCACTCCTGATGCCGCGGGTGGAGAGATTCTCGCTTACGGCTTGGCCATTGAAAGGGCACGGCTAAGGAAGAAAGGTTACTCCACATCGGTGGTTACAACCTTGCTTCAGGCGCGTAAACGTTCCACTTCGCTCGCGTATGTCCGCGTCTGGCGTGTCTTTGAGGACTGGTGTTCAAGGCATCAGATCCGGGCTGCCACAGCTTCTGTCCCGGTGGTGCTTGATTTTTTGCAGGATGGCTTCGATAAAGGGTTGGCGGCTAGCTCCTTGCGGGTACAGCTGGCGGCTCTGGCCTGCTACCGGGGAAAGGTGCACGGGGTAGCTCTCGGAACACATGTTGATGTCGGGCGTTTCCTTAAGGTGGTCGCCCGGTTGCGTCCGGCTCGTCGACTTACGGTCCCTCCGTGGGATCTTAACTTGGTGCTGCGGGCGCTGAGTAGGGCGCCTTTTGAGCCTTTATCGCAGGCCTCTGTGAAGGATTTGACTTTGAAGGTTGTCTTTTTGGTGGCCATCTGTTTGGCTCGGCGTATTTCGGAGCTCCAGGCGCTTTCCTGTAGGGAACCCTTTCTCTCCTTTTCCTCTCATAAGGTGGTGCTTCGCCCGGTTCCTTCCTTCCTCCCTAAAGTGTCTTCTGCCTTTCATGTGAATCAGGTGGTTTCTCTTCCCGTCTTGCGGGTGGCGGGAGAGCAAGCTTCCGACCGGGGGCTTAGTCGCTTGGATATCCGGCGATCTTTGCGCCGTTATTTGTCAGTCACCGAATCCTTCCGCAAGTCCGATCGCTTGTTCGTCTTGTTTGGGGGGCCCAGGAAAGGTGAGGCGGCGGCGAAGGCCTCTATCTCCCGGTGGATTAAGGAGGCCATTGTCTCCGCCTATTTGTTACAGGGTCGCTCTGCTCCGATGGGTCTTCGGGCTCATTCGACTAGAGCGCAGGCGGCCTCCTGGGCGGAATACAGTTTGGTGCCTCCACTGGAGATTTGCAAGGCGGCGACTTGGTCGTCTTTGCATACCTTCAGCAAGCATTATCGGCTTGATGTTCTGGCGGAGAGGGATGCCTGTTTTGGGTCGGCGGTCTTGCGTGCCGGCTGGCAGGGTCCCTCCCGTTAGTACTGCTCTGTTACATCCCATTGGTAGAGGACTAAGCTGGAGGAACGATAAGGAAATAGTAATTACACTTACCTGGTAATTGTAGTTCCTTGAGAGACGACAGCTTAGTCCTCAGTCCCGCCCGTGGGTATCTGCCTTGGCGCGGCACGCGTTCAACCTGGGATGCAGTTGGGGCGGGTAAGTATATCCCGCTTACTTTCATCTGCTTACTTTGTCTATTCCCTGTCTCTCGCAACCTGGCTCTGGCTCGGCAGGCGGGGGGCAGGGCATGGGGCGGTCTCCCCTTCCGGATGGCTTCCTCGGTACTTTTGGGGGGGGTTCCTTTCTACAGTTTTTTCAGCAGTTTATGATGCTTTCTAATTGCTAATCATTAATGATACTTTATAACAATTTATAGTGCATTTTTTTGGTATTGGCTACTTATTTGTTGCTCTGAGTCTGCTTTGTCAATAGTTCACTGGAGCTGATATGGAATGCCAGCACACTACTTGCAGGAATGCAGAGTTTTGATTGGTCCAGTCTCCAAGCTGCAGGAGGATGTGCATACAACCCATTGGTAGAGGACTAAGCTGTCGTCTCTCAAGGAACTACAATTACCAGGTAAGTGTAATTACTATTTCTCACTGATTTGGGGCACTGCTTTGCGAGTTCAGATTTGCAAAGGCTGCAGAGGTGCTGGCAAGAGCAGCAGCAACACCTTCATTTCTGCCTCAACGGGATCTTGAGGTAAGCAGTCTTTTTCGGCGGGAATCGGCGGCTCTACCGGGGCAGGCCAGACCGCGCGTGCCAGAGGTGGGAAAATCGCCGGTTTGAACTGCCGGGCTTTAGCGGCCCGTATCTTCAGTTAAGAGTCTCGTTTTGATTTGCTTTCTTCAGGAATCAGCTGGGGGAGCGATTCTGAAGAGATTTCAGTAAAAAAAAAAAAAATTCATTGGGGGGGAGCACTTGCTGCGTGGGTCTTCTCACAGCATGCCTTCCAAACAGCTCTGCCTCTTGTGTGGGGCTAAGAGGAGTTCAGTCTCACAGGATGGGGTCTGTAGGGGCTGTGCTCCGGAATTGGAGGCCAGGGAGTTAGTCCCCGCACCAGAAGGGGAGAGCAGGACAGGTTGGACGAAGTGGTAGAGGCCATTCTCCCATCCCTGGCTGCTGCGAAGCCGGGGCTCAGCGCAGCTTCAGGGCCAGAGCTCCAGGTTCCTCAACAGCCGGTAGTAGGAAGTTTGGCATCAATTTTCTCGACGGATTTCATGGCTCTGCTCCAGAAGATTTTAGCTAGCTCTCATGGGGCGCCGACAGCAGGTACCTCAGGGGCTGGCCTGGGGCAGAAGAGACCAGGTTCCTCTTTGGCAGCGGAAGCATCGGGCGTCTGTGCTAAGGCGCCTAGGTTAGATAAGGATCTCCTGGATCAGTCAGTGGTGTCAGAAGACTTGCGTTCAGAAGAGGCAGATATGGAAAGAGATCTAGAGGATCTAGAGGAAGGTGAGATTAGGGAGCAGGAAGATCAGGTGCGGGTAGTTTGTGTGTTCCGTAGGGAGGAACTACCGGCGCTTATAGCGGAATCGCTCAAGGCGCTTAACATGCCAGAGTCGGAGCCGGCTGAGGATGCTACCCTGGAGGATCCTTTGCTACAAGCGGTTCGGAAGACTCAAAGGGCCTTCCCGGTACACAGGTTATTTAAGGAGATGATTCAGGAGGAATGGGATATGCCAGAGGCCGCCTTAAGGGGGCTAGGGTTATGGCAAGGCTGTACCCTCTGCTGGATCAGGATCGGGAGTTATTTAAGGCCCCGAGGGTGGATGCAGCCGTGTCAGCGGTGACTAAGAAAACTGCTATCCCTGTAGAGGGGTCAGCGGCACTGAAAGATGCACACGACCGTAAATTGGAGACCTTGCTGAAGCAGGTCTTTGAGGCTAATGCGTTATCCTTGTGGGGCCTGGGTAGCACAAGCCTGTTTGCGCTGGGTGCAGCGGGTCCAGGGTGACAATTCGGTAGAGGTGTCCGAGGAGGCGTCCAGATTGGAGTCCGAGGCGGCGTATTTCACTGACGTCCATTATGATTTGATCCGGGGTTTATCAAAGAGTATGGCTTCCGTAGTCGCGGGGCGAAGATGCCTTTGGCTGCGCAATTGGGCAGCTGATGGTTCTTTCAAAGCGAGGTTGAGTAGGCTTCCCTTTCGGGGTAAAATGCTTTTTGGGGAAGATTTGGACAAGTTGGTGAAGGATTTAGGAGAATCTAAAGGTGGTAGTTTGCCAGAGGACAAGCAGAAGCAGGGCCGTTCAGTTCCCGGGCCTCGGGGGCAGCAGGGAGATTTTCGTCGGTTCAGTCCACCAAGGGTGGGTCAAACGCTGAGGGGGCGTTTCTCTGGTCGGTCCCACAGCTTTCAGGAGTTGCGAGGAGCGAACAGGGGGTTTGCATCTGCATCCTGGTCCTCCACTTTCAAAAAGTCACAATGAAGTCAGGAGGGTCCAGGGGGAGTTGGTTCCCGTAGGAGGTCGGCTGCGGGAGTTTTATCCTGCCTGGACCCGACTCAAGTCCGATCAGTGGGTCTTGGAGGTGATTCGTGAAGGTTATGCGCTGGAGCTGCAGCGTCCGGTGTCCGATTCTTTCATTCGGTCGCTGTGCAACGCTGTAGCAAAGCGCAAGGCGGTACAGGAAACGGTACAGAGGCTTCTACGTCTCAGAGCAATTGTCCCGGTTCCGGCCGACCAGTTAGGTTGCGGTCGATACTCCATTTACTTCGTGGTACCGAAAAAGGAAGGGACATGGCGACCCATTCTAGATTTAAAAAGGGTAAATCGCTGTCTGCACGTATCTCATTTTCGGATGGAGACCCTCAAGTCAGTCATTGTTGCGGTGCGAAAGGGGGAGTTTCTGACGTCCCTGGACCTGTCGGAGGCGTATCTGCACATTCCGATTCGGCAGGAACATCAGAAATTCCTCAGGTTTGCAGTGCCTATGGGGCATTTCCAGTTTCAGGCGCTCCCCTTTGGCCTGGCGATGGTGCCTCGAACCTTCACCAAGGTAATGGTGGTAGTGGCGGCTGCTTTATGGAAGGACGGAATTTTGGTGCAGCCGTACCTGGACAATTGGTTGATCAGAGCGAAGTCCAGAGAGGAAAGTGTTTTGGCTACGGCCAAAGTGATAGCTCTGTTGCAGAGTCTTGGTTGGGTGGTCAACGTAGCAAAGAGCAAATTGGTCCCGTCTCAGAACCTGGAGTACCTCGGAACGCGTTTCGATACGGGCGTGGGACGAGTTTTTCTGCCTCGGCAAAGGGTACTCGGGCTACGACGGTTGGTGCGCCGTTTTCTCGGGCTACAATGTCCCACGGCCTGGGAGTATCTGCAGGTGTTTGGGACAATAGCGGCGACCTTGGAGCTGGTGCCGTGGGTGCCGGCTCACATGAGACCGTTGCAACGGGCCCTGTTAAGAAGGTGGTCGCATCAAAGAGATTCGCTGGGTCAGAAGTTGGCTTGTCCGCCACAGGCTCGTCTGGCTTTAAGTTGGTGGCTGAGGCCAGGGAGTCTAGAGAAAGGGATGTCGTTCGAAGCTCCGGCTTGGATTTCCCTAACGACGGATGCCAGTCTCTACGGCTGGGGTGCCCATTGTCAAGGTCGCCTGGTACAGGGCCAGTGGTCCAACCTGGAAAAGACGTAGTCGATCAACTGATTGGAATTGCGGGCGGTGGCGCTGACCCTTCGGGAATTGACTCCTTTGGTTCAGGGAGAGGCCATTCGGGTGTTCTGAGACAACGCCATGGCGGTGGCTTATGTGAATCGTCAAGGCGGCAACAGCAGCGTTGCACTGGAGTACGAAGCGGAGAGTTTGTTCGAGTGGGCGGAGAAGCATCTGGTGGCCTTGTCGGCAGCGCATGTCGCTGGAGTGGACAATGTGGAGGCCGATTTTCTGAGTCGAGTAAAGGTAGACCCAGGGGAGTGGGTCCTCCATCCCGAGGTGTTTGCGCTGTTAGTGCGGCGCTGGGGGCTCCCAGTGATGGACCTCATGGTGACTTTTCAATCCGCAAAGGTCGATC
Organism: Ichthyophis bannanicus; assembly: GCA_033557465.1. Classification (NCBI taxonomy): domain Eukaryota; kingdom Metazoa; phylum Chordata; class Amphibia; order Gymnophiona; family Ichthyophiidae; genus Ichthyophis; species Ichthyophis bannanicus. The sequence continues at coordinate 117,078,932 of CM066050.1, read as the reverse complement.
GGTTCTTCAGCAGACGAAAGGAGCAAATGGCAGAAGGACTAGACGCTCTCATTCAAAAGTGGCCGGAGGAGCAGCTGCTGTACGTCTTTCTGCCGTGGGTGTTGATCGGTCGGGTGATACAGCGCATAGAAAGGCACAAAGGGCGAGTGATTTTAATTGCGCTGGATTGTCCAAGACGGCCGTGGTACGTGGACTTGATCAGGCTCTTGGTGGGGTAGCCTTGGAAGCTTCCCAGTCGCAGGGATCTTCTCACTCAGGGTCCTCTCTGCATGCCCCAGGTGGATCGATTCTTGCTTACAGCCTGGCTATTGAGCAGGCCAGGTTGAAAGCGAAAGGCTATTCGGCGGCAGTGATAGCTACCTTGCTGAAGGCGAGGAGGAAGTCTACTTCATTGGCATACGTCAGAGTGTGGCGTGTCTTTGAGGCTTGGTGTGCAGACAAGAACTGGGTCCCCTTAAGGGCCTCGGTTCCTCAGGTACTTTCCTTTTTGCAGGATGGTTTTCAGAAGGGCCTAGCTGCAGCCTCCTTGAAAGTGCAGTTGGCGGCGTTATCCTGCTATAGAGGCAAGGTGCAAGGAGTCGCGCTGGGGGCTCATGCGGATGTGAAGCGTTTTTTGAGAGCGGTCGCGCTTCTTCGGCCGCCACGTAAGAGATCAGTCCCGGCATGGGATCTGCCTTTGGTCTTGGACGCCTTGGGGAAGGTGCCGTTTGAGCCCTTAGCGGATGCTTCGTTGAAAGACCTTACGCTGAAGGTGGTGTTTTTGGTGGCAGTGGTTTCGGCCAGACGAGTTTCCGAGTTACAAGCGCTGTCTTGTAGAGAGCCCTTTCTGTCTTTCGGCGATTCTAAGGTGGTTTGAGGCCCGTTCCGTCATTCTTGCCGAAGGTGGTGTCGGCTTTCCATTTGAACCAAGTGGTGTCCTTGCCGGTTTTTCGCGAGAAAGGCAAGGGTCAGGTGGCGGAGCGACTTCGTCGCTTGGATATTCGTAGGGCGTTGAAGAAGTATGTTTCTCGGACAGCGTCATTCCGTAAGTCAGACAGGCTGTTTGTGCTGTTTGCAGGGGCAAGGAAAGGGGAGGCGGCTTCCAAGGGTTCGATTGCGCGATGGGTGAAAGAAGCCATCGCTTCGGCATACATCTTGCGAGGTCGCCCGATTCCGGACGGTCTGCGGGCTCATTCCGAGAGGGCACAAGCGGCGTCTTGGGCGGAATGTAGTTTAGTGCCGGTGGTGGAAATCTGTAAAGCGGCAACGTGGTCGTTTCTGCATACCTTTGTGAAGCATTACCGTCTGGATGTTCAGGCAAACAGGGATACCTGTTTTGGCTCGGCAGTGCTTCAGGCCGGGCTAGCAGGACCCTCCCGTTGATTGTGTTTACTGCTCTGGTACATCCCCAGAGATTCCGGGACCAAACTGAAGGGACGATCAGGAAGATTAAATTAGACTTACCTGCTAATTGTAGTTCCTGGAGGAACTCCAGTCTGGTCCCGTATCCCGCCCGGATTCATTACTGTGCTGTGGACTGAAGCAAGAGCGGTTTTACTGGTAAGCAATACTTTCAGTCTCTTGGGTGGGCGGGGGTCAGGATAGCGTGGATTCTCCCCTGGAAATGAGTGGTTATCTGTGCATAATTTGCACGGGGGTGAACGGCATACAGAGAGTAGTTAGCGGGTAACTTTCTTGGTAACTTTCTTGTTAATAGTTGGGCCGACAGGCCTTTGCAGTTCAGTGCGGCAGTTATTTTGGTGCTGCATTTCACTACTTACTTGTTGCTCCGGTGAGTCTGCTTTGTCACTAGGTAAACTGGTGTGAGGAGGAGGTGCCAGGTCTTATATACCGATGACATCACAGGAGTGAAGTTTCTCAGTCTCCAAAGCTGCTAGAGGAGGTTGACAACCGCAGAGATTCCGGGACCAGACTGGAGTTCCTCCAGGAACTACAATTAGCAGGTAAGTCTAATTTAATCTTAATGAGCAATGCATATGAGAATTTGAATGCCATTTTCATGTAAACAAAATCTACCAGATTTCTAGACGACTATGCAGAATAAACTGCCAGGAACATCAGGGAGCACTACAAAACCTTGCTCATTTAGAACCCATAGCAAAACACCAACTTGGGAACACAGTTCAAAGGAGAGAAGATAGTCAAATGCCTCTCAGGCTCCTCAGCCGGCAAGAATACAAACCAAATTATTGATGTACTTAGCGCGGAAAGCAAACACTTCAAACTTGATGTCATCCACTTGGGTACAAATGACCTGGCTAGAAATAGTGCCTCTACAGTCCAAAAGGACTTCCAATCTCTGGGAGAAAAACTCAAGCATATTGTTAACACTGTAGCATTCTCAGAAGTTCTACCTGTTCTAGGTAAGGGGGCAAAAAGGCTAAATCGCATTAACAGCTTTAATACATGGCTCCAGAACTGGTGAAGACGAGAAGGATTCAGATTTATTGGCGACTGGGAAAACACATCGACCAACAAGAAACTATACTGTGCTGATGGACTACACCTCTCTGTTGCAGGGAAAGGAATCGTACGTGAAAAATTCAGGCAGTATGTCGATTTGCATTTAAACTAGAAGAAGGGGGCGACGGACAGGGACGGTCAAGTTCTGGACGTCACCCTTTGCAAAAGCAGAATAACAGAAACAACCACACTTTTAAACAACACATCAAAAGCAACTGGGAAGAACTGGGTAGAATAAAATCAATGCAAAATATACACAAGCCAGTTAAATGCTGGAAAGCAATGAGCACAAATGTCCGTAGCTTAGCCAACAAACTTCCAGACCTGGAAGCCCTAATGGTGGAAAAGGACTTGGACATTGTGGCCATTGCAGAAACATGGTTTAATGAATCACATGATTGGGATATAGCCATACCTGGCTATAATCTATTCAGAAGAGACAGAGAAAATGGAAAAGGGGGAGGAGTAGCCTTGTATGTCAAAAGCAATATTAAAGCTACTGAAATGCAGGGTGCTTGGGGAAAAGAAGAAGCGCTCTGGATCGTGTTGGAAAGAGGAGATGGCACTGTCATCCATACTGCTGTAATCTATAGACCTCCGACTCAAATTGAAGATAGAGATAACTAATTGATTATAGATATTGCCAAGATAGCAACAAAGGGGGAAGCGATCTTATTGGGTGACTTTAATCTACCCGACATGGATTGGATTGCTCCTTCTGCAAATCTGGAAACTAGCAAAAAAATTGTGGACGCTATCCAAGATGCGTTACTTAGACAAATGGTGATGGAACCAACCAGGGAATGCTCAACGCTGGATTTGGTGCTCACCAACAGTGATAGCGTGTCAAATGTCTGTGTGAGTGCCCCTGCGAGCAACAGTGACCATCACACGGTGTGGTTTGAGATAAAAGCCAAGGTGCAGTCCAATCATAGCAAGCTCAAAGTCCTAAACTTCAAAAACACTGACTTCAACAAAATGGCCAAGTACCTAAAGGAGGAGCTGACAGGGTGGAAGGGGATAAGGGAAGTAGAATTGCAATGGGCTAAACTAAAAGGGGCAATAAAAGGGGAAACAGATAAATATGTAAGGAAAGTAAATAAAAACAAGAGGAGAAGGAAACCTATTTGGTTTTCCAAAGAAGTGGCTGCTCAAATAAGGGCAAAAAACACAGCCTTTGCAAAATTCAAAAGCTTGCAAACAGAAGAACATAGAAATGATTACAGGATCAAAATCAAGGAGACAAAAAGAGAAATAAGGATAGCAAAATCAAAGGCAGAGGAAAAGATGGCTAAAGATGTTAAGTGCGGCGACAAATGTTTCTTCAGGTATATTCGGGGAAAGGAAGAAGATCAGAGGTGGAATTGCAGGACTCAGAAGTGCTGGGAATGGACTCGTGGAAAATGACATTGATAAAGCGAAATTACTAAACAAATACTTCTGCTCTGTTTTTACTAAAGAAAATCCTGGAGAAGGACCACCTGTGACTCCTAAATATAAAAATGGGAATGAGGTATATACCACACCATTCAGAGAGGATGAGGTGTTAGAACAACTTGCAAAACTGAAAGGGGACAAGGCCATGGGACCAGATGGGATACATCCACTGTTCCCTCTAAGCTGTGCGCGTGTGCGCACGCACACACCTCGCCGAGAGAGCGCACATACTTTACAACAGAGCGCACAAAAATTACAGCTCTGATTCTGATAGAAAACAACACAGACTTCTTAAAATTTAAAAGTTATGATTGTAATTACTAGAAATTTCCCGCTTCATTTAGTAATCGTCTATTTTCATTTAATTTGATTAAAATCAATGTGGTGTACCTACTGTATTCTGACGCGTAGTCAAATTTTAAAGTATATAACTCTGAATGTCGTTATGTGGCGCACAAAAATTTAACCTTCCTTCAAAAGCCGCACACAGCTGATATTTTATGCGCACACAGCCTACAGAAAATTAGAGGGAACATTGGATACATCCCAGGATACTGAAAGAGCTCAGAGAGGTTCTTGCAGGGCCATTAAAGGATGTTTTCAACAGATCCTTGGAAACAGGAGAGGTTCCTCAGGACTGGAGAATGGCTGACGTCGTACCTCTACACAAAAGTGGTGACAGGGAAGAAGTGTCAAACTACAGGCCCGTGAGCCTTACCTCGGTGGCGGGAAAAGTAATGGAGACGCTCCTGAAAGAGCAAATAGTGAACTTTCTCAAAACCAGAGAGTTACAGGATCCGAGGCAACATGGTTTTACCGAGGGAAGATCTTGCCAGACAAATCTGATTGAGTTCTTTGGCTGGGTGACCAGAGAACTGGATCAAGGACACGCGATGGATGTCATGTACCTGTATTTCAGCAAAGCCTTTGATACTGTCCCTCATAGGAGGCCTATCAATAAACTCAGTAGTTTGGGGATGGGTTCCAAGGTGGTAAACAGGATCAGAAATTGGTTGACTGACAGACGACAGAAGGTGATGGTAAATGGAGCTCACTCGGATGAAAGGAAGGTGATTAGCGGGGTGCCTCAGGGTTCGGTCCTGGGCCCAGCACTGTTCAATGTATTTGTGAGTGATATTGCTGAAGGACTGAATGGAAAAGTCTGTCTTTTTGCAGATGACATGAAAATTTGCAACAGAGTGGACTCCCCGAGGGAGTGCTTTAACATGAGGAGGGATCTGCAAAAGCTGGAGGAATGGTCTGATGCTTGGCAATTGAGATTTAATGCAAAGAAGTGCAGTGTCATGCACTTGGGTAGCAGAAATCCAAAGGAAATGTACATGATAGGGGGCGAGAGGTTGTTGTGCACGGAGCAGACCTCGGTTTGATTATTTCTCTAGATCTCAAGATGGCAAAAGAGTGTGACAAGGCAGTGGCAAAAGCGAGGAGGATGTTGGGCTGCATTCAAAGAGGAATTACCAGCAGAAAGGAAGGGTTACTAGTGCCACTGTATAAGTCTCTGGTGAGGCCTCACTTGGAATACTGTGTTCATTTTTGGAGACCGTATCTTGCAAAGGATGTAAAAAGAATGGAAGTTGTTCAGAGGAAGGCGACCAAAATGATTTGGAGCCTGCGTCAGAAGCCTTATGAGGAGAGACTTGAAGACCTAAATATGTACACTTTGGAGGAGAGGAGGGATAATCCTGGAGACGGACCACCTGTGACTCCCAAATATAAAAATGGGAATGAAGTAGATACCACACCATTCACAGAAGATGATGTGTTAGAACAACTTGCAAAACTGAAAGTGGACAAGGCCATGGGACTGGATGGGATACATCCCAGGATACTGAAAGAGCTCAGAGAGGTTCTTGTAGGGCCATTAAAGGATGTTTTTAACAGATCCTTGGAAACAGGAGAAGTTCCTCAGGACTGGAGAAGGGCTGATATGGTACCTCTTCACAAAAGTGGTGACAGGGAAGAAGTGACAAACTACAGGCCGTTGAGCCTTACCTCGGTGGCGGGAAAAGTAATGGAGACGGTCCTGAAAGAGCGAATAGTGGACTTTCTCAAAACCAACAGGTTGCATGATCTGAGGTAACATGGTTTTACCGAAGGACGATCTTGCCAAACAAATCTCTTTGGAGCCTGCATCAGAAGCCTTATGAGAAGAGACTTGAAGACCTAAATATGTACACTCTGGAGGAGAGGAGGGATAGGGGAGATATGATTCAGACCTTTAAATACTTAAAGAGAATTAATGAACAAACAAACCTCTTCCAAAGACTGGGCAGCTGTAAAACTAGAGGGCATAACATGAAGCTGCAAGGGGGTAAATTGAAAAGCAATGTCAGGAAATAACGTTTTCACTGAAAGGCTTGGAATGCCTTCCCGATGGAAGTGGTAGTGGCAAATACAGTGACAGAATTCAAAATGGCATGGGACAGACACAGTGGATCCCTTTACAGCAACATGATAAAATCAAAATAAACTTAACTATCTAAATTCTCAACAAACAGAGGTGTCTTACACGAAGCGGTGGGTTCACCCCTAAACAAAGACATGGGGAGGGGTGGCTTATATTTATTTATTTATTTATTTATTTATTTACTTATTTCTTCTATACCGCCCCTTCCAGTGATCAAGGGCGGTTTACATGGAACAAATTATGTATACTAATTGTATACTTTACATGGAACAGGAAACTTTCTAACTTTTTACATGGAATAACTTAACAAATTAAGTGTATTACAGTATACATTGCATTGAAACAGAGAAACGTTTTAAAGTGGGGACAGGTGTAATAAGCTGTCCAAACTATTTACATACGTTATTTACAAGTGATTCTATACAGTGGTTTATAAGATAATCGTGCATCGTGTGTGAGTGTGTAGTGGAATTTATTTCCATTTTTTTTTCTTTTTTTGTGTGTGTGAGAGGGGACTGTGTAAGAATATCTAGTTGTGGTGTTGGGGGGTTCTGAGATAGTGTGTCTGCGGATGTTGCGGGACAGGGCTAGGGGGGTAGGAGATTTGGAAATGTTCGGAGAAAAGATATGTTTTGAGTTCCTTCCGAAATTGGGCAAGGTCCTTTATGGTGCGGAGGTCTAGTGGGAGAGCATTCCAGAGCATGGGGGCAATGAACGAGAAGGCTCTATCACTTGTGGATTTTTTGGACTTCTTAAATGATTTTGGTATGTGAAGTGAGTGGACTGCATTTTGTCTGCGAGCTCTCGATTCAGGTGGGGTCTGAAGTAATGTTGTTAGATGTGATGGGGCGAGGTCATTTAGGAGCTTGAATGTTGTTAGGAGAATTTTGTATTTGATACGGCTGTTTATAGGGAGCCAATGTAGTTCTAGGAGTATAGGGGTCACATGGTCTGTTAGGTGAGCTTTAGTAGTTACCTTTGCGCAGATGTATATGGAGCGGCAGGTGCACCTACTCTTGCCATCTTACTGGGCAGACTAGATAGACCATACTGGTCTTTATCTGCCATCATTTACTATGTTACTATGTAATAAAAAAGATAACTTCACAGGAAGGTGTTAGTTCGATTCCAGAAATGGATCACCTATTAACAAGTGCCAATCCAAAGGTCCTCTTTCAAACATCAATCTTTTTTTTAATAATTCTGTATTTATTAAATTTTGCATTAAACCAAGGAAGACCTTGGAATAAGAAAAGCACATTTTATCATGTGTCATATCACTACAGGAAACACACACATCATAAACAAAACATCCTGGAATGAACGTAGTCCACTACAATAAGATCCAAGAGTTACAAACACTTTGGGATCCAAGAGTTACAAACACCGTGGGAAGACGGAAAAGAAAAAGAAATAACAGTTGAAATAATGAGTAGGATATACAGCAAAGCATACCTTAAAGGCCCACAAATACCAACTGACATCAGTCTTTGTGGTACAGTTCTTAGCTGGTTTTGATCTTTTCTGTCTGGCTGTTCCTTTCAAGTCACCTTCAACTCCCTCATGTCTTCCTCTTATCCTTTAGTCTGTGGTGTTCCTCAGGGTACCATGCTTTCATCCTTTCTCTCTAATATCTTTCTGGCTCCTCTCACTCTTCTGGTATAACAATTTGGTATTTCTGCTTACTACTATGTTGATGACAATCTCCTCATTATTCATACTAGCCCTGTGGCTCCTGACCTTTCCTCTTTAAATGCCTGCCTTTCTGTCATGGCCTTTTTGCTGCGAGCCAATCATTTGGAGCTTAACGTTCTAAAGACTGCTGCTCTTTGGCTGTCTTCTTCCTCAATTGCTGCCATGCTCCTTGTCACTCCTATTACCCTCACTTCTATCTTGGTGTCACTTGGTCCTTTCTTATCTTTTCACAGTCATATCAGCAACATACTCAAACATTCTTATTTTTCTCTTTGTCAGAGCCACTCTATTCTCTCTTGTCTTCATATATTCTGGCCACACTACCTCTCTCCCTTGTCATCAGTTGTCTTGATTATATTGTAATTCTGTCTTTGATGGTTTTCCTGATTATTTATTTATTTATTTAACATTTCTTATATACTGACTTTCATGATATCAAGGTGGTTTACATTGAACAAACTGAAATTACATTGAACAGGGCATTATAACTTGGAGATAACTATTTTACAGGGAACATGGGCAATAGAGACTTAAGTGGTTTGCCCAAGACCACAAGGAGCACCTGTGGGACTAGAAACCCCAGTCCTTCTGGCCGAAGGTTGTTGTCCTCTAGTGGGATTTGAACCCTTGACCTTCCAGCCTGAGGTAATTTACCCCAACCACTAGGCCACCCCTCCCTCTGGATTATTAAATCCAGAAGCTACAAATTGTACAAAACTCCGCTGCTCGTATCCTCATGCATGCTTCCAGATACGATCACATCACCCTGCTGTTAATGAGCCAACAATGGCTCCCCGTCCATTACAGAATTCTTTATAAAATTCTAATCCTGACGCACAAAGCCTTGCACACTGGCTTCCCTCTTTATCTTTCTTCTTTGTTTTTTTTTCCACACTCCACACAGAGTTCTCTGGTCTATCCGTGCCAATCGTTTGTACCTCCCTGCTGCCTTTCAAGCTAAGCTTGAGTCCACCAGACATTCCATGTTCTACTTTCTTGTACGTTTACTTTGGAATCCTCCCTCCTCCCCCGACCTCTGCTTGGAAACATCTTATCTCAGATTCATATCTTCAGTCAAGTCACATCTCTTTCAAAAAGCTTTCCTCCATTCCTGTTTTCATTTCTGGTCTGTATATTTTTCTTGTTCTGTTTCTCTCCTTCCCTACTATATTCTCCTAGAAGGTTGTGTGTGTCCCTTTCCTATATGATTTTAGAGTTCTTTTAACATTGATATACAGCCATAACATAAAATAACAGATAGAAAACTTTAAATAAACTAATCTAAACATAAAATAAATTTCATTGACAGGGGAGGCTTGCCCGTTAGGTAGAGTGTGACAGCTGCGTGGGGTACCAGCAGCAGGTACTCCCAAAACACCTCTGCTGTGGTTGCCTCACTTTGCTTTCCAGAAGGAGGAGGCTACTTTTTTTTTCTCCTCCTCCTCCTGGGCCAGTGAGCCTGATGCCATGATTGTGACTGAAAAATGGCAGAAGTAAAATAATAGGGTAGTGGGAAACTTTGGAGTCCCACATGTGCTCAGCGTCTGCCAGTCCTTTCCCTTCCAATACAGGGAGTCTGTATTACAGGTTGCAGAAACATCCTTACTTATCATTATGCTTATCAAGCAGGAACCGTTCCAACTGCGATGGTTCCATGAAAGTAAATTTTGTACCCCTGTAGGTGACCAAACACTTACAGGAGTACTTCATATAATACGTAGCTGTGATAGCCAAAACCCTAGGTCTAATTTGAAGAAAACATTTCAACGTGATTGGGTGACTTTTGCAACATCAGGAAAAACTATTAAAGGTTGACCACAAAAAGAAATATTCTTTTTAGAAAAGTAAAGACGAAAAATCATCTCTTTCACCACCTCTGAATGAAAAGTAACCAACAATGTCACCCTCTGAGAGACCTTTTCAAAAGAGGTCTCCAGAAAAGTAGTTAAATCTAATTCATCCAAATCAACTAAGTGATCCATTTCCCCTTCTGGAGCTTTATCCAAAACCCGATTTTGTAAATAGTATATGGAAGAAATAAAAGAATCATCAAAAGAAGAATAACACAATATCTCTTTAACATATTTTTTAAAAAGCTCCAGAGGGGAAATGAGACAAATCTTAGGAAAATGCAAAAATCTAAGATTTCTGGCCCGGGCAACATTTTCCAAAGCTTCCATTTTGGATTGAAGAAACAAACTATTCTTAATAAAAGCATTAGTTGCTGTATGAACCTCATTTACGGTGGCTTCTATCTTGCAGGTTCTTTCACAAACAGCTGATAAGGTCTCGCCATGGCTCCGAAGGGCTACGGAAGTGCCCTCCGTAAACTCACACAGCTGAGCAAGAGTACCCGACAAAACTCCCTCTACCTGATGAATAGCTGAGAACACATCATTCAAGGAAACCTCTGCCCCCGAGGGAGAAGAGGTTCCCATTACCTGCCCAGCAACCGCTAGTGTTACTGGCGCTGGATAATGCAAATACGCACGGGGAAAATCAAAGAAAATGTTCCCATCTCGAGGGAGAGGAGTAGAGGCCACCATTTTAGGAGAGCCCGCTTCTATTGCGGGGTCCCAGTGGGGAGGCACAGCAAGATCATAACCTGGTGGAGGGGGTAGGGGTACGCACCCCCGAACTTAAAGAAACCTCAGAAGGTGAAACTATGTCCCAAGCAGAGACTCCAGAAGACAAAGGGGGAGCAATGTTCACTACATGATGGTCCATAGGGCCAACAGCTTTCCCCAAGGACACAGGGCCCTTACCTCGTGCCTTCTGTTTCTCCATTGTTACCAGGATGGAAAAACGTTATCACCAAGGCTCCCAAGTGCTCCAAAGGGGCCCCTTAGGTCACGCCCCTTCAGGCATGTGCCTATGGCCACTGTCATGAGGTGCAGAGATCAGAGCCCGCGGAGACAGGAGATTTGAATCAGAATAAAGCTAACTTTGACAGTTCAGAAATAAACATGGAGGAGGGTTGGCATAGAAACAGTACACAAACCAATTCACATAGTGCTAGGGAACGCCCAAACCAAAAGCTACCTCGTGGCTCATCAAGAGATAGGGACAGCTGATAGGGGGCGAAGCCCAAACAAATACCAAATGCAACACATTTAAAAATCCCTTACCGGAGAGAAGAGGGAGAGCAGCAAACACAGAGACAGCAGCCAACACAGAGAGGGCAGCAAACACAGGGAGAACGGCAAGCACAGGAAGTCCCAGTCGTAGGAGAAGCATTGAGAGAGAAAGCTTCAATGAGGAAGGAAGCTTTGAGAGACATGCTGACCAGAGGAGACTGGTAGGACGGTGCTGCGCTGTGAAGCCCAAGGGAGACTGCCTGGAAGAGCAGTACACGGCTGACCATTGCACCGGAGAGCTCTGCTGTCGTGGAAGCAGAGAGAATTGCTCTGAAGCCCAGTTAAGGCAATTCCAGCCTTACAGCTCAAGGTACCCAGCAAGAGAGGGTTATTTTCCTGAGGCTAATTTGTTGCCCAAAAGAAAAGCTAAGCAAACACGAAGGGAAGAGTTTTTCCCCGTGCAAAGCTGTGCTCAAGGGAGGAAGCTTGGAAGAAACTTGTTAGAAGGTAGGAGTATTCTCCCTAATAGCAGGAAAGAAGAGTATAGCCAAATTCCCTGCACTTACCAGGAACTCTTTGACTCAGTTGAGAGAAACAGCAGCAATTACAGTAAATACCCATACTCCTCTAAGCTGTTGGGGGAAGGAAATACCTTAGGCTATAGAGAGGAACCCGGCAGGCAAGATAAAGGTTGCAGCCCACGGGAAACTGGTCAAGACATTGAACACATGCAGTGTGATTTTTATGAGAACCCTGACACTGAGGTATTTATGGATTGTACATATACTTTTTCTGACAGCATACAATCTTTGTGTTAAAGTGCTACAAGGGCTGTTTCACAGGAGAAAACAGACAAAAGGAGTTTTGGGAAAGAAACTGTTTTCTCTGCATTTTCATTTCTTTTTGGCTGAAGATAAGCATTGCCTGAGTTCAAGTTAATCCTTTGTTTGTAGTTCTAGACGCATGGTCTTTGTGTTACTTTGTTTTCATGGTTTAAGAATCCAACCCTGGGAAGGGAAATAAATCCTATTTGACCTTATCACTCTGACTGCAACTACTTATTTCTACTGGCTGTGGAACTACACTACCCAGAAGGCTCTGCTAAGCCTCATTATAATATTCCACAGTTATCAAGGAACTTTACCTCGCTCACTCTATTCACGCCCGTGGCCTCTGGGAGGGTGAGCGGGCGACATTTGGCGTAGTTTTGAGGATTTTGACCATGAAATAAAGGACACAGTGAAGAAACTATAGCACCAGAGGACCCCTGTTGAAGCAAGTTGGCTGACAGACGGCTGGTGAAAGAAACAGTGACCTTTCCTGAATGCTGACCTCTACATGAAGCCTCAGGTAATGTCACCTAGGGCATAAGTGTGGGAGGATTTTGTGCAGGAAAGGGGGCGCTGCAGAAACAAAAAAAAAAAAAAGGAGCCGCACTTGGTGTTTTTCCTTTCTCTTTTTTTTCACAGGTACCGACAAGAGGAATGGAGCCCAGAGACGTCATGCAATGGATGCAACTGCAGTGGGATAAGCAGTTTGAACTAGCAAAGCATATCCAGGAGCAGAGTGCCAGCATGATGAGGGAGCAACAGAAACCTCTGTTAGACACTATGGAGGCGCTGTTAAGAAAACCACAGGAGTTGGTGACTGAGAACCCCACGGTCATACCAGGGCTAGGACTACATGCTAGTCATGCTTTTTCTTTAGGTCAATTGAGCCCGCATGACAATGTCGATGACTTTATCGATGCTTTTGAACGCATTGGGGAAGCACTAAAATGGCCTAGTGAGCAATGGGCAACCCGCTTTGCGGTTTCACTTACCGGTGAAGCCCTTTCAGCTTACAAGGCAATGCCTGCAACCCTTGCTGCTGACTATAATGAAATAAAGAAGGCAGTTAAGGATAGGTTAGGGCTTACTACCTCACACTATAGGAGGATGTTTAGGGACGCCTGCCTGAAGGCACAGGAGACCCCAAAAGCGTTACGTCAAAGGTTAAGAAATTTGGCCTGGAAGTGGTTAACTCCAGAGAGGAGAACCCTGGAAAGTATACTGGACACAGTGGTCTTGGAGCAGTTTATCCAGGCTGTGCCCACTGAAATGAGAACATACCTCACTTTACAAAACTGCCAATCTACAGATGAAGCAGCTAGTCTGGCAGATAGGTTCTTGGAGGCCCAGATAGCTGACCCCTCGGGGTATGGGGTAATGCAGGCTGCAGGCATGGCAAATTGTAAGGGGGGCAGGTATCCCAAAGGGAAAAGCTATAATGTGCAAAGTATGAATGCTAATGATAATGTCTTTGTATGTAAAGGAAAATGTTATCTGTGCGGGAGAGCGGGACATTTCCAGAAAGACTGTATCAAGCGAACGGTCCTCATGTCTGGAGTAGACGAGCCAATGCCAGATGGATTTCTACTACACCCAGGTAGAGGGGGTAGAAGCGCTGGCACTGCTTGACTCGGGGGCTGACCAGAGCATGATTTCCCGCAGGCTCTGGGAAGCCATTGAGAAGCGCCGTTCGTCACCCCCCGAGTCAAGCAGAGGGTCAAGTACTCGTGCGATGCGTGCATGGCGCCTCGTCGCCTTATCCTTTACACATGGTCGCTATAAAAGGGTTGGGGGCCACACACTCCTTACTAATTGCCATAGTACCAAGGTTACCCCACAAGATTGTTCTGGGGCGTGACTGGCCTCCTTTTTGTAAAGAAATAGGAAAGGGCCTTGATAGATTAGGCTATAAATGTATATCACCCCCAACAGAAGCGACAGGAACAGGGTTGGAGGCTTTAACAGCGAAGATCCCTGCACCCCTGTTTGGAAAGACAAAAAGACTATTGGTCAAACCCCGGCCCAAGTTAGGGAAGCACCTCAAGGGAAAGCCAAATTTGTGTTGCAATTTTGTAAAGCCACTCCGAAAGCAAAGAGCCCACAGAGAGCCTCCGCTGGGGCGGCCGGATACGACCTTTTCAGCGCTGAGGAGGCCGTAGTGTTAAAAGGTGGGAAGGCCTTGATTGACACAGGGATACAAATAAAGTTACCTGAGGGATGTTATGGGCGAATAGCTCCAAGGTCAGGCCTAGCCGTTAAAAACTTTGTGGACATCGGGGCAGGGGTGATAACCCCGATTATCGTGGCCTTATAAAGGTCCTCATTTTTAACTTTGGGGAAAAGGACTTCAGAGTCCAGGAGGGTGACCGCATTGCACAATTGGTGTGCGAACGGGTAGGTTTCCCCACAGTAGAAGAGGTTCCCGAATTAGCACCCACTCCGAGGGGAACGGGTGGGTTTGGCTCCACGGGCCAGAAAGAGATAAAAGGGATGACAGCCCTAGCGGAGGAAAGGCGAGAGGAAGATCTCGGGCCTCAGACCTCCAATTGGAGGGAAAGACCAGAACCTAGGGTAGGCGAAGGCCTATCCTTACGGCAGCAACAGGAGCTGACCCAGCTATTAGGAAGGTTTCATGATGTCCTTACAACAAAGCCGGGCGAAACCCATTTAGTCGCCCATGAGGTGATCACGACACCAGTGCGAACTATTAGGCAACGGCCTTATCGTATGCCCGAAGCTAAAAAAGCGGAAGTGATCAAACAGGTGAAAGAGATGGTAGAAATGGGCATAATTGAGGGGTCCCGCAGCCCCTGGTCAAGCCCCATAGTTCTAGTCCCGAAGCCGGATGGAACACTTAGGTTTTGCATCGACTTCCGGCAAGTAAACGACATTTCACAATTTGATGCATATCCGATGCCGCGCATCGACGATCTGTTAGATCGATTGGGTCAGGCCAGATACCTGACCACGCTTGATCTAACCAAGGGGTACTGGCAGATACCCCTTACACGCGAGTCAAAACCAAAGACGGCGTTCAGTACACCCATTGGGTTGTACCAATTTAGACGAATGCCGTTTGGGTTGCACGGGGCGGCAGCCACCTGCCAGTGTTTGGTAGACCAGGTGTTGAGGCCTCACCACGACTATGCCCTCGCATATATGGATGACATAGTCATCCACAGTACAACGTGGACCCAACACCTTGCTAGGGTAGAGGCAGTGCTCCAGGCACTACGCAGAGCGGGTTTAACCCTTAACCCGGCAAAGTGCGTATTTGCCACTGAGGAGGCAAAATACTTGGGCCACATGGTGGGGAAGGGGGTAGTGAAACCCTTAGCTAATAAAGTGGAGAGCGTCAGGGATTTTCCCCGTCCCTCACAAAGAAGCAGGTGCGCAGTTTCCTGGGGCTTATCGGATATTACAGGAGGTTTATACCTCGGTTCGCAGAGGAAAGCATTCTGTTTACAGAGATGCTAAAAAAGAACGCTCCCAACAACGTAAGGCGGACCCCGGAAGCTGAAGTAGCATTCACCGCCCTTAAGGGAAAACTCTGCACAGCCCCGGTACTAAGGGGGATAGACTTCAGTCTACCAGTCTACCGTTTGTGGTGCAGACAGACGCGTCAGAGAGTGGGTTAGGCGCAGTATTATCCCAAGAAATTGAAGGGGTGGAATATCCGGTCTCCTATCTCAGTCGAAAGCTCTCAAAGGCCGAAAAGAACTATTCGACCGTGGAAAAAGAATGTCTGGCCATAAAGTGGGCCATTGAGGAATTTCAGTTCTACCTAACCGGTAGAAAGTTCCTCCTGATAACGGACCACGCCCCTTTGAAGTGGTTGAATCAGATGAGGAATACCAACGCACGATTGACTAGGTGGCATCTTGCCCTACAGTCGTTCAATTTTACAATACAGTACAGGGCAGGCAAGCTGCATGGGAACGCGGATGTGCTTTCCCGGATTACGCACTGTCCGATGGAAAGTTCGGCAGCACGTAATATTTTAAGGCGGGGGATCTGTCATGAGGTGCAGAGATCAGAGCCCGCAGAGACAGGAGATTTGGATCAGAATAAGGATAACTTTGACAGTTCAGAAATAAACATGGAGGAGGGTTGGCATAGAAACTGTACACAAATCAATTCACGTAGTGCTAGGGAACGCCCAAACCAAAAGCTACCTCGTGGCTCATCAAGAGATAGGGGACAGCTGATAGGGGGTGAAGCCCAAACAAATACCAAATGCAACACATTTAAAAATCCCTTACCGGAGAGAAGAGGGAGAGCAGCAAACACAGAGACAGCAGCCAACACAGAGAGGGCAGCAAACACAGGGAGAACGGCAAGCACAGGAAGTCCCAGTCGTAGGAGAAGCATTGAGAGAGAAAGCTTCAATGAGGAAGGAAGCTTTGAGAGACATGCTGACCAGAGGAGACTGGTAGGACGGTGCTGCGCTGTGAAGCCCAAGGGAGACTGCCTGGAAGAGCAGTACACGGCTGACCATTGCACCGGAGAGCTCTGCTGTCGTGGAAGCAGAGAGAATTGCTCTGAAGCCCAGTTAAGGCAATTCCAGCCTTACAGCTCAAGGTACCCAG
Source organism: Ichthyophis bannanicus (assembly GCA_033557465.1). Classification (NCBI taxonomy): domain Eukaryota; kingdom Metazoa; phylum Chordata; class Amphibia; order Gymnophiona; family Ichthyophiidae; genus Ichthyophis; species Ichthyophis bannanicus. Next base: position 117,062,413 of record CM066050.1, on the reverse strand, counting down.
CAAGAGAGGGTTATTTTCCTGAGGCTAATTTGTTGCCCAAAAGAAAAGCTAAGCAAAAACGAAGGGAAGAGTTTTTCCCCGTGCAAAGCTGTGCTCAAGGGAGGAAGCTTGGAAGAAACTTGTTAGAAGGTAGGAGTATTCTCCCTAATAGCAGGAAAGAAGAGTATAGCCAAATTCCCTGCACTTACCAGGAACTCTGTGACTCAGTTGAGAGAAACAGCAGCAATTACGGTAAATACCCATACTCCTCTAAGCTGTTGGGGGAAGGAAATACCTTAGACTATAGAGAGGAACCCGGCAGGCAAGATAAAGGTTGCAGCCCACGGGAAACTGGTCAAGACATTGAACACATGCAGTGTGATTTTTATGAGAACCCGGACACTGAGGTATTTATGGATTGTACATATACTTTTTCTGACAGCATACAATCTTTGTGTTAAAGTGTGTGATAAGGAAGCTTATCATAGCTCAGGAAGGAGCTATAGTAAAGGTGAAGTGACTCTGAACAAGCAGCCTGTCAGTTCTGGTAGAAATAAGAAAACAGAATTTTTCCATAAAAGACTACCAGTCCCAGAATGCACCAGGTTTCCAACAGCCATTAGAGGAGCTGAAGTGGGGAAACGTGTGTTCAATCAGGAGGGCTATGAGGTAATCCCCAAGCACTCATCTCAAAAGGCAGGGCCTGATTCAGCACAGCTGCGCTGTGCTAGGGTGGAGCACTCATCTAAGCTGAATAAAGGTAGAGTTTATTCTACAGAGAATTATCCTCAGTTTCATCTTGGACATCCTCAGATTCAGCTTGGAGATCCTCAGTATCTTGGACAGCTTCATCATCTGGAGGATCATCAGAAGCAGAAGCCAGAGCGGACGGACAGAGAGGGCAAGAAACCCTTTGGAAGAAAGAAGAGAAAAGCATTTGGGAGGTCTAAAGGAATCCAGAGCAGTACATATACTGGGAGACATTCAAAAGGCCAGCATACACCATTGGACTGGGAAAAACCAGAGGAGTGGTACTGCAGGGCTAGGAATCTCCAGACGGTACCTGTGAGGGAGACGGCTGCACTTGGAAGGGACCCTAAGACCCGTGCCAGAAGGTATGTGAAGAGAGACCCAGTGTCCAGGGATCTGGATTGGAAGGCTGGACATAAGAACTGGACTACATACTGGCCAGGCTATTTAGAGAGGAACTCTAACAGCAATGGAAGCTCAGGTATGAACACTGATCTATGCCCTAGCTATACCCTTGAAAGACAGCAGGGAAACAAGTATTCTCCTGAGAGTGCTCCATTGAGAAATTCCTCTGTGCCAATCCATGATATTGAACCCATGATTGTTGAAGAAGGGGGAGAGGTGGTAAATACAGGCTGTGAATACATGGACTGCTCTCTGTCTAAACTCCTTTGGTAATTTACTGTTACAAAGTACAACAACCATCACAAAGAAATACAAACGTGTTCTTTAATCTACTCAGAAAAGCTCCTGAGTAGGATTTGAGCCACGCAGTAGAAATTAAGCCAGCTAAGGGGTTTCAGCTGGATAACTGCTAGCAATTGAGCCTTACCTAATTGCTTGTGAGCTCTGAGGGAATCACTTCTGAGTCTATGTGTGAAGATATAAGAAGTTAACCTGAAAAGAACAGTTTTTCCCTTCTTTGTGGGTTTTGCTTGTTGTTTGATGCACTGCTAAGAAAATATTAGCTAGAGCCTACAGAAAAGACCAGTTTGTTACCAACCAGGTCTTTATTCTTTTGATTTGATTTCCTGACAAGTTCAACTGTTGTTTTCCTGATTTTGTTTTTCTAAGTTTAACACTGAAAGCAAGTATCCTGTTTTATGTGCTACCAAGCATATCTGTGTTGGGAGAAATAACCCCATAAATAAATATCTTATTGGCTTTACACTCAAGCACAACTAATTATTGTGAGCGGCTGTGTCTGGTGTGAATGGACTGCATTTCCCACAATCCCTTGCAAATCATATTGAGATATGCCTTTGCCAAGACTGTGAACATTCTCACCCAGGCACCCGTCTGACAAGTGCTACAAGGGCTGTTTCACAGGAGGAAACAGACAAAAGGAGTTTTGGGAAAGAAACTGTTTTCTCTGCATTTTCATTTCTTTTTGGCTGAAGATAAGCATTGCCTGAGTTCAAGTTAATCCTTTGTTTGTAGTTCTAGACGCATGGTCTTTGTGTTACTTTGTTTTCATGGTTTAAGAATCCAACCCTGGGAAGGGAAATAAATCCTATTTGACCTTATCACTCTGACTGCAACTACTTATTTCTACTGGCTGTGGACCTACACTACCCAGAAGGCTCTGCTAAGCCTCATTATAATATTCCACAGTTATCAAGGAACCTTACCTCGCTCACTCTATTCACGCCCGTGGCCTCTGGGAGGGTGAGCGGGCGACACCACGCACCTACGGCCGCGTACCTCAGCACACACAAACTTTTAAACCTCACCGCAAGGGAGGGGCAGCTGTAGTCTGGTCTGTGATAGGTGGAAAATGTAGAAGGAAGTGCTGCAAACACTGTCCAAGCCCCAAGTAGCCTCCCCTACTCAACCAATTTCTAACCCAAGCAGTAACTTTAGGGTCCATCCCTAGGGTGCTCAGTTTGTTTATAAGTCTCCCGTGAGGAACGGTGTCAAAGGCTTTACTGAAATCTAAATACACCACATCTAGGGCTCTCCCTCGGTCCAACTCCCTGGTCACCCAGTCAAAGAAATCAACCAGATTTGTCTTACAAGATCTGCCTCTGGTAAATCCATGCTGCCTCGGATCCAGTAATCCGTTGGACTCCAGAAAACACACTATTTTCTCTTTCAGCAGCGTTTCCAATAATTTACTCACCACCGAAGTTAAACTAACCTGCCTGTAGTTTTCAACCACATCCTTACTTCTGCTTTTGTGTAAAGGCACCACATGAGCCTTTCTCCAGTCCTTTGGCACCACTCCCGACTCCAACAAGGCATTGAAAAGGTCAGTCAGTGGAGCTGCTTGAATGTCCCCAAGTTCCCTCAGTATTCTAGGATGTATCCCATTCGGTCCCATCACTTTGTCTACTTTAAGTTGAGCTAGTTTCTCACAAACACAGTCTTCTGAAAATTGCTCAAGATGCCCCTCGCTTCTGTTCCTGTTTGTGGGTGTTTTCTGAGGTCCTGTTCCTGGTTCTTCATCTGTGAACACAGAACAGAAATATTTGTTAAGCAATTCCGCTTTATCCTTATCAGCTTCTACATATTCCTCCCCTTCATCCTTGAGTCTGACAATACCACTTTTGCCCTTCCTCTTCTCACTAACATATCTGAAAAATGTCTTATCCCCCCCCCCCCCCCATTTTATTGCATTGGTTATTTCTTCCTCTTTTTGAATCTTTGCCTTCCTGACTACTTTGCTAGCTTCTTTAAGTTTTTTCCATAGGAGAGAGGAAGAAAGAGAGACATTTTGGAGATTAGGATGAAAGAAAGGAAGAGATGCTGGACATAGGGGGTAGAAGGGAAGTTTGGAGGAGATGCTGGACTTGAGGCTTAAAAGAGAAGATAGGGGAGATGCTGGACATAGAGGGTAGAAGGGACGAGAAGGGGAGATGCTGGACATACTGTAAGAAGTTGAAAGGAGAGATACTGGACATTGGGGGGGGGGGTGGAAGGGCAGATTCTGGACACAGATGTAGGGAAGAGAAGAGAAATGCTAGATATAGTGGGCCGGGTGGGTGGGGGGGAGATGGAAAGCTATAGATAGATATTGTTAAAAGAGAGAGCTTGAAGACTAGATGATGAGAAGGAGGGTTAAATCTGAATGGGCAGAGAGGAAGAAAAAGAAAGGGAAGACAGCTGAAGATGAAAGATTAGTATCAACGATAGATATAGGGGAGAAAGTGAAAAAGACAGGAAGAGAGAAAAGAAATGGCAAATGGCCATGGGGCCCTGGAAACCAAATTACAGGGACAGGCAGAGAAAAGAAGAATCAGAAACGGAACCATGATTAGAAAAATAAAATCACCAAATAGCAAAGGTAAGAAAACTATGGGGAGACTGTTCCTTGGCGGCGGCTAGCTGCCGATGCCGCTGAACTCTAAACCTGGATATTTAATGCTGGAGCCATATCTAGGCCTCAGCACTGAATATCTGAGTTGGCCAGATTGCCAGAAAGCTAACTGGGAAGCAGCAATATTCAGCTACTGCCCGGTTAGTTTCTGCAACAAAAGTTAGGCCAGCCTTTATTGTGTCTGACTTTTGCCACCTATCAGTAATTAGGCAGTGGTGCAATATTGCCACTGCCTGGTTATCGACATATGCCGCCCCAGAACTCTCCCTGGCAGGCCCTATGTTAACCTGTTAGCACTGAGGTGTGCAGTGCAATACCCACGGATTTTCAGTGGCCCTAAGGGGTCATTCTGTCCCGTGAATAGCGGGGATGGATGTCCCATTGTGATGTCCATCCCCGTTATTTGTCCCTCTGCCAGCCCTGTCAATACCCTCCCCTTACATACAGTGGGTTTGTACGGGGAGGCCTAGATTGGGACTGGAGGGGGCATTCCGGAGACAGAGCGAGGGCGGGGCATGGGCGGGCCATGACCCTGAACGTACAGGGCTAATTCAGAGGTTGTCCTTCTACATCCAGGGCATCTAATCTAGATGGGGGACTAATGCCACCTCAGAGGTGAGGGGGCACAGGGGTTTCCGCGCAGCCTGACCCAGACCTTGGAGGGCTGGATCAGGGGTTGGGCTGCAGGGAACAGGCATCAAGCTTTGGTGGTCCAGGATTGTGAATGGCATCCCGTCACCATGGCATCGCGACTTGTCAGACGGCTGCCTGGGTGAGAATTTTTCACAGTCTTGGCAAGTGCATATATCTATATGATTTGCAAGGTATTGTGGGCAATGTAGTTCATTCACACCAGACACAGCTGCTGACAATAATTTAGTTGTGCTCTTGGGTAAAGCCAATAAGATATTTATTTATGGGGTTATTTCTCCCAACACAGATATGCTTGGTAGCACATAAATTAGGTAACTTGCTTTCAGTGTTAACTTGGAAAAACAAAGTCAAAATCAGGAAAACAACAAATGAAAAGCTACAAAGCAAGAAACAAACTGTTCTTTTCAGGTTAACTTCTGATTACTTCCCACATAAATTCAGAAATGATTCTCTCCTAGCTCACAAGCAATTAGGTAAGGCTTAATTGCTAGCAGTCACCAGCTGAAACCCCTTAGCTGGCTTGCCTTCCACTGTGTGGGTCAAATCCTGCTTCAGGAGCTTTTCTGAGTAGATTAAAGAACAAATTTGTATTTCTTTGTGATGGTTGCTGTACTTTATAACAGAAAGTTACCAACGGAGTTTAGATAGAGAGCAGTCCATATACTTGTTTCCCTGCTGTCTTTCAAGGTTATAGCTAGGGCATAGATCAGTGTTCATACCTGAGCTTCCATTGCTGCTAGAGTTCCTCTCTATATAGCCTGGCCAGTATGTAGTCCAGTTCTTATGTCCAGCCTTCCAATCCAGATCCCTGGATACTGGATCTCTCTTCACATACCTTCTGGCACAGGTCTTAGGGTCCCTTCCACGTGCAGCCGTCTCCCTCACAGGTAGCCTCTGGTGATTCCTAGCTCTGCAGCACCATTCCTCTGGCTTTCCCCAGTCCAATGGTGTATGCTGGCCCTTGGAATACCTCCCAGTATACGTACTGCTTTGGACTCTTCTAGACCTCTCAAAGGCTTTTCTCTTCCTTCTTCCAAAGGCTCTCTTTCCCTCTCTGTCCGTCCGGTTTGGCTTCTGCTTCTGATGATCCTTCAGATGAAACTGATGATCAAACTCAAGCTGATTCTCAGGATACTGAGGACAATTCTCTGGATATCCAAGGTGATCATGAAGATGGTCATCTGTAGAATATACTCTACTCTTATTCTGCCTTGATGAGTGCTCCTCCCTAACACAGCGCAGCTGTGCTGAATCAGGCCCTGCCCTTTGAGATGAGTGCTTAGGGATTACCTCATAGCCCTTTGGATTGAACACACGTTTTCTCACTTCAGCTCCTCTCATGGCTGTTGGAAACCTGGTGCATTCTGGGACTGGTAGTCTTTTATGGCAAAATTCTGTTTTCTCATTTCTACCAGCACTGACAGGTTGCTTGTTCAGAGACACTTCACCTTTTCTATAGCCCCTTCCTGAGCTATGATAAGCTTCCTTATCACATACCCCCCTGCTTAAGTTATTACGGACTGGTTTAACTGGTGAAACTTCTTTCCTACAGTCCGTAATACCTACGAGAGTGTTCTCTTTTGAAGCTCACTTACTTCCTGACTGGCTTCAGGGTCATTATTATTTACAGGCCTCTCCTTCCAAGACTTAAGTACATTAATATGGTAGGTCTGCCTACGCCCTCTTGCATTTTCTACCATATAAGATACTGGGCTCACTTGTTTAACAACCTTCCATGGCCCTTTCCACTGTACTTCAAATTTTGGGGCAGTTCCTGCTACTTGAACCAAAACCTTTTCACCAATGCTTAATTGGCGGCTTTTGGCCTTCCTATCATACCACCCTTTCTGGCGCACTTGACTGTCCTGCAGGTTCCTCTCAGCAACCTGCGAGGTCCTTTTCAAACGTGCTCTCAAGTCACGTAGAAACTGTGGCACTTCCTGACTTCCTGGTTCAGGATCAATCCATTGTTCCCTCAAAATATCTAACAAACCCCGTGGAGCCCTACCATACATCAATTCATATGGAGTTACACCTAGGGATACCTGAATTCTTTCCCTGCAGGCATATAAGGCAAAGGGCAATAACATATCCCATTCTTTTACCTCTCCTGCTAACCCCCTTCTCAACATTTGTTTGAGAGTTTGGTTGAATCTCTCCACCAAACCGTTTGATTGTGGATGGTAGGCTGAGGTTTTCACGTGATGAATGCCAAAGGCATCCCAGACCTGGGCCAAATATTTGGATACAAAATTGGACCCTCGGTCAGTCAACACCTCTCTTGGGAATCCCACTTCACAAAACAATTTTACTAGCTCTAAAGCTATGGTTTTTGCAGAAACATTCCTCATTGGTATGGCCCAGGGAAACCTTGTTGCCTGATCTACCATAACTAGGATGTATTGGAAACCTCAGGGCGTTTTGACTAATGGGCCTACAATATCCATGGCAATGCGTCCAATTGGGTCTGTGATAATTGGCATGGGGATCAATGGCACCACCGGTGGGTGAGCCGCTGTAACTCGCTGACACGCTGGACATGCAGCACAAAACTGGGCAGTTTCTTTGAAGATACCTGGCCAGTAAAAACGCATAAGTATTTGATCCAGCGTTCCTTGCATTCCTTTATGACCTCCCACTGGATGATCATGTGCTAGTCTAAGTACTAGCCCTTTGAAAGTTGTGGGTACCACCAATTGTTTACGAATGGTCCCATTCCTGGGGTCCTGACTCTCTCTATATAATATGTCATTATCTAGTCTGAATCTGGGCAATTCCTCCCTGACCTCCTGAGCATACTTAAAAGCTCGGGTGAGAGCTTGATCAGCTCGCTGCTCTTGTGGAAAGTTAAGAAACTTTGCCACCAACTCAGCTGGCACCCAGGGTAAACTTTGACCAGCTAACATCTCAGCCCTACCCTGTGCTCTGCAAAGTCTCTCACGCCGCTTTTGTGCTTTCAACTTTCTTACTTTACCAGATGATGGGGTTATTAAATCATCATGAGAGGGTAAGTCTCCTAATAACTCTGCCTGCTCCCCCTCCTCCTTCTGCTGGCTCTCTACCTTAGCCTGCGAGCGGGTGGATACAAGGCCCCTCTTATTACCCATAGTTTGGCCTTCTGGAAGCTGAACCATCTTTTTAGCTAGGGACTGAGGACTTCCAAAGAAAGGCCCGGGAGCTATTTCCATTATTAAACCTTCTCCCTCCTTCTTTCCTAGCCCTTCCACTAGACCCTGCTTAAATCTTGGCTAGTCCTTTCCTAGAACCAAATCAAAGGGTAGCCTAGGCACCACTGCTACCAGGACTTCCTCTTGTTCCCCCAGGCACTTAACCTTTAGCCTACAGGTGGGATGTGATGTTGCAGCACCATGAATGCACCCGATGTGAACTTGGCTTTCAGGGGTTCTAGGCACAAATCCTTCTTGGGCCTCTATTCTCTGCCAAAGCCTTTCTGACATCATACTCTGGTCTGCCCCAGAGTCTAACAAAGCATTTATGGTAATTCCTTGCACATCAACCATCAAAAGAAATCCTTCCTTGGGCTGTTCTAACTCCACACCCATTAAGCTAGTGTGTGACTGGCATCCTTTTTCTAAGTGTCCCCATTTTCCACACTTGAAACATTTCTTTTCACTCCCCTGTGTCATCTGGTTTGGCACAGTACATTTATTTTCAGAAATACTTTTAACTATTTTCTTTTCTGATACAGCACATCTTGCCTCAGCACCTATCTTCAGAGGGCCACCCATTCTATGGCAAGCCTGCGTGGCTCCCAAGAATCTCTCTGCTAGCATGGTTGCCTCTCCAAGATTTTGGCAATTTTGCTGTATAAGGAAAGTGTGCATATCTTTAGGCACCCCAGACATAAATTGTTCAAGCATTATAATATCTAATAACATTTCTACCGTCTTTTGCTCAGGCTCCAACCATTTTACAGCTAAACCTCTGATTCTCTGACTCAGAGCCCTGGGTGTTTCACCCACTCTCAATGTAACAGCTCTAAACATTCGCCTATACTCTGAAATAGACAACCCTAGGCGATCTCTAATAGCAGCCTTTACATCCTTATAATTCAAAGACTGGGCTGCTGGCATTGCTCTATAAGCTGCAAGCGCCTCTCCAGTTAATGAGGCTGCCAGCCTTACTGCCCATTGGGTCTCTGGCCATGCTAATGCTTGTGCCACTCTTTCAAAAGACTCTAGAAAATCATCAACATTATCATCTGGAGTTAGCTTCCCAAAACTAAATGCCCCAATCCCTTGATTGAGTCCCACACTGTCCACATGTGGTGTACCAGTATTTACTGCTGGTCTTGCATCTGTTCCACTTTGGTTCTGCAGCTGAACTAGGGCTTGCACCAGATCAAGCACTGGCCTCTGCTGGTCCATTAAGGCTCTCATAGCAGTGTCCTGAGCCTGCTGTGCTAGCTCCTGCTGCCTGCTGAACTGGGCTGCCATCCACTGAGCTAGTTCCTTTGAATCCATCTTGAACCCTGTAAGAAAATACAAAGAAAAAAAACACAGTGCACCACCTTCCAAACAGGTGTTTTTTTCTACACTCTTTTTTTTCAATTACCCCTGTGCCTTACTCCCATCCACCACTAGACATGCCTAGGTACTTTTTACCTTATGCCAGTGATGAATCCAGCTCTGCACAGGGTCTTTTCCTCCTGGGACATCCACTTCTCCTCCAAAGTGCAGTTGAGGGAAAATCTTTTTTTTCCAGCTTTAAACTTGAACTGTAGTTGTAATCCTCAGCAAGTAAATCCCCTTTGTGCAAAAGCAATCTGAAAAACTACGCCATTTGTCAGACGGCTGCCTGGGTGAGAATTTTTCACAGTCTTGGCAAGTGCATATATCTATATGATTTGCAAGGTATTGTGGGCAATGTAGTTCATTCACACCAGACACAGCTGCTGACAATAATTTAGTTGTGCTCTTGGGTAAAGCCAATAAGATATTTATTTATGGGGTTATTTCTCCCAACACAGATATGCTTGGTAGCACATAAATTAGGTAACTTGCTTTCAGTGTTAACTTGGAAAAACAAAGTCAAAATCAGGAAAACAACAAATGAAAAGCTACAAAGCAAGAAACAAACTGTTCTTTTCAGGTTAACTTCTGATTACTTCCCACATAAATTCAGAAATGATTCTCTCCTAGCTCACAAGCAATTAGGTAAGGCTTAATTGCTAGCAGTCACCAGCTGAACCCCTTAGCTGGCTTGCCTTCCACTGTGTGGGTCAAATCCTGCTTCAGGAGCTTTTCTGAGTAGATTAAAGAACAAATTTGTATTTCTTTGTGATGGTTGCTGTACTTTATAACAGAAAGTTACCAACGGAGTTTAGATAGAGAGCAGTCCATATAAACAGGATCCTCATCTGCTATTATTCCCCCTTGTTCAACAAGCATGGGTTCAATATCATGGATTGGCACAGATGAATCTCTCAATAAGAACATAAGAAATGCCATACTGGGTCAGACCGAGGTCCATCAAGCCCAGTATCCTGTTTCCAACAGTGGCCAATCTAGGTCATACGTACCTAGCAGTTTCCCCAAAAGACACAGGTTCTGCAGTGCTTGTACTAGGCCAAGCATTGATATCCTGGGTCCCTTTTTAATAGTGGTTTATGGACCTTTCCTCCAGGAACTTGTCCAAACCTTTTTTAAACCCAGCTATACTAACAGCCCTTACTACATCCTCCGGTAACAGATTCCAGAGTTTGATTACACTAAGAGAGACGAAATATTTTCTCCTATTTGTCTTAAATAGTTTACCCTGTAGCTTCATTACATGCCCCCTAGTCCTTCTATATTCTGATAGCGTAAACAATTTATCCACGTTTATCCGTTCCACTCCATTCATTAATTTATACACCTCTATCATATCTCCCCTCAGCCGCCTCTTTTCTAGGTTAAAGAGCACTAACCTTTTTAGCCTCTCTTCATAGGAGTAGCCTTCCATCCCCTTCACCAATTTGGTGGCTCTTCTCTGTACGTTTTCTAATAACTCTATGTCCTTTTTAAGATACGGTGACCAGAATTGCACACAATATTCAAGGTGCGGTCGTACCATGGAGCGATACAGAGGCATTATAATATCCTTTGTTTTATTCTCCATCCCTTTCCTTATGATACCTAGCATTCTATTTGCTTTCTTGGCCGCCGCTGCACACTGGGCGGAGGGTTTTAACATGTTATCCACGATGACTCCTAAATCTTTTTCCTGGGTGGTGGTTTCTAATGTGGAGCCTTGCATCTTGTAACTATAGTGTGGGTTGTTCTTTCCTAGGTGCATAACTTTGCACTTGTCCACATTAAATTTCATCTGCCATTTGGATGCCCAGTCTTCCAATTTATCCAGATCCTCCTGCAGTTTTCCACAATCCTCTTGGGTTTTAACAACTTTAAACAGTTTTGTGTCATCTGCAAATTTGATTACCTCACTAGTTATTCCCTTTTCCAGGTCATTTATGAATATGTCAAAAAGTAGCGGACCCAGTACAGATCCCTGGGGTACTCCACTATTCACCTTTTTCCATTGGGAATATTGGCCATTTAGCCCTACCCTCTGCTTTCTATCTTTTAACCAGTTCCCGATCCACAATAGTACACTGCCTCCTATCCCATCCAATGGAGCATTTTCAGGAGAATACTTGTTTCCCTGCTGTCTTTCAAGGTTATAGCTAGGGCATAGATCAGTGTTCATACCTGGGCTTCCATTGCTGCTAGAGTTCCTCTCTATATAGCCTGGCCAGTATGTAGTCCAGTTCTTATGTCCAGCCTTCCAATCCAGATCCCTGGATACTGGATCTCTCTTCACATACCTTCTGGCACAGGTCTTAGGGTCCCTTCCACGTGCAGCCGTCTCCCTCACAGGTAGCCTCTGGTGATTCCTAGCTCTGCAGCACCATTCCTCTGGCTTTCCCCAGTCCAATGGTGTATGCTGGCCCTTGGAATACCTCCCAGTATACGTACTGCTTTGGACTCTTCTAGACCTCTCAAAGGCTTTTCTCTTCCTTCTTCCAAAGGCTCTCTTTCCCTCTCTGTCCGTCCGGTTTGGCTTCTGCTTCTGATGATCCTTCAGATGAAACTGATGATCAAACTCAAGCTGATTCTCAGGATACTGAGGACAATTCTCTGGATATCCAAGGTGATCATGAAGATGGTCATCTGTAGAATAAACTCTACTCTTATTCTGCCTTGATGAGTGCTCCTCCCTAACACAGCGCAGCTGTGCTGAATCAGGCCCTGCCCTTTGAGATGAGTGCTTAGGGATTACCTCATAGCCCTTTTGATTGAACACACGTTTTCTTTTTTTTTTTTTAACTTTTATTTTCATTTTGCAAAAAACAAAAGAAACAACACACCAAAGGAGACAAAACAAGTATACAATAAAAGAAAAGGTAAACCAATTACCCACCACCCCCACGCTTCTTCTCTAGCTGATTTATGTCAGCATGTGAGCGTTCCAAACAACAGTGATTATACATCAAAAACAATCAAAAGAGTATCTGCGATACAGAATAATCATGGGACAAAGATATATACAAATTTAGACAGTCAGATGATTTGCTAATAATTTGCCAGCACGATTATTTTCCCGATAATATAGCCCTTGTTGTGATTCAATATTTTTAACAGCAGCAGTGTACAAAAGCTGATTGTATTGAAAACGCAAGCGTTGTAAACGGAGAGTAAAATACATGGGGTCAGTACGGGACGTGAGGAGACGCTCCCCAGCTTGTATCTGCTGCTCTAGAGTCAGTAAATGCTGCTTTCTTTGTTTCCCCTGCCGAATTTGATAGCTAGTTATTAGTTGAGCGGATAGATGCTTTAAAACCCTCCCACCAAGCCCAGCTCGCTGTGTCATGGGGTGAGTTAAAATGAAAAATAATCTTGGATAGCGGCCTTTATATCAACCTGAAAAATCTTTTTGACCCAGTAAGGATCTATCAAAAAACCAAGCTCGGGGGAGAATCGTCCCGCGCAGTGACATGTAATGATAAAGATATGGCAGCATGATCTGAAATATGGAGAGGATGAGTCCTAGTCATGTCTACTTGAGGAATCAATGCTATGGAAATGAAAAAGAAAACTAATCTAGAATGGGAGTGATGGTGGTCAGAAAATAAAGTGAACAATAACTCGGAGGGATGAAGCAGCCTCCAAATATCTACCAGCGCAAGATCTTGAATCAGAGCTTTTAGGGTTGCAAGACTCTTGTGTGGAATACTCGTTATAGGAGGCTGTATATCTATCAGAGGGTCTAACTCTTGATTATAATCACCACCAAGTATTAATGGAGTATTGGCAGAGGCCTGTGCCAACTGCGCAATACTTGCATAGTAAGCAGGGTTGTCCACATTCGGGGCATAAATGCAAATACATGTAAATTCACTATCTCCAACCTTAAGATGTACACGGGCCCATCTACCCTCCTTGTCAGCGCTAGTATCAATTACAGTAGCTTGCAAAGATTTCTTAACCAGAATGGGCTACCCCGCACCGTTTGGAAACGGCGGGAGAATAGGCAGCCACCATGTAAGGCTTAACATTGAGTTTCAGTGTTTCAGCAGAGTTTAAGTGCGTTTCCTGAAGAAAAAACGCTAAATCAGCATGCTCATGGCTAAGATAGCTAAGGATTTTCTTTCTTTTGATTGGACTATTAATGCCCTTTACGTTGAGTGATAAGATTTTACATAAGGCCATTCAGACAAGTTAAAAATTCTGAGCATGATAGCGCACATAATTTCACAATGTCCCTCATATTGACTGTATCTGGCTGTACATATGGCATAAAAGAAAATAAGCTTAGATAATACAATGAAGCGCCCCACATTAAAAAGAAAAAAACCGCAGCGCGGGGGTAGCGGTAGAGAAGAAGCAGAACCCCAAAAATTACTGGCGACCATGTGTCTGCGGGGAGAAGCCCCAGAGAAGGCCAAAATTGAAAAAACACATAACCTGTAGGACTGTGCGTGCTCCGAATCCGACCGAGGCACACATCATGGAGGGATAGGAGGACCAAAAAACAAAAAAAAGTCATAGAAAGAAAGAAAGAAAGTCCAGGTAGTCTCTGTGCTTGACTATGACCGCCGCATCGGGCCCTTCAAAATGGGCGGACAGAGCCGGCAAATAAAAGTCCAAGTCGTTGGATTAGCGCATCTGCTCTGCTTCTTTGGAGTCTAAAAATGTTGATAGTAGATCAGGATCTTCGAATGTCCTGGTTTGGTTGTGGAGGAGTCACTCGGAGCTTCGCGGGATACAACAGGCCAAAGCGAGCCTGTAGCTGTTGAAGTCGAGGGCGAAAAGCAAGGAGTTTCTTCCGGCGGTCAACGGTAGGCTTTGCCAAATCAGGAAGAAGGAGACTTTGTGACCTTCAAATTCCAAATGATGGTTCGCCCGGGGCAGCATTTAAAATTTGTTCCACTTGTTGATATCGTAGCAAGCGAAAGATAATAGGCCGGGGGGTCGTTCGGTTGAGCGCCATATGGGTAGGAACACGGTTTGTGCACGATCGATTTCCAGTTCTTTATAAAAGGTGATCTTCAGCAAGGAGGGAAGAGTTTTTGAGCAGGAATTCTCTCATATCTCCCGCTCCACCCCCTCCGGTATTCCAATGAGCCTCACATTGTTGCGACGGGCCTCGATTATTGCTATCTTCTAACTCCTTTTGAAGATTCTGTATCTGGCGCTCAGCCTTGTCCAGTGTGCCCAAGCGCACCGCGTGCGAGTCGAGGAACCCCGCCATATTGTCCTGCCGTAATGAGAGACTTTCAAGTCGGTCCTGGAGCACTCCAAAGTCTTCTCGCATGGCTCTAAGCGCTTCTCCATTGGACTGCACCAATTCCTTCACGCCGCGTATTTCCTCTAAAATCTCCAGGTGCATTTCGGGGTTATCCCGAAATGGAACCATATTCTGTGGGGAGGACACCTCTGTTTTGGAGCGTTTTCCGTGAGAAGAAGAAGGAGACCCGAAGTCCAAGCGCGCTGGTTTATGGGCCGCCATCCCCCCCCGAGGTACCCCGGTCAGCCCGGAGCGAAATAGTAAGTTTGTATAGGTATTAAGTCAGGATTCTAAGTAGGCCTCTCGGGAGCTTCAGCGCGAAGCGTCTCACCCGCTGGACATCAGGCTCCGCCCCCCCTGAACACACGTTTTCTCACTTCAGCTCCTCTCATGGCTGTTGGAAACCTGGTGCATTCTGGGACTGGTAGTCGTTTATGGCAAAATTCTGTTTTCTCATTTCTACCAGCACTGACAGGTTGCTTGTTCAGAGACACTTCACCTTTTCTATAGCCCCTTCCTGAGCTATGATAAGCTTCCTTATCACAGACTCTATTCACGGTACCAACTGAGCTAGTTGGGTAGTTGCTGGGATGCATGGCCAGACAGAATCGGGAGTCCAAAGGACAACAAATCTACCCGTAGGCAGGGGCAGGAACAAAAAATACAGGTGTGCCAAGACATTGGTAGGTAAAGCAACTTTTAATAAACAACTCCAACATGTTTCAGCTGACACCTTCTTCAGGGGGATCAAATAAAATAAAAAAACATACCAAAGATCATAACCATATAATATATAAATAAAAACATTCAATCAATTAGTAAACTGTACAAACAAATAGTCATAACAAAATTTTTAAAAAAGTGTTAATATTTAAAAAACATAGACAGCTAAACATAAAATTAACTAAACTATGCAAAACATGTCTCACCAAGGGGTGCGAAAGAGAGGGACATGGAGGACCACAAGTGAGACCCATATTTTATCCATATAAAACATATGCTTTACAGTCTGAATCATTTATTGGTTGATCTGTTCTGAATAGCAAATGCTGAAAGCTTATACTTAAGTAGTCGTATAGCTAGAAAACATACTAACATGGAAGAAAAAATGTTTTGAGTACCCTAGAATAGTGAGATCTAAAGCTATATGTGAGAACCAGGAGGACATAATAATGAATGGTTTAAGCAGAAGACTTACTCAGTGGCTGCTAGCACAAATAAGCAACCAGGCAAAGTATATAGAGTAATCACCAACGTAGGCATTGTGACGAGGAGAGTTGCCAGGAGCAGATGGAAATAGAAGAAAACAATATTTGTACCTTTAAAATGAGTGACAGACCAGCTTTGCACAGACTTTGCAAGGCAGGCATGAAAAAAAATCCTGTCTCTGCTGAGGCTAAGCCACACCCAAGCTCTGACGTGGGGGCAGGCTTGGGCACTGATTGTAAACACCTGTGCAGAGGCAAGGGAGTGGCAGGCAAGAAACGGTTTTAAAACCTGAAGCAGACCAGAAAGAGAGATCCTGGGGAGAGGAGAAAGCCTTCAAGGAGAAAGGATTCCAGGAGAGATTCCAGGAAGGAAGGAGTGGAGAAAGGCATAGGAAGGCTGACTTCCAGCTGCTGAATGAGGCCAGTAAGAAAGGAAGCAGTCTGTGTCTGGAAAATGCTCCTAAACTTGAAGCTAGCAGACGGTTAGCTGGAAAACTTACAGACGGGGTGGAACAGGTTGCAGTACCTAGTGTTCAAGAGCCACTGCTGAGGACTTCAACTGCTAGAAGGTGGGTGGATACGCTTGTCTGGGGAAAGAGCCAGAACTCACCTGAGAGCAAAGAAGCTAAACCTAAAACACTAGAGACGTTAAGGCAAGTGTTCCCAGGGAAGAAAGCTCACTCTCTCAATATAATTGATCCTTATCAGAAAGAACAGCTATGGAGCGAATTTCAGAAGTTCTTACAGGACAGGAAGCCTGAAGAAGTTTTTGAAACCATAGAAAGGGATAAGCATTCTGTTGCCCAAGAGGATATGCAAATCGATTCCTTTGAGCCAGAGTCTAACCTGGGGGAATCCCCAATGGATTCCTCTTTTTGTTTGAAAGAAAAATAGACGCTGGTAAACAGGGCTCAAAAAGAAAAGCAAAACGTGGTGAGAAGCAATGTTTGCCTAACTCTGTAACTGATAAGAGTTTTTTCTGAAGCAAAGAAGGTTTTGTTGTTTAACCAAGAGTTTTGAAAAGTAAAGCAGCAGTTGTTAGAAGAAGAAGTTAATCTTTTGTTTGAATGAACACAAGAGACTACGACGTGCATGTTAACTTGTTTGATGAGAACAGCTGCCAGTGTTAGAAAGACTTTTGTTCAGTTTTCTTTAGTTTCAGTTGTACATGTTTTCCTCTTATGTTTGGAGAAGTATCCTAATGCCTGCGTTCTGAATTTAATGCTTATGAAAATCCCACAAAATAAATATTCTTGTTTGCCTTAACCCACGGTTTCACACTACTTTTGTCCTTGGATAAGAAAGCCAAACTACAAGTCCCAGAATTCCTTACTGGAGACAGACACAGTAAAGCTTTATATAAGGACATAACAAGGCGGCCCTATGCCTGTAAGCCCTAGGGCCCAGGCTAGGGTATCACAAAATCTAACATGAGAAGAAAATCACTATATTAATGTCATAAATTTGCAAGAGAACATCTACATAATATCCCAAAGAAGATAAAAAGGAAAGGAGTAACTTGCCTTATAAACAGCACTCACCACATCTATGGAATCACCACAATACCAGCATTACATATCACCCACTCACACATCTCAATGCAGCACCTCAAACTCATGCACGTCACATTCCCAGACTGATCACTCGCAATCACACCTTCCCCTCCAACCACCATGAGAAACTTATGCAGTGCCGCATAACTCATTATATTGTTGCATAAAGTAGACTGTATTTATTCATCGTGTCTCCTTGTTAAGGGACTGGTTATTTATACCCTATTTTACCTGTTATACCTGCTTAATGCATACCCAAGTTTAATTTTCCTGTTTAATGTATACCCAAGTTATTATACCTGTTTCACTGTAAGCACAAATCACGAAATTGAGATGTGCAACTCTTATGTTCATTGTAAACCGCACTGATGTCGAGTAGCGCGGTATAAAAGAGACTGCAAATAAATAAATAAATAAATAAAAGAGCTCTCTGAATGGAAGGGAATTTAAAAAGCAAAAAACGGCACTAAAATGCAAGGTCAAAGGTTTAGAGGAAACTAACTTTTTTTATTCCTATAAGTCTTCATTTGATAACCATTTTTGGGTGCCACCAATGTGAAAAGACAGAGAAAGTGAATTGCACAAAACAAAGTGAAACTATAGGGAAAACTTAAAAGACTTTAGAAAGAGGCACCTGAATATGCAAATATGAACATGTAAATGAGGCCACATGGAAGCAATTGCGGAGCAGAACAAAATGTCACATGTTAGGACTTAACTAAAATGAATAAAATTGCATAATCCGCTGATTTCAAAAGAATGAAGGACTGCGGTTCCACCCAGCTTCATATAAAATTAATATACTCAAAGAATGTGTGTAAACGTGTTTTTTTTAAAGAGGTCAGCAGCCAAGAGTTCTGATACTGTTCAAATAAATACAATGTTAATTGATCACTAAAAGTACCGGCCTTAGTCGCAGGTCTATCAAAGCAGTAACTGAACCGTATCATGGTACAATTTTAAACTCCCATCCAAAATTGGATGGGCAGGTCTATCAAAGCTGTAACTGAACCATGTCATAGTATAATTTGAACACACAACTCAAACCTGAGTGGATAAAAAATAAAAATAAGCATCTAGCCAAGGGGAAGAAAATAAAAAAGGGGAAGCACAATAAAACGTGAAGGATCTAAAAAAGGGATACTAACTACCTGTTAGTGATAGCCACGTTGGTAATGAACTGATAGACTGCACTACCAACCGGTGCAACTTAAGCACACCACCTTAAAACTGGGTGAATAAAAGTGGTACATAAAAACAGCAAACAAAGCAAATAACTAAAAATCACATGGTTTACAGTTGTATTGCAGTAAAGGTTTAGATGGCACCCTGGCATAACTAATGCATGCTACTCTCAGGAATAAAAATGGAAAGGGAAAAAATTACAACTGTGTATATAGGAATGCTAAACTTAGCACACAGGTGATACTAAAGGGTACTGCACCACAAAACAACCCATAAGATATGCCATACTGGGTCAGACCAAGGTACATCAAGCCCAGTATCCTGTTTCCAACAGTGGCCAGTCCACTGAAAAGTCCCTTATTCAGAATATGGTTCAATGAGCCAGCTTCCAAGGGTGTAGGTCAACTAAAAAATAAATAATAATGAGAGGGACAAAAACCATGATAATACAGACTAAAAAAAGAGTTTGCAGTGGAATCAGGTTCCCCGTTTCCACATAAATATGATAATGGTAACAAAATTTTAAAAAATAAAACAGTAAAAAATTAAAAATAGTGATAAAAAATATAAAAATGGTGATAAAAAGGATAATTACAAACAAGAAATAATTTAAAAAGGGGGAGGAAGGGAAGGGGTAAGAATGAGGGGAGGGGAGGAGGAGGGGGGAAGGAGAGGAGTCAGGAGGAAGAAAAGAAGAGGGAAGGGGGCGGAGGGGGAAAGAGGACGGAGGCTTGTGGAGAGGGGAAGAGACATTGAAAGGGGGAGGGAGGAGGAGGAAGAGAGGGGAGGGGGCAAAGGGGGGAGAAGGGAGGGGAAAAGAAACAGAGCATATGACAGCTGTGGGTAACAACTGTAAAGATAAAGAATAAATAATATGTTACAAATATAAATTATATAAAAAGGCAAGTAAAAGTAATCATAAAAATGTGTGATCATAAAAAAATGGAAAAGTCATATGCTAGGTTTAAGCCATAGGGATGGACGGTATTTAAAGTAAAAATGAATCTTTGTTCTAGACAAAGCAATAAGTTGTCCAAGCCTCTTCCTCTCCAATCCGAATGAACAACTTTTAAAACCAAAAACTTCAGGTCTGTAAGATGGTGCTAATGGGACATCCAGTGACTGACGTGTGATTTGTCACTGAGCTGCCTTCATATATTGCTCTTATGTTCAATAATTGTGTTGATCGACCGTCTTGTCTTCCCCACATAAAGAAGATTACATGGACAGATAATAAGGTATATTAGATTTGAAAAATCTTCCAAAAAGAACTTCTTCTCAGTCACTGGATGAATAAAAGCCCCTCTGGTTACCTGGACATTCAAACACACTGAGCAATTGCCACAGGCAAAATGTCCCCGAGCTTTAGGAATGATACTTGGTTTAGCCAAAGCGGAAGGGACCAAGTAATTGGCTAAGTTCTTATTCTTCTTATAGGCAATGGTTAGCTGCTTGGATTGTAATGCTGGGATTGATGCAAACAAATACCATTCTTTTCTTAAGATACAGGCTATGGATTTAGATTATTCCGAAAAGGAGAGAGCACAAACCACCCTATTTTCTGTAGTCTGTGGTAAAGCTTTTAAAATGCTGTGTTTTGGATATCCATGGTCTTTGAAACATCAGTATATAACCTGTGCTTACCATTCAAAATCACTCTCATTTGTACAGATCCTTCAAATACGCAGGAATAGACTCACCGGAAGATTGTATTTTAAAGATCTATTATGAAAGCTGGTAAAATGAAGCAAAGCATTCCTATCTGTGAGTTCTGAAAATAAATTAGTGACAAGACCATTTGGACCTTTTTGGATCAAAATATCCAAATATGATACTTGTTGGTATCTATAATCGTGTTCAAATTGGAGATCATCTAGACTATTGAGCCATTTAAAAAAAAACTTTAAAAGTTGTCCTCCATTCCATCCCAAATCATAAAAACGTCATCTATGTTCCTAAACCACATTTTTACCTGTTCTTTAAAAGCATGATTATTAAGATGACATTGTTCAAATGCGGACACGTGTAAGTTAGCAACATCCGGAGCCATAGACAAACCCATTGCAACCCCCTTTATTTGCTTATAAAAACTTCCCTAAAACAAAAATAATTTTCTGTCAGGACTAAAGTGGCCAGCTGGACAAGAAACATTCAATCAAAAACCCCAAACAAGGCAGACAAAAAACAAACAATACCAAACAAAAACAAAAGTGTGAGACAAAACACCCAGATGAAGTGAATATGATAGAGGAAAAAAGACCTCAGTAACCCTCCAGGTAGATAATGGAGGAAACGAGTCTAACACAAGGGAACAGGTCCCATAAATCATGAAAAGACTCTCTTTACATCAACGGTCAATAAAAAAACCTCTAACATATCACCCACTGGTAAAGCTCGAGCAAGGCAGAGAAAAAACAGCATTCAGCGTTAAAGAAATCAGCCAACAAGACTCAAAAAAAAGTCCAAACTTATCTGAAGTCAGGGCCTGAAGAGCAAATGTCCAATGAGCCCCGACATGAGCTCCGACACCAGATGACACCAGATGTTTCGCCTTACGGCTTCCTCAGGGAGCTGTGACATATGTGGAACTACGATGGAAAAAAGGAAAGCTGACCTGCAAAAAAGCAAACAATTATGTCTCACAACCAAAATCAAAAACAAAACACTGAGGAATTTACCCCCGGTAGGGCAAGCACAAAAACTTACTATAAATGCTGTGTGGAGTGATAAGCTATATCAGGGCACGGCAACGGCATAATCCCCAAAAAACAAAAAGACGCCAAGAAAAAAGAGAGCCATACGCATGCGTTTAAAAAGGCAAATCCTCATGACGTCAGGGGAAATCCTCAAGCCAAAAAACATCGAAACCAGAAAAACCACCGCTCCACATGATAGCCAATAGACAAAACCAAAAAAATTATGAAAAATTATGTCAAAACCAGAAAAATAACCCACCGACCCACCCAAAAAAACTTTGATCCAAAAATGAAGAGAATCACAGACAGTTCTTCCATTCTATAGACTCATTCAAACCATAAGGAACTACAGTGTTTAAAGAAAAAATCCATCGTTGCTCCAAACGGATTAAAATCTTGTTCAAATCACCTGAAGACAGAGCACACTGTGTGATGACTAGACATTTAAGATCCTCAAACACATGCCCAAAAACTTGAAAATGTTGGACCAAAGGTGCACCCTCCACTGCATGAGCAAGACGACTACGATGTTCTATCAGACGTGTCCTCAGGGTACGAGTGGTCTTCCCAATGTATGCTAAGCCACAAGGGCAGCGAAGCAAATAAACCACCCCAGAACTGCTGCAGGAGGTAGATTGAAACAGGCGATAAGAACGCTGGTTATGACAAAAAACTTGACAAGTCTCCATTATGGAGCAAACAGAACAATGTCCACAGCTTTGATGCCCTCCAGAAGGAAGAGATGTCAAGGATAATCTGCTGAACGTAGAGGGACAGAGTAAATCTTTCAAATTCAAGCTCTTGGTGTAAACTGATCGAATATTCTGTTGCCCCAAACCAGGAATTAGACGAAAAACATGTGAGTGTCGCTGAATGATCTTAGAAGCTGATGACTAAGAGGATTGTAACGTGTGACAAAATGCACAAAGGATGAATCCATCGATGCAGAACGATCACGGGGGTTCAATAACCATGCTCGATCATTAAAACGAGCTCTAGTGCGGGCTCTACGAACCAAAGGGATTGGATAACCTCGGTCCACAAAGGAAGCCTCCAACTGTTGAGATTGTGTCTTATAATCCGAAAGCAGAGTGCAATTGCGACGATAGCGAAGAAACTGAGCCAAAGGCAAGCTTTCTTTCAGTCGCTGAAGATGAGCGCTGTTGAAGTGAAGAAATGCCATACGATGCATTGGTTTGGAGTATACAGAAGTGACAAGCGTATCATCACGACGATTGATCAAGACATCCAAAAAAGAAATGGATGTAGCACTGCTATCTAAAGAAAAATGAAGATGTGGATCACAATGATTCAGCCAGATGTGAAAAGATGACAATTGATCGCTCGTACCATGCCAGAGTAGAAAAATGTCATTGATGTACCGCACCCAGAGTTTAATGAAAGATTGATAAGGACCAGCAGACAGCCATTGTTCCTCAAAACGTGCCATATATAAATTGGCAATCGATGGAGCCATGGTGGCCCCCATCGCAACCCCCTTAATCTGTTGAAAAAAAGAACCATCAAAGCAGAAAAAATTCTTTGTCATTGCTAGAGTTAACAGTTGAATAATGAAATCCACCTTGGGAGCACTGAGATCTTGCCGAGCAATCAAAGTTGAACGGCCACAGCTGGACAAGAAAGCATGTGGGCGTCCAAACCAGCTTAGGTCTGTTTAAGAGTTGTTTCCAATATCATAAAAGCTGCTCTCTGTGGTATATTAGTGTCAAGCGATTTAAAGTCTGTGGTAACCAATAGGAGATCCTGATAATAGTCCTGAAATTGATCTAAAAGCTGAATCATATGGGAAGAATCATATACATAAGTGGTACTTGTGTCACAAAATATCTTAAAAAAACATCTAAAAACTTGAAAAAAGAGAACCGATAGCAGAAATGATGGGTCGGCTTGGTGGGTTCTCCAAAGACTTATGGATCTTTGGTAAAATGTAAATGGTGGGAGTCATGGGATGTTTGACGGTCATAAAATCAAACTCTTTTTGTGTTAAATATCCAGCCTCTTTTCCTATATATAATAAAATATCAATCTTATGCTTCAACCACTCAATCGGGTCCATATATATTTTAAGATAAAAGGTAGTATCAGTGATCTGACGATACACCTCTTTCACATAGTCAGTTCGGTTTTGTAAAACAAGTGCTCCACCTTTGTCTGCTGGCTTAATAACAATGTTCGTATTAGTGGTAAGGCCCTCTAAGGCCTGTTTTTCGTTTTTTGACAAGTTATAGAATGTGCAAAACTTCTTTTTATTCAGGTCAGCTACCCTACTTAGCATGACTTTTTCAAATGCCTCTATAAGAGCATTCCCTGTATCCAAGAGGAACTTATTTAATTACAGAAGTGACTATTGTAGTGCATTGTGAATAGGGAAAAAAGTCAGCAATCTTTAATTTTCTAAAAAACGTAAATAGTTCAACTTGAGTGTTGAAAGAATCATGTCTACAAGAGGGGATGAAGGAAAGTCCCTTCTGCAGAACACAAATCTCTTTCTCATTCATTGTGTAGTTAGAAAGATTTAAAACACACACTACCTCTCCCAGTCAGTCTGGGCTCTCCCTCTCCCTCTGCCTGATTTGGGGTCGTATATCCTTTGGGGTGCCGTCTCCATTCTCTTGTGTTGATTGGAGGCTGCATGCCCTCCCCCTTTCCATAGGGCGTCCATGAAAAAATCCTGATTAGAGTTATGAGCAGCGGAGGAGGTGAATAGGGGAGCTGATGAATCCAGGGAGTCCTCTACATGACTTCCACTTTTCTTTCTATTGGGTTCAGAGCTACCTGCTGATTCATGTCTAACTTCTGATTTTGCTGGCTGATTCGTTTTGGCAGAATCTGTCTTGTTTTCGTGACTGACTTCTAAAATGGTTCTGTTTACTATTCCAATAGTAAACCAACTCAATTCTATAATCCTCCTCGTTCCTTCTGAACTTTTTAATTTTTTTTCTTTTTACTACTTTTTTGTATTCGGAAACATTTTTATCAAAGTCCTTTTTCATATTCTCGTAGCGGATATCGCTTTCCCTCAGTGCATTGAGTTCGGAATCAATGTCTGATAATAAAGTTTTCACCTTACATTTAGATGTCTGAATAAGTAAAATCACTATATCTAAAGCACATTTATTTAAAATTCTAGTCTAATCGACCATAAAAGATTCATCATCCGTATACATGCCAGGTGCTTTGTTATTCAAAGATCTCTTGGAATGATCTTGTGTCTGCAGTTCTCAAAGAGTGATAAGAAATGAATTTCGTCTGTTTCAGTCGCACTGTTGTTTCCCACTCTTCTTCAATGCCACATACTACGTGTGCTGCAAATCATTTTCTCCATAACTGAGGATCTCCTTCCAGGGGGAAAACATGTTGCTCATGAGCAAAGGAGTCCAAAGGAGAGCAAAACCACCCTCAAATAAAATAAAAAAACATACAAAAGATCACAACCATATAATAGTAAACTGTACAAATAGTCATAAGTAGTAAAAGAATAAAACCATATATTCGCCATTTTAAAAAAAAGTGTTACTATTTAAAAAACATAGACAGCTAAACGTAAAATGAACTATAAACCATGCAAAAAATGTCTCACCAAGGGTGCGAAAGAGAGGGATGAGGAGGACCACATGTGAGACCCATATTTTATCCACATAAGAAATATACTTTACGGTCTGAATCATTTATTTCCTTTTGATCTTCTTTGGGGTATTATTTAGATGTTCTCTTGCAAATTTATGACATTAATATAGTGATTTTCTTCCCCATGTTAGATTTTGATATTGGTGTTTACTCTATATACTTTGGCTGGTTGCTTATTTGTGCTAGCAGACGCTGAGTAAGTCTTCTGCTTAAACCATTTATTATTATGTCCTCCTGGTTCTCACATATAGCTTTATATCTCATTATTCTGGGGTACTCAAAACCATTTTTTATTCCATGTAAGTACATTTGCTAGCTATGGGATTACTTAAGTATGAGCTTTCAACATTTGCTATTCAGAACAGATCAACCAATAAATGATTCAGACCGTAAAGCATATGCCTGATTCTGTCCGGCAGAGGGTTGGATGTACATTAATGGACTTGGCCTCTAACCGTGTTAGTACCACTGAATATCCTGCTGAGCGGCATTTACACAGTTTGCAGGTCTGCCAACCATGTAAATGCCTTTGAATTTGTCCCCTACATTTATATTCAGTTTAGTTATTGGAATATCTTTGTATTGGGCATGTAAATCTGCTGTCTTTATATTTTGCACAATACAGGAGGAAATTCATCTCTTTCTTTCTTTGGGAACAAGCAGGAAGTCAGTCCTCACATATGGCTGACGTCGGTACCAACGGAGTCCTCGTGGAAGCATCGCCCCAGTTTTCAAAGAAAGCCTTTGGGAGATGCCACCACACATGCGTGGTCCCCTTCCCGCCCAAGGGTGCCATCTTGCTCATTCTCCTTTTTTCCACGGAGCCTTTCAGATGTTCATCTGGCTTGTCCCCAGAAAACATAGATTTTTTTTTCTTCTCTGAGTTTCATATTCGCCTCTGGTATCGCACCGGTACTCTTCCCGCCTGCCGACTTTGTTGCCTCGACGTTGAGTCGACGTTGAGTGAGCACATCTTTTTAGTTTTCGTTCTTTCTTTTCCTGGCGCCTTCGTGCCTTTTTTTCCCCACTGGCAGCCTGGAGAGTCTTTGACCTCGTAGGGGTAATTTTTCCTCCATGACTACCAGTGGCTTTACGAAGTGTGATCAGTGCTCCAAAATTATGTTCTTGACCGACACACATGACTGCTATCTCCGCTGCCTGGGGTCAGATCACGGCCCAGCAGCCTGTGATCTCTGCAAGAAGATGTCCAGTAAGGCCCTCAAGAGCAGCCAGCAGCATCTCGGGCAGAATCCTCCATACCTGAGCCTCGTCGTGGGTCCTCGGAAAGGGCATCCCCCTTGAGGAAGCCCAGGAAGAAGAAGAAGCCTTCGAAGGCGGCATCCCAGGATGGCTCTGACTGTTCGGGTGCCCCCCAGGCCCGGTTCCACAGTCTGAGATGCCAGTCTGAGGCATCAGAGAAGGAGTGGCTGGCCAAGGTCCCCCAGAAGGATCTGACTGCAGACTGGCCTCAGTCCCAGACACCATCCTTGTTGAGGATTCCCCTTCGGGGGAGCCAGAGTCGGTCCCGAGTTCCTTGGTGCCCGTGCCGAAGGCTGCGTTGCGGAGCTTTCTGGTCTGGAGTTCAGAATGGCAGCCCTGGAGTGCAGTTTGTCTGCCTCCATGGACAGCAGTGGGAGCTGTTGTCCGACACAACCGGTTCATCCGCCCCGACCACCAGGCCCTCGATGTCCAAGATGTCCCTGGAGGCCAAGCTGATCCTCGAGGTCCTTTGACCTTGAGTCAATCCTTGGCCAAGGTCGTGATCTGAGTCCCACTTGAAGGGACTGTGGTCATCCCCGGTAAGTCTGTCGGGCACCGGCCACATGGCATCGGAAGCCCTGTGGCCCGCAGAGCAGCTTCCTACGAGTCCTCCACGGTCTGCTCTGAGTGGGAGACAAAGGATGAGGAGTCCCCCGATACCCGTCACCACCATGATGTTCCATCTGACTCTCCCATCTCGGAGCCTCGACAGCAGTTTTCGCCCGAGGATATGGGTTTCCTTGATTTTGTCAAGGACATGTACAAGGCCCTGGTATTCCCCATGTAATTGTAGGAGGATCCTTGGGCAGATAAGTTGCAATTCCTCCAGTACGAGGCCCCACCATGGGAATCACTCACGGTGTCCTTCCCTCCCATCCTGGAATAGCTGATGCTTCGAATGTGGGAGGCACCGGCGTCGGTACCAGTGATGAGCAAATGTCTCAATTCGATGTATTGAGTCCGCCAGAACCCGGGCTTCCAGAAGTCACAACTGCTGCATAGCTCCATGTAGGTGTAGTCGGCCATGTGTCAGCAGAAAAGCCAGAAGATGCACTCCTCGGTGCCCTCCGGCAGAGAGGTCCACATCCTGGACGCCCTTGGCAGAAAGTGCTACCAGAGCTCGATGCTCATCAGCCGCATCCAGGCCTACCAACTGTACATGGGCATGTACCTGAGAGACTGGTGAAGGAACTCACCAGATTCTCAGCTGGTCTCTCCGAGGAACCTTTGCAGCGGTTCAAGAACCTGGTCAAAGCAGTACGTGAATGCTCCAAATTCATGTCTCAAGCGGCCTATGACGGGTTTGAGTCGACAGCTCGAGTAGCGGCGGCTGGCATTGGTGCATGCCGCCAAGCTTGACTACAGTCATCCAACCTCAAGCAGTGGGTTCAGGACAAATTGGTCGATCTTCCCTGCCAAGGAGAGAACCTCTTTGACAAACCCATGACCGCCAAGGCTGCCGAGCTGGAGACCATGACGAGGATCAGGTTCTCTAAAAAGACTACTGCCCCTCCCTGATGAAAGGGCTTGGGTAAAAAGCCCTTCTACTCAAGGAAAGGGGCTGCTTACAGAACCTACCCACCTTATCAGGCCTCTCCAGCTCCTCAACAGGGTCAGGAGGCCAAGGGACAAGGGCATGGTCCACGTAAGCAGAAGGCTCCGAACCCCAGGCACCGGCTCCGGCCCAGCCAGGGGGGAGCTTTTGACTTCTTGAGCATAGCCTCTCTACCCCAAGGAGATGAGCAGCCCATAGGGGGACGTCTGGCACTTTATGCCCAGAGGTGGGTGACCATCACCACTGATTCCTGGGCACTAAGAGTAGTCAGGGAGGGTTATCTCCTCCACCTGACTTAGACACCTCCCCCTTATTTCCCGGGAGAGCCCCTCAGGTCTCCCCTCCACCAGGACCTTCTTCTGAAGGAGTTGGCAGGTCTTCTCATGGACAAAGCGGTAGAACCGGTGTCCCACCATCTCAGGGGCAAGGGGTTCTAAACCCGGTACTTCCTCGTGCCATAGAGGACAGGGAGCCTAAGACCCATCCTTGACCTGCTCAACTTCAACAAATTCCTGGTGAGGGAGAAGTTACACAATGCAAGGTTCCACATTAGGAACTACCACCCAGGAAAAAGATTTAGGCGTCATTGTGGATAACATGTTAAAACCCTCTGCCCAGTGTGCAGCGGTGCCCAAGAGAGCAAATAGAATGCTAGGTATCATAAGGAAAGGAATGGAAAATAAAACAAAGGATATTATAATGCCTCTGTATCGTTCCATGGTGCGACCGCACCTTGAATATTGTGTGCAGTTCTGGTCACCGTATCTTAAAAAGGATATAGCATTATTAGAAAAGGTTCAGAGAAGAACCACCAAAATGGTAAAGGGGATGGAAGAATACCCCTATGGTTAGGGCTCTTTAACCTGGAAAAGAGATGGCTGAGGGGAGATATGATAAAAGTCTATAAATTAGTGAACGGAGTGCAACAGGTAAACATAGATTGATTGTTTACGTTATCAGAATATAGGAAGATTAGGGGACATGCAATGAAGCTACAGGGTAAACTATTTAAGACTAATAACAGAAAATATTTTTTCACTCAACGTGTAATCAAACTCTGGAATTTGTTACCGTAGGATGTAGTAAAAGCTGTTAGTGTAGCTGGGTTTAAAAAAGGTTTGGACAAGTTCCTGGAGGAAAGGTCCATAAACCATAATTACAAAGGGACCCAGGATATCAATGCTTGATCCAATACAAGCATTGTGGAACCTGTGTCTTTTGGGGAAACTGCTAGGTACGTATGACCTAGATTGGCCACTGCTGGAAACAGGATACTGGGATTGATGGACCTTGGTCTGACCCAGTATGGCATATCTTATGTTATGTTCTTAAGTTCAAGATGCTCTTCCTTGGAACATTGCTGCCATACCTCCAGCAGAGAGACTGGCTATGCTTCTTAGACCTCAAGGATGCTAATACCCACATTTTCATCCACCCCAACCACAGGCAGTACCTGCGGTTTGTGGTAGGGGGCAGGCATTTTCAGTACAGGGTCCTCCCCTTTGGTCTAGCCTCTTCCCCAAGAGTCTTTACAAAATGCCTGGCAGTTGTGGCTGACTTCCTCTGGCTCCAGGGGGTCTTCGTCTTCCCCTACCTGGACGACCAGCTCATAAAGAGTGACGCAGCCTCAGAGATGTAGAAAGCCACCACACGCACCATCCAGGTTCTGCAACACTTGGGCTTTGTCATAAACTACCCCAAGTCTCACCTCCTCCCGACACAGTGTCTGGAGTTCATTGGGACAAAGATCGACATTCTCCAGTAAAGGGGTTTCTTGCCCAGGGACCAAGCCAATCCTTTCAGGTCTCTAGCTCGGGATGTAAAGTACCGTCCCTAGGTGCCCGCTCAGCTTCTCCTGTGCCTCCTCGGGCACATGGCCTCCACGGTCCACATCACCCCAGATGTTTGCCTCCACATGAGGGCGGCGCAGTCGTGTCTCAGGGATCAGTGGTCTCAGGCCACCACAACAAAGTCTCTGTGACCCGCCAATTGGCAGACTCCCTGGTCTGGTGGCAGTCGCCCCTGCATCTTGAGGTGGGTATGCCTTTTCAGGCCCCAAGCCCCTCGAGAGTCCTCACCACAGACATCTCCTTGCTCGGCTGGGGAGCCCACTGTGGAGATATCTGCACTCAGGGCAACTGGTCACTAGACGAGAGCTTCCAGCAGATCAATCTCCTGGAGTTCTGAGTCATATACCTTGCCCTGAGGGTCTTTCGTCACCATTTGCGTCACCAGCCAGTGCTGGTCCAGATGGACAACCAGTTGGCGATGTTCTACATGAACAAACAGGGAGGGGCACGGGATTTCGTGCCCTTTGTCAGGAGGCACTGGTCCTCTGCTCGTACGCAATCCAACAAGATATCCTCCTGCAGGCAGTATACCTGCCAGGCCAGGACAACCTACTGGCCGACAGAATAATCAGAGTTCTCCTGCCGCACGAGTGGCAGCTGGACCCCAGGGTAGCCAGTCAACTTTTCTGGCTCTGGGTGGAACCTGTGATGGACTTGTTTGCCAGCCCGGACAACTTTCAGATGCCCCGCTTTTGCCCCCGTCAGGCCCCCACTCCAGGATGGCAGTGGATGTGTTCCTGATCTCATGGTCGGAAGGCCTCATATAAACCTTCCCTCTGAAGCTGCTGATCACCAAGGCCTTGTTCAAGACCCTCTACAACAGGGCCTCGCTCATCTGGATAGCCTCTAGGTGGTCCAGGCAGCCGTGGTTCATGCTGCTTCTACAGTTGATGGTAGAGGTCCCCATTCCCTTGGAGACTGCCCCGGGACTTGTATCTCAGGAGGGGGGCTCTCTCTTGCATCCCAACCTGGCCGACTTGGATTTAGTGGCAGTTACAGAAACATGGTTCCCAGAAAACCATGAACGGGATGTAACTATACCTGGCTATACTTTATTCAGAAAGGACAGGGTAGGAAGAAGGGAAGGAGGAGTGGCACTATATGTAAAAAATACTATTAAAGCTTTGGAATTACAGAGCTTTAAAGGGAGAGAGGAGGCACTGTGGGTTAAAGTAGAAAGAGGGAAAGAGAAATCTATTTGCATTGGCGTGATATACAGACCTCCCTCACAAGAGGAAGAGGTGGATGGAGAGTTAATTGAAAACATACGCAGCATTGCTAGGAATAGGGAAGTGCTACTGATAGGGGATTTCAATATGCCAGATGTTGATTGGCACATTCCTGCTGCAGTATCATCTAGAAGTAAGGAGATCCTGGATTCTCTACAGGGAGAACTATTCAGGCAACTGGTAACAGAACTCACACGTGAAGAGGCCATACTAGACTTGGTGCTTACCAATGGTGAAAGTATTTCTGATGTTATAGTGGGAGATCATTTTTCATCCAGTGATCACCAGATGCTGTGGTTCAGTATTAGAATCCATTCAAAAGCGAGGCTCTTCGACTTTAGGAAAACTAACTTTGCCAAGATGGCCCAATACCTCAGGGAGTTGTTAGCAGGATGGGAACAGCTGGGGGATGTAGAAAAACAGTGGGCAAGACTGAAAGGGGATATTTTAAGGGCAACCAACCTTTTTGTTAAAATGGTAAATAAAGGTAAAAGGAAAAGGAGACCGCTATGTTTTTTGAAAGAAGTAGCTGAGAAGGTGAACAAAAAAGAGGGAGTCCTTCATGAAATACAACAGATCACAGAGAGAGGAAGATAGGCATCTATATTTGAAAAAACATAGAGAAGCTAGCAGTGTAGGAAAGCAAAGATTCAAAAAAAGGAGGAAATAGTCAATGCAATAAAATAGGGGGATAAGACATTTTTCAGATATGTTATTGAGAAGAGGAAGGGCAAAAGTGGTATTGTCAGATCCAAGGGTGAAACATAGAAACATAGAAATATGATGACAGAAAAAGACCACATGGCCTATCTAGTCTGTCCTTCCATATCAACAACTACAACAGTCCCCTTTTTACCTTTAGAGATCCTCTGTGTTTGTCCCATGCTTTTTTGAATTCAGTTACTGTCCTCATCTCTACCACCTCCACTGGGAGACTATTCCATGGATCCACTACTCTTTCCGTAAAGAAATATTTCTGCATATCACTCCTGAATCTATCTCCCTTCACCCTCATCCCATGTCCCCTCGTAGCAGAACTTGCTTTCAATTGAAAGAGGCTCTTTCCCTGAACATTTATGCCACAGAGGTATTTAAACATCTTAATCATATCACCTCTATCCCACCTTTCCTCTAAGGTGTACATATTAAGATCCTTAAGTCTGTCCTCATATGCTTTATAATGAAGACCACTAATCATTTTAGTAGCCACCCTCTGCACCGACTCCATCCTCTTCACATCCTTTTGAAGGTGCGGTCTCCAGAATTGCACACTATACTCCAAATGAGGTCGCACCAAAGACTTATAGAAAGGCATTATCACCTCCTTTTTTCTGCTAGCCATTCCTCTCCGTATGCACCCAAGCATTCTTCTAGCTTTTGCCGTCGCCTTTTCTACCTGTTTAGCTACTTTAAGATAATCAGACACAACCACGCCTAGGTCCCGCTCTTCTTTAGTGGACAAAAGTACTTCACCCCCTATACTATATTGCTCCCTTGGATTGCTGCAGCCCAAATGCATGACCTTACATTTTTTAACATTAAATCCCAGCTGCCAAATTCTAGACCATTCTTCAAGCTCAGCTAGATCCCTCCTCATGTTATCTACACCTTCCTGGGTGTCTACTCTATTGCAGATTTTGGTATCATCCGCAAAGAGGCAAACCTTACCCGACAGCCCTTCCGCTATATCACTAACAAAGATGTTAAAAAGAATCGGACCAAGGACAGATCCCTGAGGCACACCACTGGTAACATCCTTCTCCTCAGAGTGAGCTCCATTTACTTGTACTGTTTGTCGCCTCCCACCCAACCAATTTCTAACCCAAGCAGTAACTTTAGGGTCCATCCCTAGGGTGCTCAGTTTGTTTATAAGTCGCCTGTGAGGAACAGTGTCAAAGGCTTTACTGAAATCTAAATACACCACATCTAGAGCTCTCCTTCGGTCCAACTTCCTGGTCACCCAGTCAAAGAAATCAATCAGATTTGTCTGACAAGACCTGCCTCTGGTGAATCCATGCTGCCTCGGATCCTGTAATCCGCTGGACTCCAGAAACCTCACTATTTTCTCTTTCAGCAGCGTTTCCAATAATTTACTCACCACCGAAGTTAAACTAACCGGCCTGTAGTTTTCAACCATATCCTTACTTCCGCTTTTGTGTAAAGGCACCACATGAGCCTCTCTCCAGTCCTTTGGCACCACTCCCGACTTCAACGAGGCATTGAAAAGGTCAGTCAGTGGAGTTGCTAGAACGTCCCCAAGTTCCCTCAGTATTCTAGGGTGTATCCCATCCGATCCCATCGCTTTGTCTACTTTAAGTTGAGCTAGTTTCTCACGAACACAATCTTCTGAAAATTGTTCAAGATGTCCCTCGCTTCTGTTCCTATTTGTGGGTGTTTTCTGAGGTCCTGCTCCTGGTTCTTCATCTGTGAACACAGAACAAAAATATTTGTTAAGCAATTCCGCTTTATCCTTATCAGCTTCTACATATTCCCCCCCTACACCCTTGAATCTGACAATACTACTTTTGCCCTTCCTCTTCTCACTAATATATCTGAAAAATGTCTTATCCCCCCATTTTATTGCATTGTCTATTTCCTCCTCCTTTTGAATCTTTGCCTTCTTGACTACTTTGCTAGCTTCTCTAAGTTTTTCCAAATACAGATGCCTGTCTTCCTCTCTCTGTGATCTCTTGTATTTCATGAAGGCCGCCCTCTTTTTCTTCGCTTTTTCAGCTACTTCCTTAGAAAACCATAGCGGTCTCCTTTTCCTTTTGCCTTTATTTACCATTTTAACAAAAAGGTTGGTTGCCCTTAAAATATCCCCTTTCAGTTTTGCCCACTGTTTTACTACATCCCCCAGCTGTTCCCATCCCACTAACAACTCCCTGAGGTATTGGCCCATCTTCGCAAAGTTAGTTTTCCTAAAGTCTAAGATCCTCACCTTTGAATTGATTCTAACAGCCCTAGTCCTAATACTGAACCACACCATCTGGTGATCACTGGATGCAAAATGATCTCCCACTACAACATCAGAAACACTTTCACCATTGGTAAGCACCAAGTCCAGTATGGTCCCTTCACGTGTGGGGTCTGTTACCAATTGCCTGAATAGTTCTCTCTGTAGAGAATCCAGGATCTCCTTACTTCTAGATGATACGGCAGCAGGAATGTGCCAATCAACATCTGGCATATTGAAATCTCCTATCAGTAGCACTTCCCCTTTCCTAGCAATGCTGTGTATGTCTTCAATTAACTCTCTGTCCACCTCTTCCTCTTGTGAGGGAGGTCTGTATATCACACCAATGCAAATAGATTTCTGTTTCCCTCTTTCTAGTTTAACCCACAATGCCTCCTCTCCCTTTTAAGCTCTGTAATTCCAAAGCTTTAATAGTAGTTTTTACATATAGTGCCACTCCTCCTCCCCTTCTTCCTACCCTGTCCTTTCTGAATAAAGTATAGCCAGGTATAGTTACATCCCAGTCATGGTTTTCTGTGAACCATGTTTCTGTAACTGCCACTAAATCCAAGTCAGCCACTCCCACCAAAGCTTCAACATCAGGGATCTTATTTCCCATGCTACGGGCATTTATACACACTGCTTTCCATATGTTACCCCTGTTACCCATTTCCATAAAGGTATTTAATGTATCACCTACCTGGGGGCTTTCACGTACCTGGAGGCTTTCTTCACCTATCCCCAACGAATCTAGTTTAAAGCCCTCTTCAGTAGATTAGCCAGACCTGGACCTGGATGGTTATTGGCTCTGAGATCCCTTTTCTCCCTATAGGTACACACATTTAGCACCAATCAATGGTTGTTTGTAGGATGATGCTTTCCATTTGGATGTTTTTCCATTCTTCATTCTGATATTTGGATGTTTATTTTTTGGAGAACATGATTATTGACACCCTTAGAAACAATTCAAATCAGTTTGAACAGAAGAACCACATTCCCATTGCAGTAAACCTAGTCGCATCTGTGATCAATTGTCAGTACTCACGTGACTTGAATGAACCAATGAATGATGGCTATAATGTTTAAAATGGCCACATTCACTCCCTGTTCCAGTTTCATAATGGTGAAGATCAGAGAGCTGCCTGAGACTGTCAGAAAAGCCATTATCACCAAACATCAAACTTCAAAGGGGTACAAGGCCCTCTCCAAAGACCTTGGGATTCCTTTGTCTACAGTTCACATCGTTATTAAGACATTTTCTGCTCATGGAACTGTTAAGAACCCCTCAGACTTGGTGGGAA
This sequence comes from Ichthyophis bannanicus, assembly GCA_033557465.1. Lineage (NCBI taxonomy): Eukaryota > Metazoa > Chordata > Amphibia > Gymnophiona > Ichthyophiidae > Ichthyophis > Ichthyophis bannanicus. The sequence goes on along the minus strand of CM066050.1, from coordinate 117,027,481 downwards.
GAGGAAAATTAGTCCAAGAGGTTTTCTAAGTTTAATGTGAACTGTTGGAAAGACATCATGTACAACATCCAAAGAGCTTAAGGCTGATCTGGAGCAATCTGGAGTGGTGATTTCAACCAGCACCATATGGTTATGGTTATGGTTATTTATTTGATATACCGCCCTTCTTTGGAAATCAGAGCGGTTCACAATTTACAAAATATTAAAAGATGGCACAAGGCCAGAAAGTTTGAAAAGAAATTACAATATATGCTTTGCACTGAACAAAGAAGGACTTTATGGGCAAAGGCCAAAGAGGACTCCATTGCTCAAAGACAGACATAAAAAGGCATTTCTGATCTTCCCCAAACCAACCTTGAGAAACCACAATCCTTCTGGGAAAATGTTTTGTGGGCAGATGAAACCAAACTTCATATTTTTGGCAATGCAGACCAGTGATACATTTACAGATGAATAAATGAAGCTTATAAGGAAAAAAAACACCCTTCCTACAGTTAAATATGGTGGATGTTCCATAATGTTGTGGGGCTGCTTTGCTGTCTCAGGAACTAGAAGCCTGGAATGTATTAAAGGAATCATGAAGTCAGAGGACTACCAAAGTATTTTGGAGCGAAATGTGCTACCTAGTGTCAGAAAGCTAGGTCTGGGTCAAAGGTCATGAGTCCTCCAGCAGGACAATGACCCAAAATATACATCCAAAAGTGCAAAAGAATGGTTAAAAATGAACAATTGGCATGTTTTAACTGGCCAGCAATGAGTCCTGATCTCAATCTAATTGAGAACCTTTGGAAAGAGCTGAAATCTGACATTGATAAAAGGAATCTTGGAAACATTCATGAGTTGGAGCAAATCTCAGTTGAAGAGGGAGAAGCTAGATGTAGGAAACTTATAGATGGCTACAAGAAACGTTTAACATAAGAACATAAGATATGCCATGCTGGGTCAGACCAAGGTCCATCAAGCCCAGTATCCTGTTTCCAACAGTGGCCAATCTAGGTCATATATACCTAGCAGTTTCCCCAAAAGACACAGGTTCTGTAATGCTTGTACTGGGTCAAGCATTGATATCCTGGGTCCCTTCCTTAATAATGGTTTATGGACCTTTCCTCCAGGAACTTGTCCAAACCTTTTTTAAACCCAGCAACACTAACAGCCTTTACTACATCCTCTGGTAACAAATTCCAGAGTTTGATTACACGTTGAGTTAAAAAATATTTTCTTTTATTAGTCTTAAATAGTTTACCCTGTAGCTTCATTGCATGTCCCCTAGTCTTTCTATATTCTGATAATGTAAACAATCGATCTACGTTTACCCGTTCCACTCCGTTCATTAATTTATAGACTTCTATCATATCTCCCCTCAGCCGTCTCTTTTCCAGGTTAAAGAGCCCTAACCTTTTTAGCCTTTCTTCATAGGAGTATCCTTCCATCCCCTTTACCATTTTGGTGGCTCTTCTCTGAACCTTTTCTGATAACGCTATATCCTTTTTAAGATATGGCGACCAGAATTGCACACAATATTCAAAGTGCGGTCTCACCATGGAACGGTATAGAGGCATTATAATATATTTTGTTTTATTTTCCATTCCTTTCCTTATGATACCTAGCATTATATTTGCTCTCTTGGCTGCCGCTGCACACTGGGCCGAGGGTTTTAACATGTTATCCACAATGATGCCTAAATCTTTTTCCTGGGTGGTGGTTCCTAATGTGGAACCTTGCATCGTGTAACCATACTTTGGGTTGTTCTTCCCTAGGTGCATAACTTTGCACTTGTCCACATTAAATTTCATCTGCCATTTTGATGCCCAGTCTTCCAATGTATCAAGATCCTCTTGCAATTTTCCACAATCCTCTTGAGTTTTAACAACTTTAAATAGTTTTGTGTCATCTGCAAATTTGATAACCTCACTCGTTATTCCACTTTCCAGGTCATTTATGAATATGTCAAAAAGCAGCGGACCCAGCACAGATCCCTGGGGTACACCACTATTCACCTTTCTCCATTGGGAAAATTGGCCATTTAGCCCAACCCTCTGCTTTCTATCTTTTAACCAGTTCCTGATCCGCAGTAGTACACTGCCTCCTATCCCATGACTCTTTAGTTTTGCCAAAAGTCTCTAATGAGGGACCTTGTCAAAGGCTTTCTGAAAGTCCAGATACACTATATCAACCGACTCACCTTTGTCCACCTGTTTATTCACACTTTCAAAAAAACATAACAGATTAGTAAGACAAGATCTTCCTTGTCTAAAGCCATGTTGGCTGTCTCCCATTAGGCCATGACTATCTACATGCTGAGTAATTTTATTCTTTATGATGGTTTCTACCATTTTTCCCGGTACTGACGTGAGGCTTACCGGTCTGTAGTTTCCGGGATCACCCCTCGAACCCTTTTTAAAAATTGGCGTTACGTTGGCCATCCTCCAGTCTTCAAGTATTACAGATGATTTTAATGATAGATAAAATGTTAGTTCACAGATTACTAATAGCAGGTCTGCAATCTCATATTTCAGTTCTTTCAACACCCTTGGATGTATACCATCTGGCCCAGGTGATTTGCTACTCTTCAGTTTATCTAATAGTTGTAATACATCTTCCCGATGTATCGATATTTCCTTCAATTCTTCCGCACCTTTAAATACCACTTCAGTCATGGGTAACATCCCTACATCTTCCTCAGTAAAGACCAAAGCAAAGAATTCATCCAGTCTCTCTGCTATCGCCTTGTCGCTTCTTAGTGCCCCTTTAACTCCTCTATCATCTAATGGTCCAACTGACTCTCTCACAGGTTTTTTGCTACAAATGTACTTGAAAAAATCTTTATTTCACGTTTTTGCTTCCGCAGCACGCTTCTTCTCAAATTCTCCCTTTGCCTTCTTTATCAATGCCTTGCATGTGACCTGCCAGTACTTGTGCTGTTTCCAGGTTTCATCGTTTGGCTCTTTTTTCCATTTCCTGAAAGATGCTTTATTGGCAACAACAGCCTCTCTGACCTCACCTTTAAACCATGCTGGCAGTTTTTTGGATTTCCTTCCACTTTTCTTAAAGCGTGGAATACAGCTGGTCTGGGCTTCCAAGATAGTATTTTTCAACAACACCCAAGCTTGATGTAAGTCTTTAACCTTTGCAACTGCTCCTTTTAGTTTTTTCTTAACTATTTTCTTCATTTTATCATAGTCTCCCTTTCAAAAGTTAAAAGGTAGTACTGTGGATTTCCTTACTATCCCTCCTCCACTAATTAAATCAAAGGCGATCATGCTATGATCACTATTGCCAAGTGGCCCCAACACCCTTATCTCTTGCACTAGATCTGGTGTTCCACTAAGGACTAGGTCTAATATGGCTTCCCCTCTGGTCGGTTCATGAACCAGCTGCTCCAAGAAGCAGTCATTTATGTCATCTAGGAACTTTATCTCCCTAGCATGTCCTGCCATGACACAGATCCAGTCAATACCGGGGTAATTGAAATCGCCCATTATTATTACCGCGCTGTAACTTTTGTTAGCTTCCTTGATTTCTTTGAGCATTTCATCATCCATTTGTTCATTCTGGCCAGGCGGTCGATAGTACACCCCCACCGCCATCTCCTTCTCCTTTTTACATGGAATTTCAATCCATAGAGCTTCTACAGCAAATTTTGTTTCCTGCAAAACTTTAATCCTTTCTGACTCAATGCCCTCTCTAACATAGAGCGCAACCCCTCCACCAATTTGATCAGCTCTATCATTACGATATAGTTTGTACCCAGGTATCACAGTGTCCCACTGGTTGTCCTCCTTCCACCATGTCTCTGATATTCCAATCACATCTAACCTCTCATTTAGTGCTATATATTCTAACTCTCCCATCTTATTTTTTAGACTTCTAGCATTTGCATACAAGCATTTTAGAGACTGTATTTTATTCATATTAATTTGGCTATTGGTAGACATGGGTAATTTGGGATCTTTAAGCTGTGTCTGCTCCATACTCGAGGGCATTTGGGCTACTTTACTCTTTTTTGGAACCTCCCTGCTTTTGGTGGTATCCTTCAAGGATACATTCTTCCAAACCATCCGCTCTTGGGCGACTGTCGGCTTTCCCCTATTATCTAGTTTAAAAGCTGCTCTATCTCCTTTTTAAAGGTTAATGCCAGCAGCCTGGTTCCATCCCGGTTAAGGTGAAGCCCATCCCTTCGGAAGAGCCCCTCCTTTCCCCAGAATGTACCCCAGTTCCTAACAATTCCAAACCCGTCATCTCTGCACCATTGTCTCATCCACGCATTGAGACTCCGGAGCTCTGCCTGCCTTTTGGGTCTTGCACGTGGAACGGAAGCATTTCGGAGAATGCTACCCTAGAAGTTCTGGATTTCAACTTTCTACCTAAAAGCCTAAATTTAGCCTCCAGAACCTCCCTACCACATTTTCCTATGTCATTGGTACCTACATGTACCAAGACATTAGACTCCTCCCCAGCACTATCTAAGACCTTATCTAGGTTGCACGTGAGGTCCGCTACCTTCGCACAAGGAAGGCATGTTACCAGGCGATCCTCACGTCCACCAGCCACCGAGCTATCTACATGCCTAATGATCGAATCACCAACTATAACGGCTGTCCTAACCCTTCCCTCATGGGCACATGGCCCTGGAGAAACTTCCTCGGTGCGAGAGGGTTTTACATCACCTGGAGGACAGGTCCTAGTTACAGGATCACTTCCTGCCACACCAGGGTGATGCTCTCCTGTCACATGACCTCTCTCCTCCATGGCAACAGGGATGCTGCCAGACTGGAGGTGGGACTTCAGGACTATATCCCTGTAGGTCTCGTCTATGTACCTCTCTGTCTTTCTTATGTTTTCCAAGTCTGCTACTCTAGCCTCTAGAGAACGGACTCGTTCCCTGAGAGCAAAGAGCTCCTTGCACCTAGTGCACACATAAGACCTCTCACCAACTGGGAGAAAATCATTCATGTGACACTCAGTGCAAAAGACTGGAAAGCCCCCATCCCGCTGCTGGACTGCTATCTGCATCTTAGTTTTAAGTTTTTGTTTAGATCTTTAAGTTCTTTACTTACTAAAGATTTCTATGGATATTTATACCAATAAAACTGTACCTAATACATTTAATATACCTTGTTCACCTGAAGCTTAATTAATCTCAGGTCCTTAGTGTATGACTGATTTGGGTAACGAGCTTCACCTGAGAGCACCTCCTTTTAAGATGTGTAAATACCTATAAAGCTACGATTATCCCAGGGGTGGTGGGTGTGGGGAGGGAGGGAGGGAAATAACACTTATTAAAAGAGGGCTGCTACACAGTACCCTGTCCTGTGCTGCTGAGGTAAGCTATATTCTTATTTGATTTAAATTATAGCTCTTTGCTGCTGCTAGGCTCTAACTTATTATGAAATTTAAACTACAAGCTCTCTGCTGGGTTCTAAATTTAACCAGCAAGCTCTCTTCTGTGTTTTAAATTTAAACTAAAAGTACTTTGCTGATGCTAGGCCCTGAGTGACTATTAAATTTAAACTACAGCTCTCTGCTGTGTTCCAAATTTAACCAGAAAGCTCTCTTCTGTGTTTTAAATTTAAACTAAAAGTACTTTGCTGATACTAGGCCCTGAGTGACTATTAAATTAAAACTATAAGCTCTCTGCTGGGTATGAAATGTAACCAGAAAGTTCTCTTCTGTGTTTAAATTTAAACTTTAACTGCTGCTACTGGGCCCTGACTGATTTAACAAAAAATAGTGGGTTCACAGATTAAATAGCTTTAATAGAAAGAATTCCTTTCAGAAAATTCCCTAAAGTATATACTCACAATTGCAGATCTCTCTCCAGAAGTAACAGTCCCTTTTTCTAGTCTTTCAAGACTGAGGATCACAGAGCTCTGGTTGAGCTATTTATGCCTGTGCTGCTGAGGTAAGCTGTGACCAATTTCCTGGATGATTAACAGTCCTTGCTTGGATAGAAGGAGTCTTTCAAAATGGCCTTTTGAACTGCCACCTGGTGTTAACACCTATTGAAAAAGTTTCACAGATCTCTTGCCCCCTAGATAGAAGGCCTCTTTGTTTGGAGGCTGTCATCACTGTCAAGAGTTGTGCAGCCAAATATTAGTGAAGGTTGCCATTTATTCTGTCTAGGTCATATTTATTTATCAGAAATTATGTTGTCTAAGTTGCACAGACATCTTTTTTTTCTTGTATACTTTTGAATATGCTATTAAAATATTATGATGACATACAGTTAGAATATTTCCAATTATTTCTCAAGATATTGTACACAACATATCTAAAATGCAAGAGTGCCAATAATGAAGTGGAGGAGTAGCCTAATGGTTAGAGCACTGGCTTGGGCACCAAGAGACTAGGGTTTAGGTCCCACTAGCACTCTTTGTGGCCTTGGGTAAGTCACTTAACCCTCCATTGCCTCAGATAAATCCAAGTTATCAATGTCCCTATTTAATGTATGCTACCAAGTTTAAGTTACAATGCAAACCACTTTAACAGAAATGACATGATAGTATAAAAAAATTAATAAATGTTGATCACAACTACAGTGCATTGCAAAAATATTCATCCCCTCTGTGTTTGTCCTTGTTTGTCACATTACAACCTGGAATTAAAATGGAGTTTTTGGGGTTAGCATGCTTACGATTTTGAAAGTGCAAAATATCCTTTATTGTGACACTAACAATAATAAAGAGAAAAAAAAAAAACAAAGTGAATAAATTGTAGGGCCACCTTTTGCTGCAATTACCGCTGCAAGTCTCTTGGGATATGTTTCTATTAGCTTGGCACATCTAGCCAGTGGGATTTTCACCCATTCCTTAAGGCAAAACTGCTCCAACTCCTTCAAGTTAGATGGGTTGTGTTGATGTACAGCAATCTTCAAGTAATGCCACAGATTCTCCATTGGATTGAGGTTTGGGACTTGACTAGGCCATTCCAAGACATTTAAATGTATCCCTTTAAACCAGCTTTAGCAGTATGTTTAGGGACATTGTCCTGCTGGAAGGTGACCCTTTGTCCCAGTCTCAAATCTCTAGCAGACTGAAACAAGGTTTCTGCAATAATTGCTGTCTTCAGTGCCATTCATCATTCCTTCAATCCTGACCAGTTTTTCTGTCCCTGCCAATGAAAACCATCCCCACAGCATGATGCTGCCACCACCATGTTTCACTGTGGGAATGATGTTTTCGGGGTGATGGGGAGTGTTGGGTTTGTGCCACATATGGTGTTTCCCATGATGACCAAAAGGTTAAATATTAGTCTCAAGTGACTGTAGAACCTTCTTCCATGTGTTTGGGGGGTCCACCACATGCTGTTGTGCAAACTCCAAATGTGTTTTCTTATTTCTTTCTTTGAACAATGGCTTTTTTCTGGGCACTCTTCCATAAAACCCCACTCTGTGGACAATGTTCCCTCTAATTTTCTGTAGGCTGTGTGCACATAAAATATCAGCTGTGCAGCTTTTGAAGGAAGGTTAAATTTTTGTGCATCACATAACGACACTCGGAGTTCTATACTTTAAAATTTGACTACAAGTCAGAATACAGTATGTACACAACATTGATTGCACTAGATAATATTGTAGAACTTGTGAAAACCATAAATACACAACAACTTTTAAATTTTAAGATGTCTGTGTTGTTTTCTATCAGAATCAGAACCGTAATTTTTGTGCGCTCTGTTATAAAGTATGTGCGCTCGCTCGGCGAGGTGTGTGCGCGCGCACATGCGCACAGCTTAGAGGGAACAGTGTCTGTGGAGTGTATGGCTTAAAGTGTTCCTGTGGACAGATACTCCCATCTCCATTGTGGATCTTTGCAGCTCCGTAAGTGTTATCCTTGCTATCTTTGTAGCATCTCTGAATAATGCCCTCCTTGCCTGGTCTGTGAGTTTTGATGGGCAGCCTTCTCCTGTCAGGTTTGTAATGGTGCCATATTCTTTCTATTTTGTTATAATGTATTTAAATGTGCTCTGTGGGATATTCAGAATTTGGGATATTCTTTTATAACGCTACCCTGATCTATACAGCTCCACAACATTGCCTCTGACCTGTTTGGAGTGCTCCTTGATCTTCATGTTGCGTGTTTAGTGGTGTTGCAGAGTCAGGGACCTTTCGGAACAGGTATATTTATACAGGTATCATGTGACAGATCATGTGACACTGATTGCACACAGGTAGACCCTAATCAACTAATTATGTGACTCTGAGATTTAATTGGTTGGACCATATCTTATTTAGAGGTTTCATAGCAAAAGGGATGAATATATATGCACTCACAACTTTTCAGTTTTTAATTGTTTTTTATATATACCAGGTATTTTATTGTCATTTCACCTCACCAATTTGGGCTATATTGTTAGGGATATCACCTAACATCCAAATGAACCTGCATTTTCATTCCAGGTTGTACGTAATGAAACAAAACAGCACAAAAACCAAGGGGATGAATACATTTGCAAGGCACTGTACTGTAAATGTACATCTTAGTGAGGATTACAAATTACCTCTGAAAGGTAAGTATGCTGCTTTTTGGAAACTAAGGCTTTAAAAGATTTGACCAGGGACGAGACCCCTTTTGAGAATGCATTAATGTTGGGACAATCTAAAGGGGGCATATCTAAGATCTATAAGGTTTTATTTTCTCAGTGAGGAAAGAGCCCTCACTTTCTTAAAAAACGGGAGCACAAATTTGGGGTAGTTGTAGATAGAGACATTCAGCTAAATAAGTGCCTAATTGTGAGCAATTTGATTGAAAATTCGTATAAGATGCTTTATTGCTAGTTTTATATACCAGATTATTTAAGATGTCTCATATTGGAAATAATTTATGCTTGTACAGGTGTGGCCAGGTGATCTTTATGCAAATCTGGTGGTCCTGCCTGAGAGTTAAACATTTTGGGATCTTTTGGTGATATTTTTGGAGGATGTTACTGGGGAAAACCTTTTTGTTAGATATGTATACTATGTGCTATTACTTAATGGGGGTCTACGGTTGCAAGACTGTTGATGTAAAAGTTGCACTCTTTGTACGATATACGAGCAACAGTTGTGACAGTTTGAGGGGACCTGAAAATTCAGTTTTTGAATGCTTTTTGTCGGAGTGCAGTATATTTTCCAGATGGCTAATCTAATGGCTCTAGTGTACTCTAGAATGATGATTTTTAAGTAGGTATGGGGATTTCATGAACATGGACACAAAAATATGCCTTATGATGACTTTCTTTAGAAGTTGTGAATGGGAAGGTGGGGATTGGGGTCAATGGAGGGGGTACAGGGGTCTAATGAAAAACTTGAAAATACTATATTGTTGGTTGTGAATGTGTGGTTGGATATGTGCTTATTTTATTTTTGTAAGGTTTTAGGAAGGCATTAAATTATGTTCAACTCTATTGAAACGCATAAAGTACACAAGTACTGCTACAGGTACACAGAACTAGCAAAAGGTATGCGCAAAAAAGCAACAGTAACACAATATGTAAATGACAGTGTTTCATTCATTTTACTCTGTTTATCCCCCTCCCCCTATCCAATCCACCCTCCCCCTACCAGGGGATAAAGAGGCAGAGAAAGGCAACACAGAAAGTGAGATAAAGGAGAGAACTCTCAAGCGGTAGAAGCAGAATGACAGGTTGTTCCACCAATGCGCTCTGGGATCAAGGTGTATCTCCAGGAACAAGCAGGAATAAGTCCTCACATATGGGTACGTCGGAACCGACGGAGCCTGCGCGGGAAAGCTCCCCAGCTTTTCAGAAGAAAAGCTTTTGGGGCTTCCCACAGCGCATGCGCGCTGCCTTCCCGCCTTCCTGACCAGCTCTCTTCAGTTTCTCTTTTTCCGCGGAGCCAGCAGGTCGTGTTCCTGTCACCGCTGAAGAAATTGTTAATTTTATTTGTTTCTTTAGACCGCGTACCTGCCTTCCCCATACCGAAACCGGTACCGCCGGTCTCTCTTTCTTTCTTTCTAAAAAAAAAAAAAAAAAAACTTTTTTATTTTTATTTTCTTCAGCACAGCTTGGTAACTTTTGTTAGGCCTTCAGGCCTACTCAAATTCTCCTCATGGAGAAGCCAGTCCCTGGTTTCAAAAAGTGTACCAAGTGCAGTGCTGTCATTTCTGTCACAGACACCCATGAATGGTGTCTTAAATGTTTGGGACCTGACCACTCCATACCGGACTGCCCATCCTGCTCCCAGATGTCTAAACGTGGGTTGCAGAACCGGGCCAACAAGTTCCATGTGCTGTTTGCTTCAGATAATCCAGCATCACAGTCCTCCAGGTCTTCTTCTCCGGATGGATCTCAGGTAACTAAACTTTCTGTGGGCAAATCCTCTAAAAGCAAATCTCTTTCAAAAGATCGAGAGGCTCTCAATCTTGAGTTCGAGGATTCTGCCCAGGCCAAAAAACCCCGGCGGGAGGCTCCGGCCTCCAAAGCACCTATGGGGTTACAGGTTGACATCGATGGCACGGCCTCGACTGATCACCTGTTAGACTGCTCTGGGGTACCGGTCGATACCGGTACCGACATCCAGGCAGCAGTGGCGTCCATGGGCAATACTGTCCAGACCATGCAGCAGGCCGTTCTGGCTTTCATTAAGGCTGCGACGCCCTCGGTACCGATTCCATCGGTACCGACTCGGGTTCCGGTATCCACACCGGAACCGAGACCATCGACTTCCAAGCGTCGATCGGTTCCGCATTCCGGATTCAGGCTTTCGCCTGATACCGATCCCATGCCCGATACGCCCGATGTCGATATCGATCGGTACGCGTATCGTGCATTGCAAGCACAGAGAGAATACTCAGATTCTTCTGATGAGTTCAATTCCTCTGATGACTCTGCTGAGCTTGATCTTCCTGAGGAGCCCTCTTCTCCAAAGAGGAGGATGTCTCCTCCAGAGGATTTATCCTTTCAGGATTTCATTCTTGATGTAGCTAAAGGACTTTCTATTGCTACATCTTCTGAAAAGGAACCCAGGTCAAAAAAATTGGATATTTTAGGATACTCTAAAGCTCCTAAAGAGGCAGTTACTCTGCCTATCCATGAAATCCTTCAAGAACACTTGATGAATTTGTGGGAGACTCCTCTAATGCTGTCTCCCCATTCCCGTAGGTTGGACACCATGTATCGGGTCCCTCCTTCTCCTGGGTTTCAAAAAACTCAGCTGCCTCACCACTCCATTGTGGTGAAGTCTGCCATGAAGAAGATAAAGAGTCCTAAAAGACACTCTTCTACCCCTCCAGGGCGAGAATGTAAAACCCTTGACTCTTTTTGTAGAAAGATTTTCCAGGCTAGTATGCTTATAGCCAGGATCAATTCTTATAGCCTTTATATGGGCATGTTTCTCAGAGAACTTGCCCTAAAGGTACGGCAGTTTGCCCCCTTTATCCCTGAGGATAACAAGGTGGCCTTCATTTCTGTGGTGACACAACTTTCAGAGGTCTCCAAGTTTTCCAACAGGGCAGCCTTTGATTCCTTTGAGGTTGCTGGCAGGGCTTCGGGAATTGCTATTGCAGCCCGACGTCTTGCTTGGCTCCAGGCTTCTGACCTAGAACCCTGGGTTGTAGATGGCCTCAGGAATCTGCCCTGTACCGGTGAAAATTTATTTGGTGAGGACTGGCAAATTAAAGCTGCTCAAATGGACGCGGAAAATGCCACTTTAGATAGACTTTCTAAGTCTACTTCTACTCCTGCCAAAAAGAAGCCTTTTAAAAGGCCTTACTACAAGAAGGCCAGATTTTCCACAAATACTGGCCAACAATCTGCTCAGCCTCGCTTTGCTGCTAAGCGTCAGCAATCTAAGCAAGTAAAGTCAAAGCCTGCAGTGTCTGCTGCACCCCAGCAGGCTCAACCCCCTCAGGGGTTTTGACTTGCCCCTAGAGAACTTACCGTTTCTGGCTCTAGAACAACCAGAGCCCCTCACCATTCCTGGAAGGCTAGCTCACTTTGCTCCCAGATGGGAACAAATCACATCAGAGCAATGGACCCTCTCTATTATCAGGGAGGGCTACAAGCTTCATTTCTCCAGCCTTCCTCCCCATACCATGGTGAGGCAATTCAGTTCTCCCCCATCTCTTCTGACCCTGTTGGGTCAGGAGGTCTCTTCTCTCCTTGCCCAAGGGGCAATAGAGGAGGTTCCTCTTCCTCAACAGGGCTTAGGTTTCTACTCCCCTTATTTCCTCATCACAAAGAAGACAGGGGGCTTCAGACCTATTCTAGATCTGAGAGAATTGAACAAGTTTCTATTCAAGGAGAAATTCAAAATGCTCTCTCTGGGCATTCTCCTTCCATACCTTCAGAGTCAGGATTGGCTTTGTTCTCTAGATCTCAAGGATGCGTACACTCATATACTCATCCATCCATCCCACAGAAAATATCTTCGCTTTCTGTTCCAGGGAAAACATTTCCAATACAGAGTACTTCCCTTCGATCTAGCCTCTGCTCCAAGAGTATTCACCAAATGCATGGCAGTCGTAGCCGCATTTCTAAGAGGCATGGGAATCTTCGTGTTCCCATATCTGGACGACTGGCTCATCCGAGCTCCATCTCAGTCAGAAGCCCAGATGTCCCTGGACCGCACAAGGCGTATTCTTCAATATCTGGGACTTGTGGTAAACATTCCCAAGTCCCAACTCATCCCTACTCAGTCCCTGGAATTCATAGGGGCCCGCTTGGACTCCACCACGGCAAGGGCCTACCTCCCTCTGGTCCGAGGCCAACGGCTACTCAGCTTGGCCTCCCAGGCTCAGTCCAGAAGTCACTTGTCAGCCAAAGAAATGCTGCAACTTCTGGGCCACATGGCCTCCACGGTCCATGTGGTGCCCTACGCTCATCTCCATATGAGAGCAGCTCAATGGACTTTGGCCACCCAGTGGTCTCAAGCCTCGGGACTGCTCTCAGACCAAGTACTCACCTCAAAACGTCTGTTTTGGTCTCTCCAGTGGTGGACGTCATCCAAAAATCTGTTGTTGGGGACCCCCTTCCAACCTTCGCTGCCCCAAGCAACCCTCACAACAGATGCCTCCCAAACAGGGTGGGGAGCTGATCTCCAACACCTCTCCACTCACGGCACCTGGTCTCCCCAGGAGACCACCCTTCACATCAACCTTCTGGAACTGCGAGCAATCTTCCTTGCCCTCACAGTCTTCCACACCCTCCTTGTCAACCTGACTGTCCTAGTCCAGACAGACAATCAGGTAGCCATGTTCTATGTCAACAAACAAGGAGGGACGGGCTCTCTGTCGCTTTGCAACGAAGCTCTCAGATTATGGGCCTTCGCCAGAGAGCATTAAATTCATCTTCTGGCAGTATATCTTCCAGGAGTTCAAAACTCTCGGGCAGACAGACTCAGTCGAGTTCTGCTTCCACACGAATGGTCCCTGCATATGGACCAGATACGCAGAATCTTTCAGGAATGGGGGACCCCGGACATAGACCTCTTTGCAAGTCCGTGGAATGCCAAACTTCCCCGGTTCTGTTCCAGGACTCCGTGTCAGGGAGCTCAGGCCAGCGATGCCTTTCTCCTGCATTGGGGTCAGGAATTCCTGTATGCTTTTCCACCCATTCCTTTAATTCCCAAGACTCTGTTCAAACTTCAGAGGGATCACGGATCGATGATCCTCATCGCTCCACGCTGGCCACGTCAAGTGTGGTTCCCTCTACTTCTACAGCTCTCCCAGGGCTCCTCCCTGGACCTGGGAGCTGCACCAGACCTTCTGTCTCAGGAGAAGGGGACTTTGTGGCACCCAAACCCCAAGTCCCTACATCTCCGAGCTTGGTTACTGAAGGCTTAAGCCTTCATGAGTTTCATCTTTCTCAACCAGTGAAAGATATCCTTCATGCCTCTAGGAAACCCTCTACCAGGCGTTCCTATGCTTTCAAATGGAAACGTTTTTCCATTTGGTGTGCTCAACAGGGTCTTGACCCTCTAGCACTTCCTTTAAATTCTCTACTGGACTATCTCCTGCATCTTTCCAATGCAGGCCTCAAGACGAATTCAGTACGAGTCCATTTAAGTGCTATTGCAGCATCCTTAAAACCTATAAATGGACAACCTGTCTCCTCTCATCCTCTTATTGCAAGATTCATGAGAGGCCTGACCCTCACTAAGCCTCCCATCCGACCTCCTCCGGTAGCATGGGACTTGAATCTAGTTCTGGGTCAACTTATGCAACCACCTTTTGAACCGTTGGTATCTACCTCCCTGAAATTTCTTTCCTGGAAGGTTCTTTTCCTTATTGCAGTCACTTCGGCTCGCCGCATCAGTGAACTGCAGGCTTTGGTGGCTAATCCACCTTATACCAGATTCCATCATGATAAGGTGGTCCTTAGGACGAATCCCCACTTTATGCCCAAAGTGGTCTCGCCTTTTCATCTTAATCAAGAGGTATATCTACCTGTTTTTTTCCCGGCTCCTCATGCATCCAGTGCAGAGAGGAACCTTCATACCCTTGATTGTAAAAGAGCTCTTGCCTTTTACCTCAACAGGACTCAGCCACATCGAAAGTCTTCCCAACTTTTCGTGGCTTTTGATCCTTCTCATTTGGGACTTCCAGTCACCAAACGTACACTTTCCAATTGGATCGCTCAGTGTATTTCTTTTGCTTACCAGAGTAAGAACATTTCTCTGGAAGGTCATGTCACAGCTCACAATGTGAGAGCCATGGCCACTTCTATGGCTCATCTTCACTCTGTATCCATAGATCAGATCTGTTGAGCAGCCACTTGGGCCTCGGTTCATACCTTCACAGCCCATTACTGTTTGGACAAGGACTCCCGCCGGGATGCCTTGTTTTGTCAGGCTGTCCTCAAACACCTGTTCCATACTTAAACAACTCCTGCCCACCTTCCCTGGATGGATGCCTGAGATCCATACGAAGATGGTTTACCCTTGGAGGGGGATCTCCCCGGCATCTTAGCTAGGGAGTCCCCATATGTGAGGACATATTCCTGCTTGTTCCTGGAGATAGCACAGTTACTTACCTGTAACAGGTGATCTCTGGGAACAGCAGGAATTAGTCCTCACAACCCACCCACCTCCCCTAGGAGTTGTATCTTCTATCTATCTTCCTTTCCTCTCTCTATTGTCTCAGCTATAAACTCGAACTGAAGAGAGCTGGTCAGGAAGGCGGGAAGGCAGCGCGCATGCGCTGTGGGAAGCCCCAAAAGCTTTTCTTCTGAAAAGCTGGGGAGCTTTCCCGCGCAGGCTCCGTCGGTTCCGACGTACCCATATGTGAGGACTAATTCCTGCTGTTCCCAGAGATCACCTGTTACAGGTAAGTAACTGTGCTTTCTCACACAGTCCCGAGAATGGAGTCCTGAGGCTTTCCCCACCCCCTCCTCTTCTCCCCTCTCCCCTGGATAACCTCCCCATTAATGGCTGTGAGAGCGAAGGGGATCTGAACTATGAGATAAGTACTGTAAAGTAGGCACCATGCATCATAGGGACCAGCCATATAGTGGGGCTGCAGCCAAATGGAATACCCCCAAACTCAGAGGCCCAAATATAACTAATTTAGGGCAGCGATTTAGAACATGGCTTGGTACTCTTGGAGACAAGGTCTGAATATATGGTCCCCACACTTCCAAAAAGGGTGTCCCTGTCCTCTAGCCCTTTCGCGTTCCATAAGCAGGAGATGGTGTAGAGGCGCCCTCCAGTGTTGGAGTGACGGTCCTTGTTGTCCCAACCAGGAGCATAAGATACTTTTATGCGCAAGCAGTACAGAGGGGTGAAGTCATCTATGATTCAACCCCCACCAATCATCCCCACTATCCCCCAGATTGAGGGCTGCATTGCATGGAGACAAAACAATCACTCCCCCCCCCCCCAAAACTCACCGAATATAATGCCAGATGCACTTCCAAAATTGAACCACCATCAGGCAGGTCCAGAACATGTGACCCAGCGTAACCCGATCCATGAGGCAGCGAGGGCAACCTGGGGACACCGTCAGCCCAGCTCGTTGGGCCTTGTTAAGGGCAAAGAGAAGTCACTGGACTATTCAAAACTGTGTCTCCTGCAAATCATAGTTAACACTGAGCTCCAGGGTCCAAGAAAGGGCTTTCAGAAGGTTAGCCCCTGCCAGGGGAGTGCTCAGCTCCTCCTGCCAACGCATCACCAGTCCATCCAAAAATGATGGGAGTTCTAATTCTGTCAGGGCTTTTCAAATAGTTGAGATCTGGGTCCAACCATCTAAGCCAGACATCAGCAGCTCATACATTTTGGAGATGAAAGCACTCTGTAGGGCTTCCCTAGGCAGGGTATGAATGTAGCTCTGTGCCAGTAGGTACATAAACAGGTCCACCAGGTGAGGCAAACCATTATTACAAGGTGAGGAAAGATAACAAATTGCCCTCCTCCAACACCAGTTGCTCCACCACCTCAATACCACTTGCCTCCCATTGAGCATAGGCCCAAACCATAAGACCTGGTGGGAAATCCAAATTACCCCGCAGAGGGAGGTGTGGAATGACTCCAGCAGACCAATTCAGTTTTTGACATATAGTGTGCCAACATTATTGCTTTAACCCTTTCCAGGCCGAGCCCAAAACTCTCGGGATCCAAAATTCTGACTAAATATTCCTATCAAATGGTATATAATACATGACCATAGCAGAAGGAAAATCACTATTAGAACATATTGAATAAGACGGGTACAATTTTCCTGAAATATGCAAAAATTAACCTGGCTGCAGAATGTGGATTAAAAATTTAAAGTAGGCCTTCAAAGGGTTAAGAAGAGTTGTGAGCATGCAAAGAGGTCACATGTACTACATACTGAAGGGAGGGTTGGGCCACCAGCAACTTTTCTATTAACACGGGGGTATATTCCGAAGTACTATAAACTATAAAGCCAATTTTGCAAGTGACGCCCCATGCATGCCAGGTTATAGCAAAGCAAGTCCAGAAGGCACAGTCCCCCATCGACCAGAGTCTCTTCAAGGCCCCAATCTAAAGATGCGAGTGCTTCCCCCTCCACAAAAAGAATCCCAGTAAGTGATCAAGTCACTTCTGATCCTACAGTTGAAGAAAAAGGGAAAGCACTTGCAACATGTATAGCCGTCGGGGAAGCAAAGTCATTTTATACAGGCTGATCCGGTCACTCAGGGACAGCAGCAGCTCTTTCCAATGACCAAGCCATGTTTCTAGATCTCTAATAAAGGTCAGTGACATTTAGATTGTATAGGCGCCTTGGGTCATCGGGAAGCCAAACCCCCAGATATTTGAAATGACTGTCGGCCCATTGTAATAGGAAGGGTCCCTGTCAGTTTTGGCAAACAAAAGGGAAAACCAGAAGAGCCTCTAACTTATCTAGGTTGAGCTTTAGTCCAGCAAAACTGCTATAAAGCTGGACTTCCTGGAGTAGAATCTCCAGCGAAGCCACCGGATCTCCCAAGCACACTAGTATATTGTTGGCAAGGGCAGAAAACCGAAAATCCTCTTTCCCAACCCACACTCTGCTAAATGAGGGATGAGTACAAAGATGTTCCAATAGGGATTCAAACTGTAGTACAAAAAAGAAGGGGGAAAGGACACCCCTGACGATTCCCCTGCTCTAATGGAAAGACATCCATCATTGTCCCATTGACCAATAAGGATCCACAAGGACATGCATACAGAAAACGGACCACGTCCACAAAATACCCTATAATACCAAACTTCTCCAGGACCATATACATGTACTCCCATTGTACCCTATCAAATGCCTTCTTGGCATCAAAGCTAATTAAGAGTGTCGGGAGCTGTTGACATTTAATCTTGTACTCAATGGCCAAGATCTTCTGCACGTTTTGAGGGATGTTACAACCTTGCACAAAACCCACCTGTGACTCCCCCATCAAAAGAGGCATAAAAGGGGCAAGACGGTCCGCTATCACCTTGGCCAAAATTTTAATATCGACGTTCAATGGCAAGATGGGTCGGTAAGACCTGGGCAACATGGAGTCCTTACCGGACTTTGGGAGAACAGTAATACGTGCCTGGTTGGGTTTGTACGGAAACTCCCGCCATTGGATGAGATCAGAAAAGCATTCCACCAGGGGTATTGCCACTTTGTCTTGGAGCATTTGATTAAACTTGCTGTGATACCCATCCAGGCCTGGGGCCCGGCATTTCTTTAACTTCCAAATGCAACCCTGGACCTCCAGGGCTGTCACCAGAGCATTCAACTTCACCACCTGATCTACATCTAGGTGGGCCAACACCATTTCCCATAAGTAGGATTCCACTGCACCCACATCACAGGGCTCTGCCCGATACAGACTCTGGTAAAATTCCCAAAAGGCCCGTTCATTCTCCAGTTGAGTATTCTGGAGGTGTCCGTCATTATCCTGAAGAGCCCAGACTGTTCTTTGCTCCCCTCTAGATTTGACCAACGATGCTAACAATTTCCCGCCTTTGTTGCTGTAGTGATAGAGCCGATAATGATAGTAAAACATAGATTTATGTGCCCTCTGATGCAAGAGAGCATTGAGTTCAGCTTAGATGGCAAATGTAGCTGTCCTCCACTCCACCGTGGGTTGCATCGCATACTGGCCCCAAGCGGTGCGGAGATCCCTCTCCAACTGTATGAGCTGCTTCCCCTGTTCCTTCCGCTTTGCTCAGCAATACCCAAGAATGTGGCTCCACAGGACAACCTTGGCAGCCTCCCAGAACAAAGCCAGGTTATCCTTATGCAGTGCATTGTGTCTCTCATACTCAGCCAACCAGGCCGGTAGAAAGATACAAACTCTTAATCCTCCACCACATATAATGGAAACTGCCAGAGGCTACCACCTGGGGCCCCACCCCAGTCCAAATCAACCCAGACCAGGGTTTGATCTGAGATTAAATAGGGCCAATTTCAGCAGCTCGAACCCAGTCCAACAGCTCCGCTGCCACAAGGAAATAGTCCAACATGAGCCCTGGAGACATGGGTGTAATCATGTTCCAGGGAGTGCGTGACCCTCCAGACATCCACCAGGTCATAACCATAACAGAGCCCTTGGATTTGCCAGGTCCGGTGCACACCTCCTCCACCGCCCTGCACAGTACGGTCCCTAGTCCCATCGAGAAATGAAGAGACCCTAACAGGGTGTCTCCATTTCAAAGCAAGGTAACAGTGTGTGGCTTTTAATTACTAGTTCTCTGCCTGAGAGCTCTTAAAAGGGTTTTGGTCTACAGTTTTAGAAAGAGTTTAGTCTTTTTGCTGCTTTATTTTAAAAAGGGACATACTTGGTGAATTTTTAGTGGTGTAAGTTTAAAACTCTACTGTTAGTTTCTCTTTTTCTCAGCTCTTTGAAACCACTCACACCTCACCAAGGGTTAGTAGGCCTGATTAGCCTGTGAAAGAACTGAGGACTGCATAAAAGTCTTCAGAATCTTTCAAAGCATTCCTAGCAAGGTCTCTCCATTTCAAAGCAAGGTACCAAAGCTCCACCAACTGAACAATGGCTGTGAAAAATCGTATTGCCAAAGCTGTTGCCCCCGTTACAGCTTTTTCCTCTGTCCAGACAGAGATCCCAATGCCAGTTGAAGGGCCAGTTCCATGTGCAGAATGCCTACATGCCAAAGCTCTCAGGAAACAGGTGGAGGAGCTCAGAGAAGAGGTGGCAAGGCTGAGGAACATTCAAGACAGTGAGAGCTACATTGATGAGATGCTTCTTGAAACATCCAAGCTCTCCAACAGAGGTGAGGATGGGAACCTACAGAAGGATGAAGGTTGGACAGGAGTCACCAGGCCTGCAGAATCACCAATCCAACTCCTCAAATTCTTGAATTGAAGAGCCATTATGCAGTCCTGGAAGTGGAGGAGGCGGAGGCATCCCAAGAAAGGGAAGAGACAGAGCTTGAGCACCCCAAAGTTGTTGAATCAGTGACCACTAGGAAGTGAAGGGTAGTGGTGATTGGTAATCTCTTCTGAGGGGTACTGAGGCATCCATCTGCCAACCAGATTTGATGTCCAGAGAGGTATGCTGTCTGCCAGGTGCCAAAATCCAAGATGCTATGGAGAGTTTGCTGAGACTCATCAAGCCCACTGACTGTTACCCAATATTGCTCATCCATGTCGGTACAAATGATACTGCCAGGTATCCCTCTGAGCATATCAAGAGTAACTTCAAGGCTCTGGGATAGAGGGTGAAGCAGATATGGGTGCAGGTGGTGTTCTCTTCAATCCTCCCTGTTGAGTGTAAAGGCAAGGGCAGAGAGTCTTGCATCCTGGAAATAAATGCATGTTTACGTGGATGGTGTCATTGAGAGCGTTTTGTTTTCCTGGAACATGGGATAATGTTCCAAGGGCTGCAGAGCAGAGATGGCATCCATCTGTCCAAGAAAGGTCGACATGTCTTCAGTAGCAGACTGGCTGACTTATTGAAGAGGGCTTTAAATTAGATTCATTGGGGATCGGTGAAGCCCCTAGGTAAGTGAAACATTAAATACTTTTATAGAAATAGGTAAAAGGAGCAACATCTGGAAAGCAGTGTTTATAAATGCCCATAGCATGGAAAATAAGATCCCAGATGTTGAGGCTTTAATGGGAGAGGCTGACTTCGATTTAGTGGGGGTTACAGAGACATGGTTTACGGACATCCATAACTGGGATATAACTATACCAGGCTATATATTATTCAGAAAGGACAGGGTAGGAAGAAGGGGAGGAGGAGTGGCACTATATGTAAAAAATAATATTAAAGCTATGGAAATACAGGGTTTAAAAGCGAGAGAGGAGGCACTGTGGGTTAAACTAGAAAGAAGGAAAGAGAAATCCATTTGCATTGGCGTGATATTTAGACCTCCATCACAGGAAGAAGACATGGATGGAGATTTAATAGAAGACATACACAGCATTATCAGGAAAGGGGAAGTGCTATTGATAGGGATTTCAATAGGCTGGATGTTAATTGGCCCATCCCTGCTGCGGTGCCATCTAGAAGCAAGGAGATCCTGGATTCTTTACAGGAAGACGTTTTTAGGCAACTGGTAACAGAACCCACACATGAAGGGGCCATAGTGGACTTGGTGCTTACCAATGGGGAAAGTGTTTCTGATGTTATAGTGGGAGATCATCTCGCATCCAGTGATCATCAGGTGGTGTGGTTTGTAGGAGATATTATCAGTAGCAGATAAATACACATGTATAAATACTTGGTCTGTCTAGGGAAAACTGCTGCCCTCCTTTTCCCAGGATTCCATAGGACCACCTGGCAAACAAACCATGTGATAAAACAAGAACCAGCCCTGTTTGTATGAAAATTAGACTTTATTTCTGATAGCAAAAATAGTGGAAATATTAGAATAAATTAGCTTTCTCAGGTAGTATGCTATTCAGCCCTATGTTACAATTACCAAGAGATCTAATCTCTGTTATAGAAACCATTGCCACTGATTTGCATGCACTCAGAAGTATAGTAAATTATCTGTCGGCTTAAGCTAGCCCCAGCCTCTGAGAGAAATTAAAGACCAGTACCTTAGCTCTCGCCAGCATACTTGTGGCGGAGTCCGGGAAATTATCTCCGGCATGGTATGAAGTCAAAGTATGGCAGAGGTCCAACATCAGCTGAGATGAACTGTGTGGTCACACACTGAGCTGCAGGTCTGCAGAGGAGAGTTTCACTTTGTCCCGAGGCTTTGCCCTTGTACAGTATCTGACTATCCAGCCAGAAAGGGAAGGCAGGCAAACAGTCTGTATCAGAAGTTTAACGTTCCCAGGTGTTATGCCAGTCTCTGTGTATATTTCAGAGTGCTGCAGATGCGTCTGCTGGGCTGTGTCTGTTCTCTTCCATCTTATTCTCTTATCTGTGTTCTTTTTGAGTTCTTTTTTTCTTTCTGCAATCTTTTTCTCTTTCCGAGTTATTTTCTGAGCTCTGGGTTCCGGTGTACAGCCATATAATTCTTTGTCCTGAAGACCTGGTGAATGGCTGCACTTGAACCCTGTATGTCATCTTCAGCAAATCCAGTAACAGCTAATAGTTGGTCCTTCTACAAACAAAGGTCCATCGTACTAAAGTTGCTGAGGTGCCAGTTCATACATAGTTGAAAATACTAGCACAATAAAGGTCTCAACCATGTTCTTCTGCACGTAGTCAGCTGGAAAAATACTTCTAAACTGGCAAAATTGCTTGATCTGCAAGTTTTAATGCTGAGTTATAACAAAACAGGAATCCATCTTGTTTAATTCAGTCTTTGGATCAGAGCAGGCCCCATCCATGCTAGTGTTCAGTCATTAGTTTCTGAACACGTACCAGCTCTACAGGTTCAGAATTATACTACGGCTGATAAAAATCAATTCAAAAGTGAAGGTCTTAGACTTTAGGAAAACTAACTTTGCCAAGATGGGCCAATACTTAAAGGAGTCATTAATGGGATGGGAACAGCTGGGGAATGTAGAAAAACAATGGGCATAACTTAAAGGGTATATTTTAAAGGCAACCAACACTTTTGTTAGAATGGTAAATAAAAGGAACAGGAAAAGGAGGCCGTTATGGTTCTCAAAAGAGATAGCTGAAAAGGTGAAGAAAAAGAGGGAGGCCTTCATGAAATACAAAAGATCACAGAGAGAGGAAGACGGGCATATATATTTGGAAAAACTTAGAGAGGCTGGCAAAGTAGTCAGTAAAGCAAAGGTACAATAAGAAGAAATAGCCAATGCAATAAAATGGGGGATAAGACATTTTTCAGATATGTTTGTGAGAGGAGGAAAAGCAAAAATGGTATTGTCAGACTCAAGGGTGAAGGGGAGGAATATGCTTAACAAATATTTCTGTTCTGGGTTCACAGATGAAGGGCCGGGAACAAGACCTCAGACAACACCCACAAACAGGGACAAAAGCGAGAGGCATCTCAAACGATTTTCAGAGGACTATGTTCAACAGGAACTAGCTAAATTAAAAGTGGACAAAGCAATGGGACCACATGGGATACATCCAAGAATACTGAATGAACTTGGGGACGTTCTAGCAGCTCCACAGACTGACCTTTTCAATGCCTCTTTGGAGTCGGGAGTGGTGCCAGAGGACTGGAGAGAGGCACATGTGGTCTCTTTACACAAAAGCGGAAGTAAGGATGTGGTTGAAAACTACAGGCCGGTTAGTTTAATCTCAGTGGTGAGTAAATTTTTGGAAGCACCGCTGAAAGAGAAAATAGTGAGGTTTCTAGAGTCCAACAGATTCACTGGGGTAGGTCTTGTCTGACAAATCTGATTGATTTCTTTGAAGTGGAATAAGTTCTCCTAGACGGTGGGGGATGGTGGGCCTGGCATCGGAGGAGGTAGGAGGGGGTAGGGCGGATTCCCTGCAGCTCAACCATGGCCTTGGGAGGTCAGGTCAACCATGGTCTTGGGAGGTCAGGCTGCGGGGAATGAAGCTTTTGTTCCAGCGGCCACGGATCGCGGCTCCTTTATGGAGCCATGGTGCCATGGCAACTGGACGCCATGGCACCAAGGCTCCAGTCAGAAGCCCTTACTGAGTTAGCCTGCATGTACAGGCCTGGACGTGATTCTGATCCCGTGAGGCTAGAAATGCCCTGTGGGATCAGAATCCCAGCTCACTCTGTGTGTCCACTTCCGACCAGGCGCACAGAGGGCCAGCACATCCAAAACAGAATCGGGCCCTATCTAAATTCAAAAAAGCATGGGACAAACACAGAGGATTTCTAAAGGAAAAAAGGGGACTCTTGTAGTGGGTGATATGGAAGGGCAGACTAGATAGGCCATGTGGTCTTTTTCTGCCATCATGTTTCTATGTTTCTATGAGAATGCAATTGAAATTCCCCCAAGTATAAGCCGAGTATGGTCTAGAGCAGAGACCCATTGAGTCATCTCATGATAGAAACGCGCATTTTGCTGTGGAAGCAAAAACGCGAAATATTTTTTCAAGTACATTCGTAGCAAAAAACCTGTGAGAGAGTCAGTTGGTCCATTAGATGACAGAGGAGTTAAAGGGGCACTAAGAGGCGACAAGGCGATAGTGGAGAGACTGAATGAATTCTTTGCTTCGGTCTTTACTGAGGAAGATGTAGGGATGTTACCCATGACTGAAGTGGTATTTAAAGGTGTGGAAGAATTGAAGGAAATATTGATACATTGGGAAGATGTATTACAACTATTAGATAAACTGAAGAGTAGCAAATCACCTGGGCCGGATGGTATACATCCAAGGGTGTTGAAAGAACTGAAATATGAGATTGCAGACCTGCTATTAGTAATCTGTGAACTATCATTAAAATCATCTCTAATACCTGAAGATTGGAGGATCACCAATGTAACACCAATTTTTAAAAAGGGTTCCAGGGGTGATCCGGGAAACTACAGACCGGTGAGCCTCATGTCAGTACCGGGAAAAATGGTAGAAACCATCATAAAGAATAAAATTACTCAGCATGTAGATAGTCATGGCCTAATGGGAGACAGCCAACATGGCTTTAGACAAGGAAGATCTTGTCTTACTAATCTGTTATGTTTTTTTGAAAGTGTGAATAAACAGGTGTACAAAGGTGAGTTGGTTGATATAGTGTATCTGGACTTTCAGAAAGCTTTTGACAAGGTTCCTCATCAGAGACTTTTGGCAAAACTAAAGAGTCATGGGATAGGAGGCAGTGTACTACTGTGGATCAAGAACTGGTTAAAAGATAGAAAGCAGAGGGTAGGGCTGAATGGCCAATTTTTCCAATGGAAAAAGTTGAATAGTGGAGTACCCCAGGGATCGATGCTGAGTCTGCTGCTTTTTGACATATTCATAAATGACCTGGAAAGTGGAATAACGAGTGAGGTTATCAAATTTCCAGATGACACAAAACTATTTAAAGTTGTTAAAACACAAGAGGATATAAAATGAAAATAAAGAATTAAAAAAAAAAAAACACGGACTTCCGGCGATGCGTGAGTGAGAGAGGACGTGCCTCCTTCGCTCCGGGGCTGTCTCGGCACTAAATCGTGCTTTTATCTGCTCTATAACACCCTCACCCTTGCTTACTATCGGGGAGAGCTGGGTCATCACTTGCTGAGCTTGCCAACCGGCCACACGCAGGGCTGCGATGCCATTACCAACCAGGAAAGAGCGGGAGAGAAACTGCCGAAAACGGGGCCTGCTGCCGCGGCCACGAGACAACCTGCCTCACCAGGTGCGGACAGCGCCGATTCGGCGTCGGAGGAGCTAGCGCGGGAGGTGGTACGGCTCCTCGACCCCAAATTTGACCGACTCATGCAAAAGTTGGAGGGGATGGAGGAATCCATGTCCGAGTTTGGCCGGCGCGTGGAGGAACTCGAGCACCGCGTGGCCGCGGTGGAAGAGGGGGAAGGCCGCCGTGATGGGGATTGGAAACTCAAAAGAAGCTCCTCCTTGAAGTACAACAGAAGCTTGAAGACCTGGATCTGTGCTGCGAATCTCCCTCGACGGTCAGAATCACACCTTTGAGAATTAAAAAAAAAAACACAAGAGGATTGTGGAAAATTGCAAGAGGATCTTGATAAATTAGAAGACTGGGCATCAAAATGGCAGATGAAATTTGATGTGGACAAGTGCAAAGTTATGCACCTATGGAAGAACAACCCAAACTATGGTTACACAATGCAAGGTTCCACATTAGGAAACACCACCCAGGAAAAAGATTTAGGCGTCATTGTGGATAACATGTTAAAACCCTTAGCCCAGTGTGCAGCGGCAGCCAAGAGAGCAAATAGAATGCTAGGTATCATAAGGAAAGGAATGGAAAATAAAACAAAAGATATTATAATGCCTCTATATCGTTCCATGGTGAGACCGCACCTTGAATTCTGGTCGCCGTATCTTAAATAGGATATAGAGTTATTAGCAAAGGTTCAGAGAAGAGCCACCAAAATGGTAAAGGGGATGGAAGGATACTCCTATGAAGAAAGGCTAAAAAGGTTAGGGCTCTTTAACCTGGAAAAGAGACGGCTGAGGGGAGATATGATAGAAGTCTATAAATTAATGAACGGAGTGGAACGGGTAAACGTAGATCGATTGTTTACATTATCAGAATATAGAAAGACTAGGGGACATGCAATGAAGCTACAGGGTAAACTATTTAAGACTAATAAAAGAAAATATTTTTTAACTCAACGTGTAATCAAACTCTGGAATTTGTTACCGGAGGATGTAGTAAAGGCTGTTAGTGTAGCTGGTTTTAAAAAAGGTTTGGACAAATTCCTGGAGGAAAGGTCCATAAATCATTATTAAGAAGGGACCCAGGATATCAATGCTTGACCCAGTACAAGCATTGCGGAACCTGTGTCTTTTGGGGAAACTGCTAGGTACGTATGACCTAGATTGGCCACTGTTGGAAACAGGATACTGGGCTTGATGGACCTTGGTCTGACCCAGTATGGCATATCTTATGCTCTTATTGTATGTATTTGGGCCATAAATATTGCCTAATACAATCTTTTGACCCTGCAATTTCCCCTGCAAAAACAAAAAATGCCACCAAAGTCTGCATGAACCGAGTCCACTATTAAGCCCACCTGTTTCCTTACCAAAATAGCTACACCCGCTTTCTGGTCCTCCAAGGAGGCTCCATAGACATCACCTACCCACCAGTGTTTCAATTTGTTATGTTCAATGTCAGTTAAGTGCATCTCCTGGAGGACAGCAGTATCAGTATGCTTGTCCCATAACATGTTCAGCAGTTTGTGACATTTAATGGGGTGCCCTATCCCACAGACATCCCAGGAAACTATGTGCAAAGCCTTAACCAGGGTCAAACTCAAGGACAGTCCCCACCAGTGAAATAAATACTCCTATAGGTTCAGGCCATGGTGGCCTCCCAGCCTGGAGCCCCCAGCCTATTTACCCACCACCCCTCTCAACCAACCACCCCTCCCCCTCTCATTCTTCAACTCCCCACTCCTACCCCTCTCATTCTTCAACTCACGCGTGTATTCCTAACCTCACCCTCTCTCCCCGATGCCATCTTATGCTTTGCCCTCCAACATTCACCCCTACTTCCCCAACCTCCCATCCCTGCTATCCCCCCCATTCACCAACTACTCCCCATTCTCCTTTTAATGTCACCATACACCCCTAAGATAGGAGCCTTCCTAGTATGGTATTGTGAAGGGCTCCCCGCCATCCGCCATAGGCACCAGTCAAAGTAATGTCACCTCTCACAGCTGCTCTGTACAGTAAGCTTGAGCCTCTTTGGGACTGTGGAATGCATACTGTTGGCCATTAGCAGCAAACCAAAGTTTTGCTGGGTAGAACAAGGAGAATTGGTTGCCCCTCTGCACTAGGGAGCCACAGACCTCAGAAAAGGCCTTACGTTTTTGAGCCACAGTAGCTGAAAAGTCTTGGAAGATTAAGATCCTATTGCCCTCAGCAGTGCATTGATTCCTTGTAGCTCTCAGGATTGTCTCCATATGTTGAAAGCTAAGGAAACGCACCAGTACTTCATGAGGTCAGGAGTTGCCTTCCCGAGTCAAGTCAATGGGCACGTTGTATTTGTATTTTTCTCACAAAGTCCGAGAGGCAATGCCCTTTAACCTTTCCCAGCATTCGCGGCTTCACAGGAACAGCCGCCAGCATGAAGGAAAAGGCTCTTCATGCTGGCGGCTGTACAGAGTGAGCCGGGGCCTCGCACGGGCTTCCCCAGCTCCCTCTGAAGCCCTCCGGGTTGGGAGAAAAGCCGGGTTTTTTGCTCTGGCCGCTCCCGATCTTGCGGCCAGAGCAAAAAACCGGTTGTGTGGGGGGGGGGGGGGGGGGAGGCCAAGGACTGCCGGGGGTGTGATGGGGGGGAGGGGACCTGGACTGGAAAAGGGCTAGGAGGGGGGAATTGGACTGGAAATGGGTTGTGATGGGGGGGGGGGGACCTGGACCGGAAAAGGGCTATGGGGGGGGGGGGACTTGGACGGGAAAGAAATGGGCTGTGATGGGGGGGACCTGAACTGTAAAAGGGCTATGGGGGGGAGGGGACATGGACTGGAAATGGGTTTTGATGGGGAGAGGGATCTGGACTGGAAAAGGGCTGGGGGGGACATGGACTGGAAATGGGTTGTGATGGGGAGGGGGACCTGGACAGGAAAAGGGCTAGGGGGTGGGCACCAGTCACAGCAAATAGGCTATGTTGGAGGGAGGGAGAACTTGAACTGGAAATAGGCGGTGATTAGGGCGACTTGGACTGGAAATGGGTTGTGAAGGGGGGGGGACCTGGACTGGAAAAGGGCTATGGGGGGCATTGGACTGGAAAGAAATGGGCTGTGATGGGGAGGGGGACCTGGACTGTAAAAGGGCTATGTGGGGGGGGACATGGACTGGAAATGGGTTTTGATGGGGAGGGGGACCTGGACTGGAAAAGGGCTATGGGGGGGGGAACATGGACTGGAAATGGGTTGTGATGGGGAGGGGGACCTGGACTGGAAAAGGGCTATGGGGGGGGGGGGAACGTGGACTGGAAATGGGCTATGGTGGAGGGAGGGGGAACTTGGACTGGAAATAGGCTGTGATTAGGGGAGCTAGGACTGCAAATGGACTGTGATGGTGCGGGGGGACTCGGACTGCAAATGGGATGTGATGGGGGGGGGCCTAGGACTGGAAATAGGCTGTGATGGGGGATTTGGACTGGAAATGGTCTGTGATTGGGGGGGGGCTAGGACTGGAAATGGTCTGTGATGTGAGGGCTAGCACTGGAAATGGGCTGATGAAGAGCTGGAATAGGACTGGAAATGGGCTGATGTGGGGCATGGGAGAATGGGATTAGAAGGGAGTGGATGCTGGGTGGGTCTAGAACTATAAGGGAACTGATTTTGGGGGAGGACTAGAATAGATGGGGAATGAGAAAGGAGAGGGGAAAAAATATTTTGTGTGGAAGAAAAGTCTATGATGGGCTGGGTATTGGGAGAGTAAGAGGGGCTTGAGAATGGAAGGGTGAAATTTAAATGGATGATAAAGGAATAAGGAAAGAATTGGGGGAAAGAGCAAAAGGGAAACAATCAGTATGTTAAAGCAGAAATAGAGAGAGAATGGAAAACATCTAAAAGAGAAGAAAGGACAAATGGATAGCTCGCAGAAGACACGAAGAAACCAGAAGAAAGTGACTGGAGCAATTGCAACTGAAAAATAAAACGCCCAAACAGAAGGTAGAAAATACTTTTTATTTTGAATTTATTAGCTGGAATATGTCTGGTCTGGGAAGTGTGTATTGATAACATCTTTGCGTTTTTGTTTAGTGCAAGAGGAAATTACTTTATAGTTTTATTTCTCCAGTGTTGTACATTTCATGTTTGGATTTTGGGGTTCCCAGTTTAATTATTATCTGACCAAGGAAGTTAGCCTACACGTATCCTCGGTAATTTTTGTGGGTGGGGCTGGGGGCGGGCAGGGGTGGGACTAGGGGCGGAGAATGGGTGGAGCATGGCGAGCCACAGGTGTCGGGTTTTTCTCAGTGAAAAAGTTGGTAACCCTAGTGCTAAGGCGCCTAGGTTAGATAAGGATCTCCTGGATCAGTCAGTGGTGTCAGAAGACTTGCGTTCAGAAGAGGCAGATATGGAAAGAGATCTAGGGGATCTAGAGGAAGGTGAGATTAGGGAGCAGGAAGATCAGGCGCGGGTAGTTCGTGTGTTCCGTAGGGAGGAACTACCGGCGTTTAACATGCCAGAGTCGGAGCCAGCTGAGGATGCTACCCTGGAGGATCCTTTGCTACAGGCGGTTTGAAAGACTCAAAGGGCCTTCCCGGTACACAGGGT
Source organism: Ichthyophis bannanicus (assembly GCA_033557465.1). Lineage (NCBI taxonomy): Eukaryota > Metazoa > Chordata > Amphibia > Gymnophiona > Ichthyophiidae > Ichthyophis > Ichthyophis bannanicus. The sequence continues at coordinate 116,997,824 of CM066050.1, read as the reverse complement.
ATTTAAGGAGATGATTCAGGAGGAATGGGATATGCCAGAGGCCGCCTTTAAGGGGGCTAGGGTTATGGCAAGGCTGTACCCTCTGCTGGATCAGGATCGGGAGTTATTTAAGGCCCTGAGGGTGGATGCAGCCGTGTCAGCGGTGACTAAGAAAACTACTATCCCTGTAGAGGGGTCAGCGGCACTGAAAGATGCATACGACCGTAAATTGGAGACCTTGCTGAAGCAGGTCTTTGAGGCTAATGCGTTATCCTTACAGGCGGCTATTTGTGGGGCCTGGGTAGCACGAGCCTGTTTGCGCTGGGTGCAGCGGGTCCAGGGTGACAATTCAGTAGAGGTGTCCGAGGAGGCGTCCAGATTGGAGTCTGAGGCGGCGTATCTCGCCGACGTCCATTATGATTTGATCCGGGGTTTATCAAAGAGTATGTCTTCCGTAGTCGCGGGACGAAGATGCCTTTGGCTGCGCAATTGGGCAGCTGATGGTTCTTCCAAAGCGAGGTTGAGTAGGCTTCCCTTTCGGGGTAAAATGCTTTTTGGGGAAGATTTGGACAAGTTGGTGAAGGATTTAGGAGAATCTAAAGGTGGTAGGTTGCCAGAGGACAAGCAGAAGCAGGGACGTTCAGTTCCTGGGCCTCGGGGGCAGCAGCGAGATTTGTCGGTTCAATCCGCCGAGGGCGGGTCAAACGCTGAGGGGGCGTTTCTCTGGTCGGTCCCACAGCTTTCGGGGGTTTTGAGGAGCGAACAGGGGGTTTGCACCTGCATCCTCGTCCTCCACTTTCAAAAAGTCACAATGAAGTCAGGAGGGTCCAGGGGGAGTTGGTTCCCATAGGAGGTCGGCTGCGGGAGTTTTATCCTGCATGGACCCGACTCACGTCTGATCAGTGGGTCTTGGAGGTGATTCGTGAAGGTTATGCGCTGGAGCTGCAGCGTCCAGTGTCCGATTCTTTCGTTCGGTCGCCGTGCAACGCTGCAGCAAAGCGCAAGGCGGTACAGGAAACGGTAGAGGCTTCTACGTCTCAGAGCAATTGTCCCGGTTCCGGCTGACCAGTTAGGTTGCTGTCGATACTCCATTTACTTCGTGGTACCGAAAAAGGAAGGGACATGGCGACCCATTCTAGATTTAAAAAGGGTAAATCGCTGTCTGCGCGTATCTCATTTTCGGATGGAGACCCTCAGGTCAGTCATTGTTGCGGTGCGAAAGGGGGAGTTTCTGACGTCCCTGGACCTGTCGGAGGCATATCTGCACAATCCGATTCAGCAGGAACATCAGAAATTCCTCAGGTTTGCAGTGCCTATGGGGCATTTCCAGTTTCAGGCGCTCCCCTTTGGCCTGGCAATGGCGCCTCGAACCTTCACCTAGGTAATGGTGGTAGTGACGGCTGCTTTATGCAAGGATGGAATTTTGGTGCACCCGTACCTGGACGATTGGTTGATCAGAGCGAAGTCCAGAGAGGAAAGTGTTTTGGCTACGGCCAAAGTGATAGCTCTGTTGCAGAGTCTCGGTTGGGTGGTCAACGTAGCAAAGAGCAAATTGGTCCCGTCTCAGAACCTGGAGTACCTCGGAGCGCGTTTCGATATGGGCGTGGGGCGAGTTTTTCTGCCTCGGCAAAGGGTACTCGGGCTACGACAGTTGGTGCGCCATTTTCTTGGGCTACAATGTCCCACGGCCTGGGAGTATCTGCAGGATTTGGGGACAATGGCGGCGACCTTGGAGCTGGTGCCGTGGGCACGGGCTCACATGAGACTGTTGCAACGGGCCCTGTTAAGAAGGTGGTCGCATCAAAGAGATTCGCTGGGTCAGATGTTGGCTTGTTCACCACAGGCTCGTCTGGCTTTAAGTTGGTGGCTGAGGCCAGGGAGTCTAGAGAAAGGGATGTCGTTCGAAGCTCTGGCTTGGATTTCCCTAATGACGGATGGCAGTCTCTACGACTGGGGTGCCCATTGTCAAGGTCGCCTGGTACAGGGCCAGTGGTCCAACCTGTGAAAAGACGTGGTCGATCAACTGATTGGAATTGCGGGCGGTGGCGCTGGCGCTGTGGGAATTGACTCCTTTGGTTCAGGGAGAGGCCATTCAGGTGTTCTCAGACAACGCCACGGTGGTGGCTTATGTGAATTGTCAAGGAGGCACCAGCAGCGTTGCGCTGGAGGACGAAACAGAGAGTTTATTCGAGTGGGCGGAGAAGCATCTGGTGGCCTTGTCGACAGCGCATGTCGCAGGAGTGGACAATGTGGAGGCCGATTTTCTGAGTCGAGTAAAGGTAGACCCAGGGGAGTGGGTCCTCCATCCCGAGGTGTTTGCGCTGTTAGTGCGGCTCTGGGGGCTCCCAGTGATGGAGCTCATGGCGACTTTTCAATCCGCAAAGGTCGATCGGTTCTTCAGCAGACGAAAGGAGCGAATGGCAGAAGGACTAGACACTCTCATTCAAAAGTGGCCGGAGGAGCAGCTGCTGTACGTCTTTCCACCGTGGGTGTTGATCGGTCGGGTGATACAGCGCATAGAAAGGCACAAAGTGATTTTAATTGCGCCGGATTGGCCGAGATGGCCGTGGTACGCGGACTTGATCAGGCTCTTGGTGGGGTAGCCTTGGAAGCTTCCCAGTCGCAAGGATCTTCTCACTCAGGGTCCTCTCTGCATGCCCCAGGTGGATCGAGTCTCGCTTACGGCCTGGCTATTGAGCGGGCTAGGTTGAAAGCGAAAGGCTATTCAGCGGCAGTGATAGCTACCTTGCTGAAGGCGAGGAGGAAGTCTACTTCATTGGCATACGTCAGAGTGTGGCGTGTCTTTGAAGCTTGGTATGCGGACAAGAACTGGGTCCCCTTAAGGGCCTCGGTTCCTCAGGTACTTTCCTTTTTGCAGGATGGTTTTCAAAAGGGTCTAGCTGCAGCCTCCTTGAAAGTGCAGTTGGCGGCGTTATCCTGCTATAGAGGCAAGGTGCAAGGAGTCGCGCTGGGGGCTCATGCGGATGTGAAGCGTTTTTTGAGCGCGGTCGCGCTTCTTCGGCCACCACGTAAGAGATCAGTCCCGGCATGGGATCTGCCTTTGGTCTTGGACGCCTTGGGGAAGGTGCCGTTTGAGCCCTTAGCGGATGCTTCGTTGAAAGACCTTACGCTGAAGGTGGTGTTTTTGGTGGCAGTGGCTTCGGCCAGACGAATTTTCGAGTTACAAGCGCTGTCTTGTAGAGAGCCCTTTCTGTCTTTCGGCGATTCTAAGGTGGTTTGGGGCCCGTTCCGTCATTCCTGCCGAAGGTGGTGTCGGCTTTCCATTTGAACCAAGTTGTGTCCTTGCCGGTTTTTCGCGAGAAAGGCAAGGGTCAGGTGGCGGAGCGACTTCATCGCTTGGATATTCGTAGGGCGTTGAAGAAGTATGTTTCTCGGACAGCGTCGTTCCGTAAGTCAGACAGGCTGTTTGTGCTGTTTGCAGGGGCAAGGAAAGGGGAGGCGGCTTCCAAGGGTTCGATTGCGCGATGGGTGAAAGAAGCCATCGCTTCGGCATACATCTTGCGAGGTTGCCGGATTCCGGACGGTCTGCGGGCTCATTCCGAAAGGGCGCAAGCGGCGTCTTGGGCGGAATGTAGTTTAGTGCCGGTGGTGAAAATCTGTAAAGCGGCAACGTGGTCGTCTCTGCATACCTTTGTGAAGTATTACCGTCTGGATGTTCAGGCAAACAGGGATACCTGTTTTGGCTCGGCAGTGCTTCAGGCCGGGCAAGCAGGACTCTTCCGTTGATTGTGTTTACTGCTCTGGTATATCCCCAGAGATTCCGGGACCAGACTGGAGGAACGATCAGGAAGATTAAATTAGTGGTGGCGGCCTACCTGAGGCTTCAAGGTCTTTTTGTGTTTCCGTACTTGGACGACTGGCTCATAAGGGGCCAATCTTCCCAGGAGGCCAATCAAGCCACCCTTCGCACTGTGGCTCTGCTTCAGCACTTGGGGTTTGTCATAAACTTCGCAAAATCCACTTTGCTCCCGTCCCAGAACTTGGAATTCATAGGAGCAAGACTGGACACTCTTCAAGCGAAGGCTTTTCTGCCTATGGACAGAGCCCACAGGCTGATGGATCTGGCCAGGCAGTTTCACAGCAGTTCCCTGGTCTCTGCCAGGCAATTCCTGAGACTACTCGGCCATATGGCTTCCACGGTTCATGTCACCTCCAATGCCCGCCTGCACTTGCGGCCTGCTCAGTGGAGCCTTCGCACTCAGTGGCATCAGGCCACGGGGAGCCTAGCGGAATCAGTAAAAGTATCAGACCTGCTAGTCTCCTCTCTGCAATGGTGGCTTCATCTTCCGAATCTGGTACTCGGAGTGGTTTTCCAATCCCCTCCGCATTCTCAGGTGCTGACGACAGATGCTTCTCTTCTCGGTTGGGGAGCACATTGCCAAGGGACATGTACTCAGGGTCTCTGGACCCCTTGGGAGGCTGCTCAACAGATAAACTTCCTGGAGCTACGGGTGATACGCCTAGCTCTGAGAGCCTTCTCCCACCTCGCCTCTCACCAGTCTGTACTGGTCCAAACGGACAATCAAGTTGCCATGTTCTACGTGAACAAACAAGGAGGCACAGGCTCCTTCCTTCTGTGTCAGGAGGCACAACGTCTGTGCTCTTGGGCTGTCAATCACGGAATCCTCCTCAAGGCTGTCTACCTCCCAGGTCAAGAAAATTACCTGGCGGCAGACTGAGCAGGATCTTGCAACCACACGAATGGCGGTTGAACCCGTTGGTGGTTCAGCAGGTCTTTCTCAGGTGGGGCCTCCCCACCATGGATCTTTTCGCCAGTCCTCTGAACCGGCAACTCCCGAGATTTTGCTCCAGACAACCGCATCCTCTCAGAGTAGCAGCGGATGCGTTTCTGATCTCGTGGTCCACAGGCCTACTGTATGCGTTTCCTCCCACGCCACTAGTGTCCAGAACGCTGTTCAAAGTCCTCAAGGACGGGGCTTCATTGATCCTGATAGCTCCCAGGTGGCCGAGGCAACCGTGGTTTCCGCTTCTACTGCAGCTAGCGGTGGACACCCCTCTTCCTCTGGGGTTTCAACACGATCTCCTGTCTCAGGATCAGGGGATTCTCTTGCACCACAACCTCCAGTCCCTTCATCTGATGGCCTGGCTGCTGAAAGGGTAGCCCTGGCTCCCCTACTACTGCCTCGAGAGGTGGAAGATTGGTCTTGGCCTCTAGGCGATAATCCACCAGGAAATCCTATGCTCTTAAGTGGCGTAGATTCTCCTCATGGTGTGCTCAGCACAGCGAGAATCCCTTCTCATGCTTGGTAGCGGTAGTTTTGCAATATTTGCTTTACCTCTCCAATCTGGGCCTTAAGTCTAACTCTGTCAGAGTTCACCTCAGTGCTCTCTCAGCGCACCACTCGCCGGTGGACGGTAGGCCTCTTTCCAACCACCCTTTGGTGGCTCGTTTTCTCAGAGGCCTCCTTCTGCTTAAGCCTCCTTTGCGTCCACCAGCTCCTGAGTGGGATCTGAATGTGGTCTTACAGCGGATTACTTGTCCGCCCTTTAAACCTATGGCTACCTGCCCTCTCCGTTTTCTCTCCTGGAAAACTTTATTTCTGGTAGCTCTTACCTCTGCTAGGCGAGTGAGTGAACTTCAGGCACTAGTGTCTGATCCTCCTTACACTAGGTTCTACAGGAATAGGGTAGTCTTACGGACTCACCCTAAGTTTCTTCCTAAGGTTGTCTCCCCTTTTCACCTCAATCAGGAGGTGGTTCTTCCGACCTTCTTTCCCAGACCGCATGCCAGCCGGGCTGAGATGGTCTTGCATACCCTGGACTGTAGAAGGGCGTTGTCCTTCTACCTTGACCGTACGCGGGAGCACCGGAGGACTGTTCAGCTCTTCGTTTCTTTTGACCCCAATAAGTTGGGGCTTCCTGTCTCCAAGCGTACTTTGTCCATATGGGTCGCTGACTGTATCGCCTGGGCTTATGGGGCAGCCGGCCTCTCGTTGGAGGGTCGAGTTACAGCTCATCGTGTCTGGGCGAAGGCTGCGTCAGTGGCTCATTTCTGCTCTGTTCCATTGGCAGACATCTGCCGGGCCGCTACTTGGTCTTCAAGCCAGACTTTTGCAGCCCATTACTGCCTTGAGAGGGAGTTCCGCAGGGACAGTGCTTTCGGACAGGCAGTACTCCATAATCTCTTTGGGGTTTAGGCAACTCCTACCCTCCGACCCTGGTGTTGGGCTACCGGTCAGGGGCGTTCTCAGAGAAGATTCCTTCCTTATGTACTTATGAGCTAGAGGAAGCTCATTTTTTCCGCTTGAGGTCTCCGGTAGCCTTAAGCTGGGGAGTCCCATATGTGAGGACTGACTTCCTGCTTGGTCCTGGAGAAAGAGTAGTTACTCACCTGTAACAGGTGTTCTCCAGGAGCAGCAGGAATCAGTCCTCACAACCCTCCCTCCGCCCCTTGGAGTTGCAGTCATATGATTTCTTTTTGCTAATTTTTGCTGTCTTTTAGCTATGTCATCAGACTGAGCAAGATGGCACCCTTGGGCGGGAAGGGGACCGCGCATGCGTGCTGCAATTCCCAAAGGCTTTCTTTGAAAGCTGGGGAAATGCTCCGCACGAGGGCTCAGTCGGCGCCGATGTCACCCATATGTGGGGACTGATTCCTGCTGCTCCTGGAGAACACCTGTTACAGGTGAGTAACTACTCTATACCCATTATGCTCAGACAGAAGCAGAAGGGGGAGCATCTACCTCCGCAGAATATCAGGCATTTATAAAGTCCAGCAATTGGGAAGGCTCGTAAAAAATAAAGGAATCAGACTGATACTTGATCAGACACTTACATGGAAATTTTAGAAAAAAGAGCCCTCCCAATTGCTGAACTCCAGGACATAAAAGGAGAAAGTCCCGCCGCCTCTTCTGGGTCTCCCTGGATAGATCTGGAAACATACAGACAGTCAGCCCCTTAAATAACATATGCCACTTCTTGAAAAACAACTTCATAAGCCCATTCCTTATCAGAAAGCAATGTCAACATAATCAATAAAGTAGAGGGCACCACTTGCTCCTCCTGCGATGATTCCAACATTGCTGTTACATTTAGAACATCCACATTTGATATTCCTCTAACCACTCCCGAACTCTCATCTTTTTTCCCAGATGGCAAATAATACATTTTAGCAATAGGGGGATGGGATTCTGGAGGAATACCCAAATTCTCCACCAAATAAGTCCGGAACATGTCCCTCGCAGAAATCAATGGTACCCTAGGAAAGTTAACCACACGAAGATTCACAGCTCTAGAAGTATTTTCCAACATCTCTAACTTAAATCTCATAGGTAATACACTCTTCTTAAGGCATTCCACCTCATTCTCAAGAGTCAAAGTTTTAATTTGGCCATCTAAAACAACCGCCTGAAGATTAGAAATTTTTACCACGTTTTCCTGGATAACTACTTCATTACTGACAACCTGAGATGCCAGGCTAGTCATCTGTGGCGCCAACTCTTCCCGTAGCTGCATAATAGCAGCCCAAATGCTTTCCAGTGTTACCACCTCCGGGGCTTCCAAAGACGCTGCTGGTAAAGACTCCACCACTCCAACTACGGATGATCCGCCCGGCAACAGAGTTGATGCAGACAGTCCAATCACAGGACCGTCACCTCTGTCTGCCATCCCGGCTATGACCTCTGCCCTCTGTCACCGATCTTGGGGACCAGCCGCATCCGAGCCTTGCTCCGGGGAAGTCCAATGATTCAACACCCCCCACCTGAATCCCCAAGCTGCTGATGCCTGACGAGGGACTTTCAAGGCCCGAACTGAGCCCGGGGAGCAAAGATCACCGCCCGTCACAGATGACGAGGATTCCACTTCCGGCAGCTGCAAAGCCGAGCCACGCTCCCCTTCTCAACTGTCTCGGCACGGAGAAGAAGTAAGAGTCCAACAATAGCAACAGGTAATGGCGAAGAGACCTGAGGGGCAGTAGAAGGCTGTTTAGCCCTTCTGGTCTTCCGCTTCTTCCCCATACGAAACGCCGTGCCGATCAGCACACCTCACCAAACGCCATCTTGGATCCTCCCCGTGTCATCTTTTTGATGACACTAGTGTACATATGCAGCTGGCACTGCCAACCAGCCCCAGTACCTACTGACAAAGCAGACTCGGAGGAGCAACAAATAAGTAGTTAAACATGCAACAAACACTTCTACATCTAAAAAAACTAGTACCCCATCCATCCCTTGGAAAGGATACCCCGTCCCACCCTCCAGGATGGAGAGGCCTACCTGTTGAGTGCTTGAGCAACTCCAACCAGCGGGAAGCGAGCATCCGACAGTTCTTCTGGTCCGCCCTTCCCCCAAACACTGATTACACACCCCTCCCTGGCTTCTCCTCGCCACTTCCTCCACCAAGGGAACCAGCTTCAGGACCAGGGTGTGCATAGATTATCACAGAAAGCACTCAGGGAGGGTTCTGGGACTGGACTGGAGTTCCTCAAAGAACAACAATTAGCAGATAATTCTAATTTCTCTTTCCTTATCGTCCCTCCAGTCCAGTCCCGCACCTCTGGGATGTATCAGAGCAGTTAAACTAATGGGAGGGACCCGCACAACCAGCCTGAAGCACTGCCGAGCCGAAACGAGCATCCCCCACCGCCTGGACATCCAGGCGAAAATGTTCAGATAAAGTATGCCTCACTGATCCATCTGGAAATGGAGGCTTAGCTGCCGCCTCACTTTTGCGCAACCCGCCAAACAGAACCAACAGACAGTCCGATCTCCAAAAGGACGAAGCCCTTTTCACATACCTTCGCCTCCAAGTGGCACAGCTGTGGAGTGGCAGAGCCCATATCCGCTCTCGCCGACATCCGAGCTCGCCAGAGCTGGTAAGGAAACGGCCTGATATACATGAAATGCTCACACCACCTTGGGCAAAAATGAAGGTCCCTGGCACAGGGCCACTTTCTCCTTGGAGAAGGAAAGGAATGGCTCCTGGCATGACAGGTTCCGAAGCTCCGAAATCCTGCGTGCCAAGCAAATCGCCAACAGGAATACCATTTTCAGAGTCAAATCCTTCAGGAAAGCTTGATTCAATGGCTCAAAGGGTTTCCCAGACAGCACTGTCAGCACCAGATTGAGATTCCAAGGTGGTGCCACTGCCCTCTTTGACAGACGGAGGTGGGTCACCGCCCCTAGAAAGCTCAGCCCATCTGGGTGTGTACCCAACAGCACCCTGTGGACTTTCCCGCGATAACCAGAAATCGCCACCAGTTGCACCCTCAAGGAACTGGCAGCTAGACCCTTATCAAAACTGGATTGCAAGAATGCCAAGATGTCCGGGACGGAGGCAGTGGAAGGGTGTGCCTGCCTCTCTCCGCACCATGATTCAAAGATGTGCCTTATGTAGTGGCAATACATAAAAAAGACAGCGTGGCGCCAGAGTTACCTTCATTTCTGGTGCCGCAGTGCTATTCGCACTTCCACTTCTGCTCCCCTCCAATTCATCGGCAGTATATTGATTCATCAGAGGGGGGCGGAAGCATGAATGGCACGGAGGCACTGGAAAAGAAAGTAACTCCGGCACCACAGTGCCTTTTTATGTATTGCTGCTGCTGAATATCTGAGAGAAGGGCAGCAGCGGCAGTGGGAGGGGAACCCCCCATAGATGAGAGGGGGGTCATGGACGAGGGGGGACCCCATCAGAAAACTTTCCCCTGAGCCTCATAAAGGGTTGAAGTGGCCCTGAATAATATAGTAAATAAATGTGCACTTCATCTAATGTTACTGATTACTGAAACCACCAAAGAAAATAAATAATTAAAAGGGATATTGATGCAAAGTTAAAAAAATCGAAAATTGGCAAGGGATATAATAAACAGTGTAGGGAAATAGAGGCACAACTGAGAGATACAAAGTGGAATTGAAATACCTTAAGATTCAAATATTTCAAGAGAGGAGCAGTATCTCCTTCCCTCCCTGGAGGAATGTTTTGCTGATGGACTCGAGGAGAGAGACTGCCAGGAGTCTGAGCTGGGAGATAATACCCATTCCTATTACTGACATCGTTGCAGCGACGCCAGGACGTTTCAAAGCGTTTGCATCCAGGAGAAGGGTGACAGAGAAGCAATATCCTCTTCTCTACCTAGAGGAACATTTTGGTGGTAGACCCAAGGAATACTGCTAGCAGCTGGGCCGGCCTGTCCACAAAGTGAGCTAGGCGGTAGCCTAGGGCAGCCAACCCTGGTTGATGACTTTGTGTTGCCACTATGTTGCCTGTGGCAGGCCATGTGCTTTGACACACATGACCTGCTGCTTCTGATCTCTCTCTGATGCAATTTACTGTTGGGGGGGGGCATCTGAAGTGGCAGGCCATGTGTGCCGAATCACATGGTCTGCCGCAGGCAAAAAAGCGGCCACACAAAGCCATCACTATTAAAATACTGCTTCTGCCACCCATCTCCCCCTAGACGGAATCAGTGGCAGCAGGAAGGGGGGGGGGTGGCACTGTGGCTCAGCAGGGATGGGTTGGAGTGGGGAGTGGCATGGCTGGAGTTTCTGCCTGGGGTGGCAGAAACCCTTTGGCTGGCCCTGGTTGGCAGAGCCACAAGAGAGAGACTGCTGGTTGCCTAAGATGGGCAGTAAGACACATCCCTATCACTGATGTCATCACAGTGATACTAGGACCTTCAAAAGCTTTTGCGGCCAGGAGAAGGATAAGACAGGAGCAATATTCTCTTCCCTACCTGGAGGAACATTTTGCTGCTTGACCCACAGAATATTGCTGGCAGATCTGCAAGGGAGAGACTGCTGGGAATCTGAGCTGGGCAGTAAGACATGCCTCTATTGCTGATGTCACATGTATGATTTTCTCCCAGTTGGTGAGGGGTCTTACGTGTGCACTAGGTGCAAGGAGCTCTTTGCTCTCAGGGAACGAGTCCGATCTCTGGAGGCTAGAGTAGCAGACTTGGAGGAGATAAGGAAGACAGAGAGGTACATAGATGAGACCTACAGGGATGTAGTCCTGTAGTCCCACCTCCAGTCTGGCAGTATCCTTGTTGCCAAGGAGGAAAGAGGTCATATGACAGGAAAGCATCACCCTGGTGTGGCAGGAAGTGATCCTGTAGCTAGGACCTGTCCTGCAGATGATGTAAAACCTCCTCTCACTGAGGAAGTTTCTCCAGAGCCATCTGCCCATGAGGCAAGGGTTAGGACAGCTGTTATATTTAATGATTCGATCATTAGGCATGTAGATAGCTGGGTGGCTGGTGGACGTGAGGATCGCCTGGTGCGAAGGTAGCGGACTTCACACGCCACCTAGACAAGGTCTTAGATAGTGCTGGGGAGGAGTCTGCTGTCTTGGTACATGTCGGTACCAATGACATAGGAAAATGTGGTAGGGAGGTTCTGGAGGCTAAATTTAGGCTTTTAGGTAGGAAGTTGAAATCCAGAACTTCCAGGGTAGCGTTCTCTAAAATGCTTCCCGTTCCATGCGCAGGACCCAAAAGGCAGGCAGAGCTCCAGAGTCTCAATGCGTGGATGAGACGATGGTGCAAGGATGAAGGTTTTGGATTTGTTAGGAACTGGGGAACATTCTGTGGAAAGGCGGGGCTCTTCCGAAGGGATGGGCTTCAACTTAAACGGGATGGAACCAGGCTGCTGGCATTAACCTTTAAAAAGGAGATAGAGCAGCTTTTAAACAAGATAATAGGGGAGAGTCAACAGTCGCCCAAGAGCACATGGTTCAGAACAATGTATCCTTGAAGGATACTACCAAAAGAATGAAGTTAGGGCATATCAGCAGAGATGTTCCAATAAAGACAAAAGCAGCCCAAATGCCCTTGAGTATGGAGCAGACAGAGCTTAAAGATTCCAAATTACCCCTGGCTATTCATATACAGATTAATATGAATAAAATACAGTTTCTAAAATACCTGTATGCAAATGCTAGGTCTAAAAAATAAGATGGGAGAGTTAGAATATATAGCACTAAATGAGAGGTTAGATATGATTGGTATCTCAGACATGGTGGAAGGAGGACAACCACTGGATAGAGCCAATTTTTAAAAAGGGTTCCAGGGGTGATCCAGGAAACTACAGACCGGTGAGCCTGACGTCAGTACTGGGAAAAATGGTACAAACCATCATAAAGAACAAAATTACTCAGCATATAGATAGTCATGGCCTAATAGGAGACAGCCAACATGGCTTTAGACAAGGAAGATCTTGTCTTACTAATCTGTTATGTTTTTTTGAAGATGTGAATAAACAGGTGGACAAAGGTGAGTCAGTTGATATAGTATATCTGGACTTTCAAAAAGCCTTTGACAAGGTCCCTCATCAGAGACGTTTGGCAAAACTAAAGAGTCATGGGATAGGAGGCAGTGTACTATTGTGGATCAGGAACTGTTTAAAAGATAGTAGCAGAGGGTAGGGCTAAATGGCCAATTTTACCAACGGAGAAAGGTGAATAGTGGTGTACCCCAGGGATCTGTGCTGGGTCCGCTGCTTTTTGACATATTCATAAATGACCTGGAAAGGGGAATAACGAGTGAGGTTATCAAATTTGCAGATGACACAAAACTATTTAAAATTGATAAAACACAAGAGGATTGTGGAAAATTGCAAGAGGATCTTGATAAATTGGAAGACTGGGCATCAAAATGGCAGTTGAAATTTAATGTGGACAAGTGCAAAGTTATGCACCTAGGGAAGAACAGCCCAAACTATGGTTACACGATGCAAGGTTCCACATTAGGAACCACCACCCAGGAAAAAGATTTAGGCATCATCATGGATAACATGTTAAAACCCTCCGCCCAGTGTGCAGCGGCGGCCAAGAGAGCAAATAGAATGCTAGGTATCATAAGGAAAGGAATGGAAAATAAAACAAAGGATATTATAATGCCTCTATATCGTTCCATGGTGAGACTGCACCTTGAATATTGTGTGCAATTCTGTTTGCCGTATCTTAAAAAGGATATAGCGTTATTAGAAAAGGTTCAGAGAAGAGCCACCAAAATGGTAAAGGGGATGGAAGGATACTCCTATGAAGAAAGGCTAAAAAGGTTAGGGCTCGTTAACCTGGAAAAGAGACGGCTGAGGGTAGATATGATGCAAATGCAATGTGTGCCTTTGAGTCAGTCCTGACTCCTGGTGACCCAGATGGAGATATGATAGACGTCTATAAATTAATGAACGGAGTGGAATGGGTAAACGTAGATCGATTGTTTACGTTATCAGAATATAGAAAGACTAGGGGACATGCAATGAAGCTACAGGGTAAACTATTTAAGACTAATAAAAGGAAATATTTTTTCACTCAATATGTAATCAAACTCTGGACTTTGTTGCCGGAGGAGGTAGTAAAGGCTGTTAGTGTAGCTGGGTTTAAAAAAGGTTTGGACAAGTTCCTGGAGGAAAGGTCCATAAACCATTATTAAGAAGGGACCCAGGATATCAATGCTTGACTCAGTACAAGCATTGTAGAACCTGTGTCTTTTGGGGAGACTGCTAGGTCCGTATAACCTAGATTGGACACTGTTGGAAACAGGATACTGGGCTTGATGGACCTTGGTCTGACCCAGTATGGCATATCTTATGTTCTTATGTTCTGATCAAATTGGTGGAGGGGTTGCACTGTATATTAGAGAGGGCATTGAGTCACAAAGGATTAAAGTTTTGCAGAAAACAAATTTGCTGTAGAATCTCTATGGATTGAAATTCCATGTAAAAAGGGGAAGGCGATGGCAGTGGGGATGTACTATCGACTGCCTGGCCAGAATGAACAAATGGATGATGAAATGCTCAAAGAAATCAGGGAAGCTACCAAAAGTTACAGCACAGTAATAATAATGGGTGTTTTCAGTTACCACGGTATTGACTGGGTCAGTGTCAATGGCAGGACATGCTAGGGAGATAATGTTTCTAGATGAAATAAATGACTGCTTCTTGAAGCAGCTGGTTCATGAACCGACCAGAGGGCAAGCCATTTTGGACCTAGTCCTTAGTGGAACACCAGATCTGGTGCCAGAGATAAGGATGTTGGGGCCACTTGGCAATAATGATCATAGCATGATCGCGTTTGATTTAACTAATGCAGGAGGGATGGTAAGGAAATCCACAGTACTACCTTTTAACTTTCGAAAGGGAGGCTATGACAAAATGAGGAAAATAGTTAACAAAAAACTAAAGGGAGCAGTTGCAAAGGTTAAAGACTTACATCAAGCTTGGTTGTTGTTTAAAAATACTATCTTGGAAGCCCAGGCCAGCTGTATTCCATGCTTTAAGAAAAGTGGAAGGAAGGCCAAAAAACTGCCAGCCTGGTTTAAAGGTGAGGTCAGGAAGGCTGTTGTTGCCAAAAAAGCTTCTTTCAGGAACTGACAAAAAATGGAAACAGCAGAAGCACTGGCAAGTTAAATGCAAATCATTGATAAGGTAGGCAAAGAGAAAATTTGAGAAGAAGCTTGCTGTGGAAGTAAAACCACATAAAGACCTTTTTTAAGTACATTCATAGCAAAAAACCTGTGAGAGAGTCAGTTGGACCATAAGATAATAGAAGGGTAAAAGGGACACTAAGAGGAGATAAGGCCATAGTGGAGAGACTGAATGAATTCTTTGCTTCGGTCTTTACTGAGGAAGATGTAGGGATGTTACCCATGACTGAATTTAAAGGTGATACTGCGGAATAATTGAAAGAAAAATTGATACACCAGGAAGATGTATTACAGCTATTTGATAAACTGAAGAGTAGCAAATCACCTGGACCTGATGAAAAAACTGAAATATGAGATTGCAGACCTGCTATTAGTAATCTGTGAACTATCATTAAAATCCTCTGTAATACCTGAAGATTGGAGGATGGCTAATGTAATGCCAATTTTTAAAAAGGGTTCCAGGGGTGATCCAGGAAACTACAAACCAGTGAGTCTGACGTCAGTACTTGGAAAAATGGTAGAAACCATCATAAAGAACAAAATTACTGAACATGTACAGTAGATAGTCATGGCTTAATGGGAGACAGCCAAAATGGCTTTAGACAAGGAAGATCTTGTTTTACTAATCTGTTATGTTTTTTGAAGGTGTGAATAAACAAGTATACAAAGGTGAGTCGGTTGATATAGTTTATCTGGACTTTCAGAAAGCCTTTGACAAGTATTGTGGATCAGGAACTGGTTAAAGGATAGAAAGCAGAGGGTAGGGCTGAATGGCCAATTTTCCCAATGGAGAAAGATGAATAGTGGAGTACCCCGGGGATCTGTGTTGGGTCCTTTGCTTTTTCACATATCCATAAATGACCTGGAAAAGAGAATAACAAATGAGGTTATCAAATTTGCAGATGACACAAAACTATTTAAAGTTGTTAAAACCCATGAGAATTTTTGAAAATTGCAAGAGGATCTTGATAAAGTGGAAGACTGGGCATCCAAATGGCAGATGAAATTTAATGTGGACAAGTGCAAAGTTATGCACCTAGGAAAGAACAACCCAAACTATGGTTACACGATGCAAGGTGCCACATTAGGAACCACCACCCAGGAAAAAGATTTAGGCGTCATCATGGATAACATGTTAAAACCCTCCGCCCAGTGTGCAGCGGTGGCCAAGAGAACAAATAGAATGCTAGGTATCATAAGGAAAGGAATGGAAAATAAAACAAAGGATATTATAAGGCCTCTATCTTTCCATGGTGATACTGCACCTTGAATATTGTGTGCAATTTTGGTCGCCGTATCTTAAAAAGGATATAGTGTTATTAGAAAATGTGCAGAGAAGAGCCACCAAAATGGCAAAGGGGATGGAAGGATACCCCTATGAAGAGAGGCTAAAAAAGTTAGGGCTCTTCTACCTGGAAAAGAGACGGTTGAGGGGAGATATGATAGAGGTCTATAAATTAATGAATGGAGTGGAATGGGTAAATGTAGATCAATTGCTTACTTCATCAGAATATAGAAAGACTAGGGGACATGCAATGAAGCTGCAGGGTAACCTATTTAAGACTAATAAGAGAAAATATTTTTTCACTCAACATGTAATCAAACTCTGGAATTTGTTACCAGAGGATGTAGTGAAAGCTGTTAGTGTAGCTGGTTTTAAAAAAGATTTGGACAAGTTCCTGGAGGAAAGGTCCATAAACCATTATTAAAAGGGACCTAGGTTATCGCTGCTTGGCCCAATACAAGCATTGTTGAACCTGTGTCTTTTGGGGAAACCGCTAGGTGCATATGACTAAATTGGCCACTGTTGGAAACAGGATATTGGGCTTGATGTACCTCAGTCTGACCTAGTATGGCATATCTTATGTTCTTATGTCATTGCAACAATCACTGGGACCTTTAAAAGCTTTTGCAGCTGTCTATAGCCCACAGTTGCATGGCCCATGGTGCACTGGCCCATGCCTGAAGGGGCGCATGACCAAAGGGGTATGCCTCTTCAGTGCCATGTCAGTGCCAGGAAGTGCTGGCACCTTGCTTGAGGATGTCGAGGGGAATTGGGAAGAAGAAATGAAAAAGCCACAAGCAGTCGGTGAAGTCATCTACCCTAAGCCAGTGGCGGGTCCTATGGACAAGCATGTGAAACAGGGGCGGACTGCTCCTATTACACCTTTGACTGGTTTGGTTGTGTCTTCCTCTCCTAAGGCCTCGGGAGGATCTTTAAGCCCTTCTTCTAGAACTTCCCCAACTCTGCCCATGGAACAGTTAGGGCTAGAGGGTGGGAATGTTATCACTCCCTTAATGCACCATTTAGGGGATGAGGAAAATGCCCCTTTAATGGATGCACCGCAAGTTTCTGGGGAAGGTGTATTAATACCATTCGTATATAATCTCCTAAGATCTTGGGAGTAATAGACCTAAAATATATTAAATCCAATTATATTATCTTAATTGACATATTGAGATCTGTCACTCAGATCAACACTTTGTTGGGAGGATTTATTGACCAAACAATTAAGTTTTCTCTTGTTACAGTGAAAAGGTTTCAGGAGCATGATTCAGGAATTGATTTTGCCGTTCATAAACTGGGTAAGTTATCAACTTAGGTTGATTCCTTGCAGTCTACTGGTACTTCCAGTATTAAAAATAGTTTGGTGATACATATGCAGTTAGTGGGCCTTGAGAATTCTATTCAGGCTAAGAATTTGCATTTTTTAAATTTTCCTATGGCACATCTGTTATCTCCATTTATTTTATTTCAGAAATATTTGAAGGAAGTTTTGTTATTTACTGATGCTGATTCAGTTGCTGTTTCAAACATTTATTATTTACCTGTTAGATCTTTGGTGCAAGGTGAGGAAATAAATGTTTCAGTGGTTGCAGGTTCAATCAAGTTGGATTTAACTAGTTTCCTACAGTCATCTTTTGAAGAAATTTCACATAGAAGTACATTGATTGTTACTCTATCTCTAGAGACAGACAGATCAGGAATCATGAAGAATTACTTTTCCAAGAAAGACTTTCTGTTTTGTAGTCAGAAAATTATGATATTTCCTGATGTACCTAGGTCTACACAATATTGAAGAAAAAGGTTCCTTCAGTTGAATCCTCATGTTTTGGCTTTGGGAGTCTCGTTCTTCTTGCGTTTCCCCTACAAATGTTTATTTGGTGTGTTTTTTTTTTTACCAGGGCCTTAGTTACATTTTTACAGACTCTATCCAATTGGAAAATTTTCTTAAATATACTGTAAGCGACCCTGATCCTGTTTAGCCCTGATGTTCTTCTGTTTCTTTTATAGTTTTCCTTTTTT
This sequence comes from Ichthyophis bannanicus, assembly GCA_033557465.1. Classification (NCBI taxonomy): domain Eukaryota; kingdom Metazoa; phylum Chordata; class Amphibia; order Gymnophiona; family Ichthyophiidae; genus Ichthyophis; species Ichthyophis bannanicus. Next base: position 116,980,134 of record CM066050.1, on the reverse strand, counting down.
CCTTTAATTATTATTATGTGGGTGTGTTCTTCCTGCAGAATAGATACATTTATGTCTAACCAGGTGGGGTCCCTCTCTCTATAATGTGGGCTAGGTAGCATTTATGGACCCCAAGGACCATAAATCCCTTAATAATCCCTGGGGTCCCCCTATAATTTCAAGCAATGATTCTTTGTTGGAATTTATCAGTATTTATCTAGACCAGTTCTTAAAACTTCCTGTGCTTCAAATCCAACCAGTTTTTCACTTTACTCAAACCCACTGATTGTAATATAGTTGGGGCAAAAATGTATGTGAACTGTTGAGCCTTGTATTGACAAATTTTATTTCAGTTGGGAATGGCATTTAAAGTGATGGTCAATTTAAATGTGGCCAGTATTAGATCTGTGGTGTGATCAAGCAGAGCAATATGTTTGTGGATCCACAAAGTAGCTGCAACTACACATTGAAACAAAACATGACTTGTAATTCTATCTATGTAGTTTTTATGTAGGGACCAATAGGATCCCATATTTTTTATTTCACCATGACCTTAGTGGCTCTACCAAAGAAGTTCTGTCTGGCCTCTCTGTAGCTTGCCTGTTTCTAGAACAGGATGGAGTTTTCTGGCCTCTGACTCATCATGCTGGGAGGGTCATTGATGTCATGATTAAGCTGACAGGAGGAGAGTAATTTTGGAGGGAACCTTTTTGGGGACAGAGCTTCAGGACTGATTCAATTCTTGGTCTATGGCTCTACAGCCATTGCACCGAAATGTGGTGCCTCAGGTCAAGCACCTAGGAGAGGAAAGAAAAGTGGTGCAACCCTGAGCTTATTCATAGGGTTTTCAGATTAGAGGTGTCTGAGGTTGTTTAAGCCAAAGCCAGGGGCGGCTCTATAATGAGGCTGAGTGAGGCGGTGGCCTCAGGTGGCAACTTTTTGGAGGCAGCAAAAAATGCCCCCCAAAAAGACCACCTCACTCGGCCTTCAAAATTTAAAAAAAAAAAAGTGTACAGGACAAGCTGCTGCCACTGCTTCTTGGCAGCGGCAGAATCAGTGGCCTGCGCCCCCCCCCCCTTCCCGCTGCCCCAGAAGAGCCTTGCCGGTGCCCTGGCTCACCTTTGCAGAGCTGCGGGAAGGAGAAGCGTTTCTCTTCTTTCTCCAGGACCAAGCAGGAAGTCTCTCCTCACATATGGGTGATGTCAGCGTCGACGGAGCCCCCATGTGGAGCATTTCCCCAGCTTTCAAAGAAAGCCTTTGGGAATGCAGGCACGCATGCGCGGTCCCCTTCCTGCCCAAAGGTGCCATCTTGCTCAGTCTTCTTTTTTCTGCGGAGCCCTACGGACGCCTGTCCATGTCACCCGTGAAAAAAGTTGATTTTTCTGCGTTGGGTCGAGTTTTTTCTTCGGTTCGACATCGGTTCCTTTCCCGCCTGGACTCGGTACACCGGTGCTGAGCCCGGGTCTCTTTTTTCGTTTTTTGTCCTTAGAGACTGCGTTCATGCCTTTTTTCTTTTCCCTGGCAGTCCAATTTTTTGACCTTGCAGGGGCCCTTTTTCCCCCGATGGCTGCCAGTGGCTTTAAGAAGTGTGATCAGTGCAAGAAGCTGATGTCTCTCACTGACACACACGACTGCTGCCTCCGGTGCCTAGGGCCAGACCATGATTCTACGGTCTGTAGCCCCTGTGGCAAAATGTCTTCCAAGGTATTACAGAGCCGTCAGCACCAGCGTGAGAGGATCTTCTCCGAATCTGCCTCTGGACGAGTCCGGACTTCGTCAGAGGCCTCGACGTCTCGGGAGTGTGACCCCGAGCATCGTTGGGGCTCCTCTGAAAGGGAGTCCCCCTCGAGGGAGCATCGAAGGAAGAAGAAATCCGTGAGGGCGGCATCGGTGGACGCTCTTGGCTCCTCGAGGGCCAGGTCGCATAGCCCCGATCGCCGTCCCGGGTCTTCGGAGTCAGAGAGGCCTGCAAAGCATCCTCGTGTAGAGTCGGAGGCCCCGAGTCACGTGAGTACTGTAGTCCTTGTGGACTCTCCTCCGGGGGAGCCGACGTCGGGCCCGACGCCATCGGGGCCCGAGTCGGAGGCTGCTGGGTCTCCTGAGCTTGGACTCAGGTTGACGGCCTTGGAGAGCAGATTGTCTGCCTTCATGGAGCAGAAGCGGGTGCTGATCGCCGGTCTCACCGGCACATCTGCCCCGACCATCGGGACATCGATATCCAAGTCGACCCTGGAGGCCGAGCCGATCCTCGAGACCATGCGAACTTGAGTCGATCCTCGGCCGAGGTCACCCTCGGCCTCCCGTTCGGGACCGAGGTCATCAACGCCGGTTCCCTCGGCGTCGGGGCGGATGGCGTCGGTGCCCGCCCACTCGGAGCCGCTCGATTCCTCCTCGGAGGAATCGGCATGGGAAACGGATAAGGAGGAGTCCCCTGACACCTTCCGGACTCGGTGCATCCCTTCAGACTCACCGGGATCCGAGCCTCGGACAAGGTCCCCCCCCCGGAGGATACCAGGTTCTCGGATTTCGTAAGGGACATGGCCAAAGCACTGGCATTCCCTGCGGACCCCAAGGAGGAGCCTCGAGCCGAGGAGCTCGAGGCTCTACAGTATGACTCTCCTCCCAAGGAGGCCTTTACTGTCCCGGTTCCTCTGATACTGGAGTGGTTGCTCTTCCACATGTGGGAGGCGCCGGCATCGATGCCGGTTCTAAGCAAGCGGGTCGATTCCATCTATCGAGTCCGCAAGAGCCCCGGGTTTCAAAAGGCACAGCTACCGTACCACTCCATGGTTGTGGAATCGGCCATGCATCGCCTGAAGAGTCAGAAGATGCACTCCTCGGTGCCTCCCAGCAGGGAAGCACGGAACCTGGATGCCCTCGGTAGAAAGTACTTCCAGGGCTCTATGCTTGCTTGCCGTGTCCAGCCCTACCAGCTGTACATGGGCATGTACCTTCGAGACCTGGCAAAGGAGATTGCCGGGTCTCTGCTGGTCTGTCCGATGAACCTTTGCAGAGGTTCAAGGCCTTGTCGTCTGGTATTCGAGAGTGCTCGAAGTTTATATCTCGAGCAGCCTACGATGGATTTGAGGCTTTGGCCCAGGTAGCAGGGGCCGACATTGGTGCACGCCGCCAGGCCTGGCTACAATCCTCGGACCTCGAGCCATGGGTACAGGACAAGTTGGTCGATGTCCCTTGCCGAGGTGAGAACCTCTTTGGCAAGCCCATAGCCGAAAAGGCTGCAGAACTCGAGACCGAGACTCTTACCCGGACAAGGCTGTCCAGGAAAACCTCTGCCCCTTCTCAGAAGAAGAAGGGCTCGGGGTAAAAGGCCTTTTACCCGAGGAAGACCACTGCCTACAAAACCTACCCTCACTACCAGGCCTCTGCAGCTCCCAAACAGGGCCAGGAGGCCAAGGGGCAGGGTCATGGGCCCCGTAGGCAGAAGGCTCCCAAGCCTCCTACTCCGGCTCCTGCTCAGCAGGGAGGGTTTTTTTGACTATGCCAGCATAGCCTCTCCTCCTCTCCAGGGCACAGGAGGTCGGCTAACCCTGTACGTAGACAGGTGGCCAGCCATCACAGGGGACACGTGGGTGTTAAGCATCATCCATCAGGGCTATCTGCTCCACTTCACCCAGATACCCCCCTCCTACTTTCCAGGGGAGCCTCCAAGATCCCCTCTGCACAGAAATTTACTCCTTCAGGAGTTGGAAGGTTTGCTACAGGATCAGGCGGTGGAACCGGTGCCCCACCACCTGGAAGGGCAAGGCTTCTACTCAAGGTACTTCCTGGTACCAAAAAGAACAGGAGGCCTCAGACCCATCCTGGACCTGAGAAATCTGAACAAGTTTCTGGAGAGGGAAAAGTTCAAGATGCTTACCCTTGGAATCTTACTGCCCTACCTCCAGCAGGGAGATTGGCTATGCTTCTTAGAGCTGAAGGATGCTTATACTCACATCCTCATCCATCCAAGTCACAGACAATTTCTCAGATTTGTGGTGGGAGGAAAGCACTTCCAGTACAGAGTGCTTCCTTTTGGCCTCACCTCGTCCCCCAGGGTTTTTACAAAATGCCTGTCGGTGGTTGCGGCCTACCTCGGAACCAGGGGATCTTTGTGTTCCCTTACCTGGACGACTGGCTTATCAGGGGCCAGTCTCCACAGGAGGCCAGGCAGGCCACCTTCAGCACCTGGGGTTCGTTATAAACTTCCCCAAGTCCACTTTAGTCCCCTCGCAGGACCTGGAGTTCATAGGGGCAAGATTGGATACCATCCATGCAAAGGCCTATTTGCCTGTGGACAGAGCCCACAGGCTGATAACGTTGGCCGGTCAGTTTCGGGCAAACTCTCTGGTCTCAGCCAGACACTTCCTCCGGCTCTTAGGTCACATGGCTTCCACAGTGCATGTCACCCCACATGCCCGGCTGCACATGAGGCCAGCTCAGTGGTACCTCAGAGCACATTGGCTACAGGCCACAGGGAAATTGTCAGACAAAATAAAGGTGTCCAAACTCTTGGTGGACTCCTTACGCTGGTGGAGGCATCTCCCAAATCTGGTCAGGGGTGTTCCCTTTCAGGCCTCCCCACACACTTAGGTACTGACAACCGATGCTTCCCTGCAGGGCTGGGGGGCTCACTGCCAGGGGGCCTGCACCCAAGGCCTGTGGTCTCCGTGGGAGTCCGCCCAGCAGATCAACCTGTTGGAATTGAGAGCCATTCGACTAGCCTTACGGACTTTCTCTCAGATCCTGTCTCATCAGTCTGTCCTAGTTCAGACGGACAACCAGGTGGCTATGTTCTACGTCAACAAGCAGGGAGGCACAGGATCCAGACTCCTGTGCCTGGAAGCACAAGCTCTCTGCTCCTGGGCTATCAAGCAGGGCATGACCCTCAGGGCGGTCTACCTCCCAGGCCAGGAAAACTACCTGGCGGACAGGCTAAGCAGACTCCTGCAGCCTCACAAGTGGCAGTTGGATCCTCTTGTAGTTCAGCAGATCTTTCTGAAGTGGGGACCTCCGACCATGGATCTTTTTGCCAGTCCGCTGAACAGGCAACTACCCAAGTTCTGTTCCAGACAACCGCACCCTCTGCGGACAGCGGCAGATGCATTCCTGATCCCCTGGTCAGAAGGCCTGCTGTATGCTTTTCCTCCCACACCTCTGGTGGCCCGGACTCTCTTCAAAATCCAGCAGGACCGAGCCACGGTGATCCTGATAGCCCCCAGGTGGCCCAGGCAGCCGTGGTTCCCTCTTCTTCTGCAGTTGGCAGTGGATACTCCACTTCCTCTGGGGCTGCAACCCGACCTTCTGACTCAGGATCAGGGGTCCCTCTTGCATCCCAACCTCAAATTCCTCAATTTGATGGCCTGGCTGCTGAAAGGCTAGTCCTTGCTCCTTTGCTCCTACCAAAGGAGGTTGAAGAGGTAGTGTTGGCCTCCAGGAAGCATTCCACTAGGAAGGCCTATGCTCTGAAATGGCGTAGGTTCTTTACTTGGTGTTCTCAACAGCAAGAGGACCCCTTCTCCTGCTCGGTCCAGGTGGTGCTACAATACCTGCTCCACCTTTCCAACCTAGGACTTCAGTCCAACTCTGTCCGGGTTCACCTCAGTGCCCTCTCAGCTCACCACTCGCCGGTGGATGGACAGTCTCTCTCAGGCCACCTTCTGGTGTCTCGCTTTCTCAGAGGCCTGCTTCTGCTTAAGCCTCCTATTCGTCCACCGGCCACTGAGTGGGATCTCAATGTGGTCTTGCAGCAACTGACTTGCCCACCTTTTGAGCCGATGGCAACCTGCCATTTACGTTTCCTCTCCTGGAAGGTGTTGTTCCTTGTGGCACTCACCTCGGCTAGGCGGGTGAGTGAGCTTCAGGCCCTGGTCTCGGATAGGCCGTATACCAGGTTCTATAGGAACAGGGTAGTCTTGTGGACTCATCCTAAGTTCCTTTCAAAGATAGTGTCCTCCTTCCATCTCAACCAGGAGGTGGTACTTCCGACGTTCTTTCCCAGGCCGCACGCCAGTAGGGCCGAAACTGTCTTGCATACCCTGGATTGTAGGAGAGCGCTGTCCTTTTACCTAGAATGTACGCAGGGGCATAGAAGGGCTTCTCAGCTCTTCATTTCCTTTGACCCTAATAAATTGGGGTTACCTGTCACTAAGTGTACGTTGTCCATCTGGGTGGCAGACTGTATCGCCTGGGCGTACAGGGTAGCCGGCTTCTCCCTGGAGGGTCGAGTCACGGCCCACCGGGTCAGGGCGAAGGCCGCATCAGTAGCTCACTTCCGTTCTGTTCCGTTGGGAGACATCTGCTGGGCCGCTACTTGGTCTTCAAGCCAGACTTTTGCGGACCACTACTGCCTCGAGAGGGAGTCCCGTAGGGACAGTGCTTTTGGGCAAGTGGTACTCCGTAATCTCTTTGAGGTTTAGGCAACTCCTACCCTCCGGCCCTGGTGTTGGGCTACCGTTCAGGTGTGGTCTCAGAAAAGATTCTCTCACTGTTGCTGAGGCTCTAGAGGGAGCTCTATTTTTCAGCCTGGGTTCCTGGTAGCCCAGAGCTAGGGAGTCACCCATATGTGAGGACTGACTTCCTGCTTGGTCCTGGAGAAAGAGTAGTTACTCACCTGTAACAGGTGTTCTCCAGGAGCAGCAGGAATCAGTCCTCACAACCCTCCCTCCTCCCCTTGGAGTTGCAGTTGTATATAGTTCATTTTCTTTTTGTGCTGTCTTTTAGCTATGTCATCAGACTGAGCAAGATGGCACCTTTGGGTGGGAAGGGGACCGCGCATTGTGATAAGGAAGCTTATCAGAGCCCAGAGAATAGTGACAAAGGAAGGGAATTTACCCTAATCAAGGGACCTGTTTTGTCAGGTCGCAGGAATAACACTGCATGTTTACCTAAAAGACACGTTATTCCAGGCTGCAGTGGCCTGCAGAAAGCCCCTAGTGGAGATGAGGTGAAGGAGTATAAGCCCAGATTGAGAAACCCTTACGTCACTCCTAATTACTCAGCTGCCAGGAGGGAGTTTGACCACCAACACCTGGGGAGTGAAAGGGAGGGGTTGGAAACTGGGAACTTTAAAACTAGAACAGAATATTCAGAGAGGAGCAGGAGTAGCAGGAATAGGAGCGAGAAGGAGAGAGGAGAGATCCGTGTTCTTGGAGAGATTCCTATGAGAAGCCAGCTTCAAGGGATTGGAGAAATCCAGAGGTTTGGAGAACTTCAGCTAGGAACCCTAAAGCAGCAGCCGGTAAGAGGACCGAAGCAGCTGAAGGGAGAAGGAACATGAATACCTTTTGGAAGAGGTATGGAGCAGATGCCCTGAGGTCCTGGAATACAGACTGGAGGACAGGTCATAAAAGCTCAAATGCATACTGGCCAGAGTATCTAAGAGGACAGCCTAATGCCAGCTTTAACTCAGGTATGAACTTTGGACGTTTGTCTAACCTAGAGCATTGCAAAGGGCTTAGAAACAGTTCCTGTCCTAATGGAGGTCAGTTAGTAAAGCTCTCTGATCCAGACCCCGATATAGAACCTATGCAAATAGAAGAACAAGATATAATTACAGAGGAAGAAGATACTTTCATGGACTGTTCTTTATGCAAAGTTGCTAGCACAGAGAAATCCTGAAAGTGTGATCAAAAAAGAAAAAGAAAATGTTCTAGTAACTGGCACAGCAGAAGGTTTGTGTGAAAAGAAAGAAGGTTTTGGGGAAAGTGAAATACTTGTGCAGAGAAGGAGAAAAGCTGTTGATTGAAGCTTGTTAGCCAGCTGATATCAAAGCAGAGCACGGCTCAGGCTGTGCACACGTTGAATATAAAAAGTTCTTTGAATGTGAAAAGAAAAGCTGTTTTGTGAAGAAGCTTTTATTTTTGATTTGCTCTACACCAGCACCTCTGAGCAGGTTTGTCAGCAGTGGCTGAGAGAAAGACTTTCCGTTGTTTAATGGACTTTACAAGCTACTTGCATAAGCTTTCAGTTGTATTGTTATTTTGAATATAAATCCTGGAGAAGACATCCTAAGGTGTTACCAAGTGAATCTGTGTGCATTTTGATTTACCTCATAAATAAATTTTCTGTCATTGCCTTAACACTCGAGCCAACTACCATAGTCTTCATTTACCTCAAAGGCAAGCACTGCATGACTGGACTACCATTACCATAATCCTTTGCAAGATAGTCAGTCTGGATCATTGCCAAAGTGGTGAATTCTATATAACAAGCACGCCCCTCCATACATATGTAAGGGGCTATGGGCGTGACAGCATGCGTGCCTGCATTCCCAAAGGCTTTCTTTGAAAGCTGGGGAAATGCTCCGCATGGGGGCTCCGTCGACACTGACGTCACCCATATGTGAAGACTGATTCCTGCTGCTCCTGGAGAACACCTGTTACAGGTGAGTAACTACTCTTTCCCGCGGCTCTGTTAAAGTTGATCCCGTCGGCACTGAGGATAATCTAGGCATTTCTTGTCTCGCACGAGACAGGAAATGACTAGGTTACCCTCAGTGCTGGCAGGTTCAACTTTAACAGAGCCACGGGAAAGAAGAGAAATGCTTTTCCTTCCCATGTCTTTGCAAAGGTGAGCCGGGCACTGATTAGGAAGTGCAGGGCTCTTCCCAGGAGGGGGGGGGGGCTTGGACTAGTAATGAGCTGAGCAGGGCTGGGCTGGGGGGAGTTAGCTCTGGAAATGGTCTGATTGGGGGGGGGTAGGACTGGTAATGAGCTGATCTGGGGGGTTAGGATTGGTAGTGGGTTAATGGAAGGGCTAGTGCTGGAAATGGGCTGATGGGGGGTCTAGAACTGGAAATGGGCACTTAAGGGAGGCTAGGACTGGAAATAGGCTGATCAGGAGGGGTTAGCACTGGTAATTGGCTGATCAATGGGGGGGGTTAGGACTGGTAGTGGGCTGTTGGAAGGACTAGCACTGGAAATGGGCTGATGGGAGGGCTAGAACTGGAAATGGGCACTTAAGGAACGCTAGGACTGGAAATGGGCTTATCAGGAGGGTTAGGACTGGAAATGGGTTGATTTGTTGGGCTAGAACTGGAAATAGGCAGGCTGGGGGGGCTAGGACTGGAAATGGGCAGGCTAGGACTGGAAATGGGCTTATTGGGGTGTTAGGACTGGAAATGAGCTAGGACTGATAATGGGCTGATGGGGGAGCTAGGACTGGAGTGGGCTGATAAGGGGGATAGGACTGGAAATAGGCTGGGACTGGAAATGGGCTGATAGGGGAGGAGAGAGCTGCTGGCACTGGAAGAAGACGGGGCTAGAACTGGAAGTGGGCTGATGGGGGAGAGGGGAGGAGAGAGCTGCTGGCCCTGAAAGAAAACTGGGGGCTAGGGCTACAAATGGGCTGATGGAGGAGGATGGGAGAATGGGACTGGAAGGGACTGGATGATGAAATGGTCTGCCAGGGGAAGGAAGGGGCAGGAAAGGAGCTGACACGGGGGGGGGGGGGGAGGTAGGGGCAGGAAGGAAGCTGACATGGGGGAAGTGGGGGTAGGAAGGGATCTGACACCTGGGGATGGTACTGAAGGGGGACTGGAAGGGATCTGATACTTGGGGACAGGACTGATAGGTGGCTGGGCAATGGGGAGGAGACTGGAAGGGAGCTGGCACCTGGGGATGGTACTGAAGGGGGACTGGAAGGGATCTGATACTTGGGGACGGGACTGATAGGTGGCTGGGTAATGGGGAGGAGACTGGAAGGGAGCTGACATGTGGGGATGGCACTGGAAGGGGGATGGACTGAGGTTAGGGTGACTGGAAGGGAGCTGATGGGGGGGTGGCACTGGGAGACTGGGAGTTGAAGTGAGCTGATACCTGCGATGGTATTTGGACTAGAAGGGGTTGAACAGTGGGGAAGGAGAGGGACTGGAAGGGAATGGAGTGGAGGAGTGGCCTAGTGGTTGGGGCAAGGTACTTCAGGACGGAAGGTCGGGGGTTCAAATCCCACTAGAGGACAGCAACCTTGGGCCGGAAGGACTGGGGTTTCTAGTCCCACAGGTGCTCCTTGTGGTCTTGGGCAAGCCACTTAACCCTCCATAGCCCATGTTCCCTGTAAAATAGTTATCTCCAAGTTATAATGCCCTGTTCAATGTAATTTCAGTTTGTTCAATGTAAACCGCACTGATGCAGAATAGCGCGGTATATAAGAGAATATAAATAAATAAATAAAATGGACACCAGTTGCAGTCCTGGGAATGCAAGGCAGTTGACATTGGAAGGTACGGGGAGGGGAGGACTGGAAAGGGGGCTGATACTGGGAAGGTTTACCAGGACTGGAAATAGGCTGATGGAAGGAAGTGAAGAAAACAAAAGAAGAGAGAAAAAATGGCAGATGGACCACAGAAAGAGAACTAAGAGAAGACAGGAAAGCAGAAGCCTCAGATCAGGACCAGCATGATCAGAGAATAAAATGGTCAGATAACAAAGGTAGAAAAAATAATTTTATTTCATTTTAGTGATTGGACTTTGTGATATCTTTATATTTTCAACAGTATGGGGGAACTGCATATCTTATGTATCTGATGTTGCACTGGGTGTTATATTGGATCAAAACCTTGACATGAAGGCACACATAGCTAACACTGTCAGAGCTATCTATTTCAAGATCCGTTCCCTCAGACATCTTCGCCCCTTGCTCGAACCAGAGGATTTCCGTACAATTTACCAGGCTCTTATCATACCGCATTTTGGTTACGCCAATGCCATTTTACAAGGACTTCCTCAATCCACCCTGAACCCCTTACAGCTCGCAATGAATAGCGCAGCGAGGGTTCTAAATGGGACATCTAGGAGAGACCATGTGACGCCCCTTTTGAAGCAGTTACACTGGCTTCCCATACAGGCCAGGATCATCTTCAAGACAGTGTTACTGACATTCAAAGCGGTCAATAATCTCTCCTCCTCCTTACTAACCGACCTCATCCAAACCATAACCCCTAATAGATCAAGAAGATTTACAGCAATAAACACACTAACAATTCCAAGAGAATTAACAAGATGCACAGCGACAACAGCAAATAGGGCCTTCAGATTCTGTGCCCCAAGACTCTGGAACGCTCTACCTTCAAACATCAGAGCGATCACTAACTTAACACAGTTCAGAAAAGCCCTCAAACACTACCTTTTCCTCAAATACTTCCCAGAGAACACTGAATCACATACACTGAATACTTGTAGCTACACCAACACACCTATTCAGCCAGGGAACACCCCTAGCTAGGTGTACTGACCATTGTTTCTCATGTTACATTTATTCTATGACTCCAGTGTGTAGATAGTTTCCCCTGGTTATCCAAGTTTTACTATCCTGTTATTTGTAAACTCAGACCTATGTACACGTTCTGATTTTTCTGTTCCATGTAAACCGCGCTGATGCCGAATAGTGCGGTATATAAGAAATTGTAAATAAATAAATAAATAAATAAAATGCAGAGTCTAGCTTCTTGAGGTTTCAGTTTAAATTTTGTCCACATATTTTTATTTTTACTTTAGATTGTGAATCACTTATTCTGTACTGTGTTCTGAGTGTGTGATTGAGCCCAGGTGTTCTGTTAACATGGAGTTTTTTCATAAAGAATCTATACTGTACTGTAGTAATTTGACATGTTCAGCTTTTTAAATAGGTGTATGGATGTTTCAGAGCCCACTGTAGTATTTACAGTGACACTTTTTTTTGGTGGGATCCTTATGTGAGTTTTGGAACTTGGTGCTGATATGTTATGGTATTGCAGATTTGCTCTATAGATACTCAGTGACTTTGTTGTATGGTTTTGTATTAGTTCACAATATGCCTGGTACTGGAGAATGTTTGTTGTTGTTGTTAGTGAGATGATCAAAAACAGATTTTTTTTTAAAGATATTGAGTTCTCTGGGTCAATGTCCTGGTTCTGCTCTGCACCCACTGTTGAAGAGGGTTCTGTGATGCAAAATATATGTTGAAAAAGCAAAAGCAAAACCATAACGCAGTTTATAACAAAATAAAAATGAGTTATAATTTAGTTTTATAAACTGTGCTGTAGTTCTTGCTCTCTTTTATTTCCTTGGTGTACAAACATCTTGCATTTCCTCCATATAATCTAATCGGCTTTTTGGTTTGGTTCAGTCCCTGATTGGAGTTTTGAGAAAACCCCGCCCCCTTTATGAAGTGGGAGGGGGGCTCCATCTCATCACCTCAGGCAGCAGATTCCCTTGAGCTGCCCCTGGCCAAAGCACTGAAGGGAGTCTTCTCTGGGGCTACTAGAGGAGAGGCCAGGAGCAACACTAGGAAGCTGCTCTGTGACCACCAAAGGACTTCTGAGGAGGGGTGATCAAGGCTGCTTAAGCCAAGGTACCGCAGGCACCTCAGCAGGAGCACTGTAGGAAACAGCCAGAGACAGCATTCTTCTACTACAACTACTCATCATTTCTATAGTGCTACAAGGTGTAGGCAGCGCTGAACATGTAGATGTAAGACACAGTCCCTGCTCATCAGAGCTTACAATCTAATCAAGATGAAAAAACATCGCAAAACTGAGGACTAGAGCATGGCAAGGTACACAGAAGTAGTGGAACAAAAGGAAGAATTTAAGGAGATGTAGAGATTTTGGGACTCCAAGCCACAGAAAGGGCACACACTGAAGGGGAACAGTGTTTGCAGTTTTTTGTCTAAACCAGAAGGACCCTATTAAATTACTTCCTCATTTAGAGAGGAACAAAGTGGGGAGGTAGACTCTGCTTATCAAGAGCCAGAGAGACTGTAAGTGATTTGTTGGACTTTCAGTTTTGTTGTCTGTTAAGAAGTTTAATTGGGCGCTGTGGAAGTGGAGTATCTTCTGAATAGGATGACTATTCATTCTGATGAAGCCACAATACCGGCGAAACCGATGGCCATGGTCAAGATTGCATTTGTTATAATCTTTGCTGAGCCCTATTGTTTGGATCGGGGGATGGAGCTGACACAGCATTATGAAGCTAAGTGATTGCTAACTTTGCTCCCTCCAGTTTATTGTTGCCACCTAATTGTTACATCATTGCTTGTACAGTTATATCCAGTATGGTTGATATACTGTAGTGGCATTATTGAATTTAGTGAGTTCAGTACAACAGTGGATAGCAGCTGTATTCTGTATACCCCAATAGAGGGCGATAATGATATAATTAGCTGTGGCAGGTAGATCTTTATATCACCAATAAGACCACATGTTGAGCTTTCTGGTGTTTTTAAGATTTTATTTGATATTGTATTGAAAATAGTATTTTGGGTCCAATTTTTTGTTGGTGAGTCTGTTAAGAAGTAACATTTGTTGTTGTAACCAAAGATCTTTGTGAGTGACTCGAAGAACCTTAAGTAAATTCATCAGGTTCAGAACCATTTCCTGGATTGGACTGAGATTTTGGACAGGTGTGAGGTGGACCTGTCTAAGGTGTGTTGGTTATTAGGCACGCAATTGTGTTCTGCGCTATCTGGAGGGGGTGTAGAGTATATTTTGGGAAACCGTGGTATATGTTGTTACGATAGTCAATGTCGAAGTTGTTAAGGCCTGGCAGACAGTTCAGAAGGAGTCTGGGTTTATCAAGGGGCAGAGATTCCTCAGGGTTCATAGTTTCAAGTAGATAGCAATAGTTGTTCTTTTTATCTGCTCTTGAAAAGTGAGATTTTGGTCTATTATTAAGCCTAGATATTTGATTTTGGTCTTTACTGTGATGGTGTAATCTCTGAGGACAGTAGAGGTTAGGGGAACAAAGGATGGGTTGGAAAAAATGTGTATGGCTTTAGTTTTGGTTTGGTTGATGATTATAAGGTTGTGTTGGTGGAGCCATTGTCTTAACTTGGTGAAGCAGTTGCTGATATTGGTGAAGTTTGACATGGAGATGTTGAAGGGGGTAAAGAACATTATATCGTCTGCATATAGTTGATGTGATATTCTTGAACGATTTTGCATATGGGTTGAAGGAAGATGTTAAAAAGGAGGGCAGATAGGCTGGAGCCTTGATGGACTCCTTGGGATTGTGTGAATGGTAGAGAGGTTTTATCGCCAATTCATATCTATTGTGTTCTGTTTTCAAGGTATGAGTGGAACCAGTTTAGGGTGGTGTCTCTAAGGCCAATGTCATGGAGTCTGTTGAGGAGCTGTTTATGGGGGAGGGAGTCAAAAGCTGAAGAGATGTCAAGGAAAATTAGTAGGCAATCTTGGTTGGGAGATTGGGTGCATGATATTACCGAGTCTAGAAGGGACATGATCAAGATTTCCACCACCATGATTCCTTTTGAAGCCATGTTGGAAGGGGTCAAGGGGGGAGTGGTCATCAATGTGATTTTGTAGCTGATTTTGTACAATTTTTTCAGTTATCTTTGCTAAGAGGAGGCTGGTGATGTGGGGTCCAGTTTGTTCCCTTTTAGGATGGGTTGAATGGAGCTCAGTTTGAGGGGCACTGGCATGATTCCAGTTCTAAGGGAAGTTGTAACCATGGATCGGATGAAGGGGCTGAGATTTCCTTCGTGTTTTAATCCAAGTGATTGGGCATGGGTCGAGAGCAGAGGTAATGGTGTTAAGGTTTTTAATAACTGTTATTATGTTTTCAAGCGATGGGGGGTCGAACTGGTTCTCAGTTGTTGTGGGGGTTAAATTAGGGGTGTGAACCTCTGTATGGATGCTGATTACAGATGGGGGTGAGGAATATTTAGAGCAGAGGTGGTCTGCTATGGTTTGTAGGGAAATTTTATCTTCCGTCTCTTGATTTGGTGTTTCTTTTAATAGGGCTTTAGCAATGGAGAATAATTCCCTTGATTTATTTACGGAGCACAGGATTATATTTTCATTATATTCTCTTTTCTGCTTAAGAGTTTCAGGGCAGTAGTTGTGGAGCTTTTCAGAGTAGGAGGTGTGACTAGAGGGGTCACGTAGATGACACCAGCGGCTTTCAAGTTGTTGGAGTTCTGTTTTTGAATCGTGTAGTGATTTAGAATACCAAGGTGCTCTTTTGCAGAGGTTCCGTGGGGGTGGTTTAGGGGTGCTTGTGCAGCTGTAGGTTCAATTCCCACTAGCACTCCTTGTGGCCTTGGGCAAGTCACTTAACCCTCCATTGCCTCGGAAGAAAGGCCTGGCAATCTACTTCCGGTGACACTGCCAAGAAAGCCCAGGAGCTTCTGGGTCGCCAGGAGTCAGAACTGACTCGAAGGCACACATTGCATTGCATTGCATTTGTGCAGCTGTAGTCATGATCGTTTTCCATCTGTTAATTTGAAAGTCTAAATTAGATTCATTGTTAGGGATCAATTCTAATTGGGGTGTAACTTGTGTAAGGAATAGGCTGATGTTGAATTGTTTAAATTTGCGGATCTGTGGAGGTGGGGGGTGGGTGGGTAGGTGCATTTCTGGTAATGTGAGGAAAAGGAGAAGAGTATCAGTGAGTGGTCTGACCATGGAACAGGGTAAATGAAGTGTGGAATTTGAGAGTTAGTCATGCTATTGTGTGGTACGAAGATCAGGTCCAGGGTATTACCCTTGTAGTGGGTGGGTGAATTAAAGATCTGGGCAAAGTGTAAGGCATCCATGGCTTCTAGAAAGGAAGCGGCCTGTTTTTGTGTAGTTGAGGAGAGGTTAAAGTCACCTAGGATGATGAGTGGGTGTGTTGTGGTTTGGGGGATGCAAGCTGACTCAAGCAGTAAAGAAAGGTCTAGGGTATCAGATTAAGGTGCTCTGTATAAAAGGGCATATGGAGAGTGCGTTGTTGGACAATTTATTCAGATCTATGCCTGGGGTGGAAGTTGATTCGATAGTGGAAACGTTTAATTCTTTCTTTGCTATTACTGAGACACCGCCACCTCTGGTGGTTGTCCTTATGCAGTTGTAAATTGAGTGGGTGGGGGCCAGAGTTGGTTTATGAGGACGGAATCGGTTTCATGAAACCAAGTTTCTGTAATACAGAGTATGTCAAGGTTGTGATCAGTAATTAAGTCTGCAATAAGGGGGATTTTATTCCTGGCTGAGTGTACATTGATCAGGGTGCATGCTAGAGGAGGATGGATTGGATCCATAGGTTGGGTGGAGGTAGTAAAATCAGGGATGACATATGTAAGCCTGCATTTTCGAAGGGCTTGATATGAATGGGGATGGGGCCAAGAATTGATACTGAGTGGTGATCTGTGTGAATGGATTATTGGGATGTAGTTTGCTATGTTAAAGGACGTTTGATAGGAGCGCTGAGACTATAGAAAGAACTAGGATGCGAATCCATAAGGTTGTGTACTTTGGGTATAGGACTCCATGATGGGTGGGGGAAGTGAGTGGAGGGTGTAGATGCAAGGAGCTAGATCTTCCTGTGTAGGTTCATTGAGTTGTAGCAGGCATCGAAAAGGAAGGGGTAGTGTGTAGATAGTAGGTTGTTAAGTGTAGCACTGTAAGACAATGTAAATCAAATTAATTAATAGACACAGTGTAGCAAAATTGGTGCAATTTCATGTAACAAGAATATAGCAGTATTATTAAAATGTCATGTAGTAATAATAGCTTTGTAGGAGAAGTTCAGAGATAGATACAGTGTAGCTAATAAGGTTGTTAGCATGCGACAAGGTAGGGTTGTTAGGTCAATAAGTCATTTGATGATTCTAGCTAGGTGAAATACAGTAGAGACTCACAATTTCATACAGGGCGTGTGAATATTATAGGTCTTTTTATGGTGGAGGATCAACGTACCTTTATCCTATGTCATGCCTACATTCCATGCCTAAGGGCCCTCTGGTGAGGCCCTCAGGCGCGGGCACACCTGGTTCAACAGGTAATGTATAGCCAGGTGGGCTGGCCCAATTGGCTTTGTCGGAGGGGAGCAGGGAGGAGCTTACCTTCCCGCTCTCCCTCGATACCGCCAATCGGGTGGAGGAGCAGGGTGGGGAGAGGCTGATGTTGCTGCTTCAGGTCTTTTTAAAGAATCCGGTTGCTGTTTTTTTGTCGGGCCTGATTGGCCTTGTCGGAGGGGAGTGGGAAGAGCTTATCTTCCTGCTTTCCTTCAATGCCGCCGATTGGGTGGAAGAGCAGGGCGGAGAGAGGCTGATGTTGCCGCTTCAGTTCTTTTTAAAGAGTACGGTTGCTGTTTTTTTGTCAGGCCCGATTGGCCTTGTTGGAGGGGAATGGGGAGGAGCTTACCTTCCTGCTCTCCCTCGATACCGCCGATTGAGTGGAGGAGCAGGGAGGAGGGCAAATTTGTTTTTCATGTAATTCCATTGGTTAATGGAGGGTGGGGGGACATCTGATTGGTCACCTAGACAGAATATGAGTATGCAAGGTCATGCATTTGGGCTGCAGCAATCCAAGGGAGCAATATAGTATAGGGGGTGAAGTACTTTTATCCACTAAAGAAGAGCGGGACCTAGGCGTGATTGTGTCTGATGATCTTAAAGTAGCTAAACAGGTAGAAAAGGTGACAGTAAAAGCTAGAAGGATGCTTGGATGCATACGGAGAGGAATGGCTAGCAGAAAACAGGAGATGATAGTGCCTCTTGTCACCGCCCCTCTCTCCCAGAGGCCTCAACGTGGGTAAAGCGAGTGGGGTGATGTGTTCCTTAAGCTTGTGAACTTGAATTTGAGGCTTTGCAAAGCCTCCTGGGAATTGTAGTTCCGTGGCTTAAAGAAAAATAGTTGTGTACACGAATGGTAAGGTTTCAAAATGGATTTATTCCCTTCCCAGGGTTGGAATTTTGACCTTTAGAACATCACAACAGAAAAGTCCATACTTCTGGTATAAGGTAACAAAGGAACCAAACAACTTAGGCAATGCTTATCTTCAGCTTAACAGAAAAATGAAATACAAAAACAGTTTTCCTCCAAACTTGCTTTTGGACTGTTTTTCTCCTGCAGCAGTGGTTATAGCAAGACTAGCACAAGGATTGTATATTATCTGATACCGTGTACGTACAGTCCATATAGGTTTCAGTGTCTGAAGTTGGATAAAATTCACATTGCATTTCATGCACGTTATCCTCAACTTCCTCCGGGGAGAACTCTGCCCTTTGCTCATTCACAGTGTTCCCATCCCCCAACAGTTTAGCTGAACTCAGGTGTTTTGCATAAAGCTCTCGGTCAGCTCTCTCACACAACTCTTGATACGTACAAGGGCTATTATCAAACTCCTCTGCAAAGCTATCTGGAAATATTCTTCTGTCTTCCAGCCACTGCTTATCCAGGGACCTTTTTGGCTCCCTGTAAAACTCTTTCCTTTTAGTTTGCCTAGGGTTTCTTACAGGCAAAAACTCTTCTTCAGAACAACAAGTTTCCCTTCCACTATATTTAGTGCTAGAGGACTGAGACTGTCTTCTCAGGGGATTTAAAAGGTATTGCTTGCCTTTAGGAGAGTGGAGTTCCTCTGTGCTTTGCCCAGCCGTGTATTGCTTTCTCCGGCGTGGAATTGCCTGCTTCCTGGAGTCAGCGTGGCTTTCACAGCTCCCTTCTCTAGATGAGCCTTCCCAGGTAAGATAGGGTTTTTCCTCCCTTCTCTTATCCTGTCTTTCACCTTTTTCCCCTTTCTCATGCCATTCAATCCTTTCCGTCCTCTCAGACCTTGTTCTGTCTGTCGTGGTTCTTGCTCTCCTGGTTCCTGCCCCAGTTCTCTCCTCTCCCCTAACTAGAGGATTTTTAACTGTGTTGCTTTTCCCGGTGGCTGAAACTCCGCTCTCCATCAGCTGTTTCTCTTTTGCTAATGAGCCATGTGTTAGCTCTTGGCTCGGGCGTTCCCTAGCACTGAGTGACCTTATTTGTTTGGGGTTTCTATGCCAACCCTTCTCTCTGTTTTGCTCTGAGCTGTCAAACATGCATTCATTCTGATATGAAGTCCCTGTTTCCATGGGCTCTGACTCTTGTTCCTTATGACAGATCCCCCGCCTTAAAATATTACGTGCTACCGGACTTTTTGTCGGATAGCGCGTAATCCAGGTATTGGATCTGTATCGCTGCTCTACATATGCCATACTGGCGGTGGCGGATCTCTCCTTCCATGGTTTTAAAAGGTTCAGGTGATATACCTGCTGGCGACCTTTTCCATTCTCTACGTTATAAGAGACTGGCCCTACCCTTTCCACAACCGTGCATGGGCCTTTCCAGTGGGCTTCAAACTTTGGGCCAGGGTCTGCTACTTGGATGATCACCTTATCACCTATTGCTAATATCCTGGGCTTCTTGCCCCTGTCATAATATAATTTCTGCTTTTGTTTGCTGGCCTGTAAATTCTCCCTTGCGGCCTTCGCCGTCTTTTCTAACCGTTCCCTCAGACCTTTAAGGAATTGAGGTACTTCCACTTCTGAAGTGTCTGGTTCCACCCACTGTTCGTGTAATATATCCAATATTCCCCTAGGGGGCCTACCGAACATGAGCTCGTATGGTGATGCCTTTAGAGAGGTTTGTACGCGTTCTCTGCACGCGTATAACACGAACGGGAGCAGGGTATCCCAGTCCGCTATCTCCCCCTTTTTCAGGCCCCTCCTAAGCATCTGTTTGATAGTTTGATTCGTACGCTCTACCAAACCATTCGTTTGGGGGTGGTACGCTGAAGTCCGGATATGCTTTATACCAAAAGCTTCCCATACAGTGGCCAAATGTTTGGACAAAAAGTTGCTGCCCTGATCCGTGAGTACTTCCCTGGGGAATCCCACCATACAAAATAGCTTGACGAGCTCCTGGGCTATGATCCTCGCAGAGGTGTTCCTTAGGGGAATAGCCCAGGGGAATCGGGTGGCATAATCAATTATTACCAGTATGTACTGGAAACCCCTGGGTGTTCGGGTCATAGGGCCTACCATGTCCATACCTATGCGACTCATAGGCACCGCTATAGTGGGGGTTGGTATTAAGGGTACGGCCTTTGGCCTTAAAGCCGTCACCCTTTGGCATGGAGCACAGGACTCACAGTACTGCCTGGTCTCCTTGAACACTCCTGGCCAATAGAAGCGACCTAATATTTGGTCCAGGGTGCCCTGGATGCCCTTATGGCTTCCTATAGGGTGGTCGTGTGCGAGGCGCAAGACCGTAGCCTTAAACGCCGTCGGCACTACCAGCTGTTTCCTAACTGCCTCGGTATAGGGGTCCAAGCTTTCCCTATATAAAACTTCATTGTCTAGGAAGAACCTAGGCAACGTGTGCCGGGTTTCCCGGGCCCATTCGAAGGCTCTCTTGAGCGCTGGGTCAGCCCGTTGCTCAGCAGGGAAAGAAGGGAACTTATTTACTAATTCAGCGGGTACCCATGGTAAGCTCGCTCCTGCCTCCAACTTGGACCTGCCTCGGGACCTAGACTGTCTCTCGTGGCGTCTCTTCGCCTTAGATTTTCTACCCTGCCCAAGGGGTTCATTCACCAAATCATCATGTGCAGGTAGAATATTTGTTTCTTCCTCATCCAACCCCTCCTCTCGGGATACTAGTTCCTCCCCAAGCTGTTCCTTATCCTCAGTTGATGTCTCTCCCATCCCTGAGGTTCCGGCCTGCGATCTAGTGGAGACTAGACCCGTGCGGGCATTTAAACCTGCTGCTAATCCTTTGTAAAAGGGTGGCCAATCCCTGCCTAAAATCAGATCCCTGGGGAGTGTGGAAATTACAGCTATGGGCATTCTTAACTCCATATTGAGGGCTGTTATGTTGAGATACTGCAGAGGGTAATATGTAAATGCACCATGGATGCACTTTACCCTGACCTGGCTCTCTACTTGACTCGGGGGCAACGAACTATGCCTCTTGATGGCCTCCCAGAGCCTGTAGGAAATCATGCTCTGGTCGGCCCCCGAGTCGAGCAGTGCCAAGGTCTCAACCCCTTCCACCTGAGCATGTAACAGAAATCCCTCTGGCGATGGCTTGTCCAATTCAGATATAAGGACAGTTCGCCTATCACACTCCCTCTTAAAATGCCCTGTTTTCCCACACAAATAACATTTTCTCTCGTATGAAAAAACATCATTATCATTTCTAGGCTTTACATTTTGCATGTCATACCATTTTCCTTTGGGATCCTTTCCCCTTTTACCCATAGCCAAACCTGTAGCCTGCATTACCCCAAACCCTGAGGGGTCAGCTATCTGGGCTTCCAGAAACCGGTCAGCCAGCATAGCTGCTTCCTTTGTAGACTGACAGTTTTGTAGCATGAGGTATGTCCTCATTTCCTTAGGCACAGCTTGGACAAACTGTTCCAAGACTACTGTGTCTAAAATGGTATCCAAATTTTTTCCCTCTGGAGTTAACCACTTCCAGGCTAAGTTTTTCAAACGTTGCTGCAACACTTTTGGGGTCTCTTGGGGTTTCAGGCGGGCTTCTCTAAATAGCCTCCTGTAGTGAGATGTAGTGAGCCCCAGCCTATCCTTCACCGCTTTTTTAATCTCATTGTAATTAGCGGCAAGGGTGGCTGGCATGGCTTTATAAGCCGATAGGGCTTCACCGGTCAGTGAGACCGCAAATCTAGTAGCCCATTGCTCACTAGGCCATTTTAATGCTCCCCCAATGCGTTCAAACGCGTCAATGAAATCGTCTATATTGTCATTGGGACTTAATTGTCCTAGCGAAAAAACATGACTTGCGTTTAGTCCACTCCCAGGTATCACCATGGGATCTCCGGTCGGTTGTTCCTGCGGCTTGCTCAGCAGTGCCTGCATAGCGTCCAACAGAGGCTTTTGTTGCTCCCTCATTAGGACAGCGTTCTGCTCCTGGAGGTGTTTCGCTAATTCCAGCTGGCTGTCCCACTGCTGTTTCATCCAATGCAGAACATCCCTGGCTTCCATCTCTCAGCACCTGTAGCAAAAGAGAGAAAACAGAAAAAAAAACCAAGTGCGGCTCCCCTTTTCTTTTTAGCCCCACAGCGCCCCCTTTTCCTGCACAAATCCTCCCACGCTTATGGCTAGGTGACTTTACCTGAGGCTAGTGTAGAGGTCAGCATTCAGGAAAAGTTACTGTGTCTTTTCTTGCTTCTGTGAGCCGTCTGTTTTTTCTACTTGCTTCTTTATGGTCCTCTGGAACCGTAGTTTTCCTTGCTGCGTTCTTCTTTGGGTCAAAAATCCGTAAAACTACGCCAGATATGTCACCGCCCCTCTCTCCCAGAGGCCTCAACGTGGGTAAAGCGAGTGGGGTGATGTGTTCCTTAAGCTTGTGAACTTGAATTTGAGGCTTTGCAAAGCCTCCTGGGAATTGTAGTTCCGTGGCTTAAAGAAAAATAGTTGTGTACACGAATGGTAAGGTTTCAAAATGGATTTATTCCCTTCCCAGGGTTGGAATTTTGACCTTTAGAACATCACAACAGAAAAGTCCATACTTCTGGTATAAGGTAACAAAGGAACCAAACAACTTAGGCAATGCTTATCTTCAGCTTAACAGAAAAATGAAATACAAAAACAGTTTTCCTCCAAACTTGCTTTTGGACTGTTTTTCTCCTGCAGCAGTGGTTATAGCAAGACTAGCACAAGGATTGTATATTATCTGATACCGTGTACGTACAGTCCATATAGGTTTCAGTGTCTGAAGTTGGATAAAATTCACATTGCATTTCATGCACGTTATCCTCAACTTCCTCCGGGGAGAACTCTGCCCTTTGCTCATTCACAGTGTTCCCATCCCCCAACAGTTTAGCTGAACTCAGGTGTTTTGCATAAAGCTCTCGGTCAGCTCTCTCACACAACTCTTGATACGTACAAGGGCTATTATCAAACTCCTCTGCAAAGCTATCTGGAAATATTCTTCTGTCTTCCAGCCACTGCTTATCCAGGGACCTTTTTGGCTCCCTGTAAAACTCTTTCCTTTTAGTTTGCCTAGGGTTTCTTACAGGCAAAAACTCTTCTTCAGAACAACAAGTTTCCCTTCCACTATATTTAGTGCTAGAGGACTGAGACTGTCTTCTCAGGGGATTTAAAAGGTATTGCTTGCCTTTAGGAGAGTGGAGTTCCTCTGTGCTTTGCCCAGCCGTGTATTGCTTTCTCCGGCGTGGAATTGCCTGCTTCCTGGAGTCAGCGTGGCTTTCACAGCTCCCTTCTCTAGATGAGCCTTCCCAGGTAAGATAGGGTTTTTCCTCCCTTCTCTTATCCTGTCTTTCACCTTTTTCCCCTTTCTCATGCCATTCAATCCTTTCCGTCCTCTCAGACCTTGTTCTGTCTGTCGTGGTTCTTGCTCTCCTGGTTCCTGCCCCAGTTCTCTCCTCTCCCCTAACTAGAGGATTTTTAACTGTGTTGCTTTTCCCGGTGGCTGAAACTCCGCTCTCCATCAGCTGTTTCTCTTTTGCTAATGAGCCATGTGTTAGCTCTTGGCTCGGGCGTTCCCTAGCACTGAGTGACCTCATTTGTTTGGGGTTTCTATGCCAACCCTTCTCTCTGTTTTGCTCTGAGCTGTCAAACATGCATTCATTCTGATATGAAGTCCCTGTTTCCATGGGCTCTGACTCTTGTTCCTTATGACACTCTGTATAAATCTTTGGTGTGACCTCATTTGGAGTATTGTGTGCTATTCTGGAGACCACACCTTCAAAAGGATATAAACAGGCTGGAGTGAGTACAGAGGGTGGCTACTAAAATGGTTAGTGGTCTTCATTATAAAGCATATGAGGACAGACTTAAGGATCTTAATATGTACACCTTAGAGGAAAGACGGGATGATATCATGGAGACATTTAAATACCTCTGTGGTATAAATGCAAAGGAAGAGAGCCTCTTTTGATTGAAAGCAAGCTCTGCTACAAGGGAACATAGGATGAGAGTGAAAGGGTATAGATTCAGAAGTGATATGTGGAAATATTTCTTTATGGAAAGAGTGGTGGATCCGTGGAATAGTCTCCCAATGGATGTGGTAGAGATGAGGACAGTATCTGAATTCAAAGAAGCATGGGACAAACACAGAGGATCTTTAAAGGAAAAAAGGGGCGTGTTGTAGTGGTTGATATGGAAGGGCAGGCTAGATAGGCCAAATGGTCTTTTTCTGTTGTCATGTTTCTATGTTTCTGTGTTGACAGGGGAAGCTTATCCTCCAGAAAAAATATAGTGCCCAGCTGTATTTTGCTAAAGCCAATGCACAGCTGGGTTTGAAATGGGCCTCCACACAATTACATAGTTCTTTTGCTGAAGCATAAAATTCCACTCTTTATTCCCACAATTGGACCACTATTTTGAAATTCACGCCACCATGCACTGCAAAAGCAGAAAGTATCTCACTGATCAGAACATTCAGTAAAACACTGCAATCTGGGAACTCAATGAAAAGCCAACAGACTCATATAACTTTAGGGTCCTTTCACTTTTAGAAGCAGTCAACACATATCTATGACAGCAATGAGGAGAGGAACAGACAGTCGTTCAAAAAGGGCACCAATTAATGGTGTAAATACTGCCCGAGCAACCTCTGCAATGCAGGGGGGGGGGGAGGAAAGGGGCCCACTAAGTCCCTTGATTCCTACTCCACAGCGGCAGAGGCAGCACAAGCCAAACATTATACTTAAAATAAAGACATTTGCCGTGCCACCTCCCACTGCCTCTTTGCTTGTAAAGTACTTTTCTGAGGTCTGGAACAGCATTTCCCACTGTGGGGCTGAAGTCTCACGATACCCAAGACTTCCACCCAGTAGCGGCATCTGCTTCTCTGGCTGCCGCGGCACAAGTATTTTACAAAAGAGAGGCAGCAGAAGGCGACATGGTAAACTTCTTTATTGTATAATGTTTGCTGACTGCCTGTTTTCATTTTAAAGTTTTCAAGAGGGGAGGAACAGAAGGGGAAAGGCATCTTTCCCTCCTTCTCAAGGCTGCTGCTGTTGTCATTGTCATCATGAGGGGCCTTGAACAAGTTTTGCTTGGGGGCCCTCATTTGAACTTATGCCACTGGCACCAATGGTGATAAGGCCAACGTTCTTCATTTACCATCCAGGCAGCTTATACGAACCTGCAGAAGTCAGGGTTTCTTTCCACATCTGACTTTAACTTGGGCATCCCACTAATCAGCTGCTTCAGTGTTTAGCTGCACTCCTTCTGAGAGCTGTTCAGCCAGCGATGAAGCTTTTCATACAGTCCACATACAAATAGTCTGCTGCAATCAGCGGTGCATGGATGGGGCTGCCAGTGAAGCCTGTTGCTCTAGAACCTCCTGACTGCACAGGTAGGACCCTCAGCCCCATTCTCACAAATTAGCTTCCTGTGGTATTGCCCTGAAAATTGGGTCACAAAATTTTATTGAGGGATCTTCAACAGATATTCCCCATATAACAGGGAGGGGGGAGGAAGGGGGGGGGAGGGAGGCCAGCAGGAACTTTCATAGAGCCTTGGAGCAATCTATCACATCCTCAAGGAAGAATGAGGAGACTGAGTGGCCATTTACTGGCTTGCTAGCCCCATTCCCAAAATGAATGAATTTTAATCAGCAAGATACCAAACAAAAGCTCAGGACCTAGAGATGCGATAGCATTCATGAAGGAGTGACGGATAAAGTTGGGGGAGGAACCGGTGGATGACAACGTGCTCTCATACTGACAGCACTGCCTGGTGGTGCACATGCTCCTTCCACTAATGAATACTCACTGTACCTCTTCCTCTGACATTCCCTTTCCCCCACCTTAACCTGCAACTCGTCCTTCTAGAGAGTCCGATTAACAGACTGAAGGGTGACTCATACAAGCATCTTTACGGATGAAGGGTTTCAGCCTAGTTTGCACATCCACCTGCAAAGAGTCTACCAGCACAAACATCTCTGGTACCAATTCTTGCTGCCAAAAGCCTCCAACTTCTGCTCTGATTCTAGAGAACGGCTAGTAAGTGTGGACTTAGCCTTACTGTCAGATTTCTTTATGTCACATCCCATTTAATGTGATGTAATAAATGATCATCCATCAACAAAGGAAAACCATGTTATATAACAATTAAACTCTCCGGGCTGAGATGTGATGGGTCTCTGCAGTGTTTCTTAGGACCGATGGTGTTGTTATTGCTTTGGAGACAGAAACTAATCTCACTTCTTATTTTGAACAAAGCTATTAATTAAACTAATATATACAGACATCCTCTCAGACCCTCCCAGAATGCACTAAAATTATTCACATGTTCCATTACAGAGTGGCCAAAGTCAAAAGAGCTTACTAAGTATCTCACCCTTCATTAAATAAACTGTAATGTCCTGGGGCGAGTTCTTGTGCTGAACATGTTAACAAAGATCCAGTAGGTGGCAGTATTGTATCTCAAATTCAACAAGGCTTGTGCTTCTTAACATCTAATGCCAAATGGAATGATATATTCAGAAATGTGCATCACTGCCAGACTCAGGTATACCTGTCATTTCTTTATGCCTGGCAGTTTCCTCCTGCTCTTTTTGTGCTCCCAGCTCAACCAGAACATCCTCCTACTGACCTATAGGTGCATTCATTCTGCTGCTCCTCACTACCTTTCCTCTTATCTCTCCCTACACCCCCCCCCCCCTCGGAAACTGCGCTCTTCTGGCAGATCCCTTCTATCTGTGCCCTTCTTTTCTACTCTTTTCTACTGCCAACTCCAGACTTCAATCCTTTCACCTTGCTGCTCCTTACGCCTGGAACAAACTACCTGAGTCAGTATATCAGGCTCCATTTCTGGCCCTTTTCAGATCCAGGCTAAAAACTCACCTCTTCAAGGCTGCTTTTGGATCCTGATTCCCTTAACCTCCTGTTCACCTCCTATGTGTTTCCTTATCATCCTCCTAGATATACAGTAGCTCTCAGTTATTCTGTTGTCTTGTCTTGACTAAACATAAGCTCTGATCACCAGGGACATGTCTCTGTACAGCACTGTGTATGCCTTGTAGCGCTATATAAATGATAAGTAGTAGTACTAGTAGTAGTTATAATGCCCTAAATATGCATTCCTGACTACCTAGTTTTATTTTTTGAACACTTCACATATCTTAGCCATCATTTATTTTTTTAACAATATTTCTCACCCACCATTCCAGGTATAAAACTCAAAAAAAGGACACAGACCATGGCTTCACCTGGAACATGCCCTCTGGAACCAGGTACATGTCTACTATGAGTCTAATCAGTAATTATCGCTGTTCTGCAAAGACGGAAACTGTATCCTCCCACAAACCTCTTCCTCCAAGGTTGTGACTGCTACTTCCACCAAGGCTATCTTTTCCTTAAAAACGTACAGTAGATGAGGATAGTCAAATACTAAAAGAAATTAAAAAGGTAAATGGCCAGATTTAGGCAGAGGCAATATAGGCAACTGCCTCCAGTGCCAAATTTTGGTAGGTGCCAGAGTGTGGTTGCTGTGTACATAGCTTACTCTAGGCCTGAGGCTGCAATGGCAGCAAAACATGGAAACACAGAAACAAGTCAACAGAAAAAGACCATACGGCCTATCTAGTCTGCCCTTCTATATCAACCGAGTCCCTTTTTTCCCTTTAGAGATCCTCTGTGTTTGTCCCATGTTTTCTTGAATTCAGATACTGTTCTCATCTCTACTACCCCAACTGGGAGCCTATTCCATGCATCTATCACTCTTTCCGTAAAGAAATATGTCCGTAATCGAAAGGAGCTGTCCTTTTGTGCATTTATGCCACGGAGGAATTTAAACATCTTTATCATATTTCCTGTATCCCGCCTTTCCTCTAACATATACATATGAAGATCTTTAAGTCTGTCCCCATATGGTTTATAATGAGGACCACTAACCATTTTAGTAGCTACTGTCTGCACCGACTCCATCCCATTTATATCCTTTTGAAGGTGCGGTCTCCAGAATTGCACACAGTACTCCAAATGAGGTCACACCAGAGACTTATACAGAGGCACTATCACCTCCTTTTTTCTGCTGACCATTTCCCTTCCTATGCACCCAAGCATCCTTCCGGCTTTTGCCGTTGTCTATTCTACCTGTTTAGCCACTTTAAAATCATCAGAAACAATCATGCCCAGGTCTCACTCTTTCACGGACAGAAGTACTTCACCCCCTACACTGTACTGCTCATTTGGATTTTTGTAATTCTGTTGCAGAATTCAGCAAACTGACAGGTCCCGCACAGCCTGTATTCTCTACGGAAATACATTTAAAAACTTGCCATCCAAATGGGAGCACACTGTCTCAAGTAAGCTTCTTTTCATAGAGATGATCTCCTTATCTGAGATATAAGAAATGTCATGCCACATTCTCTATGCAACCATAACATAAATTTGGCCCATGAAGGACAGTAAGGAAGTGATTAAAACAGAATCCCTGCTTACTGAAAAAGTCTGCTTCCCTGAGACTGATAAATTTCTTGAACAGTACTTGAAGTCCTGTAGATTAGTAATAGACGTCGGAATGAGGTGGGCCACATGGGCTCTGATTCCACCAAACCTTTGCCCACCAGGCATAGGCATCGGAATGAGGTGAGATCCCCATGGCCAGACAACCTGCATCTAGGCCACGACTGCAGCCTTACCCTTCTGTTCTGCCCATGGGGGTCCCATTTCCTGCAGGCCTCCTTCTGTCTGTCTGTGGGAGATTGGATCCCTGCAAGCAGAACAAAAGGGGAAGCTCATGGGGGCTAGGGGTGGAGTTAGGACAGAGTTAGGGCAGAGTTTGGGGCGGAGCTAGGGCCCCTCAAATAATAGGCATTCCTCTGCCCCTGAGATTTAGGCCATGTTTCTGTGTCAGAGAACCACCAATCTGCTTTGCAAGATTGTTCTCTGCTTGCTGAGCCATGGACAAAAGTACGTTTTTCTGATCTTCTTTACAGAGTGCATTTGTTGTCAGAGATGACTATTCTCACTACCTGGATGTTGAAATTATATGAACTCTGTCTTACCTAGATGGACAATAGATATGAAGTGGCCTGCTTAGCCTGGGGACTGGGGTGAGGGTAACCCCAGAGAGGTACACAATAATAAAAACCCACAGAATATAAAGGGTTCTGGCGGACAAGGGAGATAAAATGTCCCACGGTCTTCATTGCTTGAGTGCCAAAAACTTCCAAAAACACCCAAAATCCCTGAAAGAAAACTAAGTCCACACCTGGAATACTTTCATTAAAAAATTACATTTATTAGGTGTATCCCCAAAAATGAAGTATATTGAGGGCAAAAAAATCAAAATAGAAAAACACAAAAGCACTCGGTAAAGTCTCAGCAGTCTCTTATCTCAGTCTGTGGTATGAATCGCTTTCTCCTCATCTTTTTCTGTAATCTTCTTTGGGGTCCTGGATGGACTCCTCCCCCCTTCTTCCCTGCAATCCTATTGGCTGGAAAAGGAATGACCAATAAGCTTCAGGGAGAGGAGGGAACAGCAATAATGCAAGAGGACACCTTCTTGCTTTTAGCCAGCTCTGTGATGCTAATGGAGAGGAGGAAAATGGATGGGACAAGGATTGGGGAGGGAAAGTGGAACCGAGTGGTGAGAGACTGGCAGAGGAGCTATGGAGATGCTGAGAGAGGCACTGGGACTAGAAAAGGAGAAGACAGGGGGGATGGGAGAAGGGGGATAAAAGAGGAGCTGTGGAAAGGGATGCTGGGTGGGAACGGAGCAGGGAAAGTGGAGGACATGCTAGCTGAGAAAGGAGTTTGGAGGGGCTACTGGCTGGAAGAATAACTGTGATGGAGAGAGGAAATGGAAAGGAGAATCTAAGAGTGGAGCTGGTGGAGAGGGAAAACAGAGAGTGGACAGAAGGCTAGAGAGAGGATCATTAGCTGAGGAAAGAGAGAAGGGAAACAAGCTGGATCAAAGAAAGACAAAGAGGTAGAGGGGATTAGAGAAGAAACACAGAGACTGTGAGGGGAAGAGGAGCTGAGACTGGGAAAAAGGATGTGAAACAAGAAAAGGGTTGGGAGGGAGAGCGAGGCAGTGCTGGCTTGATCATTAGGCAAACTAGGAGGCGGAAGGTGCCAAAGAGCAGTTGCAGTCAAAGCAAAACAATAAACCTTGAATGCCAGCAACTCAGAGAACCATTAGCATAGCTTTCACCCACGGGGATGGTAGATCATTTTTAAATGTTCCTTTGCCTGGATAAATAGCCATTTACCTGGACAGATGTCCTTTAGAAATTGTTCTCATTACTTATGTGCATACAAAATAGCATTTAATATTTAAAAGTGTGATGTCCATCTATGCACTTTTGCAGGATTGTTCTGGGATGGGTAATGTTGGGATCATCATAACTGTTGAGTTTTATTGTAAAAATTGGAGGGGAGCTGGAGCATGAAAGATAATTAGAGGGAGGGCATTTAATCCCCTTGCAGCAGTCCTAAGAAGAGGATCCAAAAGAGGTCATGAAGGGTGAAGAGGGAGGAGGGAAGAAATGCTAAGAGAGGAGGAGAAAGTCCATATGGATTGGAGAGAGGGACTGAGAGAGGAGCTATGAGCAGAGTGAGAGAGGAGCTAGAATGGCAGTGAGAGTAGGAGGGGAAAGAGTCAGAAAGAGGAACTGGGAGAGGTGCTAGAGGAGAGGAGAGGAGCTATGAGCAGAGTGCGAGAGGAGCTAGAAGTGTTAATGACAGTGAGAGTAGGAGGGGAAAGAGTCAGAAAGAGGAACTTGGGTAGGTGCTAGAGGGGAGGAGAGGAGCTAGAGCAGAGGGAGAGAGGAGCTAGAAGTGGTAATGGTAGTGAGAGTAGGAGGGGAGAAAGTCAGAAAGAGGAATGGGAGAGGTGCTAGAGGGGAGGAGAGGAGCTATGAGCAGAGTGCGAGAGGAGCTAGAAGTGGTAATGGTAGTGAGAGTAGGAGGGGAAAGAGTCAGAAAGAGGAATGGGAGAGGTGCTAGAGGGGAGGAGAAGAGCTATGAGCAGAGTGCGAGAGGAGCTAGAAATGGTAATGGCAGTGAGAGTAGGAGGGAAAAGAGTCAGAAAGAGGAACTGGGAGAGGTGCTACAGGGGAGGAGAGGAGCTATGAGCAGAGTGTGAGAAGAGCTAGAAGTGGTAATGGCAGTGAGAGTAGGAGGGGAAAGAGTCAGAAAGAGGAACTGGGAGAGGTGCTAGAGGGGAGGAGAGGAGCTATGAGCAGAGGGAGAGAAGAGCTAGAAGTGGTAATGGCAGTTAGAGTAGGAGGGGAAAGAGTCAGAAAGAGGAACTGGGCGAGGTGCTAGGAGAGGAGCTATGAGCAGAGTGCGAGAGGAGCTAGAAGTGGTAATGGCTGTGAGAGTAGGAGGGGAAAGAGTCAGAAAGAGGAATGGCGAGGTGCTAGAGGGGAGGAGAGGAGCTATGAGCAGTGTGAGAGGAGCTAGAATGGCAGTGAGAGTAGGAGGGAAAAGAGTCAGAAAGAGGAACTGGGAGAGGTGCTACAGGGGAGGAGAGGAGCTATGAGCAGAGTGCGAGAGGAGCTATAAGTGGTAATGGCTGTGAGAGTAGGAGGGAAAAGATTCAGAAAGAGGAACTGGGTGAGGTGCTAGAGGGGAGGAGAGGAGCTATGAGCAGAGTGCGAGAGGAACTAGAAGTGGTAATGGCTGTGAGAGTAGGTGGTGAAAGAGAAAGAGGAATGGCGAGGTGCTAGAGGGGAGGAGAAGAGCTATGAGCAGAGTGTGAGAGGAGCTAGAAGTGGTAATGGCAGTGAGAGTAGGAGGGAAAGAGTCAGAAAGAGGAACGGCGAGGTGCTAGAGGGGAGGAGAGGAGCTATGAGCAGAGTGCGAGAGGAGCTAGAAGTGGTAATGGCAGTGAGAGTAGGAGGGAAAGAGTCAGAAAGAGGAACTCCGCGAGGTAAAGAGTCAGAAAGAGGAACTCCACGAGGTGTTAGAGGGGAGGAGAGGAGCTTTGAGCAGAGTGCGAGAGGAGCTAGAAGTGGTAATGGCTATGAGAGTAGGCGGGGAAAGAGTCAGAAAGAGGAACTTGGGGAGGTGCTAGAGGGGAGGAGAGTTGCTATGAGCAGAGTGTGAGAGGAGCTAGAAGTGGTAATGGCAGTGAGAGTAGGAGGGGAAAGAGTCAGAAAGAGGAACTGGGAGAGGTGCTAGAGGGGAGGAGAGGAGCTATGAAGGGGTAAGGGGATGACTAATTAGTAGAGGCTTTGCTAGGTACGTAAAGATCCAGAGCACAGGCCTATAGATCCTCCTGTCCTTCCATAAGATTTGGAAATTTGAAAAATCACAGTTGATTCCTCTTTTCAAGCAAAATCTTGTAAAAACGCATTAGACATCACAACACCATATCACTGGATGTCTGCAAGAGAACCTAAATATGCTAAAGATCTACTTGGCCTTAGAGGAAACTCTGGAAAAAGACAAAGATTACACTGGTCAACACATTTTTACAAAAGTCATGTTACTGAAATAAAAATAGTCATTTCTTATCAATTTTTATATGCTGAACACGAATATGACAGTGAAATTGCAAAGTTGGCTCTAGTTTTTTTGTAATCTACAATAATTAATGTTTACATCACGAAATGCATGTCAATAGTAAATATAATAGGCCTTCGGTTAATACCTGTAAAAAAACAAGTCATAGACTACTTCTTAGATTTTTTCGCCTGTCTCTTGTACAGCTGTTCGGGAGCTTCTCTGGGGAGTGTCCAGCAGTAGTCAGCCAGCATTGTAGTGGACCATTTTCCCTGGTATCTTTGCTCCATCATTGAGATATCCTGGTGAAAACGTTCGCCCTGTTCATCACTAACCATACCACAGTTGTCAGGAAAGAAATCGAGATGGAAATCAAGGAAATGGATCTTTAGAGACATATTGCAGCCAAGTTTCTGATACTGCATCAGCATGTCTTCTACTAGTTCCTTGTAGTTTTCTGCCCTAACATTCCCAAGAAAGTTTGTTGACACGAGGCGAAAAGCATTCCATGCTTGTTTCGCATCACCCTGCAGCAAGTTGTTGAACCGGTCACAGACTGGCTCCTCGAACAGAACCTTCGTATAAACTTCAAGAAAACGGAGATATTGTTCATCACAAAGAACAGAAACTTTTCCCCACCTAAAACATTAAAGGTCAGTGACGCAGAGCTCCCAAGTAAGCCCACAATACACTACCTGGGTATTACGCTTGATCAACGTCTTGACTTTAAAGCGCATATAAGCAACACCGTTAAGGCTAAATATTTCAAGATTAAGATGTTACGTCACCTAAGACCAATGCTGGCACTTGAAGACTACCGGACAGTATTCCAAGCCCTGTTAATTCCACACTTCGACTATGCGAACATCATTCTACACGGGATCCCCAAGAGTTCTCTAAACCAGTTGCAGCTTGCAATGAATGCCGCGGCACGTGTCCTCTGCGGAGTATCAAGAAGAGACCATATAACCCCTACCTTAAAGGACCTTCACTGGCTACCAGTAGAATGCAGAATCACCTACAAGGCACTACTCATTACATTTAAAGCCATCAATAGGATATCCCCCTCATCCATCACTGCACTCATTACCCACACCCCCAACAATAGGTCAAGAAGGTCAATAGGCACCGACACACTAGTAGTCCCGATTGAAGTGACGAAATGCACGCAAACAACTAGAAGCAGAGCATTCTCTTTCTACGCTCCAAGGTTTTGGAATAATCTCCCTTCCAATATCAGATCAAAGATCTCACACAATTCAGGAAAGCCATCAAACATCATTTATTCCTATTATATTACTCGCAATCCAACTGTACCCCTACACCTTGTACAAACACAACCACCCAACAGCTTTAAGAATGTAAAAGCGACACTAGTAATATGTCATCGTTCAGATGTAAATAGTTCAATGTTATGAATCCAAGTTACTATGTCCTATTCGATGTAAGCACAAGGCACCTCCCCTGCCTTGTGCAAAATTGTTAACTGTAAACCGCACTGATGTCAGATAGCATGGTACAGAAAAGCTAGAAATAAATAAAAATAAATAAATCTTTGAAGAGCTCTAGAATCTGAGGACCCACAAAAACTCCCTCTTTAATCTTTGCTTCGCTGAGTCGAAGGAATTTTTCATGCAGGTATCGGAAAGCTGGCAAAGTGCGGTCCATGGCTTTCACAAAGTTTTTCATCAAACCTAGTTTGATGTGAAGGGGTGGTAGCAGGATTTTGTTAGCCTCAACCAGAGCTGGGTGCTGCATATTCTTCTCTCCAACTGTTACATTTTGTCTGTGATTCCATTCCTTCCGCAAGTAGTGGCAATCCCTTGCTCAGCTATCCCACTCACATAAGAAACACATGTATTTTATATATCCCTGCTGCAGTCCCATTAAAAGGGCAACTATCTTCAAGTCACCACAGAGGTGCCAGCTGTACTTGTTATAGTTCATGGAAGTCAGTAGATGCTTTAAGTTATCGTATGTCTCTTTCATGTGGACGGCATGCGCTACTGGAAGAGATGGAAGACTGTTTCCATTGTTCAAAAGCACAGCCCTCAGACTCAGTTTCGAAGAGTCTATAAATAGTCTCCAGTCTTGTGGGTCATGAATGATTTTTAAGGCATTCATGAGGCTTTCAATATCGGAACAGAATACCAGATTACTTTCCTTTCTGAAGAAAGGCTCCAACTGCTGGTGGTGCTTTCGATATGAAGTAATGTTGACATCTTCTTCTAGAAGATTCCATTATTGGAGTCTTGATCCCAGCAATTCTGCCTTGTTCTTGGATAAGTCCAAATCACGAACCAGGTCATTTAGTTCTTCCTGTGTTATTCTGTGGAGTTGATAATGCATCCCAGTGAAAATCTGAGTCACTGCATGCTGACGGACCAGGAGAAGAAGAGGTCGGCTCACCCTTGTCCTCATCGGATGAATCAAGATGGAGGTTCTGGAATAGGAAGTCCCTCACCATGTGGAACTGGTCTCAATGCAGACGGAATGTTTGGGTAGATTATTCCGCTGGAAAGAGGAACCAAGCAGAAGTAACAGTCATTTATGTGGTTGCTTGGCTCTCTCCACACCATGGGGACTGCAAAAGACATTGATGGTCTTTTGCAATTCAACCACTGTGAAAGCTGTGTTGTACATGTAACGCAGCATATATGCGGGTCCCAAGGCTTGTCTTGGTCACCAATCTTGCATCCGAAGTAAAGATGATATGCCTTCTTCAGTTGAGAAGTGATACTTTTCTTCTGGTTGGCAAATGTCACTTCCCCACAAATGTAGCAGAAATTGTCAACGGTATTAACGCACTTTCGCGGCATTACTGTTCTGTATTGTACCTAAATAGCTAAAATTATATGATTAATAAAAGTTACATGTAACAGTAGCTTAAACTGTCTCGCACACAGTCTGAAATATTTAAATGCTCAACATTTCTGACTGCGTATAGTACACTGCTGACGTCAGATGGCTTCAGCAGTCGTCTGGCAGTAGTATTGCATTGCATCAGAAAATGATGCAATCAACTCTGGATGATGTGTGCATGCTGGTATTATGCAATGTGATGCAATATTACATCATTCAAGGCTTATTTGGGATGTTGTTGATGGATAAATTTACACGGTGAAACGTCAAAAACGAACTACATGCAATATCTTCAAAATGAGAGCCAATAAATCTCCAACATAAATTCAAATGTTTCCTAAATAACCAAGAGCGTGCCCAGTGCATCTGCAAGCTTTAAATTGACTATATGGATAATACAAATAAGTTCTAAAAGCTCTATATGTACATTTTATTTACATTGGCCTCAATGAGCTAATATCAAACCTTGCAAAAAGATACTTAAACCCTTTAACACAACCAGCAGACCTAAATTCAAACAGAAAGAACCATACTTAGGAAAAGTTAACACTGCAAATATTACACCAGGTCCAAGAGAATACCAATACACCACTAACTGGAAAAAACAAAACAAGCTGGACTGCTACAGATACCTATACTTCCCTCTTGTTTCATGATCCCAACCCTTCACCCAGCCGAAAAGCATCACTGAAAATCCCCCATCCTTCTCGTTGCAATAAAGGCATTGAGTATAAACAATAATACAAAGATCAGATGTGAGCTAAATACACATTGATAAATAAATAAAATGAACTGATAGATTGACTTTCATGGGCATAGTTTAACAACTTCATTTGGGAGGCAAAGGGTGGGGTGACATATTTGCATATTAATTAGCATATTCATTATGGTTATCTTAAAAAACATTAGATGGATAGGAAGCCTTTTTGCAGATGATATAAAGATTTGCAAGAGTTGACTTTGGAGGAAGTAGACAAAATGAGAAAAGATCTAAAAAAATTAGAAGAATGGTCAAATGCTTAGCAATTCTTTATTTGTCTTTATCTTTATCTTTATTTGCGGATTTAATATACCGCTCTTTACCGGTGGCATCAGAGCGGTGTACAATAGTAGGCAAAATACACGCTGCGAAGCAGAAACAGGAAAGGAACGCCATTGTGTAAAGAACAGGACAGAAAGGAGAAGGCAAGAGGCCGTAGATAGTACATCAAAAAAAAAAAAAAAATTGAGATTTAATGCAAAGAAGTGCAGTGATGCACTTGGGATGCAGAAACCCAAAGGGGCTGTATGCAATAGGGGACGAGAGGCTGATGTGTGTAGACCAAGAGAGACCTCGGAGTGACAGTATCTGAAGGTAGCGAAGCAGTGTGACTAGGTGCTGGCCAAAGGCAGAAGGATATTGGTGTAATGGCAAAGACAAAATGAAAGTATCTGGCCCTGCCACCATGCTTTTGCAGGTCCAGTCCATTTTTTATGCTGCAGGGAGGCAGGGGAGCATGTTTCTAAGCTCCTTGAGTCTCCTGTGGCATTGAGAAATGGCTGGTGGAGCATGGCCACTGTGATCGTGGGTCCCCCCATTATCACAGTAATGCACCCAGGGGCTAAAAATGGCTCTGGGGGCATCAGGCAGGTGCAGGGAGGTGAGCCCAAGGCTTCCTGCACTGCCTCAGAGCTTGGCTGTCCTGACTTTAAAAGATTTTCTGCCCAGTCCGAACCCAGAAATGCCCATGCCCCGGTAAGGGGGGGGGGCAGGAAAGGAGCAGAAAAGCCGTGGAAATGAAATAAAATGTAAATAAAACATGAAATAAAGCAAAAAACCTTCATTTTGACCCGAATCTGGCCAAGAGAGCCAACTTAACTCTCAGGGGCAGTTTTAAAAAGAAAAGAGATTATAAATAAATAAAAATGAGTGACAGCAGCAATCAAAATCAATGAAAATAAGCAGGAAAGTGTAAAATAAAAGAAAGAAGCATATAATAAAAGAAACAAATGTACTAAATGCCAGTATATGTGGGCATATGTAAGTGTTTATATGTTGTGTGTGAATAGATAATAATGACCATGTGCAGGGTGTTGCTAGCTGCCGAGGGATGCAGGCAGGCGGCTGAGACTATAAAGCACGTCGGAAAAGCTTAGAAGGCTGAAAGCATGACGTAATTTAAAAAAATAATACAGATATGCAGTGAAATTTAAAGCAAATGGCTCATACAATTTATTTATGTGTGCAAAGTTCTATTAAGGGCTTTAGAACACTAACAGAGTGCTTTGTGAGTTGAACTGAAGCTAGTAATTGGGTGCTATTTTCAAACGGAGCTAGGTGAAAGAACACTTTTACAGTGAAGATATAATACTGATGCAGGAACTTTAGCTGGAGGTTGGGGAAGAAGATTTTTGATGGGGTAAGATGTGCCAGACCAAGTATTTGTGTGGAAGAGGTGTGGAAGAGTTTATTTGCGTTTATTAGAATTGTAAGTAATTCAGAACTTCTTAGAGGAGAAGTGCGTAAGAAACTGGAATGAAAGCTGGGGAGAAAATTTAATTTTGAGTGGGAGAATTTTTTTCTTAGTGACTGGAACAAGGCTGAGGAAACCCTGAAACTCATTCAAGCAGTTTTAAAACCAAGCTGAATGAAGATTAGAATTGATTTATCAGAGAGTGAGAAATTGAATTGATTTATTGGAGAGAGAGCTTGATTTGAGCACTGGTTTGATTAAAGGTTCAACAGTGTGTGGGACTTGTTTTCAAGAAAACTGGAATCCTTCAAGCGCTAAAAGGAAAGTAAGACTGAAGGTATAAAACTCCCAATGCAGTGAGAAGAAAACCATTGAAAGTGAGCTTTTTTAAAGCAGCGTACTGCTCAAAGGATTTGTTTAATACTGAAACAGCTTGAACTGTCTCAGTGAAAAAGAGTGTGGATCAGAGAGAGAGACTGAAGGAGTGGATGTGTTACTAAAGGAAAAAAAACTTTTGCCATATTTAAAGAATTATATGTATTTGGCAATTGGTATAGTTCTCCAGAACTGGTTAATAGTTTTGAAAGATTAGCTCTGACACACAAAGTAAAATATTTGGTTTTGGCACAGAGTGTTCTGTGGGAAGAAAAAGATAGGGACCTTGCATATCTTTTATTTTTTTGGAAATAGCAAGTCTCACAAGTCATAGAGAGAAACAAATAGAAAAAAAGGACAGGAACACTTTTCTAGACTGCACACATAGGAGGTCATTCATGAGAGACTCTTGGGGAAATAAAAAAGTCATGGGATAGGAGGCAGTGTACTATTGTGGATTTAGGAATTGGTTAAGTAGGGCTAAATGGCCAATTTTCTCAATGAAGCAACGTGAATAGTGGGGTATCCCAAGGATCTGTGTTGGGCTTGCTGCTTTTTAACATATTTATAAAAGATCTGGAATTGAATTTTGCAGTACACGTTTCAATGGTTGTATTCAGAATTAAATCACAATCTCTTAAGAGATGGTGACATGTGCATTCATTGGCAATGTCAAGAACTGTTTTATTTCAAATACGTTCATCTTTAAGTAAGCCATAATCACAAGTCACTGCTTTTTCTCTCAAATGCATGGAAACGTTATCAATAGAATCACCTTCCTCTTGTTTGCAACTGCCAAACACGTAGCTTTCAAATATTACATTTTTGGTAGGTTTGAAATAAGTTTCTAATGTATTCAGGATAACTTTGGTATCTTTCTTCTGCTCCTCTGTGAGGCTTAAATTGTGCTTATAAACACTGCAACATTCAGCACCCATAACCATTCCCAGTGTAGCTGCCTGCACTTCAGCTGGCTGTTGCTAGAAAATAGTCTTTAAATTCTGCTCTGAAATGTTCCCATCTGCCACATAAGTCACCACTAACCTTCATGCCCTCTGAGGGTGGAATGCTGATAGCAGCTACCTTGATGCTGTAATGCTTTTGTGCTTCTGTGTCAAGGGAGAGCACATGCGGCCCTAGGCCGATCAATATCACTGTAAGCTTTGCTGTACTCTC
This sequence comes from Ichthyophis bannanicus, assembly GCA_033557465.1. Classification (NCBI taxonomy): domain Eukaryota; kingdom Metazoa; phylum Chordata; class Amphibia; order Gymnophiona; family Ichthyophiidae; genus Ichthyophis; species Ichthyophis bannanicus. The sequence goes on along the minus strand of CM066050.1, from coordinate 116,941,115 downwards.
TGTACTGCACACTGGAAACTCTTTCTATCATAGACTGGAAAACAGTGTAAGTTCAGAGACTTCTGGCTGCATATTTCAGAGCTAGAAATAAAGACACACTAAACACAGCTGAGCACTGGAACCATGATGTATTACATCAGAAGGTCAAAAGTGAGAACAAGAAAGTAGGAAAACAATGAGATATAACAATGTGTAACTAGGTGGCATCAGTATAAGTTATCATCTGTAACAAAGAGCTTATCTTCAAAGAAGTCCTAGTAGAGATATGACTTCCTCACATACACAGTGTCTCACTCTTAGCAGTTCAATTCAATACACCAATCACTTCAGCAGTTGTGGTTAAAAATATTGGGGGTAATTTTCAGCGGCAGTGAGAAGCATTTTAATTTAATATGTACAATCTGCAGCACCAAACATACATTGTAAATGTTGTCTGCTGCCACTGCTATACATCTGGATAGCATCTGAAAATCGCCACTATCTGGCTAATACTGCTCTTCCATCCTCCTTCCTCCCCTCCATTATAATGAAAATGGCAAAGTAGTTAGATGTATTTTCAGCTCATCACTATCCATATAGTTGCTGAAACTCTATGGATTAGGAAGTTAAGAGGGATATTCAGTGGCAGTGGCTAGTGCTTAGTGCTTCTACAGTGGCTGGCCATTGCCACTGAACTTTAAACCTGGATATTCAATGCCGGGGTCATATCCAACCACTAGCATTGATTTATCCGGAAGCTAACCAGGCAGTGGCGATTATTCAGCTACTGCCTGGTTAGCTTCAGGGTGAAAGTTAGATCAGCCTTCCTGGTACCTAATTTTCACTACTGAGGGATAATCAGCTAGCAGCAGAATATTGCCACTAGCTGGTTATCCTCAGGTGCCACTTACGATCCACCCCGGAATTCCCCGACACTAGCCAGCTATCTTTTAGTGGCTGTACCTGAGGATATTCAGCAATACTAACTATGCTAGTGCCACTAAATATCCTGGTTGCTAACCACATGAATCACTTTTAAAATGCCCCCCCCTAAGGGAGTCATTCTGAACAGTGAATAGCGGGGATGTATGTCCAATCTAGACATACAACCCCCACTATCCATTGGGAGTGTATTCTGAGGCAAGAGCTCCCCGCACTCACAGGGCATTTGTGTGGGGAGCTCTGGGAGGGGGCAGCAACTGGGTGAAGTGAGGGCGGAGCAAGGGCAGAGCATGGGCGGGACCAGGCTCCTGGACGTACAGGCCCTATTCTGGTCTAGGCCCTGTACGTCCGGCTGTCGGGTGATGGGCAAGGGACTTATTCCACCTCAGAGGTGGAATAAGTCCCTGCAAAGGTGGTGATACAGGCAGGTAGCCCCCCAGACCTACAGAGCAGTGGCAGGTGAGGCCCTTCTGCCCAATCCTGGCACTGGCCGACCCTGCCAAGGGTCGGGAGGCAGAGAAACAGAGGTTTATTACTCCGATGGGTTTTCAGCACTCCTGCTGGGTGTCCCGGTGCCATGGCATGAGCATACAGGACATGATGGCTGGGCAGTAGGATGGACATATCCTGCAGCAGAATCAGGAGCATGGCAGGCTGTCTAAGTGCCCAATTCTGCAAACGCAGGAATGTCTAGCTCCTGTGATTGCAGAACTGGGTACTGTGACGTCCTTGCTACCTGGGCCCAAGAGCTTACAGGTAGGGACGGCCTATTAAGTGTCCTTTAGGAGTGAAGCTCTAACACTTGGCCCCAGGAGTTCTGGGATATGTAGTTGCTTGGCCTCCTGTGGGACTGAGTTGTAGTTGTAGCTCGAGTAGAAAAAAGGCATGCAAGAATATTTATTTTTAAGAGGGTTTATTCCAGCGCATCAAGATTCAGTATCTCAGACACAAAAGAATGCCAATTCCAACATAAGGGTTGAAAATAAACACACACAAAAGATGCAACAAAACGGCTCAGCTCTACTTGGCTGTTTCACAGTTCCTTTAGTCTCAGGCTAGGCAATCATGTGATCCTTCAGCAAACTAAAACAGGTGCTCTTCCTTACGGCACGGCTTCTCAGTTTTACCATGTGATTAAGCTTATTAAACAACTCATAAGGTTTTCTCACAATGACCGCAGGTATGGCAAACTTTATACTATATTACTTCATATAGCTTTCAGTGCTCATTAACCTGGTTATTCTCAATTACACAAGTAGAACAATCCATAGGTGAGTCAAACTCTACTGAAGGCAGACAAACGTCCAGTTGCATAGCTTCCTCAGAGTTACTGGAATTATGGTCAGGGTTATTATTCTGCTCTGCCCTTTTCTCCAGAAATTCCTTAAACTGACTTAGAAGTAATTCAGCTTGCTTGTGCACATTGATAGCCTTCCTTCTTCTCTAACAAACGTTTACTTAGGACTCCCAGCTCAGGGTAATCAGCTATCCTGCCTTTGTCAAAGGAACAGTTCTCAGTAAGGGTAAATCCCTTCCCCCACTTATCACTAGCTGAATATGCTGGGTTTGTTCTCAGGAGGTTAACACATGCAGGAGACTTCTTAAACAAGGGGTTATAACAAGAAATGTCAGCTTTACCTTTTCCCAGGTCTTTTAGATAAGCATTGGTACCTTTTCTCCTATTAATTCTCAGGCTTTGTACTTCAGCTTTCTTATCCTTACTTCCAGTACCTTGCAGGTAAATGTCAGGCTGAACAACTTCCTCGTAGCTTTCTCTGAAACTGTCTTGGCTTTTACAGCTGTGAGTCTGGCTGCCCTTATTCCAGGTATCTGGCCTGCTGGCTCCCTTAACCAAAGGCTCTACCTTGCAGTGAGACTTCCTCCAGGGTGAGTCCTTGCACCACTGTTCAGTGCTCCCAGGTTCTGCTCGGGTCTCAGATTCTAGCTGATTTCTCCTCCAAGCAGTTCTCTCAGCTGTTCCAACGTTTTCCCTTCTGCTGCTCCTGACCTCGTGTTTGCACTCGCTCCTCCTCCTCTCTCTCTCTCTCTCTCCTCATTGCTTGAGTATTTAACAAGCCTTCACTTCCTTGCACTCCCTGACTCTCCCTTGGGTGTGCCCAATCAGTGAACAGACCTGTCTCCTCCCCTGAGGTGAGGTGTGGCTTTAGATCATCAACTGGCTGTGTTTTTATTCCTGAGGTGAAAATCCTGTTTGTCAGTGCAGTATTGTTTACCTCATCAGGATTTTCTCCTATTTCCATCTCTTCTTGAAGGGCTTCCTCATCACAGTACATATTGGGCCCCTTCATCTTATGGTCGTCCCAATGGCCCGGATGTACTCCTGTTAGAATTGGTCTCTAAATGTTTACTGGCCACTGGTAAATGTATAACTTCCTTTGAAAATTGACCAGTTTACTAGATGAATTAGGGTAAATCATTGAATTTGTTATTTCACAATTGCAAGTCAGAAGAAAAAAATTAGACTTCTTCAAGCAGGATACTCTTTAGCAAACACTCCACTCATCAGCTCTTGGGTGATCTTCTGGCAGGGTCTCCTCTCCCAATCCTTCTCTAGGGATCTTCAATGATATTCCACATTCTGACATTTGTTACTTTCCCCACAGATAGCTCAAGATTTCCCTGACACTAAAGATCTGATTTCATGTTCCCTCCCCCAGTTCTTCCCAGCTGGTCAGAGGAGCCTATACAGTATCTTATTCACCAAGTTTCTCTTGCTTGGAAGATGACGGATGGCATGGGCAACCCTCCTTTATCTTTTCTGTCTCACCATCTCTCTTTTCCCTTTGCCTATCTGCTGGGCTGGCATAGTGAGGGTCTACCTTATATAATTTGTTTGTAAATTATTTGATTTTGTAATATCTGCCTAGTTTCCATGTTATGGATTTAGTGTGGTATACAGGATTAGTGCAAGGATGTGAGGCTCCCTAGGCGAGCCCTCAATCTACTGCCACTGCCACCATTCTCAGGGACCTGCAGTGGCAGCATGCCACCTGAAACGCAATGCAGCACTTACCTGAACTGTTCTGCTCTTTTTGACTGACCACTTCCACCCCCTCTGTTGCAGACTTCCTGTTTGCATGGGGGGCAGAAGCAGCAGGTCAAAGAAAGCAGGAATAGCAACACAGCACCAGAGAGTAAGCACTGCATTTCAGTTTAAATGACACTGCTGTCACCACTGCAGATCATAGAGGGGGCGGCAGTGGCAGCATTGGGCCATCCTAGGAACACTGAGTCATGCCAGTTCTTTTGGTATACAAATATTACACTAAAGTAAGCTAAATGGGACCTGAAGCTTTGACTTCTTAAACCCAAGGATGGGCTTTGGAAGATAGGAAAGAAGTAGCATTAGAACAGGGGTATCACACTCCAGTCCTGAAAAGCTGCAAACGAGCCAGGTTTTCAGGATATCCCTAATGCAGTGGTTCCCAAAGCTGGCTTGGGGGTTCCCCAGCCAGTCTGGTTTTCAGGATATTTACTATGAATATTCATGAGAGAGATTTGCATACACTGCCTCCACTGCATGCAAATCTACATCTTCCATATTCATTGTGGATATCCATCCAAATGGCTGGGGAGCACATGGGACAGATTTGGGAGCCATTGCCCTAATTAATATGCATGAGAAATATTTGCATGCAGGCTGGTTTGTGACCCTCTAGAATTGGAGTTTGACATCCCTGCCTTAGAACAACTGCTTTTGTAGAGCTGCCAGGTTATCCTGTTCCAAGAGGGAGATTTTAGGCCAGTTCTGGATTGCAGGCAGTCCTATCCTGGCCTGTCCACTAGGCAAACTAGGCAGACTCTGTGGGTGGCTCAGCCCTACACAGTCCTGATGTGCCATCCCCACCACACCATGTGTCGTCATCATGCTGCCCTCGACATTCAGCTTCTCACTGGGGGTTGATGGGCGGCACAGCGATCACCTCTTTGAAGCCGCGGCAGTCTTTAAAGCACATGCGTGCATGCACTTGCATCCTGCCACTCCTGCCCCCTCCGACAAGAAGTCAGAGGGGGAAGGAGCAGCAAGCCATGAGTGCGCACATGCACTTTAAGGTCTGCTGCAGCTTCAAAGAGTTGATTGTCATGCCGCCCATCAACTTCCAGTGAGAGACTGGATGTCAGGGAGGCGAGGCAGTGCGGTGGAGGCAACACATTGGCCTGCCAAGGGCAGTAAGAACCCTTGAGTCACCCCTGCTTGTCCTACTGTACCCCCTAACGTATGCGGACAGACTTAAAAATCTCAGTACATATTTTGGAACCGGAGTTCTCAATCCAACCCTTGGGATACACCTAGCCAGTCAGGTTTTCAGGATATTCACAATGAATATGCATGAGAGAGATCTGTATGCATTCTCTCCTTTGCATGTAAATCTCTCACATGTATATTCATTCTGGATATACTGAAAACGTGATTGGCTAGGGGGAGCACTTAGCCATGTTTTGGCATATGCCTTCATCAGGGGTATATATGAAATACAGCTGTGTAGGGTGTTAAGGGTGAAAATTGATGAGTGATATATAAGAACAATAAACCTATTTACAATTCATTTTGGTGGGTTGCCATCATTTATTAACCTTGTTTCTTTTTGTGCTTTGGACTTGTATGAGTGCATTTTTGGACAATGTTGAGAAGTATGCATCATGAGACCTGACGCACTGCTTTCAATGGGTAGAATCAAGGACTACAAATACCACACTGCACTGGGATGCAAGTTCAGAACTAGGACTGGCCAAAAGGTTTTCTCTTGTAACTGGGTAACTTGGCAGCTGGGTTCTTGTCCTGGGTATAATCAATCATGCCTAAATTGAGACGCTACAAACTAGGGAGCTTAGTACTACTTCCAGTCAGCTTGGCAGAAAGAAGGTGAGAGAAGGACAAGTTTTCTATCCAAAGCACTCCTTCTTATAATCCCTATAATATTTCAACTCCTCCCCTGGTTTTCCATAAGAACATAAGATATGGCATACTGGGTCAGACCAAGGTCCATCAAGCCCAGTACCCGGTTTCCAACAGTGGCCAATCTAGGTCATACGTACCTAGCAGTTTCCCCAAAAGACACAGGTTCCGCAATGCTTGTACTGGGTCAAGCATTGATATCCTGGGTCCCTTCTTAATAATGGTTTATGGACCTTTTCTCCAGGAACTTGTCCAAACCATTTTTAAACCCAGCTACACTAACAGCCTTTACTACATCCTCCGGTAACAAATTCCAGAGTTTGATTACACGTTGAGTGAAAAATATTTTCTTTTATTTAAAATAGTTTACCCTGTAGCTTCATTGCATGTCCCCTAGTCTTTCTATATTCTGATAACATAAACAATCGATCTACGTTTACCCGTTCCACTCCGTTCATTAATTTATAGACTTCTAGACTTTGTAGGGAACAAGCTGGAAAAATCCTTTAGTTATCTTCTAAACTAATGCTGGGGCAATAGCGAGCACTGCATTCCACTTTCTGCATACACATATCACAAACAGGAAACATACTGGATGCTAGGGCACACAAGGTTTGGATGTGGCTATCCTTCTGATAATGGAGTAATCCATGGTGGTGAATTCTGACACTTTGCCAGCTGACAAGTTAAACTAATTTATCAATCAATGATTCTCAGAGGTCAGCAAAGCTGTGGTGTTGGTGGTTGCGGAACTAGTGGAAAGGAAGGTTGGTATACAGCAGTAAATTATTGTTGTTAAATGCTGTCAAGTCAGTGTCGACTCATGGCGACCCTCTGGATAGTTGTCCTAAATTGTGTTCAGTCTTCAGTCAGGCGGCTCATTGTTGACAGACTGGCACCCATAGCTGCTGTTATTGTATCGATCCATCTCATTGCTGGCCTTCCTCTTTTGCATTGACCTTCTACCTTGCCAAACATGATGTCTTTTTCTAATGATCTCTCTCTTTGCATGATGTGTCCAAAGTATGAACATCAAAGTCTTGTCATCTGAGCTTCTAAAGAAAGCTTAAGTTTGATCTCCTCCAGTACTGACTGGTTTGTTCTTTGGGCAGTTCATGTTATACGCAGTATTCGTTGCCAGCACCATAATTCAAAGGCATCAATTTTCTTCCTGTCTATCTTTTTCACTGTCCAACTTTTGCATCCATATGACGTTATTGAAAATACCATGGCTTGAACAAGTTGAATCTTTGTATGGAGAGAGATATCTCTGCTCTTGAGAATCTTATCTAGGTCCTTCATAGCCATTCTGTCCAGAGCAATGCATCGTCAGATTTCTTGACTGCTTGTTGCTTCTTTGCCCCAACCACTAGGCCACTTGTGGAGGAGTGACCTAGTGGTTGGGGCAAGGTACTTCAGGCCGGAAGGTCAGGGGTTCAAATCCCACTAAGGACAGCAACCTTGGGCCGGAAGGACTGGGGTTTCTAGTCCCACTGGTGCTCCTTGTGGTCTTGGGCAAGCCACTTAATCCTCCATAGCCCATGTTCCCTGTAAAATAGTTATCTCCAAGTTATAATGCCCTGTTCAATGTAATTTCAGTTTGTTCAATGTAAACCGCACTGATGCAGAATAGCGCGGTATATAAGAGAATGTAAATAAATAAATAATAGTTGATCCAAGTAGGTTAAAGTTGTCCACTATTTCAAATTCTTCTCCATCAAAGATGAGCTTATTGATTTTACCAGTTGTCATGATCTATGTCTTCTTTACATTAAGGTGCAGGCCCATTTTGAGACTATGTTCTTTGATTGTGAGAAGCAAATGTTTCAGATCATCTTCACTTTCAGCCAGTAATGTGGTATCATCAGCATAGCGAAGGTTGTTGATGAGTCTTCCACCAATCTTCACACCTCTGTTGTCTTCATACAATCCTGCTTCTCTGATGATTTCTTCTGCATATAAATTAAACAGGTAGGGGGAAAGTATGCAGCCTTGTCTTACACCTTTGCTTATTTTAAACCATTCTGTTTCTCCTTGTTCCGTTCGAACTGTTGCTTCTTGATCAATGTAAAGGTTGTGCAAGAGAACAATCAGGTGTTTTGGTATATCCATGCTTATTAATGTGGTCCAGAGTTTCTCATGGTTTATAAAATCAAAAGCCTTGCTGTAGTCAATAAAGCACAAATAGATATCCTTTTGGTATTCTTTTGTCTTCTCAAGGATCAATCTCACATCTGCGATAATGTCTCTCGTTCCTCACCCTTTTCCTGAGCCCTGCTTGCACTTCAGGTAGTTCTCGTTCCAGGTATGGTTGTAGTCTCTGTTGAATAATCATCAGTAGAATCTTGCTGGCATGTGGGATCAGAGCGATTGTGCGATAATTTCCACAATCATTTGGATCACCTTTCTTTAGTATTGGTATGAACACAGATCTTTTCCCCTCAGTTGGCCAAGATGTTATCTTCCAAATTTCCTGGCAGAGCCTTATAAGTATGGTAACAGCTGCATCAGATGGCTATAATACTTCTATGGGAATGCCATCAATGCCTGGTGCTTTGTTCTTTGATAAGGTTTTCAATGCTGCTTTGACTTCTTCTTTCATCACCAGTGGTTCCAGATCATAAGGTACAGGTTGAAATGGCTGTTGGTCCACTTGATCTTTATCATATAAAAACTCTGTATATTCTTTCCATCTTTTCTTGATCTTCTCAGCATCATTCAACATAAATCCTTGAGCATCTTATAACATTCTGGGAGGAGTAGCCTAGTGGTTGGGGCAAGGTACTTCAGGCCAGAAGGTCGGGGGTTCAAATCCCACTAGAGGACAGCAACCTTGGGCCGGAAGGACTGGGGTTTCTAGTCCCACAGTTGCACCTTGTGGTCTTGGGAAAGCCACTTAACCCTCCATTGCCCATGTTCCCTGTAAGTATTAATGTATGTGTCTCATATCCCCTTGTGTTAAATGTATCCCCCAATTGTGTTGTGACCGCTTTGATTGAAGGATAAGGCGGTATACAAAACTGTCTAAATAAATTCCAATTCAAGGCTGGAAATTTTTCTTTAACTCGCGTAGCTTTAGGAAAGCCAATCTTGTCCTTCCTCTAATAATTTCTTCTTCTATTTCCTTGCATGTGTCATTGTAGTAATTCTCCTTGTCTTATCTTGCTGCACAATGGAAAGCTCTGTGAGTTCTGAGATTGCCTCTCTTTCTCCTATGGCTTTAGCTTCTCTGCATTTCTGGGCAATTTTCAGAAATTTCTTCAGTCATCCATTTTGGCTGTTTTTGCTTTTTCACCTGAGCTGAATATTTTTCCAAAGTAAAGCCAGCATTTATGATGTGGTTGGATCAAAGCCCTCGGGACATCTCACTGCTGATGTAGCTGCGCATGAAATGAGAGTCAGAAGCTGCATAGATGTCTTAAATATTGGGACATGGAACATACAAAGCATGAACCAAGGGAAGTTGGTGGTGGTCAAGAATGAAATGGAATGTGTACAACTTGATATGTTGGGTGTCAGCAAACTGAAATGAACTGGCATTGGGCACTTTGCATCAGATGATCACATTATCTACTATGCTGGAAATGAAAGACAAAGAAGAAATGGTGTTGAATTTATAATTAAGAAGAAACTTGCAAGAACTGTAATGAAATACAATGCAGTCAGTGAACACTTAATTTCTATTGATCTATGAGGAATGCCTATCAACACAAATATAATTCAAATAAATGCCCCAACAACAGCTGCAGAAGAGGATGAAATTGATGAGTTCTATGAACAAGTACAGGCTGAAACTGACAGAACATGCAAACAGGATATCCTGATAGTCATGGATGACTGGAAAGCAAAAGTTGGCAACAAAGAAGAAGGCAAAATGGTTGGAAAATACAGACTTGGCAAAAGAAATGAAGCTGGAGAAAGACTGATAGAATTCTGCAAGACCAACAAGCTATTCATCTCAAATACCTTCTTCCAGCAACACAAGTGGCGACTGTACACATGGAATTCACCCAATGGATTGTACAAAAATCAAATTGACTACATCTGTGGAAGTCAATGATGGAAAAGCTCTATAACATCAACAAAGACAAAACCTGGAGCTGACTGTTGTACAGATCACCAACTATCCACAGGTCTACGACTAAAAAGCTGTTTGATTATTTTCATCTAATTTCCATGTATTTTGGTGTGCTGAAAACAAATAAAATATTGAAAAAACTCCTAGACGTCATGATTTGCCACAACATGCAAAATTGTCTTCAAATTTATCAATTTTTTTCAAATTACTATTAATTAATTCAAATTACTATTTATTAATTCACATAATTGCATTTAAGATATAAAATGCCAAAAAAACCTTAAAGGGGTTGTCCGAGTTATGTAAAAAAAAATATAGCACTGTGAATCTGATGGTCAGCAGTATGTACATAAGCTAAGCAAATTTTAAGTCCATGCATCTAATGGTAGAAGGGGTTAATCTTTCCTGAAGAATCCAGTGGGAGGGAGACACAGGGCAGATAGCAGCAGCTCCGGTCAGTGCAGGGGGGCGTGGCCAGCACTGTGACATCTCGTGTACAGACACAGAGCTGCTCTCTCCTGCATGCCACACTTGTGCACGAATCATCATCAGGTTCTTGGCTCTAGGCTGTTCACACATTTTCATCGCAATTCGTGTTAGCTCGTCATTCTTCAACCATTTTGTTATGGCTCCGCGAAAGTGTATTAATTCGCCAGAGAGTTTCTGTTTCATCTGTGGTGAATATATAGTGTTGAAGCAACAGCAGAATATTACAGACTTTGTGAAAAAAGTATACTTTGCATACTTTGGACTAAAAATTGGAGATCAAGATAAAGTCTGGGCGCCTCATAAAGTATGCAAACGGTGTGTTGAGGACCTCCGAAACTGGTTCAAGGGTAAGAAAAAATCTTTCCGTTATGGGATTCCTATGGTATGGCGAGAGCAAAAGAACCATAGTGACTGTTACTTTTGTTCATGCGATGTGAAAGGGTTTAATTCCAAATGGAAGCATTCCATTTCATACCCCAATCTTCACTCGGCAATTCGTCCCATCCCCCATGGCACACATATACCAGTACCCAAGCCCCCTGCTACCTTGGAAGAGATACCTAGCTCCGATGAAGGTGAAGTCATACCTGAACCAGATGACGAATCAAGTTCTGACTTTGAAGATGATACAAGACCAAAATTGTTTTCTCAGGAGGAGATGAATGATTTGGTAAGAGACTTGAATCTTCCCAAAGATGCCGCTGAGTTACTCGGATCAAGGCTGAAAAGCAGGAATTTATTGTTGCCAGGAGTGTCATCTTCATGGTTCAACAAATCCAATTAGGGTCAAACAATATCACAGAGCAAAAATTGCCAAAACAAAAAGTATGAGCTCTGTATATAAAAACAAGAAAGTGTCGTTGTGTCCCACTCAAAACTTCATGCAATAAATATAGAGTTTAATAAACAGCTTCAAGCATAGTGAGCACGCAAGGTTTGAAAGCAACAAAAGGTCTCAGACTTAACGGGCAAGATATAACACTCCAGACAGCAACGGCTGCCAGAGCATAGCCCTATTAGCATCAACGACCTTAGATATTATGTTGCAATAGAAAAAGGGGGCTACCATCAACTCCTTTAGCATAACCATAAGAACTGTTTCTCTTATTGAATTCTTTAAGGGTAATATAGGAGAATATGTAGCAGAACTTAGCTCATAAAGTATTGCTTGAAAAGCTGCTTTGCCATCATCTCATCCCTGCATGAGCCCCAAAAAGGGGGCTACCATCAACTCCTTTAGCATAACCATAAGAACTGTTTCTCTTATTGAATTCTTTAAGGGTAATCTTTTTCTATTGCAACATAATATCTAAGGTCGTTGATGCTAATAGGGCTATGCTCTGGCAGCCGTTGCTGTCTGGAGTGTTATATCTTGCCCGTTAAGTCTGAGACCTTTTGTTGCTTTCAAACCTTGCGTGCTCACTATGCTTGAAGCTGTTTATTAAACTCTATATTTATTGCATGAAGTTTTGAGTGGGACACAACGACACTTTCTTGTTTTTATATACAGAGCTCATATCTTCATGGTTCAGACATCGTGAAAAGGAGTTCGTTCCTTACTTCGCCCAGGAAGACAAGTTGGTTTATTGCATCGATGTCGAAGGTCTGATGGGTCAATTTAAAATCCAATATGATTCAGAGCAATGGCGTTTTTTTATAGATTCTTCAAAAAGAAGTCTCAAAGCAGTTTTACTCCACAACGGTTTTTTACGCTTCCATACCTGTAGGTCATTCCGTACACTTGAAGGAAACCTACGAGAACTTGGAATTGGTTCTTCGTAAACTTAAATATGAAGACCATGGTTGGCAAGTGTGTGGGGACTTGAAGGTCTTGTGCATGCTGCTCGGGCAACAAGCTGGGTATACCAAATATCCTTGTTTTCTGTGTCTATGGGACAGTCGAGACCGACAAAATCACTGGACAAAGAAGAGTTGTCAGCTGAGGGTGCTAACAGTCGGTGAAAAAAATGTCCTCTGAGAAACTTTGGTACCTTCCCATAAAGTTCTTCTACCACCTCTCCACCTAAAATTGGGATTGATGAAGCAATTCATAAAATCAATTCCAAGAGATGGAGAATGCTTCAAGTACTTGGTCACCAAGTTTCCAGGCCTGTCGGAGGCAAAATTGAAGGAAGTTGTGTTCGTCGGACCAGACATTAGAAGGCTTATAGTTGATCAAGAGCTTGTCAATACCATGACGGATCCTCAAAAAGAAGGGTGGATTGCATTTAAAGAAGTCGTACAGAAATTTTTAGGCAATAACAAAGATCCTCACTACAAAAAGATCGTCGGACGAATGCTGAAAGCATGTCAAGCTTTAGGTTGCCTGATGAGTTTGAAAGTGCATTTCCTCCAGTCCCACTTTGACTACTTTCCTGAAAATTTGGGAGCTGTGAGTGAGGAACAAGGTGAACGATTCCACCAAGACATTAAAGAGATGGAAAGGAGATACCAGGGAAAATGGAGCATTACAATGATGGCAGACTACTGTTGGATGCTTCAGAGAGACATTCCAGATGCTACTCACAAGCGTAAATGCACCAAGAGGAGCCTCACAAGGAAGAACAATCGAGTTTATTGTGTGTAGGTGAGCTCATTTCAGTTCAAAAAAGGATTTTCATGAAAATATTGTAATAAAACTTTAATTTTATAAGTCTATTTCCATTTATTTTAAGGTATTGCCTTATTTAACATAGTTACCTAAATTGTCAGGAAACATGATGTCCTATGACAAAATGGAGGTCATTTTCGGATTTAGCGCACCAAAAAACATAAAGATTGCATGGAATAACCAAAACAGCTCTCGAAAAAAAAGTTTTTGCAGACCTGTGATTAGTATGCAAACTGAAGCTAAAGTTGAAAAAGAGCAGTAATTACTGATTCCTTTTTATTGACTTTAAGGCCCCCTTTGGCTAGCACTTACTTTGAGCTATCAGCTGCATGGCCCATTTTACTCCTATGTGCTGTGTGGCAAATAGATCAAGCTAAGTATTAGTAAAAGAGGCCCTACTGGCTCACTCTTCAGAGATTAGTGGATGGGTGGGGGGGGAGCAGGGCATTTCTGAAAGGGATTTTGGTGAGTAAACAGGTGTTAACCCATGGAAAAAAATCTTTAAAAATTCCTTCACCCCCAATCCACTGCTCTTTGCAGGAAAAACATGTGGGGTAAAGAACACCCTGGGCACCAGTTTGTTATGGGATTCTGCAAAGCACACTCCATAGAGAGACTCCACATCCTCCTTAGGTTTGGGTTGTAATTGAGAAACGGAAAGACCTCACATTAGTAGTGAAATTTTCTTCTGGATTCTGCACTACCAAAGAGTTAACAGTATGAGAGTTGCTGCTCACTCATTTTGAAGGGGAAAGTTTATTTTGTAGCATAAAGATGATGGAAGCTCAGGAGTGAATCCCTGACTTTGCTTCCTAAGTTATTAATATATTGATTCTGTAAAATCGCTGGAAGGGGCTTATGTCTACAATTTTTAATTTTAACAGTATGCACTTGGGTTACCACTTCTACTTCATATAAATTTGCTCTCTTCGCTGTGATGGCAAGCAGCATGGTGTGAACCTCTGCCTTTCCTGCTTTTGATTTGGGCTTCAGCATTCAGGGATTCAGAATTGGGCTTGGATTAAGGCACATTGTTCTCACAATATGTTACTTGCTAATACTTCTATTGAATGACTCATGCTTGCATTTATGGTTATTTAGGGAATTGTTGAGCTGCAGATGATTGAATTTCTAGATTCACAGATGCTGGAGTTCACCAGGCTCAAAGCAGTAGAGTCAGCTTCCTGCAGGTCTACATAGCATAACCATCCTGCTTCTTTGCTGTCTTTTTCTCTAGTCTCTGCTGTTTTGTCCAAATATACCTTCAGCCTAAAATTAAACTCGGTGACCAGCAGTTTTGTTTAAACTTCAGCTGTGGCGTTTAAAAACATTTATATTCAATGTTGCTACATCTACAGTATAGTCAGTGGCACAGAATATGAGGGGAATTTTAGAAGGGACATCCAAGTGCAGCCTGGGACGTCTAAGTCAGAACATCTGAAAAAAAGCAGGAATGTCCCGGTGCAGACACGACTTTACAAACGTGGACGTGCCCGATATGGACGTCTGCGGGGGCGTCTACATAGATGCCCCCAAAACCATACTTCAGAACCTGGACATCTAGGAATAGCCTAATGGTTAGAGGAATGGGCTAGGATCAGAGCAGCCAGCAGTCAAATCCCAAAGCTACTATCATTGAAATTGTGCTGAGTACTGAGGGTGATGCAGTGCTTTCTTCTCTACACCCTCTGGATGTTTTTCAGCCAAAACAAGCACTTTTCAGGTGACTGTTCATGCCTGAGGAGGTCTAAACTTAAATGTGATGCCAGACATCCATGAAGTTTCTGAGATCAAGCAGGGATGTTCAGGTTTCTGGGAATGCCCCGACCACGCTTCCAGCACACTCCATTCAGAGTTGGATACCTCATGCTGGAGACATCCACAGACCCGGCTTCTAAAATGGCTCTGGAGATGTCTCTGTGCTTTGGACGTCTCTATAGCCATTTTTGGATGTCCAAAGCACAAATAGGGCTTCCAAAATGACCTCCTGTATGTATGCACTGTGATAGCTATATGCATAGTGATATTCAGCCACTATACATAGAGCTAAGTGGTTTAATGTAATGCTTTTTTGCAGGTCTGAATTAAACCACTTAATTATATAGAAAGCAATTCAATATTCCTGCTATCTGTATGGTTGGGCAAAACGCCCTTGCTCCACCATAACTCTAACCTGCCACTATTCAGAGTACAAGGATGTTTGGAGGGATTGTTGCCAATGAAAATCCACAGATAAGGACTTAAATGTTCAGTGACTGCTGCTAAACTTATAGGTTCTTTTGAATATTGGGTCCTTTATTTCTTGCACTTTAATGTTATTGGGAAGAATAATAACATAAGAACACAGGAACATAAAGATTGCATATTGGGTCGGACAGATGGTCACTCAAGATTAGTATCCTGTTTCCAACAGCGGCAAATCCAGGTTAGAAATACCTAGTAGGCTCCCAAGAAGTAGCAAAATCCTATGCTGCCTATCCCCAGGGATAAACTGTAGCTTTCCCAGATCTACTTTAATAATAGTTGATGGGCTTTTCCTCCAGGAATTGTCCAAACCTTTTTTAAGCCCAGCAGCGCTGACTGCTTCTACACATCCTCACAATGACTTCAAAAGCTTAATTGTGCATAGAAACCCCTAAGGCCCTGCTTGATCAGTTTTGCTAGGACCTCTAGTGGCTCTACCATGGGACTGCTTTCTGAGCCTTTAGTGCCCCATCCTGTTTCCTGCCAATGATGTTGCCTGATGATGGAAGTAAAGAGGAGGAGTTGGAAACTGGAGAGAATTTGCAAAGGGCATAAAGACCAAGCCCAAATTTGAATCCTGCTCTTTGGCTCCACAGCCAGTGTATAACAGTGTAGTGTCTCTAGCACCTGACGTTTGGACTAAACATTTAGAGGGAAGGAAGCTTGGAGCAAACCTTAGCCACACTATAAGGACTACTAAAGAGATATGCTTAAGGCTGCTTAAGCTGAAGCACCATAATGGGTCTTTTCAGTGGATTATGGAGGACAAAGTCAGGACAGTGCTCCAGAGCAGGGGTCTCCAAATCCAGTCCTGGAGGGCTGCAAACCAGTCAGGTTTTCAGGATATCCCTAATGAGTATGCATGAGATAATTTCAAATACAATGGGAGCAGTGCATGCAAATATATCTCAGAATGCATATATAAACAGAATGGAGTCTGTGCAGAGGTTGGCTACCAAAAAGGCTGATGGGCTTCGCCATAGGGCAGGGATCTCCAGCTCCTGTCCTGGGGGGGCCACAGGCCAGTTTGATTTTCAGGATATCCATGGTGAATATGCATGAGATATATTTGCGTGCACTGCCCCCATTGTATTCAAATTTATCTCATGCATATTCATTAGGGGTAGATTGAAAACCTGACTGGTTTGCGGCCCCCCAGGACTGGAGTTGGCGACTCCTGCCATATGAGGACAGATTTAAAGAACTCGATTTGTATACTTTGGAAGAAAGACGAGAGAGGGGAGATATGATAGAGATGTTTAAATACCTCCATGGCATAAAGGCACAGGAAGAGAGTCCCTTTCAATTGAAAGTAATCTCTGCTATGAGGGTCATAGGATGAAGGTGAAAAGAAATATAGTTGTGGCCTACATTATCGGCACCCTTTCATTTTAGGTATGTCATGTACAATATCTTGAGAAATAATTGGAAATATTTCAACTGTATGTCATCATAATATTTTAATAGTATGTTCAAAGGTATACAACAAAAAAAGATATCTGTGCAACTTAGACATTGTAATTTCTGAGAAAAAAACTAAATATGACCTGGAGAGGATTAATGGCATCCTTCACTAATATTTGGTTGTGCAACCCTTGGCAGTGATGACAGCCTCCAAACATTTCTTGTGCTGGTAGTTTCTCCCACTCTTCAACTGTGATTTGTTCCAGCTCATAAATGTTTCCAGGATTCCTTTTACCAATGACAGATTTCAGCTCTTTCCAAAGGTTCTTGATTGGACTGAGATCAGGACTCATTGCTGGCCAGTGTAAAATAGTCCATTTGTTCCTTTTTAACCACTCGTTTTTACTTTTAAATGTATGTTTTGGGTCATTGTCCTCCTGTAGGACCCATGACCTTCGACCCAGACCTAGCTTTCTGACACTAGGTAGCACATTTCACTCCAAAATACCTTGGTAGTCCTCTAACTTCATGATTCCTTTAATACAAGCATTGTGGAAACTGCGTGCCTCTTTGTGAATCTGCCAGGTACTTGTGGCCTGAATTGGCCATTATTGGAAATAGGATATTGGGCTTGATGGACCTTGGTCTGACCCAGTATGGCATTTCTTATGTTCTTATGTTCCAGGTCTCCAGTTCCTGAGGCAGCAAAACAGCCCCACAACATTATGGAACCTCCACCATATTTAACTGTAGGAAGGGTGTTTTTCCCTTATAAGCTTCATTTCTTTGCCTGTAAACATTTCACTGATCTGCATTGCCAAAGAACTCAAGTTTGGTTTCATCTGTCAAGAGAATATTTTCCCAGAATGACTGTGGTTTCTCAAGGTGGATTTGGGCAAAGATCAGGCGTGCCTTTTTGTGTCTGTCTTTGAGCAGTGGGGATCTCCTTGGCCTTCGCTCATGAAACATAGAAACATGATGACAGAAAAAGACCACATGGCCCATCTAGTCTGCCCTTCCATATCAACCGCTACAATAGTCCCCTTTTTACCTTTAGAGATATTCTGTGTTTGTCCCATGTTTTCTTGAATTCAGATACTGACCTCGTGTCCATCACCTCCACTGGGAGACTATTCCACGCATCTACCACTGTTTCCATAAAAAAATATTTCTGCATATTACTTCTGAGTCTATCCCCTTTCACCCTCCGTTCTCCTTCTTGAGTACCCCTTTTACCATTCGATCCTCTAATGGTCCAACTGAATCCTTCACAGGTTTCTTGTGTCAAATGTACCTGAAAAAGTTTTTCTAATGAATTTTATGTCTCTACAGCAAGCATCATTTCAAATTCTCTTTTTGTCTTCCTAAATTTCCTGACACTGGGCAGCTAAATATGATTTCAGCTGCACAAAAAATAGACATTCTAGGGGGCAGAGTTTGAGCTAGAGATCAAATTAGCTAGGTGGTGCTGAATTTTCAGTGCTAGGATCTGGCTTACTCAGCTTTTTCCCTTAGATGATTTTTTTCAGCTGTCCATGATGTATTCATACTCTGGGTGTATCAGACTGCTGCTCTCTTCCTCAGAGGAATCTTTTTAGCTATCCGTGCTGTATTCATACTTTGGATCTATCAGAGTGCTGTTCTGCCTTTCACTGAGGAATTGCTTCAGCTGTCCCTGCTGTATTCATACTTTGGGTGTATCAGACTGCTGCTCTCTTTGCCTCAGAGGAATCTTTTCAGCTATCTGTGCTGTATTCATACTTTGGCTGTATCAGATTGCTGCTCTCTCTTCCTCAGAGGAATCTTTTCAGCTGTCCATGCTGTATTCATAGTTTGGATCTATCAGTGTGCTGTTCTGTCTTTCACTGAGGAATTGCTTTTATTTATTTTATTTATTTTATTTAACACTTCTTATATACCGTGTTATTTCTCATCAGTGCGGTTTACATTAAACACTTGGACATACATTTTGTCCTACGTTTACATAAAACAGGGATATAACATGGAATTAACTGGGGAAACTATATACATATGAGAATTTAGCATCAAACAAAATAGGGTTATAACATGGAGTTTACTGAGAAACTATATACATATGAAGATTATCCTGTATATATGTATTTATGTATATATGTAAATGAACTCCCCCATAGCTAAGAAGTGTTAACTCTGTATGATGTGCTTTTCTGACAATCTGTATGTAAACAAAATTTGTACCTGCCTTGATTCGGCAGTAACTCTGGTAACCCGGACGCCCTCCTCGCCTCCATCCCCCTCATTAACGCATCCCCACCAGTACTTCGCCCCCCCCCCCCCCCAACAAAGTACACAAACAACAGTATTTGGTACAAACATTTTTTGGTCGCAGCTTTATTTACAACCTGTAAACCGACCCAAAGGGCCTGCATAACAATGAACATAACCCAGCCCCGCACCCCTTTACCGGAGGATGCCCCCCCACCCGCCATCTTAGTAGCAAGGCGGAGCATCCTCCTCCCCCCCAAACCCCGCCGCCTGCCTCGCCATCCTAGTAGCAAAGGCCGGCTCCCACCCCCCCCGCTACCGGGTCGAGACCCCCAACCGGGCTGTCTCGCCCCACCCCAAGGAGCACTTCGCCCCCACTGCTCATAACCAGGTCAAGCCCGCGCCGCTCCTGCCGAGCGCTGGCTCAGTACCCCGCCACCGGTGCGAGGTATGAACTATCCTCGCACCGCCCCCCCCATAAAGCTGCGACCAAGCAGTTCCAAAATTTCCTGCCAATCATTAAGCAATAAGTCCTGGCCGACTGGGGACAAATGTACCCCGTCTGTACGATACAGGCCAGCGCACCGGGGGTCCGCCCAGGGATGCTGGACCTGCCACCCGCCAGCCTGCTGCAACCAACGGCCGATCTGCCTGTTGACCTTGGCGAGCCCTCGCGACCACCGCCGCTGTGACAAGCAGGCCGGCCGCGGGATGATGTCCGACCACACAATCGCCAAGCCCGGCCACTGCTCCAGCAGCGACCGCAGATCCCGTTGTACAGCACGAATGAGTTGCCGGCACGTCCAACCGGAAAGATCATTGCCTCCCAGGTGTATCAGAAGACCCCACGGCCGCTGCCGCGCCGCTCCGCGTGCTCACGAACTACCGGCAATAGCTGCCACCAACGCATGCCCCGCTGGCCGAGCCACACACCAGCCGAAAATTACAGTAAACCAAGCCTAAGTGCAGACCCAGTGGACGAGTTGAGGCTCTGCGTTCCGCCCAGTAGACGAAGGAATGTCCCAGAAGCCACCATACGCCCGGTGGGCCCCGTGCAGCACCCAAGGTCGGCACACTCAGCAGAACACCTGGAAAAGAAACACAGCATTAATACCCCCCCCGCACCCCCCCCGACCCCCCTGCAGATCACAACTGTTCCGGGCGCACATAACCCGTGTAGGCCCGAGAGCTCCAACGCCCGATGCGTTGAATTACCTCACCCCCACGGCCCGCGCCGCAGCACTGGTTCGCCGCGCCTATCCGGAAGGAATGAGAAGCATACCCGCGCTCATCCACTTCCCAACCGCCGCAAGGCCAGGCGAAAAAACCGCCGTGAATTGAAACTGGGTGACTGCCGACCCGTCCGCATGGCAAAAGAAACAGTCAGCCCCAGCCCGACGCTGACGCCGATACGTCAGCAAGTTCTGCACCGGACAAGATCCCAGACCAGGGATGGCCCGCAGCAGCACCCACCGACCCCGCCCATGCGGGTCGGTTTTCGAGCGGTCCAGAAATATCCGAACCAGCTGCTCCTGCAGGTCCACCTGATGCTCCCGCAACCCTCCGCGACTACCCCGCCCGCCCGCCGGGGGGACCAACTCACTAACTCGGAAGGCCCCAAAGAAGGCAGTGACAAACAACGCCCGGAACAGGACGGCCTCAAACGAAGAAGCCGCGACCTCGGGCAGAACACCCCAAATACGCAACAGCAAGTCATGCGACACGGGACGGCGCCAATCTGAGACAGGGGGGCACTCACGAGCCCAACCGGCTAAGAGCCGCTTCACTGCAAACGAAGTGCCCGGACTGCCCCAGCCCGCCGCCCTGCAAAAGAAGGAGAAGCCAGCTAAAGCCGCCCGTGCCGCCGACCGGGAACAACCAGACTCCTTCGCCCATACAATGAAAGAGCCAGCCAGGAGGTCCCCAACACTGCCGCCCCTCCATCCCCTACCCCACAGAAATTCGTGAACCCGTGTATACCCCCGCAGATAAGCTTTCCACGTACCTGGAGCCAGGGAAGAACGCAGCAACGCGATCATTCCAGCGTCCCAAGCTGCCAAAGGTGCTCCGGCACTACCGCCGCCGCGGTCTCGTCCGCCCCCGGGTGCCAATTCCCGAAAACCGCTCCCACTGGAAACGAGGACAAAGCATCAGCAAATACCATTCTGAACACCCGGCACATGACGTGCCAGGAGCCGTGACATTAAGACGAAGGCAAGCCAGCACGAAAACCCTCATCAACGCTGCCACCCGCGGACACTTAGGAGAGTGGCGATTAATGACTTGCCCCACCGCAGCGTTGTCACAACCAGAAAAACAACCCGCTTGTCCCGTAACCTCTCCGGCCAAACCCATAAGGCCACCACAATCGGAAACAGTTCCAGGAAGGTCACGTTACGTGTCAAACCACAGGAACCCCAAGAAGCCGGCCACGGCACCGCACACCACGCGCCCTGGAAATACAAACCCATACCCAAACCACCGGCTGCATCAGAAAACAAGTCCAAATCCCGGTTGGATAATTCACTGGACTGTAACACCGAGCACCCATTGTAGTCTGCCAGGAACGCATCCCACACCCGCAGATCGGCTCGCATCCCCGCATTCACGCGGATGCGATGGTGCCCACATCTGACCCCTGCCATCGCCAGAGATAATCTCCGCGCAAACGGCCGTCCCATCGCAATGACTCGACACGCGAAATTCAGGTGACCCACTAAGCGTTTGCAGCTCAGTCAAAGTCACCTTTGCCGAGGAGCCCACCTCTGCTACCAAGAGCCGCAGCCGATCTACTTTATCCGCAGGCAACCGGACCACGAACTCTCGCGAGTCAATCTCAATCCCCAAAAAGGAGAGACGAGTCACCGGTCCGACCGTCTTGCCCGATGCCAATGGAATGCCAAAATCCACCGCCAGGCCCAAAAAAAGCTCCAGCAAGGATCCGCACACGGCGGACTGGGGCCGGCCCAACGAACAAGAAGTCATCGAGATAATGCACGATAGTCCGCCGCCCAGACCTCCGAGCCAGCACCCAGTGCAAGAACGAGCTAAAGGCTTCGAAGTAAGCACACGAAATCGCGCAACCCATGGGCATGCATTTGTCATAGTAATACTGATTGTCGAAACAAAAACCCAGCAAGGGGAAGGCGGACGGGTGCACGGGCAAGAGACGAAAGGCGGACTCAATGTCCACCTTCGCCAACAGAGCCCCTTTACCACACTGGCGCACCAGCTCCAATGCCTCGTCAAAAGACGCATAGCGGACAGAGCACATCTCCCGCGGGATATGGTCGTTTACCGAAGCCCCGAGGGGGCAAGAAAGATTATGAATCAGCCGATAGCGCCCCGGCTCCTTCTTAGGGATGACCCCCAGCGGTGATACGATAAAAGGCGAGAAGGGGGGGCCGGTCAAAAGGCCCAGCCACTCTGCCCAAAGCACACTCTGCCGCTATCTTTGCGCGGGCAACCTCCGCCAATCGCCGTACTGCGACACCGCATTCCCCCTCTCCGACCCCTTAAGCTCCCCCGCAACCGGAATACGAAAGCCCTCGGAAAAACCCCGCCCATAACAACGTCCCCGCCTTGCCATGCCTGGTAGCCGCATAGAGCTCCAGCCACGGCTGCAGCGCCAGCCTCTTAATGGGGGTAGGCGCCAGACCCCCCGCATTCCCATCACTTACTGGCGGCCGCCGCCCCAGGCACTGCTCTACGGCTGCACTTGACGGCCGAGTGACCGGCGCAGCAAAGCGAAACAGGCGTGCCGGAACTTACAGTCCGGGAAGGGGCAGGACGTTTTATTGAAGCGCCAGCACAGGTCCCCGCCGGGACCACCTGCCCCCCGTTCTGCTCGTCTCGGGCCCCGGGCCCTGACCGAAAGGGCCGAAGGCCGGCCGGAGCTGCCGTGCCCGCCGCCTTACCCGACCCTGTACCCCCCCCATGCCGCCCCCTTTTAGTTAGCCGACATTTGAGTGAGCCAAAGGTTGATATCCTTCATTCCCCACGACAAGTGCCTGTTCTCATCCATACTATACAGGAACTCCTCATCGTAATTAAGCCAGGCCCAACCTTCGTTCGCCTGGGAAGCAGACTATATAGAATCAGCATATGCCAGAATCTCTCCGTAACAACTCTGGTCCTCGTTGCCCCATACGCTCGCCAGCCGCAAGAAGGCCTGCGTCCAATTCAACGTGTTTCCGTGACACCTTCCGCACCCTCCCCGCCTTCTCGTCCTCTTTACGCTTCTTGCGACTCTCTCCCGAACGTTTTCTCCCCTCCAACAACCCGTAAAATATCCAGGTAACGCCGCTTCACGATCCGCCTCCGCAACTTGCGCGGAACACTCTCCCACAATTCCGCGCAACGGACCACCGCAGACCCCACCCCCTCGGACCCCGCCCCCGCTCCCGCCGGCGGGACGACCGTGGAGTCCGCCGATGAAGTGGCGGAGGACCCCGAAGACGAGGAGGAAGACGACGCGCTCCTCCGCCGACGCCGTCGGTGCTTCCGCTTAGCCTTGCTTTTTGTGCGGCGGAGCAGATGCACTCGGTACCACCCCTGCCCCAACTCCCCCCGCAGAAACCCCAGAGCACTCACCTGCTGCCACCTGCGCCGCCGTCGCCGGCACCTCTGACGTGGACCCCGGATGCTCCACCGAAGTCTGGCCAGGCTGGCCGACCATGGACGACATCACTGTGGATCCCGCAGCCGCCGCTGAGGACCCACTCGGAGGGACCTGAGCAGACCCCGACACCTGCAAAGGGAGAGGAGAGCCAGCACACGGGGAAGGAGGAAAGCTCGCTCCCGGAGGGACCCAACCGTAAGGCCCCATCCCCCAGCCCACACCCCGCCCCTGCGCCCCTCCAGAGGATCCCAACCCTCCAGCCGCCCAGGCCGCAGCCCCCCAGGGGGGCTGCCCCACCGCCGGAAGACCGGCGCCCCACGGATCCCCGCCCCAGCCCGCCCCCCAGGCCATAGCTTGCCCAGGTGATGGGGACAAGTCGGCCACCCGCCCCCATGCATCCCAGCTCCACTCAAACCCCGCGGGAGGGGCCCATAAGCGCCAGCAGGGGCCGGAACCCAACCGGGCCCCCCCCCCCTCCTATACCCTCAACCCCATCCACCACCCCCCCTCCAGTCGCTCCCCCCCCCAACAACCCCTCGGCCTCCAAGGCTCCAGGCCCAGCGACCCCCCCAAGAGGACTCCCCCTCCCCAGGACCACTAAGGCAAACCGTAGGGGTAGGGAGAGCTCCACGCTTCCCGGCCCCCACCCGACGCTTCCCCGCCGTCCGACCCCCCCCCCCGGGCCCCCACGACCCGCTCCAGCGCCCGGTGCCGCCCCCGCCCCGCGGGATCCAGCGGAGTGCCCCCACCCCGTGCCCCGACGTCCTACTGGCTCGGCTACCGCCAGCCATGGTGGGCCGCCCGCAGTGCCCCCCAAATGACTAAGGGGGCCAAAGTAAAGCGGCAGCCCTACAAGTTCTGTCGGTTTCGGTTGTAATAATCTTTTTTTTTTTTTTTTTTTTTTTTTAATGTGCTTAAAGGGCCGTTTATCCCAGAATCCCCCCCCCCCCCCACCGAAGGCGGCCACCCCGCGGTACCAACTACCCCCCCCCCCAACCAAACCCAACTCACAGGATCGCCAGACGAGGAACGAACGCGAGTTCCTGAGGAGCCGCGGCCAGAAAGAGACGGCCACGCGGCTCCTCGCTGCCACAGCGCCGCCCCCCCAGCCGGCCGCCGGCCAATGAAATCGCTCCGACGGTGTGCCGGAGCGAGGTCATGAGCCGCGCACGGCCGCATTTTTTAAACACCCTTCCCCCCCCCCCCCCCCGCCGACAGCGAGGTGGAGGCCGAGGCCGGGCCCGGGCCCAGGTTACTGGCAGCCGCGGGACCCGGCCCGCGG
This sequence comes from Ichthyophis bannanicus, assembly GCA_033557465.1. Taxonomy (NCBI): domain Eukaryota; kingdom Metazoa; phylum Chordata; class Amphibia; order Gymnophiona; family Ichthyophiidae; genus Ichthyophis; species Ichthyophis bannanicus. The sequence goes on along the minus strand of CM066050.1, from coordinate 116,916,303 downwards.
CCTCGAGCACTTTCACAATAGTAATCCTACCCGCTTCTGATCGCTGGAAGGAGCGGGCTACAAATGCTTGCTAAATAAAAAAAAATAAATAAATAAATACATATAGGTTTTACAATCAGGGTCAAATTGCAACATTTTTGTACTCTGCTGGTGAAGAATAGTTAAAGTGCAGTAATATTATACTGTATTACGGACTGATTGCAGATCTGGTATGCCTTTGTTCACAAGTGACATAGCTGGGTGAGTGTCAGGGGGGATCATCTGTCTGTGTAAAGTGTAAGAGGAACAGGTGATGCTTCAGCTGTCCCTTCTGTATTCATACTTTGGGTGTATCAGACTGCTGCTCTCTCCTCCTCAGAATAATCTTTTCAGCTGTCTCTGCTGTATTCATATTTGGGGTGTATCAGACTGCTGCTCTCTCTTCTTCAGAGGAATCGTTTCAGCTGTCCATGCTGTGTTCACATTTTGGGTGTATCAGACTACTGCTGTCTCATCCTCAGAAGAATCTTTTCAGCTGTCCCTGCTGTATTCATACTTTGGGTGTATCAGACTGCTGCTCTCTCTTCCTCAGAACAATTTTTTCAGTTGTCTTTGCTATATTCATATTTTGGGTGTCTCAGAGGAATCTTTTCAGCTGTCCTCAGAGGAATCTTTTCAGCTGCCTGTGCTGTATTCATATTTTGGGTGTATCAGACTGCTGCTCTCTCATCCTCAGAAGAATCTTTTCAGCTGTTCATGCTGTATTCATACTTTGGGTGTATCAGACTGCGGCTCTCTCATCCTCAAATGAACCTTTTTAGCTGTCCCTGCTGTATTCATACTTTAGGTATATCAGATTGCTGCTCTCTCTTCTTCAGAAGAATCTTTACAGCTGTCCCTGCTGTATTCATACTTTGGATGTATTAGACTAATGCTCTCTTGTCCTCTTCTTCAGCCCTTTATGCTATGACCATACTCTGGGTCGTTATTTTGAAAGTCCCACATTAGGTGCTGGAAAGCAGGAACAAATTTTGTGGATAGGTCCACGTTCCTTGGGCCCTTTCATTTTCAAAGATAAAGTCTATGTGTGTTTCCCTTGGGTACAATGGGACCAATATTCATAAGAACAAAAGAAATGCCATACTGGGTCAGACCAAGGTCCATCAAGCCCAGTATCCTGTTTCTAACAGTGGCCAGTCCAGCTCACAAGTACCTGTCAGGTTCCCCAAATGGTACATAGGTTGCACAATGCTTGTTCTGAGGTAAGCAATGGATTTCCCTGGTCCTCTTTTGTAATGGTTTATGAATCTTTCCAGTCAGCACAAGGAAGAGCGGAACACTCTTGCAGTAGTAGCCAGTGGAACACAAGGAGCAAGAGACGTGTGATGGTCACAGGAATCTTTATTAGATAATCCCCAATGCATTTCGGCAATGCCTTCTTCAGGGGGTATGCAGCTTATAGAATAAAATAAAATAAAATGCAATGAACTCCAACATTAGAAATATTGTACATATAATTATAAATGAAACATTAAAAAATAATAAAAGTTAATAAATAAACCATAATGTTCAACATGTAAAATAATATCATAGTGAAACCGTAATTGAAGAAACAGAACGCAGGGCAGAGGAACACATATAAATACAATTTGTGAAAATCATACAAGAATCAAGACTGTAAAAAAGACCAATAAAACGGTACTCACTGGAGCACCTTGTGATGGATCATACATGGGAGGTAATCCTTTACGTATTGCTCAAACTGTGAGATGACAAAATAAGGATACAAATTGTAAAGTACCTTATATTATCTATTGTTACTCCTGCCTGTCATATAATGTATTATTTATTTATTTATTTATTTATTTATTTATATTTCTTATATACCGCGCTATTATAATCAGTGCGGTTTACATTTGAAACAGAACATACAAGAATGTAAGCAAGTTACATCAAGTTTTTTACATTGAACAGGGAATGTAAAACATGGAGTAAAAACGAGGGAGGAACTATGTACATATTATAAACAAATATAATGCTCTTACGGTAAATAAAAATATGACCTTTGTCTAGAGGGTTGGCTAGATGGTCGAGGAGGTCAGTGGGAGAGATAGTGGTTAGCCATTATCTACAGGAAGATGATCTGAGGGACGGGTTAGGCAGGGAGGTGAGGTGGGGGCATTGTAAATGTCGGGAATGCTGTCAGGGTAATATTGTAGGAACAGGTGATGTTTGAGGGCTTTACGGAATAGTGCCAAATTTGGGATGGCCCGGATTTCTGCTGGGAGGGCGTTCCATGCCATAGGTGCAGCAATGGAGAAGGCTCTACTTGCTGTTGATTTCTTACATTTTACCAACACTTTTGGGACTTCAAGTTTATTCAACGAAGTAGATCTTCTAGTTCTATTATCTGGTGTGCTGTTGAGGAGATCGCTGATGGGTGTATGAGTAAGATTCTTACATGACTTGAACGTCATGACAAGAACCTTGAATTGGACTCTGGCCCGTAGCGGGAGCCAGTGTAGGTTCTTTAGAACTGGCGTTATGTGGTCAGACCTTGAAAGCCCGGACAGTGCCCTTGCAGCTGAGTTCATGGCAAGGCGTAACGGGTTAAGAGTCGATTGTGGGAGTCCCAGTCGGATAATGTTGGCGAAGTCAAGGTGTGGGATGACTAAGGCTTGGAAAATGAGCGGTAGTCAGGGAAGTCAAGCAGTGGGCGGAGATGGCGTAGTGATCGGATCTTGTGATAGATTGCTTTAACTGTGTTTGTAACATGTGCTGACATGTCAGTCTCTGGTCGAGGATGATGCCAGGTAGCGAATTGTAGCTTTGGACTTTAGTTCAATGTATTGACTAGAAGAGAGGGAGGTGGCGTGAACTTCTGGTTCCGTGAGATGAATAGTACATCTGTTTTGCTATGGTTAATGCGGAGATTTTGAGAGAGGAGCCAATCTGCTACAGCTTCAAAACATCTTATAATTGGATTGAAATCTGGTTGATCGATTTTAAATTGAAGGTACATTAAGATGTCGTCTGCATATGCAAGGCATTGGACATTGAAGGAGCGGATTAAGGCGCAAATGGGCTGCATGTATATATTAAACATTAATGCCGAGAGGGAGGAACCCTGGGGTACACCTTGCTTTAGTGAGAATGGTTCGGAGGTTTTGGAACCTGCTCTGACTTGTTGTGATCTGTTACATAAATAGGATTCGCACCATGCTAGCGCTGAGCCTTGCAGACCTTTATCTTTGAGGCGATCTAGAAGTGTTTCATGGTTCACTGAATCAAATGCAGCTGCTATGTCTAAAAAAATGAGGACGAATCCATGGGTGGTATTGTCAGTTCCTGTGATTAGGTTGTTGAAGAGGGTTGTGAGGATGGTGTCCACTCCGTGAGCTTCCCTGAAGCCGTGTTGGGATGGGTCCAGTGGTGCGACTGTATCAACATGGTGTTGGATTTGCCGTTGGACTACCTTCTCCATGATTTTGGCAAGCAGTGGGATGCTCGAGATTGGCCGGAATGACTCAACTTTAGATGGATCAAGTTTACTATTCTTTAGCAGAGGGCGGATTGAAGTGTTTTTTAAACTTTGAGGGAAGGATCCTGTTATGAATGATTGATTCAAAATTCTGCATATAAATGGACTGAGGTCATGGCGCAATTCTTTAATCCAACTAGCAGGACAGGGATCATTGGGGGCAGTAGTGAGGTTGATAGATGTGATGATATCTGCAATTTCTTTGTTGGATACCTTGGAGAATGATAGTAATGGGGTTGGTTGTGGAAGTCCGTGGGAGGTATGAAATATGGATGTATTCGTGTTGTCCTTGGTTTGTATCATCTTAGATTGAAGGTAGGTAGAAATAGTCTTGCGGCTGGGGCAAGGTTGTTTGGGCTAGTGCTGGATCGCCAGTTAGTGACTTCACTATGTTACTAGGTCATGAGGTTTGTTAAGTGATCGCTTTAGTAGTTCTGAGTAATACAACTTTCTTTTTTCCATGGTTTTTCTTCGGTGGTCTTGCAGGTGTGTGGAGTATGCACCAAGTGCCTCAGGAGTCCGATTGTGGCGCCACTGTCTTTCTAGTTTACGTAGCTGGATGAGCGATGTTCGTAGATCCAGAGAGTACCATGGTGCGTGATCGCGTTTCGCTTGGTTTTTGTTGACGGATGATAGGCAGGAGGCAGCTCTGAGGGTGTCGTCCCAATTGGAAACCAATTCATCTGGATCAAGAGAATTGTTGGTGAGTAGAGGTAGGATCTTCTCGAGAGCTGTATCCTTAACAAGTGGTCGAAAGTGTGTTGTCACGGTTCTAGTGGGAGCGTGTGTTTTGGTGCTGGAAATGCCAAGATTGTTGGTGGGTATGTGAAATAGGAGTAAATGATGGTCGGACCAGGGTACCGGAGTTATGGAGAGTAACAAACTCTGGGAGGTGTTGATAGCGGTCTGTGGTATGAAGATCAAGTCAAGTATGCCACCTTTGTTATGAGTAGGGGAGTTGATAAGTTGCGTGTAGCCCAGCTCATTCATTGCGTCGAGGAATGCTGTCGAATGTGTATCATGTAGGGATGGCAGGTTGAAAATCTCCCATCAGGACATTTAGGGTGCGTGGGTTAGCGGAGTTGCAAGCTAAGTCGATTATTGACGGGAGGTCATCTGGTGATGCAGTTGGTGCTCGGTATAAAAGATTTATTGAACAGTGTTCATTCGATATGGATATTATATCCAGGTAGGTTGAGCTGATAGAATTCTTTATAGTAAATTGAAGGTCGGATTTGGCAAAAATGAGTGTTCCACCTCCTCTCTGGTGGGACCTATGGCAGGCAAAGGTTGAATAACCAGGTGGTAACATCAGGTTGATTAGAGCATTATCATGATCGGATAACCAAGATTCTGTTATCATTAGAATATCGAGATCATGTAGAGTTATAAGGTCATTGACAGCTGGCCATTTTGAGCGTGTTGATCTGGAATTGATAAGTGCACATTTTAGTAGCTGTTGGTAATTATGTTTACAGATGTTGTAACATAACACCAAAGGGGGTGTAACACATAAATATACACCTGGGTTATACTGAATTATGTATAGATAAAACATCAACTTAAAAAGCGTTAGTAACCTGGAGAAAGAATCTTACAAGATTAAAAATAAATAGATAAAGAAAATAAAAAAAATGTTCAATCTTGTATTGTGTAGTGTACTTAATCATTAGTAGCTCTTATTCATGATTGTACTATGAACTGTTATATCTATTTAGAGATGGAATTCTTCGGGTGGCTAAAAGAACTTCATCGCAATTGTAATGTGTGACTAAACTGACAGCAGAAAACAACCAATAAACTTATATTTCTATGTATTCAAACCATATTGGTTTCAACATAATATTAAAAATACCATTGTTAAGACCATATTTGTAGTATACAATATTGATCATAAATATGGGTGTATAGAATAAACTATATTTGATTCGAGATGTTGTATTACACAATTCACAACTCCCTATACTCTATAGACTGTTAAGGTCAAATATAGCTCTAGTATACTGTATATACCCTATAATAAGTTTGAAACAAAAAACATATTCTGGAGTAGTGAAAAAATAAGGAAATTATCACTTAAAACACTTAATGTAAACTATGAAATAAGGCTCAAACTATTGCCATAATTTGAATAAGTGTATATTGAAACATCGATGTGGATATCTTTACGGGTCAGATAGGCTGACCTTGAAACCTGTATGTAAAAAAGGCAAATTTGCTGGCAATAGTAATTAAAAACCTTTTGATAAAACGGCATCTTAGTTATAGCAGAAAATGGAAAAATCCACGCCAAAAAAAGAAAGTAAAAGTGAAAGAGTTGCTGATAATTATTAAGGAGCTGCTGATGATTGTATAAGAACCTAATATCTAAAAATGTTTTTTTAAATGTTACAATAAATATAGTTAACGGACCTTTCTATGAGGATAGCTATGTTAATTATGTGATTGTACTCATGACATTCTGCTCAGAATTTGATCACAAGGACAATGTAAAAAGCTAATTGTGATAGTTAGTGCTCTTCCCTGTATAGAGTAGACGTGATCGTAACTTTACCAACAAATTCACTTTTACTTTCTTTTTTTTGGCGCATTTATTTCGATTTTCTGCTATAACTAAGGTGCCATTTTATCAAAAGGTTTTTAATAACTATTGCCAGCAAATTTGCCCTTTTTACATACAGGTTTCAAGGTCAGCCTTTCTGACCCGTAAAGATATCCACATCGCTGTTTCAATATACACTTATTCAAATTATGGCAATAGTATGAGCCTTATTTCATAGTTTACATTAGGTGTTTTAAGTGACAATTTCCTTATTTTTTCACTACTCCAGAATATATAAGTTTTTTGTTTCAAATTTATTATAGGGTATATACAGTGTACTAGAGCTATATTTGACCTTAATAGTCTATAGAGTATAGGGAGTTGCGAATTGTGTAATACAACATCTCGAATCAAATATAGTTTATTTTATACACCCATTTTTTATGATCAATATTGTATACTACAAATATGGTCTTAACAATGGTATTTTTAATATGTTAAAACCAACATGGTTTGAATACATAGAAATATAAGTTTATTGGTTGTTTTCTGCTGTCAGTTTAGTCACACATCTCTTGCTCTTTATGGATCTTTCCTTCAGGAACTTGTCCAAATCTTTAAACCCAGCTACACTAACAGCTTTACTAGATCTTCTGGTAACGAGTTCCAGAGTTTGATTATGCATTGAGTGAAAAAATATTTTCTGTTATTACTCTTAAATGAGCTATATTGTAGCTTGTGGCGCTGCGTCCCATCTAGGCGGTTGCCTAGAGGTGGCAGCGTGCCATCTAATGTCCCTTTTTATGCTTATGCTCCAGAGCTAAGGCTTCTGGGATTGTAGTTGTGTGCAAATAAGCTAGTCCGAGTGGTTTTAGTGGCAAACACAGGAAATGTATTCCTTTTTTGTAGTCTAATCTTTGCAAACAGACTTTCTTTAGAAGTTTGAACAGGACAACACAAAATAGGGAATATTTTCTTCCACCAAAATAAAGGTATCACAAAACAGTGTTCCGGTAGTGAAAAAGAAATAAACTTGCTTCAGTCAGGTTATATACAACAGAAGATATTGCTTTCTTCAAATGACACAGTTGGAGCTGTTGCTTACTGGTTCCTATTACCGTCTAGCAAAGACATCAGTTCCCTTCAACTGGCTTTTTCTTGCTTGTCTGTATTACCAACAGAATAGCTGCTTCTTTAACACATTCACTTCATACTTGAACACTTCTCATAGCTTTAACATTAGCAATTCTTTTTCTCACACAGATTTCCAGCCCCAAAGTATCAGTACATTTAATTACGTGGGCTCCTGGTTTTTCTACCTTAAAACCATTGGCCCCTTTTCACTCTGACGTTAGGCATAAAGAGCAATCCATCAAAGAATCAACAGAGTCCTGTTCCACCTCACAGGGTTCCGTTTCCATGTCTTCGCAATCAGACTCACATGTCTCTGGGTTTATAACTTGCTCTGGGAATGCAGGCTTAACTTCCTTTAAAAGTTTAAACAACTTTTCCCAGTGAGATTTCTTTCTCTCCTCTGGGTTTCTAGAATGGCTGCAAGGCTTTTTATCTCTGAATAAATTACTCAAAGGTTCTATCTGTCTCACCTTGCTCCTGGGAACAGTCTTTCTTACGGGCCTTTCAAAAGGTAGAATTTCTCCTTCAGAGTCTTGTAGGGCTGCTCCTGTATCTGGGCTATAATCCACAGCTCCCCCAGGACTATCCCTCCTACCTTCAAGCCGTGCTGTAGTTTCTTCACAGCAGGGGCTCCTCTCTGAAGTGCAGTCTCCTGTATAACAGCTGCTCTGAGAATCTCTCCTGTGTCTGTCCCTAAACACTCTCTGCCTTTCACCCCTGAAGATTCCGTTCTCTTCAGTTTGGTTTGTGAGCTCTCTTTTCAGCCTGCCCGTGGCCAGCTTCCTCAGGCCCTCTCTCTTGGACGGCTCGTGACTGGCTCCATCACTGCTGCTGTGGCGGGCTCTGTTCCCGTGCCCCTTCCCCTCTCTTTCTGGGAGCTTAAATGTGTGTGAGCGTTTTCCCCCTTCTAGCTCCTCCCACAGGTACTTCCTATCTCCACCCTGTGTTGCCATGGAGCCGGGGTGTGGTCTGAACTCAGTAGTTCTACCTGTGTGGTTTTTTTCTCTGCCTACAGTTTGATACGTATGCTTGGCTGAGCTATTCCCTTGCTCATAGGAAAAAGTTTCATTTCTAGCTTTTTTCCCAGGTTCTGCTGCAGCCTCGTCACCACAAGCTTCATTGCGAGTCCTCTAATCTTTCTATTTTTTGATGGAGTAAACAACTTAGCTACGTTTACCTGTTCTACTCCATACATTAATTTATAGACCCCTATCATATCCTTTCTCTTGGTTTGCAGCTTGTCGTGCATCAGTCATGCTGAGAGCTAAAGTATCGGTAGTTTAACTACTGGCAGGGTCTCCCAAGATGGACAGGTCTCAGCTGAGGTGCTGTGGGGCCCTGGTAGCCCACAAAGGGGTTTTCCCAAATATTACAATCACCAAAAAATTTCTCTCAGACAACTTCTGCTTAACTACAAAAGCTCTTTATTTGGGTACCAAAACAAACAATCAGCAAATGCAGAAAGCAAAGACTCTGTCTGATATGGTAGCAGGCAATCTACTCTCTGTACCGGAGTTAGAGAGCAGATCGCCCCCGAGCTAGAGAGCTGCCCCCTTATATACATATCTTTCTCTGTCACAAAGCTCTAGAAAGTACTGCATCGCTTATGATGTCATATGGAGGGTTATTTCTATGGAGTATGTGCAGCTGTTTTCTGCAAACTCTGCAAAGTTTCTCCTTGGGACCCTCCCCATGATTATGTGGGCCAAATTTGGCCAGCAACTGCCTTCCTCCAAGGTCTTCGCTTATCTGGTGCTGTCAGGTGTACGGTTCTGTACCTTCCTGTGTCTGGCCTGTTTTTTCTGTGTCTTGGCAGTAAACATAATTTCCAAGGCTGAGAGTTATGTGGGTGAAAGGTCTCTGCATAGTTTGTATTTCTCTGGGACAAAGCTCTGCACACTTCTGCAAGGAGTATGGCTACCCAGACTCCTTTGCAGCAGGCCACATACAATCTCTCTCTCGCAGTTCACACGCTGTCTTCTCTGTGCCAGAGACAGGATGCTCGGGTATGGTGCAGGCCATCAGGAGTGCAGACATAGAAGGCATATGAAGCAGAGCTGAGCAGAACTATCCCTAAGCCAAAATATCCCAACAGTGCCAGACCAAGACAAACCACCCATCTGGGCAGCAGCAGAATGGGATAGTGTTGACAGCGGAGGATCACATTTCTGTGACAACGGCAACAACACCAAACTTAAACTGCACAGAAGAAAGGCCTGGCAATCTACTTCTGTATCTTGCCATGAAAACCCAATGGATAGTTACAACCAAACAAATTGTGCTGTAGTGCTGGAAGATGAGACCCCCAGGTCGGAAGGCACTCAACTAGCTACTGGGGAAGAGCTGAAGACTTTTCAGAGTAAAGCCAGCATTTATGATGTGGTTGGATCAAAGCCCTTGGGACGTCTGACTGCTGATGTAGCTGCACATGAAATGAGAGTCAGGAGCTGTAAAGATGTCTTACACATTGGAACATGGAACGTACGAAGCATGAACCAAGGGAAGTTGGAGGTGGTCAAGAATGAAATGGAACGTGTACAACTTGATCTGTTGGGTGTCAGCGAACTGAAATGGACTGGCATCGGGCACTTTGCATCAGATGATCACATGGTCTATTATGCTGGAAATAAAAGACAAAGAAGAAATGGTGTTGCATTGATAATAAAGAAGAAACTTGCAAGAACTGTAATGAAATACAATGCAGTCAGCGAACGCTTAATCTCTATTCGTCTACGAGGAATGCCTATCAACACAACTATAATTCAAGTATATGCCCTAACAGCTGCAGAAGAGAATGAAATTGAAGAGTTCTATGAACAAGTACAAGCTGAAATTGACAGAACATACAAACAGGATATCCTGATAGTCATGGGTGATTGGAACGCAAAGGTGGCAACAAAGAAGAAGACAAAGTAATTGGAAAATATGGACTTGGCAACAGAAATGAAGCTGGAGAAAGACTGATAGAATTCTGCAAGACCAACGATCTATTCATCTCGAACACCTTCTTCCAGCAACACAAGCGGCGACTGTACACATGGACTTCACCCAATGGATTGTATAAAAATCAAATTGACTACATCTGTGGAAGTCAACGATGGAAAAGCTCTATAACATCAACAAAGACAAAACCTGGAGCTGACTGTGGTACAGATCATCAACTACTAGTATGCAAACTCAAGCTAAAGCTGAAAAAGAGCAAACCACTCATGAATGCAGCAAAATATGACCTTGAGAATATACCACTGGAATTTAAAGACTGCCTGCAAAATCGATTTGCTGCTTTAGATACAAATGATAGAGTTCCAGAAGAGTTATGGAATGGCATCAAAAAGGTTGTGTTGGAAGAAAGCGAGAAGTCTCTACAAAAGGTAAAAAAGAAAAAAATGGCCAAAATGGATGACGGAAGAAACTCTGAAAATTGCCCAGAAACGCAGAGAAGCTAAAGCCAGAGGAGAAAGAAAGACAATCACAGAACTCAGATTTCCAACGTGCAGCAAGACAGGACAAGGAAAAGTACTACAATGACACATGCAAGGAAATAGAAGCAGAAACTATTAGAGGAAGAACAAGATCAGCTTTCCTAAAGCTACGAGAGTTAAAGAAAAAGTTCCAGCCTCGAATTGGAATGTTACAAGATGTTCAAGGTTCTATGTTGAATGATGCTGAGAAGATCAAGAAAAGATGGAAGGAATATACAGAGTTTTTATATGATAAAGATCAAGTGGACCAACAGCCGTTTCAACCTGTACCTTATGATCTGGAACCATTGGTGATGAAAGAAGAAGTTGAAGCAGCATTGAAAGCCTTATCAAAGAACAAAGCACCAGGCATTGATTGCATTCCCATAGAAGTATTACAGCAATCTGATGCAGCTGTTACCATACTTACAAGGCTCTGCCAAGAAATATGGAAGACAGCATCATGGCCAACTGACTGGAAAAGATCTGTGTTTATACCAATACTAAAGAAAGGTGATCCAACTGACTGTGGAAATTATCGCACAATCGCTCTGATCCCACATGCCAGCAAGATTCTACTGAAGATTATTCAAAAGAGACTACAATCATACCTGGAACAAGAACTACCTGAAGTGCAAGCAGGGTTCAGAAAAGGGCGAGGAACAAGAGACATCATTGCGGATGTGAGATGGATCCTTGAAAAGACTAAAGAATACCAAAAGGATATCTATTTGTGCTTTATCGACTATAGCAAAGCTTTTGACTGTGTAAACCATGAGAAACTCTGGGCCTCATTAAGAAGCATGGGTATACCAGAACACCTGATCATTCTCTTACACAATGTGTACATTGATCAAGAAGCAACAGTTCGAACAGAACAAGGAGAGACAGAATGGTTTAAAATAAGCAAAGGTGTAAGACAAGGCTGCATACTTTCCCCCTACCTGTTTAATTTATATGCAGAACAAATCATCAGAGAAGCAGGATTGTATGTAGACAACAGAGGTGTGAAGATTGGTGGAAGACTCATCAACAACCTTCGCTATGCTGATGATACCTGTCGTGGCGCCAGGCAGATGGCGCCTGTAAAAGCAGAGAAAAACACTCAGGGTAGTTTTAAAAGCAGCAGTGCAGAGCACATGGCTAGGGGTTGTCGGGGGCAACCAAGCAAAACAAAAGCACAGGCTGTAGAGAAACGCCCAGAGTTAACATTACATCACAGCTCATCAGCAAAGCAGAGACACCTGCATAGAGTTCAGCAAATGCAGCTCTCAAGGTATGACGCAGATAAAAATAGGTCAGCCTTGAGCAGAGGAGACACAGATGCTGAATTAGCAGCAGATTCAGCTGGAGAGCCATGTAGAGAGAAATGTACAGGCACACGTGGGAAAGGAAGGAAGTACACAGACGCCAGCGAGGAGTCAGACCCAGTCTCGGATGTTGAGAGAGACAGAGACTCAGGGAGGACTCAAGCCAGAGGAAAGTACAGCGTTCAGAGAAACCAGGAGTCATACCTTGAAGGTTCAGAGGTGGAATCAGTCTGCAGCTCAGAGGGGTTTATCCAAACTGAGCTCACCAAGGTTAGTGCTGAGAAGTTAGGCTGCACTAAGCCTGGGTCCGTATGGGGCCAGAGGGAGTCTCCACATTATAAACCACGAGGAGCGGGGAGAAGAGAAATCCACCATAGCAGGAACCTGGGGAGCCAGAATACTTATCCTAGTGATACTTCTCATGCTTTAGAGCAACGTCCTGTGAAAGGAAGAAAAGGGAAGAAAAGCTTTCACTTCCCGTTCACACACGAGCCAGGCAGAGCACAGCCTGAAAGCCATAATACTTTGTCTAGAGGAGCACTGAGTTTTACCCCCAGTGGTCATGAAGCGTGTGGCTCACTAAAGAAAGACTCCATAGTATATGGTAGGGAACCTTTCCACAGTGAGAGGGGGGAGTGGTGCTCAGACTCAGCAGAGAGGAGAGAAACAAGCTCTTATCCAGAATACAACCCAGCAAGACATAATTATCACGATTCACCAGAAGACATGGACTGTGCCTTTGATGAGGATAATTCTGAAGTGTGTAAAATGGATTGTACGCTTGTCTTCTCAGATGGCATAACCTCATTTTGTTAGAAGCCTAAGAAAGCTGTCTGGAGTGAAATCTGTGAGGACAGATTTCACAGTTAAAAGTGCCTGAGTAAAAACCCTGTTTTTCCCTTCTTTTTGGTTCAGTTAAAGCTGACATTAAGCATTTCTGTTCCAGTTGTAGTCCCACCTTTATGTTATACCAGTTGTATGGTTTATTTGCTTTTGATATGTTGTTGCAAGAATTCTCCCGGGACGGGAAATAAAGCCTCTTTAAGCATAGCTACTCGACCACAACTACCTCCTTATTTCGACTAGCTATAGGGACCCAAAATCCCTGAGGGCAATAACAGTCCTTGCTACAGAAAAGAGGAGCAACCCCGAAGCCCTAGGCTCTCGCCTCGTGAGCCAGCCAGGTGGTTGACATACCACATTACTGGCTGAAAGTGAAGATGATCTGAAACATTTGCTTCTCACAATCAAAGAACATAGTCTCAAAATGGGCCTGCACCTTAATGTAAAGAAGACAGATCATGACAACTGGCATAAATCAACAGGTTCGTCAAAGGAGAAGAAATTGAAATCGTGAATAACTTTAACCTACTTGGATCAACTATCAATAAAGAAGCAACAAGCAGTCAAGAAATCAGACGACGCATTGCTCTTGGCAGAATGGCTATGAAAGACCTAGATAAGATTCTCAAGAGCAGAGATGGCTCTCTCCATACAAAGATTCGACTTGTTCAAGCCATGGTATTTTCAATAACATCATATGGATGTGAAAGCTGGACAGTGAAAAAGATAGACAGGAAGAAAATTGATGCCTTTGAATTATGGTGCTGGTGGCGAATACTGTGTATACCATGGACTGCCCGAAGAACAAACCAGTCTGTACTAGAGGAGATCAAACCTAAGCTTTCTTTAGAAGCTCAGATGACAAGACTTTGACTTTCATACTTTGGACACATCATGCGGAGAGAGAGATCATTAGAGAAAGACATCATGCTTGGCAAGATAGAAGGTCAACGCAAAAGAGGAAGGCCAGCAATGAGATGGATCGATACAATAACAGCAGCTACGGGTACCAGTCTGTCAACAATAAGCCGCCTGACTGAAGACCGAACACAATTTAGGATAGCTATCCAGAGGGTCGCCATGAGTCGACTCCGACTCGACGGCACTTAACAACAACAGTGCCACTCCTCCTCCCCTTCTTCCTACATGTCCTTTCTGAACAAAGTATAGCCGGGTATAGTTACATCCCAGTCATGGTTTTCTGTGAACCATGTTTCTGTAACTGCCACTAAATCCAAATCAGCCTCTCCCATTAAAACTTCAACATCTAGGATCTTATTTCCAATGCTACATGCACTTATACACACCGCTTCCATAAGTTGCCCCTTTTACCCATTTCCATAAAGGAATTTAATGTTTCATTTACCTGGGGGCTTTCACTTGCCTGAGGGCTTTCTTCACCCATCCCCAACAAATCTAGCTAACCATGTTGGGATCACTCGGCACGTGATCAAAATATGACCATATTTGACTTAATAACTGGTGTCAGTGTTTAATTTTCAAAAGGAAGACTATGATAAAAAAGGACAATGGTTAGGAAAGAACTAAAAGGAGCAGCTGCAAAGGTCAAGAGTTTAGGAGATAAGAACAAAAGATATGCTATACTGGGTTAGACCAAGGTCCATCAAGCTCAGTATCCTGTTTCCAGTAATGGCCAATCTAGGTCACAAGTACCCAGCAGTTTCCCCAAAAGACACAGGTTCCACAGTGCTTGTATTGGGACAAGCAAGGGATTTCCCAGGTTCCCTTTAATAATGGTTTATGGATTTTTCCTCCAGGAAGTTGTCCAAACCTTTTTTAAGCACGGCTACACTAACAGCTTTTACTACATCCTCTGGTAACGAATTCCAGAGTTTGATTACACATTGAATGAAAATATATTTTCTCTTATTAGTCTTAAATAGGTTACCTTTTAGATTCATTGCATGTCCCCTAGTCTTTCTACATTCTGATGATGCAAACAATTGATCTACGTTTACCCGTTCCACTCTATTCATTAATTTATAGACCTCTATCATATCTCCCCTCAACCATCTCTTTTCCAGATTGAAGAGCCCTAACCTTTATAGCCTCTTTTCCTAGGGGTATCCTTCCATCCCCCTTTGCCATTTTGGTGGCTCTTCTCTGTATCTTTTCTAATAATGCTATATCCTTTTTAAGATACGGTGACCAGAATTGCACACAATATTCAAGGTGCGATCGCACTGTGGAACGAGACAGAAGCATTATAATATCTTTTGTTTTATTCTCCATTCCTTTCCTTCTGATTCCTAGCATTCTATTTGCTTTCTTGGCCGCCGCTGAACACTGGGCGGAGGGTTTCAACATGTTATACACGATGACTCCTAAATCATTTTCCTGGGTGTTTGTTTCTAATGTGGAACCTTGCATCGTGTAACCATAGTTTGGGTTGTTCTTTCCTAGTTGCATAACTTTGCACTTGTCCACATTAAAATTTCATTTGCCATTTGAACATCCAGTCTTCAAATTTATCAAGGTCCTCTTGTAATTTTTCACAATCCTCATCGGTTTGAATAGTTTTGTGTCATCAGCAAATTTGATTACCTCAATCGTTATTCTTATTTCCAGGTCATTTACGAATATGTTAAAATGCAGCGGACCCAGCACAGATTCCTGGGGTACTCCACTATTCACCTTTCTCCATTGGGGAAATTAGTCATTTAGCAGTATGCTCTGCTTTCTATCTTTTAACCAGTTCCTGATCCACAATAGTACACTGCCTTCTATCCAATGACTTTTTAATTTCGCCAAGAGTCTCTCATGAGGGACTTTGTCAAAAGGCTTTCTTAAAATCGAGATACACTATATCAACTGTCTCACCCTTGTCTAACTGTTTATTCACACCTTCAAAAAAACATAACAGATTAGTAAGATAAGACCTTCCTTGGCTAAAGCCATTTTGACTGTCTCCCATTAAGCCATGACTATCTACATGTTCAGTAATTTTGTTCTTTAGAATGGTTTCTACCATTTTTCCTAGTACTGATGTCAGCCTCACCGGTCTGTAGTTTCCCAGATCAACTCTGGAGCCCTTTTTAAAAATTGGTGTTACATTGGCCATCCTCCAATCTTTAGGTATTACAGTTGATTCTCATGATAGTTCACATATTACTAATAGAAACATAGAAAAATGACGACAGAAAAATACCACATGGCCTATCTAGTCTGTCCTTCCATATCAACAACTACAACAGTCCCCTTTAGAGATCCTCTGTGTTTGTAACATGCTTTTTTGAATTCAGATACTGTCCTCATCTCTACCACCTCCACTGAGAGACTATTCCACAGATCCACCACTCTTTCCGTAAAGAAATATTTCCGCTTATCACTCCTGAAGCTTCCCCCTTTCACTCTTATCCCATGTCCCCTCATAGAAGAACTTGCTTTCAATAGAAAGAGGCTCTCCCCCTATGCATTTCTGCCATGGAAGTATTTAAACGTCTCAATCATATCACTTCTATCCCGCCTTTCCTCTAAGGTGTACATATTAAGATCTTTAAGTCTGTCCTCATATGCTTTATAATGAAGACTACTAACCAGTTTAGTAGCCACCCTCTGTACTGACTCCACCCTGTTTATATCCTTTTGAAGGTGCAGTCTCCAGAATTGCATACAAGACTCCAAATGAGTTTGCACCAAAGACTTATACAGAGGCACTATCGCCTCCTTTTTTCTGCTAGCCATTCCTCTCCGTTAGCACCCAAGCATCCTTCTAGCTTTTGCTGTTGCCTTTTCTACCTGTTTAGCTACTTTAAGATCATCAGAGACAACCACTCCTAGGTCCCGCTCTTCTTTAGTGGACAAAAGTACTTCATCCCCTAAACTATATTGCTCCCTTGGATTGCTGCAGCCCAAATGCATGACCTTGCAGTTTTTAACATTGTCTGTCCTCATATACTTTATAATGAAGACCACTAACCATTTTTGTAGCCACCCTCTGTACTGACTCCAGCCTGTTTATATCCTTTTGAAGGTGTGGTCTCCAGAATTGCACACAATACTCCAAATGAGGACACACTAAAGAATTCTACAGAGGCACTATCACCTCCTTTCTTCTGCTGGCCATTCCTCTCCCTATGCACCCAAGCACCCTTCTAGCTTTTGCTGTTGCCTTTTCTACTTGTTTAGCTACTTTAAGATCATCAGACACAATCACGCCTAGATCCCGCTCTTCTTTAGTGGGCAAAATTATTTCACCCCCTATACTATAATGCTTCCTTGGATTGCTGCAGGCCAAATGCATGACCTTGCATTTTTAACATTAAATCTCAGCTGCCAAATTCTAGATCATTCTTCAAGCTTAGCTAGATTCCTCCTCATGTTATCTACACCTGCCTGGGTGTATACTCTATTGCAGATTTTGGTATCATCCGCAAAGAGGCAAACCTTACCCGACAGCCCTTCCGCTATATCACTAACAAAGATGTTAAAAAGAATCGGACCAAGGACAGATCCCTGGGGCACACCACTAGTAACTTCCTTCTCCTCAGAGTGAGCTCCATTAACCTGTACCCTTTGTCACCTCGCACTCAACCAATTTCTAACCCAAGCAGTAACTTTAGGGTCCATCCCTAGGGTGCTCAGTTTGTTCATAAGTCGCCTGTGAGGAATGATGTCAAAGGCTTTACTGAAATCTAAATACACCACATCAAGGGCTCTCCCTTGGTCCAACTCCCTGGTTACCCAGTCAAAGAAATCAATCAGATTGTCTGACAAGACCTGCGTAATAGTAGGTCTGCAATCTCATATTTCTGTTCAACACACTTGGGTGTATACGATCTTGCCCAGGTGATTTGTTACTCTTCAAATACTTTATCAAATAGTTGTAATACACCTTCCCGGTGTATCAACATTTTTTTCACTTCTTCATTGGCATTACCTTTAAATACCATTTCAGTCATGGATAACATCTCTACATCTTCCTCAGTAAAGACTGAAGCAAAGAATTCATTCAGTCTCTCTGCTGTGGCCCTGTCCCCTCTTAGTGACCCTTTTACCCCTCTATTATCTAACGGTCCAACTGACTCTCACAGGTTTTTTGCTGATGTAAATCTTTAACCTTTGCAACTTCTCCTTTAAGTTTTTTCTTAACTATTTTCCTCATTTTATCATAGTCTCCCTTTTAAAAGTTAAAAGGTAGTGCTGTGGCTTTCCTTGCAATCCTTCCTCCATTTCTTAAATCATACATGATCATGCTATGATCACTATTGCTCAGTTCGTAGCTGCTGAAGGTAGGGGAGAACTCATTTGTTGAGACTGGACTGGAGGGATTCAAGGAAAGACAATTAGCAGGTAAAGTCTAATTTCACCTTCGCATTGGAAAAAGTGATTACTTATTCCTACTTTTTCCTTCCTATGTTTTAACCAGTTGGAGATCCATATTAAGACATCTCCTCCTATCACATGACTTTTTAATTTCCTTAGGAGTCTCTCATGGGGGACTCTATAAAATGCCTTCTGGAAGTACAAATGCACTATGACCCTTGTTTAGAAGCATCTCCACATGTAAATAGTGGCTTTTAAATATGTAGGGCCTGATATTCAGAGGTGGTGACTAGCCAAACATGGCTACTGCTTAACTTTAAACCCAGATATTCAGTGCCAGGATCATATCTAGGTTTCCCGGATTGCCGTGAAGCTAACCGGGCAACGGTGATATTAAGCCACTGCCCGGTTAGCTTCTGTGCTGAAAGTTAGGCCAGTCTTTCCTGCACTTGACTTTCACTGTGTGTTGCTAACCGGGCAGCAGCAATATTGAGCCACTGCCCAGTTAGTGACTGTTGCTGCCCTGGAATGCCCCGGTTAGCATCAGGGCATGTAGCGGCTACACCCATGGATAGTCAGTAGCAGTGCTGCTCAATATACTGCTTAGCGGTACTTACACAGTTTACAGGTCTGCAAATTGTGTAAATGCCTTTGAATATCGGACCCGTAGATCATCTACAAATGCAAATAGTCACCACTCTTATTTTGTCTGGTGATAAATTCATTAAGTGCTTATTTAAGCTCTTTGGGCTATAGGTTTATCGTTAAACCTGAGGACCGACAGATAACATCGCATCTACTCTTTGCAGATGATTTATATCCTTATAGCTCCAGTGCAGAACAACTTAGAGTGATGAAAAGATTTTCAGATGATATCAGGATGGCATTTGGCATGGACGACTGTGCTAAGGCAACATTCATTAAGGGAAGGCTAAGTAAAGCTAAAAATATCTCTCTGACAGAAGACTGTAATACGAAGAAACTTGGAACAGGAAGGTGTATATCTATCTATCTGGTAGTGGAGAAAGGAGAAACAATCCAGCACAAATTATTCAGAGAACAGATCAGCAAAGCATATTATAGGAGACTGAAGCTAATGTAACCAGTAGGTTAAAATGTTGTTTCCCTGGTGGGTGCCTTCAGACTGTCGGAAGCCAGAGACAGCTGGAAAAAACGTTATGAGACTCTTCACTTATAGTAAGATAGGAAAGTTGTATGAAAAAGGGAAAATATGTTTTTATTTCAAATAGAATGGGACTAAGCTATGACATCAACAGGTGTGGCAACACTTGCCCGCATGGGTCGGAGTCCCGGTGAGGTAAACTGTGTCCTTCAGTTCGTGGTTGTTTGTGAGTGAGCTTGGATGTGTGTCAGTGGGTCTGAGTGAAGAGATCTCTAAAGGAGTGGGCTTTTTTTAAAGTTTTGACAGAGTTTGAGAGAGTATAAGTGGATTGTGAATGAGAGTGAATGATTTTAAAGTGGTATTTTAAGATTTTTTAACAGGAAGTTTTAAGTATCTCTTTGATGAGAGTATCAGTATATAGGAAAGTTCCTCTTAGTGTAAAACCATGGAAAAGGATCAACTGGAAGCCGAAAAAGGAAAAAATAGAGGATTCTATTTTCCTTTTTTTTTTTTAGAAAAAGAGGAAGAGGAGCAGTCTAAAGTATATAGAGAATCCCTGTTTAAAGTTAGATGCATTGAATTTTAAAATACAAAGGTAAGATTTTTGACATATAGAGAAGGCAAACCTAAAGGGTTCCTTTGTAATTAAGGACCTTTTTGAAAGGTATATGTTGAGAATTGACCGAGTTGCCATGGTAGTGTGTTGGGTGTCTGTTTAAGGTTTACTAGGAGAGACAGGGATTATACTCTCTAGTAAATAGGAAGAAAAAGAAGTGTGAGTTATTTAGGGAAATTGTGTGACTGATTAGTATAAATGGAAAGAGATGTGAGGGAAGTCTGAATGCAAGGTAACAGTGAATGAGGAGATGTGAGAACCTAAGTAGAAGGAATGACTGAGATGACTGAGTGAAATTGATTGGGGGGGAGGGGGGTCAACAAACTTGCTATCTTACCAGTATTATATTTTGTTTAGTGGGAGAAGAGGAGGGATTGGTAAGAGAAAGTGTTAGCTAAGGAAAAAAAGGGTAGGCTTGAATTGAAAATTGGGAGGATCATCCGGTTCCTGATTTGAACCTGAGTCCAGTGCTCCAGTGGTGACATCTGACAAAGAATAATCCTCAAGGGCCCCAACGGTAAACAGTCATCAGAAGATAAGTATCTTTATGTGCACCAACATGAGACATCATGATTTGAGCTCAAATAGTAAAATGGAACTGTAATAATTTTCAAAAGAAAATATAGCTTACATGGAACTAGAACTAATATCTGATAGTAGTTATAAGTTTTGACACATTCAAGAATGTAACTTTATTATATTATATACATTTGAAACATATTGTTACAAATACCAACCATTGAATATTTACCTTCCTGGAGCATTATCTCTAAAAGAGAAATTGTGACCAACTCTCCTTAAAAACCCCCAGTATCAATAGGTAGGGTTTAAGCGAGTGGCTTTTCCCCACTGAACAGCTACTTTCACCAACAGAGCTTCTTGGGAGATGTAGTCCCTTCGCTGACCAATGAGGAGCAGTTGTGGATTCAAAAGTGGTTCAAGCAAACAAAGGATTTATTTTCCCCTCCCGGGGTTGGATTTTTTAACCAGGAAATAAGGTAACACAAAACCAGGTACTTTCTGGTATAAGGACAAATTAAAGGTTCTCAACATAAAGGCTTACTTCAGCATAAACACATTAGTTTCCAGCATTTCAAGGTAACAGTTCTGTTTCTTCACAGCTGTATGCTTTTAACTCCAAGCAGTGCTGCCTTTCTCTTTAAAGCATGAACTCAGTGTAATGATATTATCTCATTAGAAAGAGTTATCGTACAGTCCATTACTTCTTCCTTATTATTTACATGCTCTGGCTCAATGTCCATTAATTCTTCCTCTGAAACAGGAAATGTTTGTAACTGCAACCCTGCTGCCACGCCTTTCCTTGATGCTCCAGGCTTCTTATGATACTCCTGAATTAAATACTGGTTCAGATAAGCATTCTCAGTACAGTCCTTCTCTTTACAGCCCCAACCTTCTGGGTAAATGAAATCACTGTAATCATTAGCACCCCAGCCTTTAGGCCTACCTTTAAACCTAGCTGTTAGAGGTTTTCTCTGTGGCTTGGAACTGGCTGTAGGTTCCCAACCTGAGCTGTGCACAGAAGCTTTCAATTGCCTTCCTGGCTTTCTTTCTTTTCTGTACTCTCCAGAATATGGCAGGTAATCCAGACTGCCTTTGCTGTACCCTTCCCTTTGGGTTTCTGTTCTCTTCCTGAAGGGAAGCTCCGTTTCACCCTTCCACAGAGACTCTGTCCTTCTCCTTTCACTGCTCTCTTCAATGCAGCTCTCATTACCTTCGTGACCCACCTCACCTTTGCCTAACTCACCTAACTCACCTTTGCCTAACTCCCTAGGCTCAACTGTGACCTCTTTATTAGAGTGAATTCTAGGGTAGAGCTTGACTCCTCCCCCTAACAGGTGTGCTGAATCAACTTGTGACTCGTTCTCTAAGTGGTAGCACGGGCGTATCCCTTTCCCTTGTGCTTGGTTTCTGTGGTAACCAGAAGCCATGTGCTCTTGTTTACATCTCAGCACTGCTCCTGTTTCCTGCTTTTTAGCTTCTTCTAACGGGCTGGAAGGACCCACTATGTCACAAAATTAATAAAATTCTACTGCTGTAACATCATACTAGCCAAAAAGAAGGTTGCATTTGCTCTTTGATTGTTTCAGCATTGTCTATTTCTTTTAGACAATTTCATCCCATGTACTGACCCCTGATGCAGGTCTGAGTGCCAAAACCTGTCCAAGTTGGGTCCTTTAATAAATTGGTTGTTTGAAGAATTTACTGGTGTGGCTGTGGTCTATCTCCGCTTGGAAGTTATAACATCATACTAGTCCAAAGGCTCCTATCCACTTTATTTTATTCATTCCCATTGTTGCCCCCCCCCCAAAAAAGGGAGGGGTATTCCAGGGGAATTTAGTGTTTTTTGTCCTGGTTGTCACTCTCTGAAATAGGCCAGATATTTAACACCTACCCCGGTTACCATGAGTGATTTTAAATCTAAGGGGAACCCTATCATCTGACTTTCAGAGGCTGTGGCAGCAGTTGACAGTAATATTGAAAGCTGCTTTAACAGCACAGAAATAGATACTAGCCATTCATCAGCTTGCAATCCCCTTGCTTTCATACAATGTTTTAATCATAGATTGGCAACAGAAAGACCTTAAAAACTTTGATGTAAGAATAAGAAAATGTCTCCCTGACCATGAGATAATCTGTAAGAATCAGAGTATGCCTAGAATGTGCACCGAGAGTGAAGGATGGATGGATCTTATAGAAAAATTACATATACAGTGCTGCAATCATAAACCTCCAGGCATATTTAACAGCATCAATGAATCCAGATATGCAGAGGGTGCTGAGAAACCAACATAAGCATCCATAGTCGGTCTGCATCCTTAAGCAAGGACTAGCAGTCCCAAAGAAAAATAAAAGTAATGATAGAGAATCCACCAGCACCTATAGAGAAGAGATAACAGAATCTGCAAAACAAAAGAAAAAACTATTTAAAGAATTAGATCAACAAACAGATGAAAGACATGTGGCAAATGTACAAATACAGCTGGAAATACAAAATATGTTGATCAAATCAGGCATGTGAATGGCTAAGGAGAGGTAGATTCAACTCCAAGGATGAAAGAGTGATAGTTGGAACCAAGGACAATGGATTATGGATGAGATGGTTCACAGCAGGCATTGTCCACATTAAGAGTCTCTTTTACCAAAGCTGTTAGCTGGTTAACAGGCATTTTAACAGGTGGCTATAGGCAGCAGGGAACACTAATGCCCAATAGTGCCTGCCTTCACATGCTAAAACACATTAATCGGCAAACATGGGATGGGGCGGGGAATGGGTGGAGAGTGGGTGTGGAGAGTGCATTGCCACTAGCTCCAGGGCAATTGCCACATGCTCAGAAGCAATGTGATTCCTAACGTCGGTTCACCTGACAATTCCTCTATAGGAGTCATTAACTGAACCCAACCTAGTGGAGCACACATTGGGGAAAATTCTTCACACGTTCGCTGCTGGGGATATACTGGACATGCCTCCAACAGTTAACCTGTGGCCTTTGCCATTAACGCATATGAGAGCAGCGTGTTAATGACAAAATCCATAGTGGGCTTTAGTAAAAAGGGCCGTAAATGCCATCTGCCATTTGGATTCCCAGTCTTCCAGTCTTGCAAGGTCCTCTTGCCATTTCTCACAATCTTCATGCAATTTAACAACTTTGAATAATTTGCTGTTGTCTGCAAATTTAATTACCTCACTCATCCCCATTCCAATTCATTTAATAAATATGTTAAAAAAACATTGGTCCTAGTACAGATTTCTAGAGTACTCTTCTATTCACCTTCTTCCATTGAGAAAATTGATCATTTTTCACTACTCTTTTTTTTCTGTCTTTTAAACCAATTCCCAATCCACAATAGCCTGTTGCCTCCTGTCCCATAGCTTTTTAATTTCCTCAGCAGTCTCTCATGTGGAACTTTATCAAATCCTTTCTGAAATCCAGATATGCTATGGGAGTTATTTTAGACGTTCTATTCCTGCTTTAAACAGGGATGCCGTAAACATGTGGAAGCTGTGCCCACATGAAAACTTCATTCTAGAAAGGCCACAGGATGCATGTTTCTGCAGCAGGTGTGCTGATCTCTACAAGTCTCTGTGGGGGGTATTCAGTGAGAATTTCTGGGTATGGCCTGGGCAATGTCGGTGCCTAAACATACATAACGTATTTCATAAAGGCTGGCGATGTATAGGGAGGAGCATGGCTTGCTATTTTTCAGCATGACTGTCATCTTTTTCCATGTAGATTTCTTTTGAGCTACTTTTGTTTCTATGCAGTGTATTGAGTGCCTTTCTCAATCCTATCCTCTTTCCCCTTTCCAAGACTTCTGTAGACTCCCACTCCCTCAGCCCCTCCTCCCCAAGCTGTGCCAATCTCAAACCCTCAGCGACCCTCTCCCTGTCCTGGCTGTCCACTGTTTTTGTGTGCCCCAGTGTTCCCTGTAGCCTCTGTGTCTCTGTTTGGTGAAGTGCCGTGAGTGTTTGTGGTGGAAGATAGTGGGCACTGGTGGAGGGAGTCACTGGGTGCTGGGGGTGGAAGGCAGGAGCCATGGATGAGATAAACAAATGGTTTGTGCTAGACATGCTTCATGAGGCCCACAGGGAGCATAGGAGAGTCTCCAGGAAGCCCCTGTCTACCATCTTTGCCAGGATCTAGAGCTGCTCCTCTGTTCCTCCGCACAGAGGGGCCAGTCCATGCCCATCCACCTCCCACAGGGAGGGAGGCCACCTACCACCACAGGAAGGCATTCTATTCACTCAACATGCAGGTGGTCTGAAATACACAGGGAGAATTAACTGATGTCTTTCCAAGGTTCCCAGTTCCTGCCATGATTCATACATCTTCACCCACTATGGAATCTATGAGAGATTTGAGAGTGGAGAAATCACTAGTAGATGGTTGCTAAGTAAGCCCTGCACCAGCCCACTTCATCATCTAGACATGCACATGCTTGGAGATTGCATTGTACTCTAGGAGCTGCAGTATTTGGCCAAAATAGCCTAAGACTGCAGTGTCCATTCAGCACATCAAACATCCTGCTACAATATCCTAACATGTGCCCACTCTCCCTTTACACAGGTGAGAGAAACTACCCACTAAGGTATTGGCTTGTGACTCCCATTGTAGTGCCACACAGAGGCAGAGCAGCAGTACAGCAGGACCCATGGACACACGCGTGCCATCCTTGAGATGACATTTGGCCAGCTCAAGAGCCACTTGACCGATCTGATGGTGAACTGCTATACAGCCCTGCCAGGGTATGCCAGATATTCCTGGTCTGCTGCATGCTCCACAATCTAGCACCAATCTGTCCCTGAAGAACAGGATGCAGCATATCCAGACCCTGATGCAGATGCAGAAGGACCAAGGCAGGATACTGGCAAACTGTACCAACTAGGCATGATTGTACAAGACAACCTCATACACAGGTGCTTCATGTGAAGGTAGATGTTTATTAGCTAACATGCAAAATATGTAGGGCCCGATATTCAGTGGTAGCAGCTAGCATGAGTACAGTGCCTAGCCAGGACCATATCTGGCCATCAACATTGAATATTGCCACACAGTTACGCACAGCACAGAAGCTTACCAGGCAGTGGCGATAGTCAGTCGCTTCTCGGTTAGCTTTGGCAGAAAAAGTTAGGATAGCTTTTGCTGCACCTAACTTTCGTTGCTGAGGGATAACTGGGCAGTGGCTGAATATCGCCATTGACCAGTTATCCCTGTGTACTGCCTCTGGAACATCCTGAGGAGGTCTGCTGCTTTTGGATCTTGACTCACCTGATCTCCTCGTGTTTCCCTTGTGTTGTCTGTCTTGACTAGATTGTAAGCTCTGATGAGCAGGAACTGTCTCTTACATGTCTGTGCAGCGCTGCATACATCTTGTAGCGCTATACAAATGCTCATAGTAGTAGTAGTAGTAGTCTTATGGAAGGGGGGAGCGTGAAGGGGTTCCCCCTTCCATGGGATGTGAGTTCCAAAATGTAGGAAGAGGGGGCAGTGGCTGGATAGACAGCAGCAGCGATGTGCCAGACTGGTGGTGGTGGTGATTGTAGACAGTGGAGGCACCTTCCTTTTCAGTACTCATGCAGATGGGGGCACCAAGGGCATTGAAGGCACTATGGTGGCTTCAAGAGGTGAAGAAGGGGTTATAGCACATAGACCCACAAATTGTTGTAAGTTTCTATGCAGCCCCATAATGGACTAATTAAGGGTCTCTATTGCATGTAACTGTCTCTCCTGTAGGTGGATGTAGCATTCCTGAATGATGTCAACCATCTCAGCAGTTCAATTTTCTTAGCTTGCCATGCCTGATGATGGAAATTTTGCTGCAGTAGAGGTTTGGCATAGCACAAAAATTTGTGACTATGGCAACTGGTGCTAGGGATGTCCTGGGAGGTACCTAGAAGTACCCTGGTTGGACCACCACGCAGTTTATTTCACCGTCCTAAACATACCCAGAGGAATCAATATAAAACAAACTAATGCAGACCCCAGGAAATTAAAAAAATTCATTAAAGAAGAGTTCATACAGGAAATCCTTCCACAACTATATACGGACACCACGGATACAGACAAGCTCATAAACAATTGGAATTTAGTGATAAACCAGGCAGCCTTAATCAAAAAAAGTCCTACCATGACCAAGAAAGTGACAAAGAAGGGTGCAATATGTTACACAAAAGAAATCCGAGACATCAAGAAGCAGCTAAGGAAACTAGAAAGGAGATGGAGGAAATCAAAAAACGAAACAGAAAAGATATCCTACTTAAACAAGCTGACAGAATACAGAACCAGTATTGACAACAACACTCTAAACTCATTATGGCAGCTCTGAACAAACCAAGAGAGATTTTTAACATCGTCAAATCCCTAATATCTTATCCAAAAGAAGACTTGATTCCCCACTCTCCAAACGTACATGTAATGGCTAAATACTTCAAGGAAAAAATGGATAAAGGTTCACCAAAAGAACCATCAACTAAAGCAGTTAACTCAATCACTACACACACCTGGAATAAATTCACTCTAATTTCAAAAAAGCAATTGGATAGCACCATCAAGCTATTAAACACGTCAACTTCACCACTAGACCCATGCCCAACAGCATGGATAAGAATGACATGCAATCAACTTTCACCTTTCATGCTCAATATAATCAACTCATCTTTAGAGCAAGGTTACATACCCAAGGAATTAAAAATCGCATCAATACGCCCTATCTACAAAGGCAAAAACCTGGATAAAACTGATCCAAGTTCATATGGACCAATTCTGAGTCTTCCATTTATGACAAAAATCATAGAAAAAGCAGTACAGATCCAGTTACAGGACCATGTTGATAATTTCGCACCACTCGACCCACAACAACACAGGTTTAGAATAGGCCATGGGGTAGAAGCCCTTCTATTAACACTAACAGACAGACTTTTAAAAGGAATGGAAAAACAGAAATCAGGATTCATCTTAATTTTCCTAGATATAACTGCAGCGTACGACTCCATCATGCATGATCATCTCCTAACCAGACTTCAAGAAATTGGCCTAACAGAAAAAAACGCTTATGTGGTTCAACTCCTACGTATCCAATCGAACCCAAGTGAAAAGAGGAAACGAAACATCCAGACCATTCAACCAAAAACTGGGCATTCCTCAAGGCTCAGCATTATCAGCTCTTTTATTCAATATATACATTCAACCTCTATGCAAAATAATTCAGAACCACAATATTCAGTATCACCTTTATGCAGATGATATCATGCTGTATACACAAATTGACATCAAACAGCCAACCCACAAAAAAATAGAAGAATGCTTCAGGGACACAGTCACTTGGCTGAACAACCATAACCTATGGATAAATTATAAGAAGACAGAAGTCCTGTTTATCACAAAAGATACCACTTTTACCCCACCAGCAACTATAAAAATAAATGAAACAATCCTTAATGTAAAAAATGAAGTGAGATACCTGGGAGTCACGCTAGATCAACAACTCAATCTTTCCAAACACATTAACAATATAGCAAAGACGATATTCTCAAAACTGAAGATGCTTCAACATCTAAGACCCCTACTATCAACAAGTGACTTCAGAACAACAGTCCAGGCTATGATCTTACCACACCTAGATTTCTGCAATGGTTTACTAATGGGTCTCCCTAAAATATCTCTTCGCAGACTACAGCTGGCACAAAACACAGCAGCGAGAGTAATCACACAATATCTATCAAGGAACAAATTACACCGATTCTAAAAGAACTACACTGTTTACTAGTAGCCAGCAGAATAAAATTTAAAACAATCCACACAATATTCAAAACTCTACAAAATGAATCATCAAGCCTAAAGACATTAATAAACACCAACCCAGAAAACAGATTAAGAAGAAGCAGTAATAAAAACACACTAAAAGTTCCCTCGATCTTCAGAAACAGCAAAGCAACAACAAAGAGAGTATTCTCCTTATATTCACCAACTCTGTGGAACTCGCTCCCAGACAGCATAAGGGACACCAAGGAACCAAACACATTCCGAAAAATCATTAAAATCTTTCTATTCAGAGAGCATTTCGGAGAACCAGTTACCTAAAATAAGTCATACTCTACCACCCCTCATTAATCAACTAAACTCAACCATCACCAGAAACAAGACACACAGGACAAAAGTCTAATGTAGAAAGAATAAATTAATTAATTTAACCTAAGGTCAATATTTAGCTCAAATCACATCATGCCCTCACACAAATTCCTCATGTAATAGTTGGTTGAAATTCCTAGTTAAATGCTATATTAATATTATCATGTTTTGTTACTTCTATCAAGCACCCTATATTCAAAGTTCTATGTAATGCATGTATTTAATAATGCAGTTTTTGAGTTCATTGTAAACCACTTTGATATAAGAAAGGTGGTATATAAGTGCACATAAATAAAATAAATAAATAAAATCTACCCCTGCACCCTCCCCAAATGCCTGAGCATCATTAAAGGGAGAGGGAAGCAGACTCCACTTGGTCAAAGGCATGATCATCACCTTTGGTGCCCTGATATTCCTCTGCTCTGGACCCTTACTCCTCCATCTCAGTTGGGCTGCCACTGTCATCCCTGGTTGGGATGGCCTGTGGTGTGTGGGACCCTGTCCAAAAGTCTGGCTGATGGGGTCCATGCTGCTACCCTCTAGGACATGAAATGCACTCATTCACCATTTTCTAGTGTCTATCCACCTCATGTCATTTTAGTGGTAACGTCTTTTCCTCATATCTGTATTGCACAGTGTGTCACTGAGGATGGCACTCCAAGTGGTGGCCATGGCCTCTATTGTATCAGCGTTGGCCCTGGCTACTTGTACCATATAAGGGCCAGGGCTGTGGTCAGACTCACCATAGATAGGGTCTAAAAACTTTATTCTCCAGTACCACACACTCTGCATGTCCACATCAAACCACATGTTCAACAGTGCACGTTTCAAAAGTGATGGACATCACCACACCCACAGCAATGCATATGCACCAAAAGCCCGAATGCCTGTAGATAAGTGCTGGTCCAACCCAAGGTTATATAGCAACATGTAAAGGGTCAGGCAACTGAGAAAAAGGCTGTTGGCCAAGAAAGTGGTGATGAACCTAATGTAGGGCTAGGGGACAGGGCCCAAATAGTAAGGACAAAGGTGGTTACTGATCATGCACCCCCATTGCAGAAGGAGTGGCCTATGTGTCCATTTCAGATGCTTTGATACAACTTTATTGATAGTAGGGTGCTGGTATAAGAACATAAGATGTGCCATACTGGGTCAGACCAAGGTCCATCAAGCCCAGTATCCTGTTTCCAGCAGTGGCCATTCCAGGTCACAAGTATCTGGTAGTTTCCCAAAAAGACACACAGATTCCACAGTGCTTGTATTGGGGCAAGCAGTTGGATTTTCTGGGTCCTCTCACAGGTACACTACCAAAAAACTGCCTCCAGTTTTGCAACTGATTCCTATAGATTTTGGGGTGCTGAATCCAGGAAAAATAGCCAAAATGTTCCATCACGTCACGTTTTCATGCAAAATTAGATTTCTTACCCATATAAGGAATGTTCACATAATTTCTTTTTAGCCGACTGCAGTTTATTTTCTTGGCCCAAAATAGAGGTTGTAATGGTTAACTAACTAGAAACACTCCCTCATGATATTTTAGAGTGTTTTGTATTCATTTTATACATTAACAGGACAATTGGGAGGCGGGGGGCTAAATCCAGTACTCGCGCTGGCGCATGTTCTTTCCTGTTCGCCTCGCCTCGTTCGCTCGCTCAAACACGGTGGTTGCGACATGAATGTTCCTGTCAAATTTCAGTTTCTTGCAAGTTCATTATTACCTTTTGTTTGCTCAGTCGTAATCCTGCTTTATTCCGAAGTGGTTTACTACAGTTGTAGTTTGCAGTGCTGTGTATTTGTGATGGCTCACAGAGCCAGAGGTTGCGTCAACTCTCCGGACAGTTTTTGTTTTATTTGTGGGGAATATACCGTGAAAAAGCGGCAGAGGAACATTTCTGCATTTATTAAAAAAGTATATTTCGCCTATTTCGGTTTGAAGTTAGGCGATCAAGACAAACCGTGGGCTCCTCACAAAGTGTGCAAGACATGTGAGGAAGATCTACGCTTATGGATGAAAGGTAAAAAACAAGCATTTCGTTTCGGAATACCTATGATGTGGCGTGAACAAAGAGACCACAGCAGTGACTGCTATTTTTGCTCTTGCATTGTGAAGGGATACAACTTAAAAATAAGAACATAATAAGTTACCCCAACCTTCCCTCAGCAATTAGGCCTATGCCTCATAGCAACGAAGTACCTGTGCCTGAACCACCAAAATCTTTGGATCATATTTGTGTGGACGGTTCTGATCATGATGAGACTCATCAGATGGCTTTTCCCGATGAGTCCAGTACTTCCGAGTTTGAAACTGAACCAGATCCGAAACCTGAACTTTTCTCTCAAGCTGAATTGAATGATTTAGTCCGGGATTTAGGACTCCCAAAAGATGCTGCCCAACTGCTAGGTTCTCGGCTTAAACAGAAAAATCTATTGTCACCAGGAACAACTTTTTATTGGTACCGCAACCGCGAGACACAATTTTTGAAGTATTTCAGCAAAGAGGAAGATTTGGTATTTTGCAACGATATATACGGAGTGATGGAAAAGTTTAAAATCAAGTATGATCCTGCTGAATGGCGGCTGTTCATTGATTCGTCAAAAGACAGCATAAAAGGTGTTCTTCTTCATAATGGCAACACATTCGCTTCAGTTCCTATTGCTCACTCTGTTATTCTCCAAGAAAAATACGAGAATTTGGCCCTGATTCTTCAGAAGATTCGTTATGATGAGCATAAGCGGATGATTTGTGGAGACTTTAAAATTCTATCCATGCTATTAGGGCAGCAATCCGGTTTCACCAAATATCCCTGCTTCCTTTGCTTGTGGGATAGCCGGGCCCGCGACCTACACTGGGGGAAAAAAGACTGGCCAATTCGGGAGTATTTGAGACCCGGTGAGAAAAATGTTCTTCATGAGAGCTTGGTACCTCGTGATAAAATTCTATTACCACCTCTCCACATTAAGTTGGGTCTCATTAAGCAATTCATCAAGTCCCTTCCAAAAGATGGTGAGTGCTTTCGGTACCTTTGCTCAAAGTTCCCCCGACTTTCTGAAGCAAAGCTAAAGGAAGGAGTGTTTGTTGGCCCTGATATAAGGAAACTCATTTCAGATGGAGCATTCGCTGAAACGATGTCTGAGAAGGAAAAAGAAGCCTGGGATTCCTTCAAGGATGTTGTCTCAAATTCTTGGGGAACAGGCGGGATGAGAACTATAAGGATATTGTTGCCAGGATGCTCAATGCCTTCAAAGAACAAGGCTGTAACATGAGCCTGAAAGTCCATTTCTTGCACTCCCATGTGAACTACTTTCCCGAAAACTTGGGGGCGTACAGTGAAGAACAAGGTGAAAGGTTTCACCAGGACATCAAGGACGCAGAGAGAAGGTACCAAGGAAGATGGAACACCACTATGATGGCTGATTTCTGCTGGTTGCTGCTGCGGGAAACCCCAGATGAAAAATACGCCAAGCAGCACACCAAGAGAAGCATTCGGGGGAAGAAGAAACGGGCCCACCAGGAGATTGATTGACCCAAGAATGACTTTAAAATCTAAACTGTGTTGACAAATATCGTGTTTTTACTAAACTTTGAAATAAAAATTTGCTAGTTATTACCACAGTGTCGGATCTCATTTATTAGAATTTTATTTTCACACCATCGGGTGTTTGTCTTCATGTATTGCAATGGTGCGGTTTGCGTTTTCTATTCTTATATACATACCTGTACAACATTTTTTGCACATTTCTTTGCTTTGCTTTGTGTCTAACCTCGCTCTTATATGCTCAATGTTTGTGCACATGTATGTGGCTGTTTTAAGTGCAGACAATTTTGCTACCATCACAGTGTGTTTTGTTGACATTACTCTATTCTTATGTGCTGCCTTGTTACAATTTTCTTTATTCTTATTTGAATAACTACTAAACAATTAGTATAAAGAATTCATCCAAGAAACTTTTATCTCGATCGCACTCAATCTGAAACGTTCACCTCAAACTGCTAACCCAATGTAGCAAAAAATCTGTACGTGATGGAGCAAATTGGTTACCAGATTTGGATTCAGCGCACCAAAAAACGTAAAAATCAATCGAAACATTAGAGGCAGTTTAAAAAAAAATTTTTTTAGTGTACCTGTGTAATGGTTTAAGGACTTTTCCTCCAGGAACTTGTCAAAACCTTTTTTTAAGTGCAGCTACACTAACAGCTTTTACTACATCCTCCGGTAACGAATTCCAGAGTTTGATTATGCATTGAATGAAAAAATATTTTCTCATAGTAGTCTTAAATGGGTTACATAGAAACATAGAAATATGACGACAGAAAAAGACCACATGGCCTATCTAGTCTGTCCTTCCATATCAACAACTACAACAGTCCCCTTTTTACCTTTAGAGATCCTCTGTGTTGGTCCCATGCTTTTTTGAATTCAGTTACTGTCCTCATCTCTACCACCTCCACTGGGAGACTATTCCACGGATCCACTACTCTTTCCATAAAGAAATATTTCCGCATATCACTCCTGAATCTCTCTCTCTTCACCCTCATCCCATATCCCCTCGTAGCAGAACTTGCTTTCAATTGAAAGAGGCTCTCTCCCTGAACATTTATGACACGGAGGTATTTAAAAATCTCAATCATATCACCTCTATCCTGCCTTCCCTCTAAGGTGTACATTTTAAATCTGTCCTCATATGCTTTATAATGAAGACCACTAATCATTTTAGTAGCCACCCTCTGCACCGACTCCATTCTGTTCACATCCTTTTGAAGGTGCGGTCTCCATAATTGCACACTATACTCCAAATGAGGTCGCACCAAAGACTTATACAGATGCATTATCACCTCCTTTTTACACTGTAGCTTCATTGCATGTCCCCTAGTCTTTCTATTTTTTGATGGCATAAACAATCGATCTACGTTTACCTGTTCCACTCCATTTATTAATTTATAGACCTCTATCATATCTCCCCTCAGCCATCTCTTTTCCAGGTTGAAGAGCCCTAACCCTTTTAAGCCTCTCCTCATAAGGGTATCCTTCCATCCCCTTTACCATTTTGGTGGCTCTTCTATGTACCTTTTCCAAGTCCACTATAGTGCCTGACCACTAATACCAAGCTGTTTGGGTCATGACTTCTGCACACACAGAATGGACTGGAGAGGAGATCACCAGAGCAGCAGCCTGCAAGTGCAGCATGCCAATCTCAAGGAGTGGGGACAACATAACTGCATACCTGTAATACACCATTGGTGACTGTGACCCAGGTCTCCCCCACTGCATACACCCCTCTCAGAGCATAAAGCATACATTTCTGCAATGGGTGACATCTGCAAGGTGAGATTGATAGGTGTTTTCATGCTTACCCCATCTCTGGGACGCCCTCTCACATACTCTTTCTGAGAAACATAGAAATATGACAGAAAAAGACCACATGGCCTATCTAGTCTGTCCTTCCATAACAACTACAACAGTCCCCTTTTTACCTTTAGAGATCCTCTGTGTTTGTCCCATGCTTTTTTGAATTCAGTTACTGTCCTCATCTCTACCACCTCCACTGGGAGACTATTCCACGGATCCACTACTCTTTCCGTAAAGAAATATTTCCGCATATCACTCCTGAATCTATCTCCCTTCACCCTCATCCCATGTCCCCTCGTAGCAGAACTTGCTTTCAATTGAAAGAGGCTCTCTCCCTGAACATTTATGCCACGGAGGTATTTAAACATCTCAATCATATCACTTCTATCCCGCCTTTCCTCTAAGGTGTACATATTAAGATCCTTAAGTCTGTCCTCATATGCTTTATAATGAAGACCACTAATCATTTTAGTAGCCACCCTCTGCACCGACTCCATCCTGTTCACCGTGAGGAGACATTGCTCCATTACTCCCATCTGTCAATCTTAGGTAATTTCAATACCCACTACACTTCTCAAAACAAATCTCGGGACAAAATCTTCTTACTGTTCTTTAATGACCTCTCGCTTTCACAGCTGGTACCCTTTCCCACCCACACTGCTGGTCAGATCCTTGACCTTGCCCTTGTCTCACCATCTCTCCAGTCTGCCCTTTCAGCCTTTACCTCTCTTCCTGTCCCATGGTAGGATCACTTTTGCATTCTCTTTTCCTGCCAGTCTTCTCTGGTTCTTACATCTTCCTCCCTTAGCCACTCCCCTAGCTTCTCCTCCTTGACTCTCAGCCAGCATCTTTCCACTCACACCCTTGAGTGCTTTCCATCTGCAAACATCTTTGCACCAGATTTCTAGTCCCTTCCAGTTGATGAACAGGCTCAACTTTGGATCTCCACTCTGTCTTCCACTTTTGATAATATTGCCCTGCTTCAACCCCGTGCCCACCTTCTCAGGAAAAATCACCCTTGGTTCCACTATGATCTCCAGCTCCAGCATTGTCAGCTCCACAGTGCTGAGCATCTTTGGTGAAAATGACCTGCTCCAGTCTCTGTCCAACTCTTTAAAAAGCTTCACTGTCAATATCGGTCTATGGTCCACAATGCTAAGGAAAAATATTATTCCACTCTCTTCTCTTCCTCTGCCAACTCTTCCCATCATTTATACTCAGTTCTAGCCACTCTCTCAACCCATCAACTACATCTTTATCTTTATTACATTGCTTCCTTGACTGCCCAGGCCGAAGCGTCAGGGCAGTTTACAAAATAATATAAAAACATAGAAAAGGGAAAGGAATGCCAATTTGTGACAGGAGAGACAAGATAAGAGACAGCAAAAGTACAAAGTGGACGGACTAACATCACACAGCTAAGTGGGAGAGAGAGTAGGTCAAAGCCCTTGCAAAAGAGCTGGGTTTTTAGGAGGGATTTAAACCGGGGGTAGGAGTGTTCGGTGTGGAGGAAGGTGGGAAGGGAATTCCACAGGGCTGGCCCAAGAAAAAAGAAAGCACAGTGACGGTGTGTTCTAGGCGGGCCTGACCTGGGGATGGAAGAGCCAAGCTGTCATTGTGGATAACGTGGAGGGAGGTGAACCTGGATAAGATTGGCGAGGTATTGAGGCTGACTTGTATAGATTGTTTTATGGACAGTGGTAAGAATCTTATATTGGTATGGAGCCAGTGGAGTTGTATGAGAAGGAGAGTGACATGGTCTCTGTGACTGGTGTGAGTGAGGAGGCAAGCGGCGGTGTTTTGAATGAGCTGTAGACGGCCTATGTGGTATTGGGGAACACCCATCAAGACTATGTTGCCGTAGTCGAGGTGGGATAGGAGAAGAGAAACTGTAAGCGTGACCAAGGAAGCAGGGGGAAGGGAGGAACGTACTGCATGAAGTTGTTGAAGAGTACAGAATGATCATCTAACAAGGGAAGAGATATGCTGGTGAAACATAAGGGCTGAATCGAGGGTGACCCCCAAGTACCGTAGAGTCAAGGTGAGTGGAATGGGAATGTTGGAAAGGGAGGGTGAAAGGTCAGGATTGGGGGTACCGGAAGTGAGCCACATAGCAGCGGATTCAGAAGAGTTCAAGTGGAGGTCATTTGCTGACAGCCAGGAAGAAATATTGGAAAGGCAGATGTTAAGAGGAGAAAGATTGAGAGTGAGTGGGCAGATGTGAAAAAGCAGAAATATATCATCGGCGTAATAATACGCTGAGATTCCTGATTGCTGGACAAGCAAAGTAAGGGGGGCAAGGAAGAGGTTGAAAAGGAGCGGAGAGAGTACTGAACCCTGAGAGACCCCACAAGGGAGAGGGGTTGGAGGAGAGGAAGAAGATCCCATACAGACCGAGAAGGAGCGAGAGGACAAGAAGGACCAAAACCAATTATGGACCGTCCCTTGCACCCCATAGTCAGCAAGGTGTGTAAGGAGCTTGGGATGGTCCACAAGTTTGAAAGCAGAGGAAAGATCTTAAGAAACCAGTAAATATCACCACTCTTGCATGCTGTGTGTATCTCATTGAGGAGGGAGAGGAGAATGGTTTCAGTGTTATGTCCAGGCCTGAAGCCTGATTAATGGGGGTGGAGTGCAGACGTGGATTCCGGATGAGATAATAGCTGAGCAAAGACTAAGGGTTCAAGAAGCTTAGAAAGGAAGGGAAGGTTTGAAATGGGTCTCCAGTGGGCAGGAACAGAAGGGTCTAGGGAGGGCTTTTTAAGTACGGGATGAACAGTAGTGTGTTTCCACACAGTGGGGAAGTAACCAGAAGAGAGGCTGGTGTTGATCAAACTGAGAGCAAAGGGGAGGAGTGCCATTGAAGGTTCTGAGAGCCAATTGGAGGGGATAGGGTTGAGGGGACAGGCCGTTTTGTGGAATTTATGGATAGCTGAGAGAAGTTTGGTTGCCGTGACTGGGTAGAAGGAACTTCAGGAGTGCATGAGGGAGGGGCGCGGGTGAAGATGACACTCCAGGAGGAGAAGCGGAAGTAGGAGGAGGAGAAACAGGGGATAAGAGGGAGGGAGGGGGGATGGGGGGACAGGAAGGGAAGGAAAGACATAGGGAGCGGATTTTCTCAGCAAAAAAAGAGAGCCAGGTTGGCAGAGTCAAGTGAAGCTATGGAGGGAGACAGAGGGCCAGCAGAGGAGTGAAGGGCTGAAAGGGAGCAGAGGGTCAGGTAAAGATGGTGAGAGGAATTAGTGGCTGAAGCAATGGAGGCTAAATAGTAGGCGAGCTTGGCAGAATGAAGTTGATCATGGTAATACCTAGAGGCATTGCTGTAGGTTGAGAGAGATTCAAGCAAAGGGTGCTTTCGCCAAAGGTGCTCTGCACAGCGGAGCTGCGATCTATGGAGATAAAGGCCGACATGGTACCAAGGGTGATGGGAAGGGGACTGAGAGAGCGGGAGAGAGACAAGAGGGGCCAGGGAGTCCAGTGCAGAGGACAGCTCGGTGTTCCATATTTTGGCCTGGAGGTCAATCAGTAGTAAAGAGAAGTTATGCAGAAAAAGAGTTTCCAAGATGGTAGACGGTGTAATGCATTGCACTAAGCGGGAAGGTCGGTGAGTGGAAACATCCCGGACTGAGATAGCAGGGGTGGTGGGAAAATAAAAATAAAAAGAAGGAAGTTTATCTGTCCAGGGCAAGAGTGTGGTGGTAATGGGTGGGGGAAATGAGAATCTGGTCCAGGATATGCTCTGCAGCATGAGTGGAGCAAATCACATGCTGCCTAAAAGTAGCATCATTGAGGAACGACATCAGGGACTGGTCCTGGGAGCTGGAAGGAGTGTCGAAGTAGCAGTTGAAGTCATCTAGGACTACCAACTGGGGAAAGGCTAGGGCTGCCTCGGAGAAAGCTAAAAGGAAGGCATCCCATAGCTCAGGTTGTAGAGAGGGGGGTATACACCAGGAGGAAATGTACAGGTGGGGCAGCATTCAAGCAGAGAAGGAGGGCTTCGGGATAGGGAAGAGGGGTATTAGTGGTCGCTAAGGGGATGGAGGAACGAAACAGCACAGCCACACTGCCCCCAGACTTCCCAGAGCGGAGTGTGTGGATTGCCAAGAAACCTGGCAGGAGGCATTGGTGCAAAAGGGCCTCTTCCCCATCTCGAAGCCAAATCTCAGTTGAAAATAACATGTCCAAGGAGTATTGGGTTACCAAGTCATGAACCAGTGGAATTTTGGAGTGGAGTGATCTACAATTCAATAGAGCCATATTAAGGAAAAGAAGGGAGGGCCCCAAGGGGGGGAGGCAGGTAGGGGAGGGTGGGGCAGACATGGGACAAGGTTATCAGGGTTTCGTGCTGAACAGCCTGGGTAGGTGGGGGCGCCAACCCCAGTGAGAAGGAATGGCTGCCATGAGCAGGAAAGAAAGGAGTAGATCCAGAGGAGGTAAGGCAGGTCTCACCCTCCTAACGCTGTTATATTCCCCTCTTCCCACCTTCTTGCTGATTACTTTCATAATAAGGTTCAGACTCTCTAGTCTATTTTTCCCAGCTGCCCTCCTTCTCTCCCCTCCTGTTCCCCATCTCTTAGCTCCCCTACCCTTGTTGACCCCTCTCCTTTGGATGGCCCTCTCTTCCCTAATCATTCTCTGGCTCATACCTGGTCCTCTTTTTCTGCCATTTCCTCACCTTATCATGTCATCTTGCAAGACCACCTGCTCCGCAGATCTCATTTCATCTGCCTGACTCACCACTCCCATTTTTTCTCGTCTACCTCTAATCTTATCCATGCTTAACAATAGTCTCTCTTCTGGTAACTTCCTCTCATCTTGGAAACAGCCATCATCCATCCCATCTTGAAGAACCCCTCTCTTGATCCTTCCATCCCTGAACACTATTGTCCTGTTCCCTTTCATTCTAAATTACTGGAGAAATTGACATGGATGAAAAGCTT
Organism: Ichthyophis bannanicus; assembly: GCA_033557465.1. NCBI lineage: Eukaryota > Metazoa > Chordata > Amphibia > Gymnophiona > Ichthyophiidae > Ichthyophis > Ichthyophis bannanicus. The sequence continues at coordinate 116,877,532 of CM066050.1, read as the reverse complement.
GGGTGGAATCCAGAAAAGAGGAAAGCTGAGAAAAGACCAATCTGGTTTTCATCCTGGGCACAATACAGACATTCTTTTTTCTTTTCTCAGTGACCTACACAAAGCCCATGATCGTGGTGAAATCTCGGTGGCGATTTCTTTAGATCTTTCTTCAGCCTTTGATCTGATTGATCATGTCACACTTCTTTCACAACTTCACTATTTTGATCTTAGGGACATGGTACTTAATTGGTTTTCTGTCGCAGCGATCCTTTGTTTTCACTGGTGCTTCTTCATCTTCCTCCCAGCTTCTGCTTCGTGGTGTCCCAAGGTTCTGTGCTAGTCCCTCTTTTATTCAACATTTTCCTGATCCTGTAATGCTTCTGGTCCAGCAGCATGGTATCCTGGCTCATTACTGCGCAGATGATATCCTCTTACTTCATCGTAGCAGCTCACTATCCCCATATCTCTCCCCCACTTAATGCATGTGTCTCTTCTCTCTCCAGAAACAGAAAAGAGGAAATCCTCCTGCAAGCAACAGCCATCCAACAAAGGAGCAGAGAATGACCACAGCCACACAGGTGAAGTCTTCGTAAAACCAATTTTATTTAAAGGGACCCAACTTGGCCAAGTTTCATCATTGAAAGCCTGTGTCAGAGGTCTAAAGTATAAATACATCAAAATAAGTAACATTAAAAACATTCCCAAATAAAATATTAGCAATGAGCATCATAAAAATATTCAAATTGAATCATAACACAAACGGTAAAAACGTAAAAATATAAAAAAATATTTTACTACTACTACTACTAAGCATTTATAAAGCGCTACCACAAAAAGACAGTCCCTGCTCAAAAGAGCTTACAATGTAAAAAGACAAAGCAAGAAAAGGAGTAGAAAAAGATAACAACAAGAACAAGGGCAAAGAGACAAGAGCAGGAGAGACAGGACAAAGGAAAGAGGTAAGAACAAGTGAAAGAGGAAGGAAGAAAGGTGAAATAAAAGAGGTGAAGGAAGGAGAACAGCAAAATCAAGAGCCAAAGGCAGAGGCGAAAAGATGAGCTTTTAACTTGAGTTTGAAGAGGGGCAAAGAAGATGCCTGACGTATAGACAAAGGAAGTTTATTCCAAGCGTAAGGAGCAGCAAGGTGAAAAGAGCGGAATCTGGAGTTGGCAATAGAGGAGAAGGTCATAGCAAGAAGCAACTGGGAAAAAGAACGGAGTACACGAGGGGGGAAATAGGGAGAACTGAGAGAAGAAAGGTACTGAGGAGCCACAGAGTGAATGCACTTATAGGTCAGAAGGAGAAGCTTAAAGTGAATACGGAAACGGATAGGGAGCCAGTGAAGTGATCTGAGGAGAGGAGTGATGTGGGCAAAACGAGGCTGACAGAAAATCAAACGGGCAGCAGAGTGCTGAATAGACTGAAGAGGGAAGAGATGAGAATGAGGGAGACCAGCAAGGAGGTGGTTACAATAATCAAGGCGGGAGGTGATTAGGGAATGGATGAGGGTTTTAGTAGTGAGCTCAGAGAGAAAGGGGTGGAGTTTGCCAATGTTGAAGAGAAAGAAGCGACAGGTCTTAGTGATAAGTTGGATATGAGAGGAGAAAGAGAGCGAAGAGTCAAAAATAACACCCAAATTGCGAGCAGATGAAACAGGTTGGAGAACAGAGCCATCAACAGAGACTGAAAAAGAAGAAGGAGAAAGGGAAATTTTAGGAGAAAACATGAGAAGTTCAGTCTTGACCATGTTCAATTTCAGGCGACGATGGAACATCCAGGCAGCAATGGTAGAGAGACAGCAAGAGATCTGGGACTGGAAAGCAGAAGAAAGATCAGGAGTAGAGAGATAGATTTGGGAGTCATCAGCATAGAGATGGTACTGAAAACCATGAGAGGAAATAAGCGCACTAAGGGATTGGGTATAGGGAGAAAAAAGAAGGGGACCCAAGACAGACCCCTGGGGGACATCAACCGAGAGCGGGGTAACAGAGGAGGAGGAGCCACCAGAACATACACTAAAGGAGTGATGGGAGAGAGATGAGGAGAACCAGGAGAGAACAGAGTTCCTAAAGCCAAGCAAGGACAAAGTGTCAAAGAGAAGATCATGGTCAACAGTGTCAAAGGCAGCAGAAAGGTCAAGGATGATAAGGACAGAGTAAAGGCCTTTAGATTTAGCCAGGAACAAGTCACTGGAGACTTTGACAAGAGCAGTTTCAGTAGAATGTAAAGGATGAAAACCGGATTGTAAGGGATCGAGAAGAGCATGGGAAGAGAGGAAGTCAAGACAACGGTGGTAAACCACACGTTCGAGCAGTTTAGAAATGAAAGGAAGGAGAGAGATAAGGCGATAATTAGAAGGACAAGAAGTATCAAGTGAGGGTTTCTTAAGGAGAGGCGTGTTTAAAGTCAGCCGGGACAGTAGCAGTGGAGAGCGAAAGGTTGAAAATATGAGAAATGGAGGGGACAACGGTAGAGGAAACAGAGGAGAGGAGATGGGAGGAAATAGAATCAGAGGAGCAAGTGGTGAGCTTGGAGGAGGAGAAAAGAAGAGCAGTTTCATCAATAGAAATCGTGGGGAAGGAAGAGAGGGTAGGATGAGAAGGGGGGAGAGAATGAAAGCAGGAAAGGGAAATCGGGGATTTAGAGGGAAACTGGAGAGTGATCTTATGGATTTTATCATGGAAGTAATCAGCCAGAGCCTGGGCAGAAAGGGAAGGAGGGATCAGAGGCGGAGGCACTTTGAGGAGAGAATTGAGAGCAATGAAGAGACAGCGAGGATCAGAGGCATGAGAATTAGTCAGGCGAACAAAGTAATCTTGTTTGGCAAGAGCTAAAGCAGATTTGAAAGAGCAGAGCATAAATTTGAAATGAAGGAAATCTTCAGGAGAGTGGGATTTGAGCCAGGTACGCTCAGCAGAGCAGGCACAGGAGCGAAGATAGCAAATAGTGAGAGAGAGCCAGAGCTGAGATAAGGAACGCCTTACAGGATGAGAGGAGCAAAAACATCCAGAGCTGAGAAGAGAGCAGCATTATAGGACATCACTGCCATATCAACAGACTTGGAGGACAAAACAGAGGAGAGAGAAGGAGAAATGGTAGAGGAGAGAACCAGGGGATCAATGGCAAGAAGGTTCCTAAAAAGAGTGGAGGAGACAGGGTGAGGCAGGGGGGGGATGGAGGTGAAGATTAAAGGAGAGAAGGTGATGATCAGATAAAGGAAGAACAGTATTACTGAAGTTAGAGGGAAAGGAGCAAGCAAAGAAAACCAGATCCAGACAATGGCCATGAAGGTGAGTGGGGGCAGAGGAACAAAGTTGAAGGCCAAATGAGGAGGTAAGAGAGAGGAGCTTCAGAGTATCAGAGGGGTTATCAACATGGATGTTAAAATCACCAAGAATAAGAGTAGGTGAGGTAGGGATGAGAAAGAGGGAAAGCCAAGAGTCAAAGTCAGAGAGAAAAGAAAAAAAAGCCTTGTCAGGAGGACAATAGACAACAGCAATCCGGAGAGGAAGTGGGGCAAAGAGGCGAATAGAGTGGACCTCAAAAGAGAGGAAGGAATGAGACTGAGGCAGAGAAAGAGGTTGGAAATGACAGGAGGGGGAGAGAAGAAGGCCAACTCCACCACCACGTCCTGTAGGACGAGGAGTATGGGAGAACTGGAGACCACCAAAGCAGAGGACAGCAGCAGAGGCGGTATCATCAGGGAGGAGCCACGTCTCAGTTAAAGCAAGAAGATGAAAAGCGTTGGAGAGGAAAAGATCATGTGTAAAAGAGTTTATTAGAGAAAGAATGTGCGTTCCAAAGGGCACAATAAGATTGGACAAGTTGCGAGAGGAACTCAGTACAGAATGAGACAAACGTCTAGGAGGGGAAGGAATAGGGGTGAAATCACCAGAAGAAGGAGGTGGAGGAGAGGGAGAAAGAGAAGCTAGAGGGATATGGATGAGATTAGCCAGATTGTGCATCACAAAGAAAGGCAGAAGTCAAGGGAGCAGCAAAAGGGAAGGAGGAAGAGAGACCTAAAGTGGAGCCAAAGTAAGGACAAGAAAGGAGGAGAGAATGAAAGCAATGGGGGTAGGAGAAGACAGTAGGTTAATAAAACATCAGAGGAATCAAAGGATACAATAAGTACAACAGGCAGTGAAATACCAAACAAACAATCAGGAGGCAAAAGGAGCAGACAGTCAATGATGCAGCAGAGGATCCCAGGACAGGATGACAATAGCAGAGGGAGAAGACATCGATGCAGCAGGAGAAGGCCAAGGTGCAGAAAGCCACAGATCCAGAGCATAAAGACCACCTGCAGACCCCGCCAGCGGATGCAGTTCAGCAAAAAAGACTCCACAAACACCTTGCTGTTTTTGTAGTTTGTATGTTGAAATAGCCATATGATTTCTCCCGCTAAAGCGTCCCGCGCCTAAGGACCATGCCAAAGGGCCCTCTGGCGAGGCCCTCAGGCATGGGCCCGCAAGGCGCGGGCGCGCTTGATGGCGGCAGCTGATGAACGGTAGGAAGTCTCCTCCCCCAGCCCTGATTGGAGCAGGCAGGTCAGCCAGAGAATGCCCCGTTCACGATCGAGTAATCGGCTACTTGATGTGATCGGAGTCAGCTGTTTCTGTTTAAATTAGGCAATATTTTGAAACTAACAGATAGAAAAATTCTGAATATTATAAGAAATACTCAATATCATAAAAAGAGGATTACCAGTAAAGTTAAAAGTCATTTCCAATTTGATACACATACTCTATAGGTAATAGGACATGCATAGACCTAAAAAACAACCACCATGAGTCATACAGCTAAGCAGAAGTGTCGAAACTTCAGGATTAAGAAAATTGAAAATTATGTGTAAGCTAGAGTGTAAAGCAAAAAATCACCAGGAAAGAAACCTAAAAGTGCAGCAAGGCGTGGGAAAAAGGAAGGGAAACGTGCATCTAAATACTAAATACAGGATGGAACCAGGCTGCTGGCATTAACCTTTAAAAAGGAGATAGAGCAGCTTTTAAACTAGATATTAGGAGAAAGCCGACAGTCGCCCAAGAGCAGATGGTTCAGAAGAATGTATCTTTGAAGGATACTACCAAAAGCAGAGAGGTTCCACAAAAGAGTAAAGTAGCCCAAATGCCCTCAAGTATGGAGCAGACTGAGCTTAAAGATCCCAAATTACCCATGTCTAACAATAGCCAAATTAATATGAGTAAAATACATTCTCTAAAATGCTTGTATGCAAATGCTAGAAGTCTAAAAAATAAGATGGGAGAGTTAGAATATATAGCACTAAATGAAAGGTTAGATATGATTGGAATATCAGAGACATGGTGGAAGGAGGACAACCAGTGGGACACTGTGATACCTGGGTACAAACTATGTTGTAATGATAGAGCTGATCAAATTGGTGGAGGGTTGCTCTCTATGTTAGAGAGTGCATTGAGTCAGAAAGGATTAAAGTTTTGCAGGAAACAAAATCTGCAGTAGAATCTATATGGATTGAAATTCCATGTAAAAGGGGGAAGGCAATGGCAGTGGGGGTGTACTATCGAGCGCCTTGCCAAAATGACCAAATGGATGATGAAATGCTCAAAGAAATCAAGGAAGCTAACAAAAGTTACAGTGCAGTAATAATAATGGGTGATTTAAACTACCCCGGTATCGACTGGGTCAGTGTCACGTCAGGACATGCTAGGGAGATAAAGTTCCTAGATGAAATAAATAACTGCTTCTTGGAGCAGCTGGTTCATGAACTGACCAGAGGGGAAGCCATATTAGACCTAGTCCTTAGTGGAACACCAGATCTAGTGCAAGAGATAAGGTTGTGGGGGCCACTTGGCAATAGTGATCATAGCATGATCGCCTTTGATTTAATTAGTGGAGGAGGGATAGTAAGGAAATCCACAGTACTACCTTTTAACTTTCGAAAGGGAAACTATGATAAAATGAGGAAAACAGTTAAGAAAAAACTAAAAGGAGCAGTTGCAAAGGTTAAAGACATACATCAGGCTTGGCTGTTGTTTAAAAATACTATCTTGAAAGCCCAGACCAGCTGTATTCCACGCTTTAAGAAAAGTGGAAGGAAGTCCAAAAAACTGCCAGCATGGTTTAAAGGTGAGGTCAGAGAGGCTGTTGTTGCCAAAAAAGCATCTTTCAGGAAATGGAAAAAAGAGCCAAATGACGAAACCTGGAAACAGCACAAGCACTGGGAAGTCAAATGCAAGGCATTGATAAGGCAGGCAAAGGGAGAATTTGAGAAGAAGCTTGCTGCGGAAGCAAAAACGAGAAGTAAAGACCTTTTCAAGTACATTCGTAGCAAAAAACCTGTGAGAGAGTCAGTTGGTCCATTAGATGATAAAGGGATTAAAGGAGCACTAAGAGGCGACAAGGCGATAGCGGAGAGATTGAATGAATTCTTTGCTTCAGTCTTTACTGAGGAAGATGTAGGGATGTTACCCATGACTGAAGTGGTATTTAAAGGTGCGGAAGAATTGAAGGAAATATCGATACATCGGGAAGATGTATTACAACTATTAGATAAACTGAAGAGTAACAAATCACCTGGGCCGGATGGTATACATCCAAGGGTGTTGAAAGAACTGAAATACGAGATTGCAGACCTGCTATTAGTAATCTGTGAACTATCATTAAAATCATCTCTAATACCTGAAGATTGGAGGATCGCCAATGTAACACCAATTTTTAAAAAGGGTTCCAGGGGTGATCCGGGAAACTACAGACCGGTGAGCCTGACATCAGTACCGGGAAAAATGGTAGAAACCATCATAAAGAATAAAATTACTCAGCATGTAGATAGTCATGACCTAATGGGAGACAGCCAGCATGGCTTTAGACAAGGAAGATCTTGTCTTACTAATCTGTTATGTTTTTTTGAAGGAGTTAATAATTAGGTGGACAAAGTTGAGTCGGTTGATATTGTGTATCTGGACTTTCAGAAAGCCTTTGACAAGGTCCCTCATGAGAGACTTTTGGCAAAACTAAAGAGTCATGGGATAGGAGGCAGTGTACTATTGTGGATCAGGAACTGGTTAAAAGATAGAAAGCAGAGGGTAGGGCTAAATGGCCAATTTTCCCAATGGAGAAAGGTGAATAGTGGTGTACCCCAGGGATCTGTGCTGGGTCCGCTGCTTTTTGACATATTCATAAATGACCTGGAAAGTGGAATAACGAGTGAGGTTATCAAATTTGCAGATGACACAAAACTATTTAAAGTTGTTAAAACCCAAGAGGATTGTGGAAAATTGCAAGAGGATCTTGATAAATTGGAAGACTGGGCATCAAAATGGCAGATGAAATTTAATGTGGACAAGTGCAAGGTTATGCACCTAGGGAAGAACAACCCAAACTATGGTTACACGATGCAAGGTTCCACATTAGGAACCACCACCCGGGAAAAAGATTTAGGCGTCATTGTGGATACCATGTTAAAACCCTCGGCCCAGTGTGCAGCAGCGGCCAAGAGAGCAAATAGAATGCTAGGTATGATAAGGAAAGGAATGGAAAATAAAACAAAAGATATTACAATGCCTCTATATCGTTCCATGGTGAGACCGCACCTTGAATATTGTGTGCAATTCTGGTCGCCGTATCTTAAAAAGGATATAGCGATTTTAGAAAAGGTTCCGAGAAGAGCCACCAAAATGGTAAAGGGGATGGAAGGATACTCCTATGAAGAAAGGCTAAAAAGGTTGGGGCTCTTTTACCTGGAAAAGAGACGGCTGAGGGGAGATATGATAGAAGTCTATAAATTAATGAACGGAGTGGAACGGGTAAACGTAGATCGATTGTTTACCTTATCAGAATATAGAAAGACTAGGGGACATGCACTGAAGCTACAGGGTAAACTATTTAAGACTAATAAAATAAAATATTTTTTCACTCAACGTGTAATCAAACTCTGGAATTTGTTACCAGAGGATGTAGTAAAGGCTGTTAGTGTAGCTGGGTTTAAAAAAGGTTTGGACAAGTTCCTGGAGGAAAGGTCCATAAACCATTATTAAGAAGGGACCCAGGATATCATTGCTTGAACCAATACAAGCATTGTGGAACCTGTGTCCCTTGGGGAAACTGCTAGGTACGTATGACCTAGATTGGCCACTGTTGGAAACAGAATACTGGGCTTGATGGACCTTGGTCTGACCCAGTATGGCATATCTTATGTTCTTATGTTCTTTAAAAAGTCTGGCACCAGCGCTAAGCTCGTCCCCTAGTTTAAGGTAGAGCAAGTGATTTAGTAGGAACCTTTAAAGGTTAATTCTATTCTGGCTGTCCAGCCCCTGTGCGGCCCCTCAGAATCGGGGCATACAGCGTTAGCACCCGATTCTGTTCCCATAGGGGCTAGACATGTCCATGAGATCAGAATCCGTTCTACCGGCCTGGACATGCAGGCTGCGTCTCGATTTTGATGGGTCGCATGCCCAGCAGATTCCCGGCTAATTCAGCCAGGTTCCTGAATGGAGCCGCAGTGCCATGGCGTCCCCTTGCCAAGGCACTCTGGCTCCATTCAGGAGCCGCGATCACCGACTGCAAGACTCAATTTCCTTTCCCCACAGCCTTTCCCCACAGCCTGACCCCTGATCCGGCCTCCCATGGCCAGGGTTGGGCTGCGGGGATCCCTTGTGCCCCCTCACCTCGTTGCTGCCCCCCGGCTCTGGCATCCACCAACATCCAGGGGGACTTATTCCACCTCCGTCTATGTGGCTGATCCCGGACGTACAGGGCTGACCTCAGAATCGATCCTGTATGTCCAGGGTCACAGCCTGCCAATGCCCGGTCCTCACTCTACCTCCAGACTGCCCCCTCCCGCCCCCATCTATGGCTCCCCATACAACAGCGCTGTTTGCACTGGGAGCGGCAGGGGGACAAATAGTGGGAATGTACATCCAGGCAGGACATACATCCCTGCTATTTGTGTCACAGAATGACCCCTTCAGTGTCTGAGAAAGCCTTATGCGCATTATGCACCAGTATAAATCTACACTTTAAAGGAGTCGAAGTAACCAAAAGGTCTCATTATTATAACTAATTGATTGCTATGGTGCAGGAAAGCATCTAAGCACTGTCAACAGTAAAAGTTGCTAATGACAGCTCGTATGCACCCATGGAGAAAAAAAAGGGGAAATGTCAAGGGTGGCAAACAGACCTATAAATTGCCATTCAGAGATTTTAAAAGAAAGACACGTCTGAAAAGGGGTAAGAGCAATGCTCAAAAAGTAAAGAATACAAATGAGCATGCCATTATAAATGGGGCACTAGAGAACTGTTTGTACATGAATATGCCCATTATACAAAAAAGAATAATAAAAACATTGATAGGCTTTCAATCCTGCAGTCACAGGAGATACAGAACATAAGGATAAAGCAACAGAATGAAAACTTCAGGATTAGGAAAAACCTGGAACCAGGCTGCTGGCATTAAACTTTAAAAAGGAGATAGAGCAGCTTTTAAACTAGATAATAGGTGAAAGCCGACAGTCGCCCAAGAGCGCATGGTTCGGAAGAAGGTAACCTTGAAGGATACTACCAAAAGCAGACAGGTTCCAAAAAAGAGTAAAGTGGCCCAAATGCCCTTGAGTATGGAGCAGACAGAGCTTAAAGATTCCAAATTACCCCTGCCTACCAATAGCCAGATTAATATGAATAAAATACAGTCTCTAAAATCCTTGTATGCAAATGCTAGAAGTCTAAAAAATAAGATGGGGGAGTTAGAATATATAGCACTAAATGAGAGGTTAGATATGATTGGAATATCAGAGACATGGTGGAAGGAGGACAACCATTGGAACACTGATACCTGGGTACAAACTATATTGTAATGATAGAACTGATCAAATTGGTGGAAGGGTTGCACTCTATGTTAGAGAGGGCATTGAGTCAGAAAGGATTAAAGTTTTGCAGGAAACAAAAATTTGCTGTAGAATCTCTATGGATTGAAATTCCATGAAAGAAGGGGAAGGCGATGGCAGTGGGGGTGTACAATCGACCGCCTGGACAGAATGAACAAATGGATGACGGAATGCTCAAAGAAATCAAGAAAGCTAACAAAAGTTACAGCACAGTAATAATGGGTGATTTCAACTACCCCAGTATCGACTGGGTAAGTGTCACGGCAGGACATGCTAGGGAGATAAATGACTGCTTCTTCGAGCAGCTGGTTCATGAACTGACCAGAGGGGAAGCCATATTGGACCTACTCCGTAGTGGAACACCAGATATGGTGCAAGAGATAAGGTTGTTGAGGCCACTTGGCAATAGTGATCTTAGCATGATCGCATTTGATTTAATTAGTAGAGGAGGGATGGTAAGGAAATCCACAGTACTACCTTTTAACTTTCGAAAGGGAGACTATGATAAAATGATGAAAATAGATAAGAAAAAACTAAAAGGAGTAGTTGCAAAGGTTAAAGACTTACATCAAGCTTGGATGTTGTTTAAAAATACTATGTTGGAAGCCCAGATCAGCTGTATTCCACGCATTAAGAAAAGTTGAAGGAAGTCCAAAAAGCTGCCAGCATGGTTTAAAGGTGAGGTCAGAGAGGCTGTTGTTTCCAAAAAAAGCATCTTTCAGGGAATGGAAAAAAAGAGCCAAATGATGAAAACTGGAAACAGCACAAGCACTGGCAAGTTAAATGCAAGGCATTTGATAAGGCAGGCAAAGTGAGAACGAGAATAAACTTGCTACGAAAGCAAAACACGTAACAAAGACTTTTTCAAGTGCATTCATAGCAAAAAACCTGTGAGAGAGTCAATTGGACTATTAGATGATAGAGGAGTAAAGGGGCAGTAAGAGGGGACAAGGCTATAGTGGAGACACTGAATGAATTCTTTGCTTTGGTCTTTACTGAGGAAGATGTAGGGATGTTACCCATGACTGAAGTGGTATTTAAAGGTGATACTGCAAAGGAATTGAAAGAAATATCGCTACACCAGGAAGATGTATTACAACTTTTTGATAAACTAAAGAGTAGCAAATCACCTGGACTGGATGGTATACATTGTCACACAGTGGCATAAAAATTATTATTATTAGATAGGAGAATCCATTTTAAGAACCAAGGAAACTTGGTCTAGTGGTTTTAAACTCCAATCCTTTAAAGCAAACAATTAAAGCAGAGTGGTAGGGATGAAAAAGGCTTTTATTCCCTTTACGCATGGGGTCATAAATTGGTCACAACTGAAAATAATGTCCTTAACTTCAGGCACAAAAGAAAACACAAGGTTTAAGGAAAACTGTTAACTTCACAGTAGTAGCAGGTCACAAACATAGCTTCTAGTTTAAAGCAAATTTGTACAATTCCTAATTCTGTGTTAACAGTCTCTGGAATATTGTATTCTGGAGCTTTGTATACTTCCCTTAATACTTTCCAGTGCCTCGGGCCTAGCCTGGAGCGCTGGCCACGTGTCCTCTTAGTATTAACTGGGTTTTCTCTTCTTAGAGATTCCACACTTCCTTCATAAGAACTTTTACAGGGCAAAGGTTTCTTTGTATGAATATAATTCTCATACCTCTTATTGCAGCAGCACGATGAGGAAAGGTTTTCTCCTTGGGCTGGCTTCCTTCCTTCAGAAGCTTCGTGCCAAGCTTTTCTCTGAAAGTTTGATTCCTCTCTCACCCCGTGGGAACAGCTCTTCTGGAAAATGCCTGCTCTTGCAACAGCCCAAATCCTGGCTTCCTTGCTCAGCCTGGCTTTTCCTTCCCAGCTGATTCCTACTTGCTTCTTGCTTGCAATCCGTATCAGTCTTCCTCCTCTGCCGCGGTCCTCGCTCTTTCTCCTTCTGTGTCTGAGCCGGACCTCCTCCTTTCTGTGTCTCTTTCTGTTTAGCTTGAGGCAGTGCTTCCTTATAAAGGACTCCTCTCTTTGAGGCTTGTGAAATGTTTGTCATCTGCTCCTGACCAGCTAGGCGTGGCCCTTCAGTCTCCCTGACTGCACTCCTGCTCCCTCTAACTGGTCCCTGTGAATATTGCACTCTGTGCATATCTTTTCCTTGCTGACAAACAGGTGTTTTTTTTCTTTCAGGGCTCTCATCAGCCTCTGCTGCATCACAACATCCAGGTATCACAGTGTCCCACTGGTTATCCTCCTTCTACCATGTCTCTGAGATTGCAATCATATCTAACCTCTCATTTAGTGCTATATATTCTAAATCTCCCATCTTATTGTTTAGACTTCTAGCATTTGCATACAAGCATTTTAGAGACTGTATTTTATTAATATTAATCTGGCTATTGGTAGGCATGGGTAATTTGGAATCTTTACGCTCTGTCTGCACCATACTCAAGGGCATTTGGGCTACTTTACTCTTTTTTGGAACCTCACTGCTTTTGGTAGTATTCTTCAAGGATACCTTCTTCTGAACCATGAGCTCCTGGGCGACTGTCGGTTTTCCCCTATTTTCTAGTTTAAAAGCTTCTCTATCTCCTTTTTAAAGGTTAATGCTAGCTGTCTGGTTCCATCCTGGATTGGGAACTGGTTATTCTCCAGGACCAAGCAGGAAGTCAGTCCTCACATATGGGTGATGTCGGCACCGACGGAGCCCCCGTGCGGAGCATTTCCCCAGCTTTCAAAGAAAGCCTTTGGGAATTGCAGTGCGCATGCGCGGTCCCCTTCCCGCCCAAGGGTGCCATCTTGCTCAGTCTTCTTTTTTCTGCGGAGCCCGACGAACGTAGTTCGTTTTTCGCCGAGGAAAAAGTTGATTTCCCTGTTTTTTCTTCTCCTCCTTCGGTCCGATGCCGGATCCTTTTCCCGCCTGGGCCCGATACGCCGGTATCGAGCCCTCTCTCTCTTTTTCGGTTTTTGTCCTTTGTGACTAGCGTTTGCACCTTTTTTCTTTTTTCACTGGCAGCCCTGTCTTTTGACCTCGCAGGGGCCGTTTTTCCCCTGATGGCTGCCAGCGGGTTTAAAAAGTGTGATCGGTGTAAGAAACATATGTCTCTTACTGACACATGACTGCTGCCTCGGACCCGATCATGACCCGATGATCTGTGGTCCGTGTGGCAAAATGTCCTCGAAGGCGTTGAGGAGTCGGCAGCACCAGAAGGATAGGATCTTCTCTGACTCCGTGTCCAGTCGGGCCCGGACCTCATCAGAGGCCTCGACGTCTCGGGACTCTGGCCCCAAGCAGCATCGGGGTTCCTCTGAGCGGGGGTCTCCTTCGCGGGAACAGCGCAGGAAGAAGAAACCCGCGAGGGCGGCGTCGGTGGACGCTCCTGGTTCCTCGAGGGCCAGGTCGCATAGCCCCGATAGCCGTCCCGGGTCTTCGGAGTCGGAGAGGCCTGCCAAGCAACCTCGTATCGAGATGGAGTCTCCTGGACACGTGAGTGCTCTAGTCCTCATGGACTCTCCTCCAGGGGAGCTGCCATCGGGGCCCGAGTCGGGGGCTGCTGGGTCTCCTGAGCTCGGACTCAGGTTGACGGCCTTGGAGAGCAGCCTCGCTGCCTTCATGGAACAGCAGCGGGCATTGATCGCCTGTCTCACTGGTGCATCTGCCCCGACCACCGGGACATCGACGTCCAAGTCGACCCCGGAGGCCGATCCGATCCTCGAGTCCATGCGGGCTCGATTTGATCCTCGGCGACGGTCTCCCTCGGCCTCCCGTTCGGGACCGAGGTCGTCGACGCCGGTACCCTCGGTGTCGGGGCGGATGGCATCAGTGCTCGCCTGCCCGACCGGAGCCGCTCGATTCCTCCTCCGAGGAGTCGGGCTGGGAGACGGAGGACGAAGAGTCACCCGACACCTATCAGACTCAGTGTGTCCCATCAGACTCGCCGGAGTCCGAACCTTGGAGACGATCCCGACCAGAGGATACCCGGTTCTCGGACTTCGTGCGGGATATGGCCAAGGCCTTGGCATTCTCTGCGGATCCCGAGGAGGAGCCTCGAGCCGAGGAGCTCGAGGCCCTCCAGTATGACTCTCCCCCGAAGGAGGCCTTTACTGTACCGGTTCCTCCGATGCTGGAGCGGCTGCTCTTCTGCATGTGGGAGACCCCGGCCTCGACGCCGGTGTTAAGCAAGCGGGTCGATTCCATCTATCAAGTCCGCAAGAGCCCCAGGTTCCAAAAGGCACAATTACTGCACCACTCCATGGTTGTGGAATCGGCCATGCATCGACTGAAAAGTCAGAAGATGCATTCCTCGGTGCCTCCTGGCAGGGGAGCCCGGAACCTGGATGCCCTCGGTAAGAAGTGCTTCCAGGGCTCTATGCTTGCTTGCCGTGTCCAGACATACCAGCTCTACATGGGCATGTATCTCCGAGACCTGGCAAAGGAGATTGCCGGGTTCTCTGCTGGTCTCTCCGAGGAACCTTTGCAGAGGTTTCAGACCTTGTCCACTGGTATTCGAGAGTGCTCGAAGTTTATCTCTCGAGCAGCCTGCGATGGCTTCGAGGCTTCGGCCCGAGTAGCCGGGGCCGGCATCGGTGCCCGCCGACAGGCTTGGCTACAGTCATCTGACCTTGAGCCATGGGTACAGGACAAGTTAGTCGATGTCCCCTGCTGGGGTGAAAACCTCTTTGGCAAGCCCATGGCTGAAAAGGCTGCAGAACTCGAGACCGAGACTCTGACCCATACTAGGCTGTCCAGAAAAACCTCTGCCCCTTCTCAGAAAAAGAAGGGCTCGGGAAAAAAGACCTTTTACCTGAGGAAGTCCTCTGCCTATAAACAATACCCTCATTATCAGGCCTCTGCAGCTCCCCAACAGGGTCAGCAGGCCAAGGGGCAGGGTCAGGGGCCCCATAGGCAGAAGGCCCCCAAGCCTCCAACACCGGCCCCTGCTCAGCAGGGTGGGAGTTTTTGACTCAGAAGGCATAGCCTCTTCTCCTCAGCTGGCTCACATCAGCACAGGAGGCCGGCTGGCCCACTTTGCCCACAGGTGGTCAGCCGTCACATCAAATACCTGGCTGCTTCATATAGTCCAAGAGGGCTATCTTCTCCATTTTCACCAGGTACCTCCCTCCTATTTTCCAGGGGAGCCTCCAAGACTCCCTATGCACAGGGACCTACTCCTTCAGGAGTTAGCAAGTCTGCTAAGGGAACAGGCTGTGGAACCGGTGCCCCACCACCTGAGAGGTCACGGCTTTTATTCCAGGTACTTTTTGGTACCAAAAAGAACAGGAGGCCTCAGACCCATCCTAGACTTGCGCAACCTCAACAAGTTCCTGGAGAGGGAAAAGTTCAAGATGCTTACCCTTGGAATCCTGCTGCCCTACCTCCAGCAGGGAGATTGGCTATGCTCCTTAGATCTAAAGGATGCTTATACTCACATCCTCATTCATCCAGACCACAGGCAATATCTCAGATTTGTTGTGGGAGGAAACCACTATCAGTACAGAGTACTACTCTTTGGCCTAACCTCCGCCCCCAGGGTGTTCACAAAGTGCCTGGCGGTGGTGGCTGCCTACCTAAGGCTTCAAGGTCTTTTTGTGTTCCCATACCTGGACGACTGGCTCATAAGGGGCCAGTCTTCCCAGGAGGCCAGTCAAGCCACCCTTCGCACTGTGGCTCTGCTTCAGCACTTGGGGTTTGTCATAAACTTCGCAAAGTCCACTTTGCTCCCATCCCAGAACTTGGAATTCATAGGAGCAAGGCTGGACACTCTTCAGGCGAAGGCTTTTCTGCCAGTGGACAGAGCCCACAGGTTGATGGATCTAGCCGGGCAGTTTCACAGCAATTCCCTGGTCTCCGCCAGGCAATTCCTGAGACTTCTCGGCCATATGGCTTCCACGGTTCATGTAACCCCCAATGCCCGCCTGCACATGCGGCCTGTTCAGTGGAGCCTTCGCACTCAGTGGCATCAAGCCACAGGGAGCCTTGCAGACTCAGTAAGAATATCCACCCTGCTCGTCTCCTCTCTGCAATGGTGGCTTCATCTTCCGAATCTGGTACTCGGAGGAGTGGTTTTTCAATCCCCTCCGCATTCTCAAGTGCTGACGACAGATGCTTCTCTTCTAGGTTGGGGAGCACATTGCCAATTCTATGTGTATATTTGTCCCCCTTTTCTGTCTTGATTTGACTACTCCCAAAGATGTAATCAAACCGCTGCTGATCGCTGGAAGTGGCGGTATATAAGTGTGTACTAAATAAAATAAAATAAATAAATACTCAGGGTCTCTGGACCCCTTGGGAGGCTGCTCAGCAGATAAACTTCCTGGAGCTACGGGCGATACGCCTAGCTCTGAGAGCCTTCTCCCACCTCACATCTCATCAGTCTGTACTGGTCCAGACGGACAATCAAGTTGCCATGTTCTACTTGAACAAACAAGGAGGCACAGGCTCCTTCCTTCTCTGTCAGGAGGCACAACGGCTGTGCTCTTGGGCTGTCAATCACGGAATCCTCCTCAAGGCGGTCTACCTCCCAGGTCAAGAAAATTACCTGGCGGACAGACTGAGCAGGATCCTGCAACCACATGAGTGGAGATTGAATCCGTTGGTGGTTCAGCAGATCTTTCTCAGGTGGGGCCTCCCCACCATGAACCTTTTCTCCAGTCCTCTGAACCGGCAACTCCCGAGATTCTGTTCCAGGCAACCGCATCCTCTCAGAGTAGCGGCGGATGCGTTTCTGATTCTCTGGTCCCAAGGCCTACTGTATGCGTTTCCTCCCACGCCACTAGTGTCCCGAACACTGTTCAAGGTCCTCAAGGATGGGGCCTCGATGATTCTGATAGCCCCCAGGTGGCCGAGGCAACCGTGGTTCCCGCTTCTGCTGCAGCTGGCGGTGGACACTCCTCTTCCTCTGGGGATTCAACACGATCTCCTGTCTCAGGAACAGGGCTCTCTCTTACACCCCAACCTCCAGTCCCTTCATCTGATGGCCTGGCTGCTGAAAGGGTAGTCCTGGCTCCCCTACTACTGCCTAGAGAGGTGGAAGACGTAGTCTTAGCCTCTAGATGGCAATCCACCAGAAAATCCTACGCTCTTAAGTGGCGTAGATTCTCCGCATGGTGTACTCAGCACAGTGAGAATCCCTTCTCGTGCTTGGTAGCGGTAGTATTGCAGTATTTGCTTTACCTCTCCAATCTAGGCCTTAAGTCCAACTCTGTCAGGGTTCACCTCAGTGCTCTCTCAGCGCACCACTCGCCGGTGGACGGCAGGCCTCTTTCCAACGACCCTTTGGTGGCTCGTTTTCTCAGAGGCCTCCTCCTGCTTAAGCCTCCTTTACGTCCACCAGCCCCTGAGTGGGATCTGAATGTGGTCTTACAGCGGATTACTTGTCCGCTATTTGAACCTATGGCTACCTGCCCTCTCCGTTTTCTCTCCTGGAAAACCTTGTTTCTGGTAGCTCTTACCTCTGCTAGGCGAGTAAGTGAACTTCAGGCACTAGTGTCGGATCCCCCTTACACTAGGTTCTACAGGAATAGGGTAGTCTTACGGACTCACCCGAAGTTTCTCCCTAAGGTTGTCTCTCCTTTTCACTGCAATCAGGAGGTGGTTCTTCCGACCTTCTTTCCCAGGCCGCATGCCAACTGGGCTGAGATGGTCCTGCATACCCTGGACTATAGGAAGGCGTTATCCTTCTACCTTGACCGTACGCAGGAGCATCGGAGGGCTGTTCAGCTCTTTGTTTCTTTTGACCCCAATAAGTTGGGGTTACCTGTCTCCAAGCGTACTTTGTCCATCTGGGTCGCTGACTGTATCGCCTGGGCTTATGGGGCAGCCAGCCTCTCGTTGGAGGGTCGAGTTACGGCTCATCGTGTCAGGGCGAAGGCTGCATCAGTGGCTCATCTCCACTCTGTTCCGTTGGCAGACATCTGCCGGGCCGCTACTTGGTCTTCAAGCCAGACTTTTGCGGCCCATTACTGCCTTGAGAGGGAGTCCTGCAGGGACAGTGCTTTCGGACAGGCAGTACTCCATAATCTCTTTGGGGTTTAGGCAACTCCTACCCTCCGGCCCTGGTGTTGGGCTACCGGTCGGGGGCGTTCTCAGAGAAGATTCCTTCCTTACATACTGACGAGCTAGAGGGAGCTCATTTTTTCGGCTTGAGGTCTCTGGTAGCCTTAAGCTGGGGAGTCCCATATGTGAGGACTGACTTCCTGCTTGGTCCTGGAGAAAGAGTAGTTACTCACCTGTAACAGGTGTTCTCCAGGAGCAGCAGGAATCAGTCCTCACAACCCTCCCTCCTCCCCTTGGAGTTGCAGTTGTACATAGTTTATTTTTCATTTTTGTGTGCTGTTCTTAGCTATGTCATTTGACTGAGGTAAGATGGCACCTTTAGGCGGGAAGGGAACCGTGCATGATGACACCCATAAGTGAGGACTGATTCCTGCTGCTTCTGGAGAACACCTGTTACAGGTGAGTAACTACTCTTTCCTTACTATCTCTCCTCCACTAATTAAATCAAACGCGATCATGCTATGATCACTATTGCCAAGTGGCCCCAACACCCTTATCTCTTGCACTAGATCTGGTGTTCCACTAAGGACTAGGTCCAATATGGCTTCCCCATATGAGTTGCAGTCATATGATTTATTTTTGCTAATTTTTTTGCTGTCTTTTAGCTATGTCATCAGACTGAGCAAGATGGCACCCTTGGGCGGGAAGGGGACCGCGCATGCGCGCTGCAGTTCCCAAAGGCTTTCTTTGAAAGCTGGGGAAATGCTCCGCACGGGAGCTCCGTCAGCGCCGACGTCACCCATATGTGAGGGCTGATTCCTGCTGCTCCTGGAGAACACCTGTTACAGGTGAGTAACTACTCTAAAGATAGAAAGCAGAGGGTAGGGCTAAATGGCCAATTTTCCCAATGGAAAAAGGTGGAGTACCTCAGGGATCTGTACTGGGTCTGCTACTTTTTGACATATTCATAAATGACCTGGAAAAGGGAACAAGTGAGGTTATCAAATTTGTAGACGACACAAAACTGTTTAAAGTTGTTAAAACCCAAGAGGACTGTGGAAACCTGCAGGAGGATCTGGATAAATTGGAAGACTGGGCATCCAAATGGCGGATTAAATTTAATGTGGACAAGTGCAAAGTTATGCACCTAGGAAAGAACAACCCACACTATGGTTACACGATGCAAGGTTCCACATTGGGAACCACCAGCCAGGAAAAAGATTTAGGTGTCATCGTGGATACCTTATTAAAACCCTCAGCCCAGTGTGCAGCGGCAGCTAAGAGAGCAAATAGAATGCTAGGTATCATAAGGAAAGGAATGGAAAATAAAACAAAGGATATTATAATGCCTCTGTATTATTCCATGGTGCGACCACACCTTGAATATTGTGTGCAATTCTGGTCGCTGTATCTTAAAAAGGATATAGCGTTAATAGAAAAGGTACAGAGAAGAGCCACCAAAATGGTAAAAGGGATGGAAGGCTTCTCCTATGAGGAGTGGCTACAAAGGTTAGGGCTCTTCAACCTGGAAAATAGACGGCTGAGGGGAGATAAGATAGAGGTCTATAAATTAATGAATGGAGTGGAACGGGTAAACGTAGATTGATTGTTTACATTATCAGAATATAGAAGGACTAGCGGACATGCAATGAAGCTACAGGGTAAACTATTTAAGACAAATAAGAGGAAATATTTTTTCACTCAATGTTTAATCAAACTCTGGAATTTGTTACCGGAGGATGTAGTAAGAGCTGTTAGTGTAGCTGGGTTTAAAAAAGATTTGGACAAGTTCCTGGAGGAAAGGTCCATAAACCATTATTAAAAAGGGACCCAGGATATCAATGCTTGACCCAATACAAGCATTGTGGAACCTGTGTCTTTTGGGGATACTGCTAGGTATGTATGACCTAGATTGGCCACTGTTGGAAACAGGATACTGGGCTTGATGTACCTTGGTCTAAACCAGTATGGCATATCTTATGTTCTTATGTTCTTAAGCAGTGCCTATTTCCCTGTGACTATTTTGGCTCACTCCATGGTTGTGGTCATCTGGTCACCACCCCTGCGACTCCCATTCTGTCTGTGGACCTCATGGCCCCTATTACTTTGTCATTGCTATGTATGCCTGGGTATGTGCCCTCTCTCCCAGCAGGGTGCAGCTTGTGCTTGTGGATGCCCCACCAACACTTCTTGTGCCCTTGGTCAAGTCACTTAACTTTCCATTGCCTTAGGTACAAATTTAGTGTTAAGTTCTCTGATGACAAGGAAGTATCTACTGTATCTGAATGTAACTCAGCTTGAACTACAATTGGAAAGGCATGAGCTAAATACTAATAAATAAATAAATAAAAATATTTGTGTATATGTGGATGTCTTGTATTCCTTTGACTGCTGCTGCTCTTTACTGACCCTCAGATAATGGTGGCCTAGGTACATTCCCAACTTGCTGCTATTTGGCCTAGCCCTATGTACCTTAGCTTCCTGTCTGCATACTGGTTGTCTGCCAGAAGCTGGGTTTACCCCTATGGGATGTGCCTATTGGTTTGCAATAGTTGGACATGCTGCAGCATGTGGTGGTCTGCGCTGTTCTTGTGGCTATAGGACCTCGTTGTGGGCAATTACAAGCCTGCACAGCATCATGATTTCAGCCCTGGAGAAGTTGCACTGCCTGTAGTCATCATGCTTGTATCTATGCGCAGGCACAGCTAGATATGCAGACATTCTGTGAAGGGGGGGAGCACACAGGCACAAATGGAATCCACCAACATGCAGGAGTGGTGGCTTAGTGGTTGGGGCATGTTACCTCAGGCCAGAAGGTTAGTGGTTCAAATTCCACTAGAGGACAGCAACCTTGGGCCAGAAGGACTGGGGTTTCTAGTCCCACAGGTGCTCCTTGTGGTTTTGGGCAAGCCACTTAACCCTCCATTGCCCATGTTCCCTGTAAATAGTTATCCAAGTTATAAATGCCCTTTTCAATGTAATTTGTTTGTTCATTGTAAACTGCCTTGATATCATGAAAGGTGGTATATAAGAAATGTTAAATAAATAAACATGTGGATACTGGCACCGCACATGCACAGATCTCACATACTGTAGGAAGAAAATGTACACGTGCATCTTCATTTTGGGGCACAGCTGGGCATCACCACTGTTTCAGTTGACTAAGGGGACTGTGCATGTGTTCAGTGGCCCATTTTCTATCACGCACACGTGTATATCCCTGCAGCACATTTTTTCAAATATGTATACTCAGGGGTGGGGATGTGTCGATTTGGGAAAGCCCATGCATGTGCATGATACCTTTTCTTAAATCGTCTTGAATTTTCCAACATTTGGACATGTACATCTCTGCCACTGCTAAACGACTTTTCTATAATGTGCCTTCACATCAACTGGATCACCTTTATCCACATCTTTATTCACATCTTCAAACAATGGGACAGATTGGTAAGACAAGATTTCAATTGGCTAAATCCATGCTGACTTTATCCCATTATCTTTATTCAAAGTATTTGATAGACCGCCCTTTACCGAGGCGTTAGGGCGGTGTACAATACAATAGGCTGCTGGAAAACAAAGAGAGAAAGGAACGCCAAAAAATGATAGGAAGGAAGTAGGAGAAAAAGGAGGAAGGATAGAACAGGACAGGTATCAGCACAGACAGCAAAAGAGAGACGAGGGAGAGTGGGCGAAATGGGGGGTGGTGGGGTGGGGGTAGGTAAGGGCTGAATGGTTAGAGTAGAAGGTGTCCAAGAATCCATAGAAGATTACGGGGGGTAGGGGAATCAAGGACCTTGTAGTTGATGGGAAGTAGCAGAAGGCCTAGTTGGTGATATGTGAATGACTAGGAGGGGTTGGGGAGGTTGAAAGCCTGATGAAAAAGATGGGTCTTAAGGAGGATCTTGAACCAGGGAAAAGATATTTCAGTACGGAGGGAGTGCGGGAGAGATTTCCAAAGAGCAGGGCTAGCAAAAAAGAAGGCGGCACGACGGGTTGACTCAAGGTGTGCATTTGTGGGGGAGGGTAAGAAGAGACGATTGCCATGAGAGGAACGAAGAAGGCGAGGCATGGGTTGAAGATAAATGAGATCAGATAAGTACTGGGGTGTGCTGGTATGAAGGGCCCTATGTGTAAGAATAAGGAGTTTGTAGAGGTAGCGAGCTTTGATAGGGAGCCAGTGAAGGGAAAGAAGGCAGAGGGTGATATGATCCCGAGGAGAAGAGAAGGTGAGAAGACGGGCAGCAGTGTTTTGGATGAGCTGTAATCTCTGGAGTTGGTAGTGTGGGAGACCTGCGAGGAGGGAGTTACAGTAATTGAGTCAGGTGATCACCAAGGAAAGCACAAGGGTGGTGAGGGATGTGACTGAAAGCAGTGGTCGGACAGCCCTGATCCTACGGAGATGAAAAAGAGAGCTGCGCACCACACCAGAGATATGCTGATGGAACGAGAGAGACGAATCGAGAGTAACACCAAGATAATGAAGAGTTGATACCAGAGGAATGGGAGAGCTGGACATGTGTGGTGACAGAGGGGGGGGGGGGGAAGCACCGAAGGTGAACCAGATAGCTGCGGACTTGGAAGGATTAACTACAAGGAAGTTGTTGAGGAACCAGTCAGAGACGGCAGTTAAGCAGGTATTGAGGAGAGTGAGGTCCGGAACTGAAGAAGAAGTGTGGTGGATTAAGAGAATATCATCTGCGAAAAAATAAGCGGAAATACCATGCTGCTGTATAAGAAGGGCAAGAGGGGCAAGAAAGATATTAAAAAGGAGAGGGGCAAGGATGGAGCCCTGAGGGACACCACAGGGGAGAGGAAGGGATGTGGAGGAGGAGGAACCAGTGTGAACTGCGAAAGATCGAGAGGAAAGAAAGGAATGAAACCATTGATGAACAGTGCCTTGGATGCCGAGGTCTGAAGGACGAGTGAGAAGAGTATGGTGATCAATAACATCGAATGCAGCAGAGAGATCCAACGAAACAGCTAATGAGAAATCACCCTTTTCGTGAGTGCGGTGCAGTTCATTGAGGAGTGCTACAAGAATGGTTTCCGTGCTGTGACCGGGCCTAAATCCTGATTGTCGGGGGTGAAGGGAAATGGTTAAATCGAGGTGAGCATTGAGTTGTTGGAAGACAAGTTTCTCAAGGACCTTTGAGAGAAAAGGGAGGTTGGAAACAGGGTGCCAATTGGAGGGTATAGTGGGATCAAGGGTGGGTTTCTTAAGAATGGGGCGGACAATGGCGTGTTTCCAGGCAGAAGGGAAGCAACCGGAAGTAAGACTAGAATTAAGGATAGTGAGGGCAAAGGGAGTGAGGGTAAGTGAAGGATAAGTAAGCCAAGAAGAAGGTAATGGATCTAGAAGACATGTGGTCTATGTCCTCAGTAATTTTGTTCTTTATGATAGTTTCTACCATTCTCCAGGACCAAGCAGGAAGTCAGTCCTCACATATGGGTGACATCGACGTCGATGGAGCCCTTGCGGAGCATTTCCCCAGCTTTCTATGAAAGCCTTTGGGAATGCAGGCATGCATGCGCGGTTCCCTTCCCGCCTAAAGGTGCCATCTTGCTCAGTCTCTCTTTTTCCGTGAAGCCCGTTGGACGTGTGTCGTAGTCCTCCCGGAAAATAGTTGGATTTTTTCACGATTCCTTCGCTATTTTTTTCTCCGGTTCGACGCCGGTTCCCCTCCCGCCGGGTTCGGTACACTGGTATCGAGCCCGATCTTATTTTTTCGGTTTTTGCCCTTAGTGGCTGGCGTTCTCGCCCTTTTTTTCTTTTTTCCCTGGAAGGCCTGTCCTTTGACCTCGCAGGGACTCTTTTTTCCCCAATGGCTTCCAGTGGTTTCAAAAAGTGTGATCGGTGTAAGAAGCTGATGTCTCTCACCGACACACACGACTGCTGTCTTCGGTGCCTGGGTCCTGACCACGATCCTGAGATCTGTGGACCATGTGGAAAGATGTCTTCCAAGGCGCTTCGAAGTCGTCAGCACCAAAAGGAAAGGCTTTTCTCCGACTCGGCCTCCGGCCGGGCCCGGACCTCATCTGAGGCCTCGACATCTCGGGAATCGGATCCCGAGCACCGTCGGGGCTTCTCGGACAGGGGGTCCCCCGACCGGGAATGGAAGAGGAAGAAGCGGCTCGCGAGGGTGCCACCGGAGGAGGTCCCTGGCTCCTCGAGAGCTAGGTCTCAGACCCGACCGCCGCCCCGGGCCCGTGGAACAGGAGAAGCTGCCAAAAGTACCTCGTGTGGAGCCGGAGTCTGCTGGACACGTAAGCCCTGTAGTCCTCGTGGACTCTCCTCCCAGAGAGCGCCGATGTTGGGCCCGGTGCCGCCAGGGCCCGTGTCAGTGGTTGCTGAGTCTCCTGAGCTGGGTCTCAGGCTGACAGCCTTGGAGTGCAGATTGTCTGCCTTCATGGAACAGCAGCAGGTGCTGATGGCCAGCCTGTCTGGCACATCTGCCCCGACCACCGGGACAGCGACATCGAAGTCGACCCCGGAGACCGAGCCGATACTCGAGACCATGAAGGCTCAAGGTCGACCTCGGTCGCGGTCTCCCTCGACCTCTCGTTCGGGACCAAAGGCGTCGACGCCGGTGCCTTCGGCGTCGGGGTGGGTGCTCACAGGCCCCACGCGGTCGCACCCCGATTCCTCATCGGATGAGTCCGCCTGGGAGACGGAGGATGAGGAGTCCCCCGACACCTTCCGGACTCGGTGCGTCCCGTCGGACTCACCACAGTCTGAGCCCCGGAGTAGATCCCCTCCGGAGGATACCCGGTTCTCGGAGTTCATCCGGGATATGGCCACTGCGTTGGCTATCCCTGCGGATCCTGAGGAGGAGCCTCAAGCCGAGGAGCTTGAGGCCCTACAGTATGACTCTCCTCTGAAGGAGGCCTTTACTGTTCCGGTTCCTCCGATGCTGGAACGGCTCCTCTTCTGGATGTGGGAGGCATCAGCCTCAGCGCCGGTTCTAAGCAAGCGGGTCGATTCCATCTATCGACTCCGAAAGAGCCCTGGTTTTCAGAAAGCGCAGCTACCACACCATTCCATGGTGGTGGAATCAACCATGCATTGCCTGAAAAGTCAGAAGATGCACTCCGCGGTGCCCCCTGGCAGGGAGGCCCGGAACCTGGATGGTTTTGGTAGAAAATGCTTTCAGGGCTCAATGCTTGCTTGCCGTGTCCAGTCTTACCAGCTGTACATGGGCATGTACTTGCAGGACCTGGCCAAGGAGCTGGCCGGGTTCTCTGCTGGTCTCTCTGGGGAACCCTTGCAGAGGTTCAAGTCCTTGTCCTCGGGGATACGGGAATGCTCCAAGTTTATGTCCCTCGCTGCCTACGATGGCTTCGAGGCTTTGGCCCATGTTGCGGCAGCCGGCATCGCGGCCCGACGCCAGGCGTGGTTGCAGTCATCGGACCTCGAGCCATGGGTTCAGGACAAGTTGGTCGATGTCCCTTGCCGAGGTGAAAACCTTTTTTGGCAAGCCCATGACCGAGAAGGCCGCACAGCTCGAAACCGAGCACCTCATGAGGACAAGGCTGTCTAGAAAGACTTCTGCCCCTTCTCACAAGAAGAAGGGCTCGGGTTAAAAGCCCTTTTACCCGAGGAAGGGCACTGCCTACAAACAGTACCCACAGTACCAGGCCTCCCAGGCTCCCCCACAGGGTCAGCAGGCAAAGGGGCAGGGTAATGGGCCCTGTAGGCAGAGGGCCCCCAAGCCTCCGGCCCCTGCTCCCACTCAGCAGGGTGGGGTTTTTTGACTCCTTAGGCATAGCCTCTCCGTCCCTGCTCTCCCAACCCTGCACAAGAGGTCGACTTACCCTTTTTGCCCACAGGTGGCCACTCATCACTGGAGACAGTTGGGTGCTAAGCATCGTCCACAAGGGCTATATGCTACACTTCCAACAGCTGCCTCCTCCATACTTTCCAGGGGAGCCTCCAAGGCCTCCCCTGCACACAGATCTTCTCCTTCAGGAGCTCCAGGGTCTGTTGCGGGACAAGGCAATGGAGTCTGTGCCTCCCCACTCCAAGGTCAAGGGTTCTACTCCAGGTACTTTCTCGTACCCAAAAGAACCGGTGGCCTCCGGCCTATTCTCGACCTCAGAAATCTCAACAAGTTCCTAGAGAAAGAGAAATTCAAGATGCTTACTCTTGGAACACTGCTGCCCTACCTCCAGCGGGGAGATTGGCTATGCTCCTTAGATTTAAAGGATGCGTACACTCACATCCTCATTCATCCAGACCACAGAAAATACCTCAGGTTCATGGTGGAAGGAAACCATTATCAGTACAGAGTACTGCCTTTTGGCCTCACCTCCGCTCCCAGGGTCTTTACCAAATGCCTGGCAGTGGTGGCGGCCTACCTGAGAAATCAGGGCATATTTGTCTTCCCCTATCTGGACAACTGGCTCATCAGGGGTCAGACCTGCCAGGAGGCCAGACAAGCCACCCTTCGAACTATTGCTCTTCTTCAAAACCTGGGGTTTGTCATAAACTTCGCAAAGTCCACTTTGCTCCCCTCCCAGAACTTGAAGTTCATAGGGGCAAGATTGGACTCTCTGCTGGCAAAGGCATTCTTGCCAGAAGACAGGGCCCAAAGACTGATAAACATGGCAAACCAGTTTCTCAACAGGTCACTGGTCTCCGCCAGGCTCTGTGTGAGGCTACTTGGCCACATGGCTTCGACAGTATATGTGACCCCCAATGCCCGGCTCCATATGAGGCCTGCACAGTGGTGCCTCCTAACTCAGTGGACACAAGTGACAGGCAGCCTCAGAGACAGAGTAAGGGTGTCCAGACAGACAATTTCTGAACTCCCTCCGCTGGTGGCTGCACCCACCCAATCTACTGCAAGGGGTGCCTTTTCAGATTCCTGGGTTCACAGTGGTGTTGACCACGGATGCCTCCCTGCAAGGCTGGGGGGCTCATTGTCGAGAGAAGTGCACCCAGGGCCTGTGGTCTCCCTGGGAGGCCACACAGCAGATCAATCTACTGGAGCTCAGGGCTATTCGGTTAGCCCTCAAGACTTTCTCTCACACACTAGCTCATCAGTCTGTCCTAGTTTAAACAGACAACCAAGTAGCCATGTTCTATGTGAACAAGCAGGGCGGAACTGGATCCAGGCTCCTTTGTCTGGAGGCACAGGACCTTTGCTTGTTTGCTCTCAAGCACAACATGCTCCTCAAGGCAGTGTATCTACCTGGACAGGACAACTACCTGGCAGACAGGTTGAGCAGGATTCTGCAGCCCCACGAATGGCAGCTCCATTCCTTAGTAATTCAGAAGATTTTCCTGAAATGGGGACTTCCAACCATAGATCTGTTTGGCAGTCCATCGAACAAACAACTGACAAGGTTCTGCTCCAGGCAACCGCATCCTCTGCGGCTGGCAGCAGATGCTTTTCTGATTTTCTGGTCCCAGGGCCTCCTGTATGCGTTTCCTCCCACGCCCCTGGTGGCCCGAACCCTGTTCAAAGTTCTTCAGGACAAGGCCTCGGTCCTGCTGGTAGCTCCCAGATGGCCGAGACAGCCTTGGTTTCCACTTCTACTTCAGCTGGCAGTGGATCCCCCACTACCTCTGGGGTTGCAGCCCGACCTTCTCTCTCAGGATCAGGGATCCCTTCTTCACCCAAATCTCAGAGCTCTCAATTTGATGGCATGGAGGCTGCAAGGGTAGTTTTGGCTCCCTGGGGCCTACCTCAGGAAGTTGAGGAGGTTGTCCTAGCCTCTAGGAAGCAGTCCACTAGAAAAACCTATGCCCTGAAATGGAAAAGGTTTTCTGTGTGGTGTCAGCTACGTACAGAGGATCCTTTCTCCTGTGCTGTACCAGTAGTGCTTCAGTACCTGCTGCACTTATCCAATCAGGGACTTAAGTCCAATTCTGTTCGAGTCCACCTCTCAGCTCTAGCAGCTCACCACTCTCTGGTGGAGGGACATTCTCTGTCGGTTCACCCCTTGGTGTCCAGATTTCTTAGAGGCTTGCTCTTACTAAAGCCTCCAATCCATCCTCCAGTTCCTTAGTGGGAATTGAATGTGGTCTTGCAGCAACTGACTCGCCCACCTTTTGAGCCGATGGCTACTTGTCCTCTCCGCTTCCTTTCTTGGAAGACGCTCTTCTTGGTAGCCTTAACCTCGGCCAGGCGAGTGAGTGAGCTTCAGGCCCTAGTCTGTGACAGGCCTTACACCCGCTTCTATGGGAACAGGGTGGTCCTTAGGACTCATCCAAAGTTCCTCCCAAAGGTTGTCTCCTCTTTCCACCTCAACCAGGAGGTGGTTCTTCCAACCTTCTTCCCTAGGCCTCATGCAAGCCAGGCTGAAGCAGTCCTGCATACCCTGGACTGTAGGAGGGCCTTATCCTTCTACCTTGACCGTACGCAGGGGCATAGAAGGGCTACTCAGCTCTTCATATCTTTTGACCCTAATAATTTGGGCGTAGCTGTGTCCAAATGTACCTTGTCCATCTGGGTGGCTGACTGTATCACATGGGCTTACAAGGCGACTGACCTTCCTTTGCAGGGTCGTCACGGCCCATCGTGTCAGGGCAATGGCTGCCTCAGTGGCTCACCTCTGCTCTGTACCATTGGTAGACATCTGCAGGGCTGCAACTTGGTCTTCAAGCCAGACCTTTGCGGCCCATTACTGTCTGGAGAGGGAATCCCGTAGGGACAGTGCTTTTGGCCAGGCAGTACTCCGCAATCTCTTTGAGGTTTAGGCAACTCCTGCCCTCCAGCCCTCCGTTGGGCTACCGGTGGAGGTTCTTTCAGTGAAAAGCCTTTCTTTGATGCTGGGACTAGAGGGAGTTCTCTTGTTCAGCCTGGGTTCCTGGTAGCCCAGAGCTAGCGAGTCACCCATATGTGAGGACTGACTTCCTGCTTGGTCCTGGAGAAAGAGTAGTTACTCACCTGTAACAGGTGTTCTCCAGGAGCAGCAGGAATCAGTCCTCACAACCCTCCCTCCTCCCCTGGGAGTTGCAGTTGTACATAGCTAAAAACAGCACACAAAAATGTGAAAATAAACTATGTCATTTGACTGAGCAAGATGGCACCTTTAGGCGGGAAGGGAACCGCGTATGCATGCCTGCATTCCCAAAGGCTTTCATAGAAAGCTGGGGAAATGCTCCGCAAGGGCTCCATCGACGTCGATGTCACCCATATGTGAGGATTGATTCCTGCTGCTCCTGGAGAACACCTGTTACAGGTGAGTAACTACTCTTTGCCCCACACTATTTCAGCTCACCAGTTTGTAGTTTTCTAGTTCACCTCTGGAACCTTTTTAAAAATTGATGTTACATTGGCTACCCTCCAGTCTTAAGGTGCCATAGACAGTTTTAACGAGAGGTTACAGATTAATAATTGTATATCTGCAATTTTATATTTGAATTCTTTAAGCTCTTTGAGGTGTATACCATCTGGTTCACATGATCTGTTGGGGGGGATATTCGAAGGTATTTACATGGTTAGTGGGATATTCATCGGCAGTAACATGGTTAGTATCGCTGGATATCCGCGGATGCCACCACTACACACCACAATGCTACGCAGTGAGCATCAGGGCGTTCCGGAGCAGAGCAGAGGCAGCACCCATTGCTAACTAGGCAACGTTGATCCGTGGGTAAAGTAAGATGTAGCAAAGGCTGGCCTAACTTTACCTGTGGAAGCTAACTAGGCAATAGCTCAATATTGCCCCTTCCTGGTTAGCTTCCAGCTTCCGCAGCAACCTGGTTATTCAATGCCGGTGGCTGGATATGGCCCCAGCATTGAATACCTGGGGTTAGTTTTCAGCAGCAATGGCTAGCTCTGTTAGTGCCAGCCACCGCTGAATATTCCCCCCTTAGTCTTTAGTTTGTCAATTTATTGTAAACCGTAAAAGTTGCATAAGATGTGCGGTATATAATCACTTATACATAAATAAATAAAGTTTGGTCTATTACATCTTCCAAGTTCAATGATAGTAGTTTTAGTCTCTCCAAATGATCATCACTGAATATCATTTCTGGCATGGGTAGCTCCCTTACATCTTCCTCAGTAAAGACCAATGCAAAGAGTTTGTTTAGTCTTCCTGCTGTGGCCTTGTCCAATGTGAGTGGCCCTTTTACCCCATGATCATGTAATGGCCCATCTAACTCCTTCACAGGCTTCTTGCTTCAAATGTATATGAAAAAATGTTTAGTATGGGTTTTAATGATTTATGAATTATTAAAAACTTGATATACTGCCCTTCATAACGTCAGAGTGGTGTACAATAAGATCAATACAAAAACAGAAGAAATCAGAAAGGAAAAAGGAGAAAGGAATGCCATTAAAACTGATAGGACAGGAAAGAGAGGGAAGAGAGAAAGAAGATGCAGTGGGGGAGCAGAATCCAGAATGGGCTATGGAGGAAGGCTAGGAGCAAGTTGAACTAAATGGGTTTTCAGAGAGGGCTTGAATTTAGGGAAAGACGACTCAAGACGGAGATCAGTGGGAAGGGAATTCCAAAGGCTAGGACCTAAGAAGAAAAGCACTGAGTGCTGAGTGGATTCAAGATGGGCCTGTGACGGTGAGGAAAGGTGGGGTCGATTTGCATGAATAGACCGAAAACCCCGGAGAGGGGGAGGGGGGTGCAGCATACGGAATAAGATAAGATGAGAAATAGGTGGGAGTACCAGAATGCATAATCCTGTGAATGAGGGTAAGTAGCTTACATTGAATGTGACAGGACAAAGGGAGCCAGTGGGCTTGATAAGAAGTGGGGAGAGGTGAACATATCTGGTGGCATGGTGTAGTAAGCGGATGGTGGCATTCTGAACAGATTGAAGGCATTTGAGTTGGTAGCTGGACAGACCAGAATAGATAACGTTGCAATAGTCAAGTCTTGAAATAACCAGGGACAGAAGAGTAGTAACTGAAGAAGTGGGAAGAAAGGATCGTTCTGAACATATCTGACAAAGTGCAAAGAAAGACCGCTTCACGCAGGGCCGACTCAAGGGCTTTTGTCACCGTAGGCAGGCCTACTGTGCCACCTCCCTCACCCCCAGGACAGGGGCAGCATGGTGATCCCTCAATGGAAAAGAAGCGCCAAGCAGGCCTTAAAAGTGCTCATGGCTGGAGGTCACAGCAGGTGGCATGGTGACCCCTGACCCCTTTTGCCTTCCCTCACTTCCATCCTCCCAAATTATTTTAAATTGGTGTTTGCTTCAGCAACACTTTAAGCTTTAAAGTGCCACATGCATGTGCCCTCACAACCTGCCTCTCCTGACCCCTGCCCTTCAGACGCAACTTCCTGCCCCCTCTGACAGGAAGTTGTGTCGGAAGGGAGAGGAACAGCAGGCCGTGAGGGCTGAAGTGGCAGCCAATTAAAAAAATTTTGGAAGGGGGGTCGGGGGTCACTATGCTGCCCATTGGGACCTGCTGCCCTAGGTGAGCGCCTATTTCACCTAGTGTGCGGGCCAGCCCTAGCTTCACGGCAGTGTTGATATGATTGTGGAAGGTAAGGGATGAATCCAGAATAACCTCAAGATATTTGAGGGAAGAAAAAAACAGGAATAGAAAAGCCATTGAGTGAGGGAGGTACAGGAGGCAGAGTGGAAGACCCAGTAAACCAGATTTTGACTTTGTTTTGTTTTTAAACTAGTTCCTTAATGCTGAATCTTTACACCAGCTCAGGACTGGCGTAAAGAACTAACTGAGGAGCAAAAGTCATCTGAGGTAAAGTGCTACCATCTCAGATGGCACACAGTCTCTGGTGTCCCAAGTTGGCTGCAAGCAACCCAATCCTTCCCCCCTCCCCCCAAAAAAATCATTGAGGGCCCTAGTGGGGCGCAGCCACCCACCCTCCGAATGCTAAAAACAATCATTGGTAGCCCTGGTGAACCCTGAATGACAAAAAGAATCATTGATGGTCCTAGTGGGCCCACAAAAAAACAAAATAGCTCCATATTCCCAACCTGGTGATGTTACCAAAGAGGCAGGAATTGATAGGGGTGAGATTGGGAGATACTGAGTGAGCGTGGAATAGCAACAGGATTTATTTATTTTATTTATTACAGTTTCTTATATACCGCGCTATTTAGTATCAGCGCGGTTTACATCATAACATAACGACCATAACGACAAGCTGTCAGGTTTTACATCGAACAGGAGTACAAACTTGGATAACAGGGTTAACTATATACATAAGCTATTTACACTGCAATGATAGGTAAAAATCAGATAATGCATGTAAGGGCCTTTCTAGAGTGGGTCATTTCTTGAGAGGGATATCTAGGTTCAATTGCTGGCTGGGAAGTATTGGAGGAAAAGGTGGGTTTTGAGAGCCTTCCTGAACTGATATAGATTAGCAATGGTCCTAATGTCAGGGGGTAGAGCATTCCAACATTTGGGGACATAAAAACTGTTTGTGGTTGTCGTGTTGGACTTTGTCGATGCCTTTGGTGTTGTTAGCAAGTTTACAGCTGTTGCTCTTCTGGATCTGTTGGGGGGGACAATGTGGATAAGATGCGTGAGTGAGGAGGAGGATGAAATACCTTTGGTTGCCTTGAATGCTAATAGAAGGGTTTTGAAGGTGATCCTCCCATGGATTGGTAGCCAGTGCAGCTGTTTGAGAATGGGGGTCACGTGGTCGTTTCTGGATGCTCCGTAAAGGACCCTAGCTGCGGCATTCATGGCCAACTGTAAGGGGGTTAGTGTGGATTGGGGGAGACCTTGTAAGATGGCATTTGCAAAGTCAAAATGTGGCAGAATCAGCGCTTGATATATGGTTCGGAAATCATCTGGGTCCAACAGGGAGCGTAGGTGCTTGAGTGAACGGATTTTGAAATAGACGGCTTTGACTATGTTGCTTATGTGGTGTTTCATATCTAGACGTTGGTCCAAAGTAACTCCCAGGTATTTTATTGCATCTTTAGTTTGCAAGTCAGCTTCCTTGACACTGACATGGGATGGGGGAGTAAAGTTGGAGTCTCTAGTGATGAATAGCACCTCTGTTTTTTTATGTTGAATGCATAGGTTCTGTGTCTGGAGCCATGTTGAAACTGCATTGAAGCAATCTGTGAGTGGGGCCAGGTCCATGTGAGTTGTAGAGAAAGGCATGTATAGGAGAATGTCATCTGCATATATCAAGCAGTTCACATTGAATGATCTTATGATATTGCAGATGGGCTGCATGTAAATATTGAAAAGTAAGGAGGATAACGAGCCTTGAGGTACCCCTTGCTTTTGATGGAAATGTATTGACTCTTCTGATCCAGACTTCACATATTGCCATCTACCGTCCAGATAAGATTTACACCATCCTAGTGCACTGTCGCAGACACCCTTCTCTTTCAGTCTTCCGAGGAGAATTTCGTGACTCACGGAGTCGAACGCCGCGGCGATGTCTAGGAAGATGAGCACAAAGCCTTGACGGATGTTGTCAATTCCTGTGATGATATCGTTGAATAGACCAGTGAGTAGTGTCTCGACACCATGATGTTCTCTGAACCCATGTTGGCAGCTGTCTAAGGGGGCAGCGGCATCTATGTGATCTTGAATTTGCCATTGTGCCTCTTTCTCAATTATTTTGGCCAAGAGGGGGATACTGGCTATTGGCCGATAGGAGTCAACTCTTTGGGGGTCAAGTTTGGGGTTTTTCAATAGTGGCCTAATGGAAGTCTGCTTGAGTGAAGTGGGAAAATATCCTGTTGTGAAGGAGAGCTTCATTATATTTGCAATGACAGGGCTGAACTGCATAATAATATGCAGACACACCTTACTGCTGGATAAGAATGGCTAGGGGGGCACGAAAAACATTAAAAAGGAGGGAAGCCAGGACAGAACCTTGGGAGATGCCACAGGAAAGAAGAAAATGGGAGGAAGAGGAAGCCCGAAAGGAAACATAGGAAGAGCAAGATGTAAGGAAGGAATGAACCAATGTAGAACAGTTGCACCCAGATCAGCAGAAGTAAGCCATGACAACAGAAGATAGTGATTAGCAAGATCAAACACACAGGAAAGATCAAGAGAGACAGCCAGTGAAATGTTATCCTTATTCAAAGAAGCCTTTGTTTCATTAAGAACAGACAACAAAGTAGTTTCAGTGATGTGACCAGCCTGGAAACTTGATTGACGTAGGTGCAAGAAGTTAGTGTGTTCAAGGTGGTGTGAGAGTTCAGAGAATAGCAGCTTTTCCAGAATTTTCAAAAGAAAATGATTGGAAACAGAATGGAAGTGGGCGGGAAGAGAAGGTCAAGTGTGGGACTCTTCAGAAGCAGGTGGACAATAGTAGATTTCCAACACTGGGGAAAGACGTCAGTGGAAAGGCTATTACTAAAAAAGAAAGAGCATGAGGTAGGAGTGCAAGAGAAGCTTCAGAAACCCAAGCAGAAGGAATGGGGTCGGCAG
This sequence comes from Ichthyophis bannanicus, assembly GCA_033557465.1. Lineage (NCBI taxonomy): Eukaryota > Metazoa > Chordata > Amphibia > Gymnophiona > Ichthyophiidae > Ichthyophis > Ichthyophis bannanicus. The sequence continues at coordinate 116,843,369 of CM066050.1, read as the reverse complement.
CACAAGTAGTTTTAGATGAGGATATAATGACTTTAGTGAGTGATGTCAGTGTCATAGGGTTAAACTGAGACCATCAGATATGTGAGAATGTGGGGTCATCAGAAATCTCATTTCCAGGAACAGAAAGGTAAGGGCCCTGAGAGTGAAGGTCCTCATTGGAAGAGAGTGAAGGGGGATCCAGGAGAGCAAAATCATGTTGCAAATGATGGACCTTACAAAGAAGAACTGGGCAAGCTGCTCAGCAGTGGGAGCAGTTATAAGGGGGGCTGAGGAGGGGGGACCGAGAAGGCAGGAGACAGAGAAACGCCTCTAAGGTTGGTTGCTGGTTGTAGTGATGAGACGACTATAATAATCCTTTTTGACCAATAGGATAGCCAAATGGTGGAATGTGTATGTTGGAAGGAAGTGAAAGCAGATGAAGTACAACAGTGATACCAGATACACTCAGCTCTGTGCAACTGATGCCGAGAGATGTGAAGGCCAGGATGAAACCAAGAATGATGACGGGAGTTCTGTGAATGGGGTTGGGAGATAAAGGGTGCAAATGAATCAAGTGTCATACCTAGGACGGAGTTTCAGGTTAAAACTTGTTCATCAACTGAAAGGGAATTGAAATCCAATGGAAACAAAGAATCAGAAGGCAGAAATGTTTGAAGAGTGGAGGCTGAGATATAACATCGTGAAGGGGAAGGAGGGTCCGAGTAAGCTGGGATGTCTGAGGATGTGGGATGAGAGAGCTGAAAACGAATGCCATAGTGATCTGTCCAAGGGAGGGGTAAGCCCTGGAGACCAGAAAGTTGAAAGCAGGAGGCAGCAGTAGTGAGAAGGAGATCCAATGTATGGCCAGCAGCATGTGTAGGGAAGAAGGCATGTTAGGGTAAGAAAAGGTCCGATAGGTGTGAGAGAAAAATCTTGTCACAGGACCGAGTAGGCAGGTCCCTATGAATATTGAAGTCACCTAATATTAGCAGGTCTGCATATGTGTTGGAGGTTTCAATCAGGGTGGTCAGGAGGGAGCCCCAGAGATGGAGAGGGAGAGAGGGGGGGAACACAGACCAATAAAACATGAAAGGCATTTGGAGAGGGGAACCGGATGAGAAGGGGCTCAGTGTAATGTATAAAAGGGGAACAGATTTCAGTGACTTTCAGAAACTCAAGATACAAAACTGCTACATATAGTCCACTGTCTCTGTATAAGTCTTTGGTGTGACCTCATTTGGAGTATTGTGTGGAATTCTGGAGACCACACCTTCAAAAGAATATAAACAGGATGGAGTCTGTGCAGAAGGTAGCTAACAAAATGGTCAGTGGTCTTCGTCATAAGGCATATGGGGACAGATCTCAATACTTTGGAAGGAAGGAATTTGGGAGAGGGGAAATCTGATAGAGATGTTCATATACCTCCATGGAATGAATGCACAGGAGGAGAGCCTCTTTCATTTGAAAGAAAGCTCTGCAACAAGGGGGCATAGGATGAAGGTGAAAGGGGATTGACTCAGGAGTAATTTGAAGAAATATTTCTTTATGGAAAGAGTGGTAGATGCATGGAATAGTTTCCCAGTGCAGGTGGTAGAGAAAAGGACTGTATCTGAATTCAAGAAAGCATGGGACAAACACAGAGAATCTCTAAGGGAAAAAAAGGGACTGTAAAGCTTTACAGTTGGTATGGAAAGGCAGACTGGATAGGCCGTATGGTCTTTATTTGCCATCAATTTTATTTGTTTCTTCGTTTCCATATTTTTATATTCTTTGACATTTTAATCACTTGCTCTCTTTTCCAAATAATTAGTTAATATGTTAAACATTGATCCCAGTGAGATCCTCAAGACACACCACTGTTTACCTTTCTCCATTGTTAAAACTGACCATTTAGTTCTAATCTGTTTCCTGTCCTTTAACCAGTCCTCAGTAAAAATGTTCTTATCCCATGAGGTTTTAATTTATTTATGATTCATTTATAGTAATTTTGATATTCTGCCTTTCTTCACTGGGGATTTGTCTAGGGGCGGGGAGGAGGAATATATGTTGAGTGATGCTTATCACTTGGAGCCCAAGGAATTGCTATCTAAAGCATGGGTAGATACGTTAACATGCTGATTTTACAATAGTAAACTATGCCTCTTGAAGCACAGTGAACTTTCTGAGACTTAACATGGATCAATGGGCAATTTTTAAAAGCTATTTACTGCTGTAAAAGGCAATTTATACAGGTAAACATGCTATTAGAAAATTAACAACCTTTTACATGGTTAAGAGCATGTGCGCTGGTCCACAGCATGCATACCCACATTTTTTGAGGGGGCATTCCTGTGGCAAGGTTATATCAGGGGAGATAGAACATGCATCCTGTTGCATTTTCAAAACCATGCATCTTATTTTTCATGGAAAAAGTCTGTGGAAATTTTTGTGGGTACTTTTTCCTGAGCGGTTTTAAAAGGGGAAGTATGTGTATACCTTCCCTTTCAGAACTGATGCAAAATGCTTGGTTTAAAACAATCGCAGACTTTGCATCAAAAAGAAATGTTTTAAAAAGTGCCCTCTTTGAAATGCCACATAGTAACCCTTACATTTTTGTGTTATCAGCAAAGCTTAAGCGGGTGTTACTAATAACACCAAATGTGGCATTGAACGTCTATTGACACATTAACGCAACTTAGTAAACAATGTTATAGGAATTTTACCTCATGTATATAGCATATTTCATGTAAATAGTTCATGTATATAGTTCAGCCCCTGTTATCCAAGTTTATATTCCTGTTCGATGTAAAACCAAACAGAATGTGTGTATTGGTCACTTTGTTATACTGTAAACCGCGCTGATACCGAATAGTGCGGTATATAAGCAACTGTAATAAATAAATAAATAAATAAAATAAATAAACAGATCTTCCGGTTAGGACTCTTTTTCCTTATGTGCATCACTTTATCCACGTGAAATTTCATCCACCATTTATATGTCCAATTCCCCACTCTTGTATTTATTTAACAGGTTTTATATAGAGGCGGCCAAGAGAGCAAATAGAATGCTAGGTATCATAAGGAAAGGAATGGAAAATAAAACAAAAGATATTATAATGCCTCTATGTCGTTCCATGGTGAGACCGCACCTTGAAAATTGTGTGCAATTCTGGTCGCCATATCTTAAAAAGGATATAGCATTATTAGAAAAGGTTCAGGGAAGAGCCACCAAAATGGTAAAGGGGATGGAAGGATACTCCTATGAAGAAAGGCTAAAAAGGTTAGGGCTCTTTAATCTGGAAAAGAGACGGCTGAGGGGAGATATGATAGAAGTCTATAAATTAATGAACAGAGTGGAACGGGTAAACGTAGATCGATTGTTTACGTTATCAGAATATAGAAAGACTAGGGGACATGCAATGAAGCTACAGGGTAATAAAAGAAAATATTTTTTCACTCAACATGTAATCAAACTCTGAAATTTGTTACTGGAGGATGAAGTAGGGGCTGTTAGTGTAGCCGGGTTTAAAAAAGGTTTGGACAAGTTCCTGGAGGAAAGGTCCATAAACCATTATTAAGAAGGGACCCAGGATATCAATGCTTGACCCAGTACAAGCATTGTGGAACCTGTGTCTTTTGGGGAAACTGCTAGGTACGTATGACCTAGATTGGCCACTGTTGGAAACAGGATACTGGGCTTGATGGACCTTGGTCTGACCCAATATGGCATATCTTATGTTCTTATGCTTTATCATTTCAATCAAAGCGATTTACATTGAAACTTAAACTTGGTAATGTACATTGTAGAGTCCTCCAACATTTCTTCACAGTTTATCAGTGTTATAACTATTTTGAATAATTTTATGTTATTTGAAAATTTTATCACCTCACTAACCATAAGCAGCAGAAAGGGGTGGGCCACAGGGGCCATGACCCCACCAAAAAGTTTGCCCTACACAGTATCAGCAACTACAGAGCTTTGGGGCAACACCAGGGACTGGTTTGTTTGACCCTCCAACCAAGAAGGTACTCTACTGCCCCTGTCACTAACTGTCCCCTTTCCATTAATGAATAAGTTAGGCAACTCTTGTTCCAGTGCAAAACACCATTCACCTGGTTGCCATAGACTCCCTAGGTCTGGGAAGCAAAGGAATCACAGTCGTGTCCTGAGGCAACTGATCAAGAAGTGCCAAAAAATAGCAGGGTATTTTTACCAGCATGCATAGGTTGGATGTGAGTTGCATGAGAAACAGGAAGCAACAGGGGCCCCTGTGCACCAGTTCAAGCAGGATGTTGCTGCTAGGTGGAATTCCACTTATAAAATGCTGGAGAGGTTAGTAGAGCAACAAGCAATCCTGCTTCAGATGCTATTGGAGACTGAGATCTGGATCAAAAGACCCCTGCATTGCCAGAATTGGGCAAATATCACGCAGGTTACAGAAGTCCTAAAGCCCTCTAAAGATGCCATTGAGAAAATGAGTTCCACAAGAGCTATCCTGAGCCTTCTCATCTAAGTAGTGAATATTTTACAAATCAATTTAGAGGGTTTTCAGCAGTGATGGGGATTTCTCATCAGAAATTTTGTTGATGATGGACTTCTTTCATGGTCAAGAGGAAAAGAGGCTGCAACCTCTAATAAAGGAGGATGCTTAAATGCTAGCTGATCTCTGTGACCTGTGGATGAAGGGAACTATCACTGCGGTGGAGCTCACTGACTTACTGGAAAGAAAAGCTGGTGATTAAGGCTTGTAAAAGGGGGTGCTTGTTATGGAAGCTACACCACCTTTTGCAAAGATCCAGACTATCTATGCCGCAAAGAATTGTGGTAATAGTAGTCCAATTGTATAGTGTTTGCCTTTGAGGTAAATAAGAATGTAGTAGTTGAGTCGAGTATAAGGCAAAATAGAGTTTATTTATGGGGTAAATTATTCCACACACAGATTATACTTGGTAACACCTTTAGGATAACTTTTCCAGGTTTTGTAATCAAAGCAAAGAACACAACTGAAAGTTCCAAGCAAATAGCTTGCAGAGTCTTTTCAAGCAACAGAAAAACACTTCCCTTCAGTCACTGCTGACAACTGCTCAGCAGTGCTGGAGAATAACCCAGAAGGAAAAACTTCTACATACAGTGTTCTTCTTTCACATTCAAAGCAATTATTTATACAACATGTGCACGGCTTTGAGCAATGCTCTACTCTATCAACAGGTGGATAACAAGCTTTAATCAATAGGTGGTGTCCTGCTCTGCACAGGTGTTTTCATTTCCAATCCCCAAAAGCCTCTTTCTTCCCATATAAACCTTTCTGGGGAGCCAGTAATTAGAACATTTCCTTTTGATGGCTTTAATCCTACTTTGAGGATTTCTTTAGGCTATCAATCTTACACAAAGAACAGTCCATGCAAAAATCATCTCCCTCAGGACTTGTACCTTGTTCCTCCAATTGCATAGGCTCAATCTCAATATCTGGCATAGAGGGCTTCAATAACTGGCCTCTAGTGGGAGAGACACTGTTTTCCAACAGTTTACATTGCTCCAGGTTAGTTAAAGGATCAAAGTTCATACCTGAGTCACAACTGTCTTTGGGCTGTCTCCTTAGGTATCCTGGCCAGTAAGCATGGGTGCTTCTGTGGCCTGTCCTCCAGTCGGTATCACTGGACCTCAGGGCATCGGCTCCATACCTCTTCCCATAAGACTTCGTGTTCCTTTTCTCCTTAGCTGTGTGAGGCCCTGTTACTCACAAGAGACCGATTACTAATTATCACTAATTTCCTGTATAGTCCAGATCCAAAGGTCAGTACAGGTGCAATCAGAATCTCTGTTTATTAGATAACTGATGGACAAATACAGGCAGGGGAGAGGAGAGTTTCTGTCAGTCATCAGACACCAGACACTTCCAGAATTCCTCCTCCCCCGAGTATAATAGTCATGTTACATATATATATGTTTTGCTTCCGTGTATTGCTTCCGTATATGCATACAGTCTCCAAATCCATCCCTCTGTGAGGCCCCCTCTCCTCCCTCCTTCTGTTTCCTGTCATTGACCTTTCTATCCCCTCTGTTCCTGTTTCAACATTCCTCCAGGCCTCTCTGTCTTGCTTATACTCACCAACTGTCAAAACCATCTACTGTCTTCAGGACTAACGGCTCAGCTTATACTTTTTGCATGGTTTCCTGTGTACGTGCCCTCTGCACAAAGCCTCAGCATGGATTCTCCAATCCATGCATACACTTTGCTAAGGCTTATGATATCCTTATGCTGGCCTGGGGTTTTTTCTTTGTCCACAATATAGTAGTTTGGTTGACATATTTTTATTAGAGCAGAATAAAGGCCATTGAGTGATTATGAACCAGGAACATATCCCTAAACCTTATAATCCCTACAGCTGCTCCTATCTGCTTACAGGGTGCTGCTTTAGAGTTCCTACCAGAATCACAGGAATCTCTATAGGAACACGTCTCTCTCTGAGTTCCTCTTGCCTTTTCTCTCCTGGACCTTCTTCTCTCTCGTCGCTGTGGTTGTCGTCTCTGAGCTGGACCTTCCCCTGGTCTCTGAGCCGGTCCTTCCCCTGGTCTCTGAGCCGGTCCTTCCCCTGGACTCCGAGCCGGTCCTTCCCCTGGTCTTGGTCTGCTTGCTGAATATTCAGTTCTGCCTTTAAAGTCCTTAGCTTCCAACTCCTTCCTTGCAGGGCTCAGCTGTTGGTGCTTAAACTCTCCTCTGGCCACTGATTGATTAGGCATGACGTAAGGGTTTTTCAGACTATGCTTATGCTTCTCCTCTTTAGCTCCACTAGGGGCTTTATGCAAGTTACTGCAGCTGGGAATAAGCTGTCTTTTAGGGAAACAGGCTGCTCTATTTCTCTGACCTGCCAGAACAGGTCCCTTGATTAATGTAAATTCCTTTCTATTGGCAGTACTCACCGGGCTCTGATAAGCTTCCTTATCACAGGCTGAGAAAATGGAGTGCCAGACACAGGGAGGTGGTGGCAGTGGTGATGCAGCTGGTGAAATAGTAAACACAAGTGGTACTGGTACCAAGAGCACCATCTTGTCATCTGCCATGCCCTTCCCTCCAGTTTTACATGCCAGTGGATTATGAGCCCCAGCAAGGGAACATCTTTGGTGACCAAAGTCCTAGCTATAATACTAAGCAGCAGAGTTGGACTTCTGTATTGATTTCAATAATGTGCTACCTTGCAGAGCCCATTGAGGCCATGCACACAGATCCCTTGGCATACTGGGCATACAAATTGGCAGTCTGGTCAGACCTGGCCAAGGTTTCCCAGCATTTCTTGTCCTTTCCTTTAACCAGTGTGCCCAATGAACATATATTCTCCATGGCAGGAGATATCATGGCTCCCCAATATTTATGGCTTGTCCCAGAGTTGGTGGAAAAGTGAATGTTTCGAAAGATAATCTTCTCCTTGGTTGGTTTTCCTTCATTTTCAAGTGATTGGAAGGAGGAATGAGGGTAGAACTGTACTGAAAGGCAGTTGCCCACACTCTTTGTCTTCAGTGTTCAGCTGTGTTGCTGTGTTTTTGATAGTCTCTCGGTGATGTGCTGCCAAAACAAGCTAAAAACAAACTAATACTGTTCGATGCAATAAACTGTATGGCTCAAGATTTTCCTGCACTAGTCTTGCTTCCAACGCAGAAAGCAAGCTAGCACAGGAGAATCCCAAGCAAAACCACTGCACTAAAGCATAGCACAGTGTGCATGCTAATCACATGAACGAGTACAGGCAGTAGCAGCGGCAGCGACAGCTAACGCGTTTACAGTGGCTAGCTGTCGCTGCTAAAAGCCAAACCTGGATATTCAATGCCAGAGCCATATCTGGCCAGCAGCATTGAATATCCGGGTCGGCTGGCGAAGCAGGAAGCTAATCAGACAGTGGCGATATTCAGCTGCTGCACGGTTAGCTTTGGCGGCTAAAGTTAGGTTAACTTTCGCCACTGAGGAATTCAAAAGATTCGGCTCCTGAAGACTTTCCAAATTGGTGTGTTCTGATGAACATAAACAAGCATGAAAATATTTAGTGTTCACCTGCTTAAAAGAGGTCTATAAAATCCTGGGTGGAGTGGAATAGGTAAACGCAAATTGCTTGTTTATTCTTTCAAAAAGTACAAAGACTAGGGCACGCCATGATGTTACAAAGTAATACATTTAAAACAAATAAGAAAAAATATTTTTGCTCTCAATACATAGTTAAACTTTGGAATTCATTGCTGGAGAATGTGGTAAATGCAATTAGAGTAGCTGGGTTTATACAAAAATTTAGACAAATTTGCTTTGATTGAAATGATAAAGCGGTATAAAAAATGGTTAAATAAATAAAATAAATAAATAAATAAATAAAGGAAAAGTCCATAAATCGTTGTTATGGTAAATATGGAATCTGGTTACTTTTGTGATTATCTCAATAATGTGATCCTCTGTCTTTTGTCTTATCTTCAAAAAAACAATCTACACAATGCTCACATCAAGAAGAACAAATAGCGCGGTATAAAAGAGACTTTAAATAAATAAATAAAATAAATAAATACAGGAAGGAAAAAGTCCTCAGTACAAATATACAGCCATACTTCGGCCTCCAGTGTACTCAGACCATCATTGGTCAAAAAGCTTTCCACCTTCCTATATTTAATTACTTTTTAAATCTCTTTTTAAATCTCTTTTTATCAATTTTAAATTCTTATTCAAAAATAATGATACAAAGACAGCCACCACTTAACTTAATGTGGGAGTGGTCACGCATCTGCCCCTCCACTCCAATTGAGGATGTTCTTTCTATGCTCCCACTCCGATGGCGGCAGTGTTTCGCAGAAGCACTGTCAGGGAGGGTTCCTGCTAGGAGCAGCAAGTGATGCTGCTTAACAGTGCTTCCAGAGACTCCACATTGGAATCTCCAGAAGCACATTCATCAGGTACTGTAGCATGATTTCTGAAACATATTACTATTATGTCTATATGTACAAAACAAGTTTAAAATGTAAAAGCATAGCAGGCAGTATCCAGTGGGGTGGTCAGCGCTTGAAGATATCTGGAAAAGAAAACCATATATATAGATTTTCAGTCACACTCTCCATTTAAGTAGGATTACTGGATATGAGGTTCTAAGCTGTCTGAGTAAGCACAGCTACTGATTAGTACTTACCTAACAGGGTAATATTTAAACTACATTGTTGTTGTTTAAAAACATGCCAGATATTCAGAGCTAGAATCTGGATAGTGACCAGTATGGACTATCCGGATTCAAGGCTGGCAACCTAATGCTATCTGGATAGCGACGATTTTCAGCCCGCTATCCGGATAGCTAGTCATAGAGCACTTAGGACAGCTTGTTTGTTGTGCTAAGTTATGCAGATAGTGATTTGATAGCAGCCTTGAAAATTGCTGTTATTCAGATAAGTTGCTGATCTGCCCAAACTCAACCCACAGATCACCCTGGCACAATCAAGCTAGTGCACAGATGGTCTGTAGTGGTATTCAGCAGCACTCTCCAGATAGTGCTACTCAGCTCAGTTCATCCAGTTAGAAGGTGCTGCTAACTAGATAAACTCTGCTGAATAGTGGTCTCTACAATACATACTGTCTACTGGCACTATCCATGTCTCTTTTACCCCCGCCCTCAGAAGGCCTTGCAGAAAAGCTCCTCCTAAATGCATAACGTTTAGAAGGATATTGAGATGTTTGGTCCAAAGATTTGTGCTTACTAGTCCCAGATTTAAAAAAAAATGGATGTTTATGTTTATTAAAATTTTAAATACCGCCCTTCAAAAAGATTGCAGAGTGGTTTATACTAAAAATAGCGAGAGGCGTGGGTGAGGAGAGAGCGAGCAATGTTCTGAATAAGTTGACGTCTGTGGAGCTGGTGCATAAATCATGATCTACACTTCTGTGTTTTTACAGGACTATTCTGGGAGGTTGGGTCATCATCAGAGCTGTATGTAAGATGTTGGTACCCACAGCAGGCAGGACTGGAGAGCAGTAAGGAGAGGAGGTTTCTTCCTCAGAGATAATAGATCACGGTCCTAAGCAGGGCCGTACCGAGCGTGAATCGCGCTCTGTGGAACTTGCACATCAAGCGCGCACCCTCTCCCCCCCGTACCTCCATCCAGCCACTTTCTGGATGGCGGCGGGAGAAAAGAGTGCAAGTCGCCGGTGCGCTAAGCCGATCTGCCCCTCCCTGCTCTGACGCCATGTCAGAGGAGGGAGGGACCAGACCTGCTTAGCATGCTGCGAGAAAGCTTAAGGGGCACATTTCAGCTGTCTGTCATTGCCTGCCGCCGCTGAGAGAAGAAAAAGTGGCGGCAGCAGGCAACAGCAAACAGCTGAAATGCGCCCCTTAAGCCTTTGCACCCTGTGCGGCCGCACCGCTCACACAGGGCTAGGTACAGTCCTGGTCCTAAGGTAAGTGGAAAAAGGCTCCTCTTTGGCCCAGGTATTTGGTGCCTAGACAGTTACCTATGTTGCTGATGCCAAAATCCCAGCATGATCATCTTGACTTTGGAGTTTAATTATCAAATTATCTGAGAAGGGGTCATCTATGGGCCCGAAATTAGGGTGGGGAAGGGGAAAGAGGAGGGGGCATGGCTGAGGGTTTGTCTAAGATAGTTAAGACCCTTGTGCTGGCAGAGATGAGCCATGCTGAAGAATAGTATTAATGTTACTATTTAGGCTTTCAGCTGGCTCCCTGTTTTCTTGCCAGGTTGATCGAGTCCTGCTTTTACCCCATTGCATGGGTGAAGTTGTGGTTTTGCTTTACTTAGGGAAATCAGACCCTGAAGATCATAGATGGGATTGGGCAAAATCAGGACTGGATCAGCCTGTAAAATGGAGCCACCTACTGCCACCTGGTGCAAACAAACCTGAGATGGAGGAGTAGTGTCTAAAACATCATAAAGTCAAAACTAAACAACATTTCTTTTCTTTTCTTTTTTTCATTTCAAATTGAATTGACAGCCCTAGTAGGTCGCTACTCTTAGAATGAACCCCAAGGATTCATCGCCAAGGTACTTGGCCTGAAGCAAAGAAGGGGATAAAAAGTTCCATCTTTCCTATAACGCCTCTCAAAACATTTGGAAACATTCACTGCCATAAAAACTGGATCCAAGCCAGGTATTGTTAAACTCCTACACTCTATACTTTGAAAGTAAGCAAAAAGGAACAGACTATACAACTCAGGTGGCAGTGCTGCTGAAGGAACCGTGGACTGGCTTCCCCTACACCTGTCTGACAGTAAACTTGGTATTTCTGCTTGCAAAACCTCTAACTGGTGTAAAAAGGCAAAGTCCCCTCTATTAAAGCATAGGATTTAGCCATTATAACTAAAAGATTTCTCTTTATGACAAAGGACCATCTGACTGACTTTTCTAATTATGGTTAATTCAGGAAGACATTAATAGGATTAAATCATTAGTAACTGGATGTCTCTATTGAGTTATTGAACTTCAGATGCTGAGCCCAGGTGCTGGAGGACATAGAAGATTTATTGCTAGCTCTGGGATGGAGCAGAACAAAAATAAATTCTTCTCCATCACTTGGAAATGAATTGTTCTGCTTATCACAGCTTCTGGGAAGGATTCATACATTTATTTGGGATTTTTTAAGATCAATTTTATTCCTGGTCATCCTCCCTTCCTGTTCTGTTTTTTGAATTGTCTCATCTTCCTTAGAGAGTATGACAAGAAACTGCCAGCCATGCCCTCACATTTCAGGATCACATAGAACTGACGAGGTACTGAACAGGGCTATACCAAGGGCTGTGTGGATGGTGCAGTTGCACAGGGCACAAGTACAAAAAGGGTGCTGGGATTCCAGAAAGCTCAAAACAAGTGAGTTCCTGCATGTGGTTGGGGGAGAGGGGGGCACCAGATTTGTTAATTGCACAGGGTGCATTTCTAGCATTTTTCTGCTGCTATAGGTTTTCCCTTCTCTTATAGCCTTCAGGTTCAAAGAGGAAGGCAAGCTCTTTGAAGTCACTGCCCTTCTCAGGTATTAGATCCCTCCCTTCCCGCCCCAGCTCCCACTCACCCCATGTAAGAATTCTTGCTATATAAGATAACTCACTGACTGGCTTATTAGCAAAGATAACAGATTTTTGATTGTTTGGTAGGGAAAATCTAGGAAGTAAACAGTTCCATATTTGGATATCTACAAAAAGTAAAAAGTTTGATAATTTTGAAGGAGCTTTGATTAGGTAATTTTACAAAGGGAACACATTAAACAATAAACCTCAGATGCATAATATCAGAATTTATTAGTGTAAAATAATAGCAGGACTACTCACAGGTACATAGAACAGAGCTGTTAGAACACACATAAAAGAAGCTAGCTGTTTTTTTTCTCAGAGGAAGTGTTTGGTAGGTCTTTCTTATTTCCTTCAACAGGTACCACAGCTCCAACAACTGAACTATGGCTGGGAAGAATCGTGTTGCCTAAGCTGTTGCCTCCATTATAGCTTCTGCCTCTGTCCAGACAGACAGTACAATCTCATTCGGGGGATGAGTTCCATGTGTTGTCTGCCCTCATGAAACAAGTGGAAGCCCTCATGAAACAAGTGGAAGAGCTCAAAGAGGCAAAACTGAGAAGCACCCATGACAGCGAGAAATGCATTAAAATGGCTCTTGAGGCATCCAAGCTCTCCAACAGAGGTGAGGATGGGATGCTACCGAATGAAGAGAGTTGGACACGAGTCACCAGAGCCTGCAGAATTGAAAATCCAACTCCTCCAGTCCTCGAATTGAACAACCAGTATGCAGTCCTGGAAGTGAAGGAGGTGAAAACATCCCAGGAATGGGAAGAACCAGAGTTCACGCATAATCAGTGACCGCAAGGAAGCAAAGAGTTGGTGACTCTCTTCTGAGGAGTACTGAGATGTGCTGTCTGCCAGGTACCAAAATCCGAGATATTAGAGTTTGCTGAGACTCATCAAGCCCAATGACTATTATCCAATGATGCTCATCTGTGTCAGCACAAATGATATTGTTAGGTGCAGGTGTGTTGTCTGCCAGGTGCCAAAATCTGAGATGTTACAGAGAGTTTGCCGAGACTCATCCAATGATGCTCATCCATGTCCGCACAAATGATACTGTAAGGTATCCCTCCAAGCATATCAAGTGTGACTTCATCGCTCTGGGAGAGAGAGTGAAGCAGATAGGTGCGCAGGTAGTGTTATCTTCAATCTTCCCTGTTGAGGGTTAAGGCTAAGGCAGAGAAGCTTGCATTCTGGAAATGAATGCATGGCTGCATGAATGGTGTCATTAAGAGCTTTTTGATTTCTGGACCATTGAATGGTTTTCCAAGGGCTGCTGAGCAGAGATGTGTCCATCTATTCAAGAAGGGAAAAAAGTGTCTTCTACAGCAGACTGGCTAACCCACTAAAGAGGGCTAAAACAAGTTTTGTTGGTGATGGGTGAAGAAAGCCCCCAGTAAGTAGAAGCCCTCAGGTAAATGAACACATTTAATACCTCTGCAGAAATGGGTAAAAGGGGTAATGTTTGCAAAGCAGTTTTCATTAGTGCCCATAGTATGAGAAATAAGATCCCAGATGTTGAGGCTTTAATGGAAGAGACTGGTTTGAATTTAGTGGCAGTTACAGAGACATGGCTCACGGACAATCATATAATTATACCGGGCTATACTTTATTCAGGAAGGACAGGGTAGGAAGAAGGAGTGGCACTATATATAAAAATCATATTAAAGCTACAAGGAAAGGAAGAGGCACTGTGGGTTAATCTGGAAAGAGGAAATGGAACATCCATTTGCATTGGTGAGATGTACATATCTCCTTCACAGTCAGAAGAAGTGGACAGAGATTAATTGAAAACATTTGCAGTATTGCCATGAAAGGAGAAATGCTGCTGATAGGTGATTTCAATATGCCGATTGTTCATTGGCACATCCCTCCTGCAGTGTAATCTAGAAGTAAGGAAATCCTGAATAATCTCCAGAGAGAATTTTTCCAGCAACTGTAGCAGAATCCACACATGAAGGGGTCATATTGGACCTGATGCTTGCCAATGGGGAAAGTGTTTCTGATGTCATGGGGGAGGGGATCATCTTGCATCCAGTGATAGTGTGGTTCAGTATTAGGACTAGGGTTGATAAAGTCCATTCAAAAGTGAGGGTCCTAGACTTTATGAGAACTAACTTTGCCAAGATGGGACAACACTTCAAGAAGTCATTAGCAGGATGGGAACAGTTGGGGCATGTAGAAAAGCAATGGGCAAAATTGAAAGGGGATATTTTCAGGGCAACAAACCTTTTTCTTAGTAAAGTAAATAAATGTAAAAGGAAAGGGAGGCTGATATGGTTCTCCAAAGAAGTATCTAAAAATGTGAAGGTAAAGAGGGTGGCCTTCATAAAATACAAGAGATCACAGAAAGAGGAAAATAAGCATCAATATGTGGAAAAACTTAGAGAAGCTAGGAAAGTAGTCAGGAAAGCAAAGATAAAAGAAAAGACAAAATAGCCAATGCAGTAAAATGGGGAGACAAGACATTTCCAGATATGTTAGAGAAAGGAGGAATTGGAAAAGTGGTATTCTCAGATTCAAATATGAAGGGGAGGAATATGTAGACGCTGAGGATAAAGTAGAATTGCTTAAAAAATATTTTGGTTCTGTGTTCACAGATGAAGGGTCAGGAGCAGGACCTCAGAAAACATCCACAAATAGGAACTGTAGTGAAGGGGATCTTGACTGATTTTCAGAAGACTGTGTTCGTGAGGAACTAGCTAAACTAAAAATAGACAAAGCGATGGAGCCAGCTGGGATACATCCCAGAGTATTGAAGGAACCTGGGGAAGTTCTAGAAGCTCCACTGTCTAACATTTTCAATGCTTCTTTAGAGTCGGGAGTGGTCCCAGAGGACTGGAAAAAGGTACATGTGGTCACTTTACACAAAAGTGGAAGTAAGGATGATGATGAGAACTACAAGCTGGTTAGTCTGACCTCTATGGTGAGTAAATTAATGAAAACGCTACTAAAACAGAGGATAGTGAGGTTTCTAGAGTCTAATAGATTGCAGGATGTGAGGCAGCGTAGTTTTACTAGAGGCACATTTGTCAGACAAATCCAATTAATTCTTTGACTGAGTGACCAGAGAATTGAACCGAGGGAAAGCTCTAGATGTGGTGTACTTAGATTTCAGTAAAGCCTTTGACACTATTCTGCACAGACAACTTATAATAAAATAAGCCTCCTAGGAATAGACCCTTAGGACCCGATTTCATCCTGCACATCTGGGCCCTCTGTGCGTCCGGCTGGAACTGGATGCACAGAGGGATTTGCAATTCTGAACCTGCAGGGCACATCTAGACCCGTGGGATCAGAATCGCGAACAGGCCTGTACGGGCAGGCTGGGACCCCCATTCTGTCTGGCCTGCACATACAGGCCTTGTACGGCTAGTTCAGTCAGGTCTCTTCAATGGAGCCACGGCGCCATGGTATCTGGTTCCCATGGCACTGCGGCTCCATTGAAGAGCTGTGATCCCTGGCTGCTGGCTCCAGCATTGATTTCCCCACAGCCCAAACCCTGATCTGGCCTCCTAAGGCCAGGATCGGGCTGCGGGGAATGTCCTCAGCCCATCCCTGCCCCTTCTGCGCCCCGGGCCCGCCATCCCCCGCCAACTAGGAGAACTTATTCCAACTCAGAATATTTGTGCCTTGGAATATCCCCCTTAAGTGACTGACTTGGTGTAGAAATTGGTTTAGTGGGAGGTGACAAAAAGTACAGGTAAATGGAGCTTACTCTGAGGAGAAGGATGTAAACAGTAATGAGCCACAGGGATCTGTCCTTGGTCCAATTCTTTTTAACATTTTTGTTAGTGATATTGCTGAAGGGCTTTGGGATACCAAAATCTGCAATAGAATAGACACCCTGGAAGGAGTAAATAACTTAAGGAGGGATCTCACTAAGCTTGAAGAATGTTTAAGAATGAGGCAGCTGAGATTTAATGCTAAAACATGCAGGATCATGTATTTGGACTGCAAAAATCCACAGGAGCGATACAGTATAGGAGTTAAAGTACTTCTGTCCATAAAATAAGAGCGGGACCTGGGGTGCTCGTTTCTGATGATCTTAAAGTGGCTAAACACGTAGAAGAGGCGATGGCAAAAGCCAGAAAGATGCTTGGGTGCACAGGGAGATGAATGGCCAGCAGGAAGATGGAGGTGATAGTACCTCTTTATAAGTCTTTGGTGAGACCTCATTTGGAGTATTGTGTGCAATTCTGGAGACCACACCTTCAAAAGGATATAAACAGGGTGGATTTGTGCAGAGGGTGTCTACCAGAATGGTCAGTGGGCTTAAAGGCATATGTGAACAGACTTAAAGATCTCAATAAGTATACTTTGGAGGCAAGGTGGGAGTGGAGATATGATAGAGATGTTTAAATACCTCTATGGCATAAATACACAGGAGGAGAGGCTCTTTCAATTTAAAGAAAGCTCTGCAACAAGTGGGCATAGGATGAAGGTGAGAGGGGATAGACTCAGGAGTAATATGTGGAAATATTTCTTTATGGAAAGAGTGGCAGATGTGTGAATAGTCTCCCAGTGGAGGTTGTAGAGATGAGGACAGTATCTGAATTCAAGAAAGCATGGGACAAACACAGAAGATCTCTAAAGGAAAAAATGGACTATAGTAGTAGGTATGGAAGTGCAGACTGGATAGGCCATGTGGTCTTTTTCTGCCATCATGGCGGCAATGGAACCAGATGGGATATATCCAAGAATATTGAAGGAACTTGGAGACATTCTAATGTTTCCACTGACTGACCTTTTCAATGCCTCTTTTTTTTCTGGAATATTGTTTATTGAGCCAGTAATATAACAATGACACCCAAGTGTGGTGGGTACACTTACATCCCACCCGGGCTCAGTACATACAACAACCAATTTTTAGTTTTTTTATTTGTAATATACCTATCTATGTACCTTCTCCTCCCCCCTCCCATCCCCCTGCCCACCTCCCAGTGGCCTATAGTCCTTCGCGGTCAATTTGTTAGTTAGCTTAAATATGGAACACTCTCCTGGCAATCCTCAGGGCCAGCGGTCTGAGCACCCCCACCAACTCAGTTCCTTACATAGTTAATAATTCGTTATGCATGTGTGATGTCGCAGTATCAATATATTGCCCCCACAATGCAAGAAATGCTTCCTGTTTATGGTGAATTCCCTTAGCGTCTAGCCACTCTAGAAGCATCAGCTGATGAAAGTGATTCCTGGGTGCCATGGGGCAGCCTCCATATGCAATACTGCTAAAAGGGAATGTGGCACAATGAAAGCCTCCTCAAATGCTCGAGGAGTGAAGGTATGCTTCTTTCCCAACCAGTTGCCGAGATGTCATAATTACCAATTGTGAAAAAATCCACTCTAATACTTTTTTTTACTTTTTTTCTTTTTTTCTTTTTTTCAACCTAAATGCTTCTAACTCTTCTCCACCGGTCTCAGATAAACGATATTTATCTTTTACACCTTACTAATGGGTATGATGATTAACCCAATATGGTGTTCGTTTACATCAATGACCAGGATTATTTTCTTAAACAAAGTTTCCTTCTGCTTTCTAAATGTTTCTAAGTTTTCTTATCAACTGAAAATTCATTTAAAACCAGAACACAACACCATTCTACTTATCTGAGGCAGAACGGTGCTAGTTCGAATGCCCCTTTGACATGCGATGAAAATAAGACACCGTTCTGCCTCAGATAAGTAGAATGGTGTTGTGTTCTGGTTTTAAATGAATTTTCAGTTGATAAGAAAACTTAGAAACATTTAGAAAGCAGAAGGAAACTTTGTTTAAGAAAATAATCCTGGTCATTGATGTAAACGAACACCATATTGGGTTAATCATCATACCCATTAGTAAGGTGTAAAAGATAAATATCGTTTATCTGAGACCGGTGGAGAAGAGTTAGAAGTAAAAAAAAGTATTAGAGTGGATTTTTTCACAATTGGTATTGGATAAGTAGTTCACTCTTTCATTGGATCTGACCTCAGTATTTGAGATGTCATAATTGACAGGCCTGTGTGTACCATGTAAGGTCGGGAAGCACTAACCTCCCCACCCCCAGGGGCCTTTTTGATGCTGACAGCCCTGCCACAGGAACCCCCGCAATGCTCGCTCCATCACTAGGATATCTCTCCAGAGTAAGCAGCAGGGAAGAGCCTGCAATATGTATAAAGGTTTAGGGGGTCATTCTGATTAGGGTAGAGCAGTGGTTCCCAAAGTGTGGTCCATGGATCCTGGGGATCCAGAGAACACAGAAAAGAGGAAAAAAAATCTTTTCACACTGCTATAAGCCATTCAAAGCAGAATACAGAGGCTGTGTCAGCAGTAGCTGTGGGGATGGCAGTAGGAGTACCATAGCGGCATGGTCCAGAAAACACAAAAGCTATGGAGGTGAGATTAGAGGTGGCTGCACAGACTGGAAGCAATAGAGGCCATGAATAAACCACAGCCATGTATAATTATATGCCATTCATATTTTTCCATGAACCATGTCTTCATGACCATCGCTAAATCCGAGATACCCTCCAGACCCAGAATTTTATTTCTTATACTATGAGCATTAGCAGGACCGTACCTAGCCCCGTGCGAGCGGTGCGGCCGCACAGGGTGCAAAGGCTTAAGGGGCGCATTTTAGCTGTCTGCCATTGCATGCCGCTACCACTTTTTCTTCTCTCAGCGGCGGTAGGCATTGACAGACAGCTAAAATGTGTTCCTTAAGCCTTCTCTCTGGCATGCTAAGCAGATCTGTCCCTCCCTGCTCTTGCAAGAGCAGGGAGGGACAGATCTGTTTAGCATGCTGGCGACTTGCACATCGGGCGCGCCTCTTCTCTCCCGCCATGGGGGGGAGGGGGTGTGCGCCCGATGTGCAAGTCACACAGGGCGCGATTTGCACTCGGTACGGCCCTGGGCATTAGCATGCACAGCTTTACAGATGTTGCCCCCTTTTCCCATTTCTACAAAAGTATTAAATTTTTTAACCATGTCACCAAAATAAAATCTCCATAAAACAGTCAAGATAGAGATATTACAGTTAAGAAAATAAGAAGGGGGAATTGGATTTAGCTCATACCATTCTCAGAGTTTAAGATGAGCTACATTCAGGTACTTTTCTGCCCCCAGAGGGCTTACAATCTAAATTTATACCCGAGGCAATTGAGGGTTAAGTAACTTGCCCAAAGTTACATGGCATCATAGTGGGAATTGAACTGGTTTTTGCTGGTTCTTAGTCCACTGTTTTAAACATTAGGCTACTACTCAACTGCAGCTGAGCTGGATCAGTGGTCCATTGAGCCCAGCATCTTCTCTCTGATCGTAGACATTCATGTCACTGGTCACTTTTATATGCCTGTCAGTTCCTAAATAGGAAAGACCATATTATACTGCTCACAGGCAGAGGAACACCTTTTTGGCTGGAGGGCCCAAACAAACTAATCTACAGCCCTGCCCCCCAAGCTCTCTTTTGTTAACGCTGTGTTTTGCAAAATATTGGTGAAGCCATGGCCCCAGTTGATCCCCTTTCCACTGCCTTTGATGCTGCTTACTCCTAAAAGTGGGAGGTGGTTTTTATTTTATTGCTATTATAGTTTTAATTTAATTTTATATTGTTATTATGTGTGTGTTGTATTTTATTGCAATTGAACCACTTATTAGGCTACATACACTGTTTTTCTAAAATTGCTATTTAGACAAATAGGACTATTTACATGTGCAAATGCTATGCAAGCCTTCTAAAATGATCTTAGCCTTTGCTTATCCATCCAGCTGAGGCAACAGTGACATTAACATATTGGGTTCAGAGTACACCAGGACCAGGTTTCAAAGGAAGCTGTGGTCTGTAGTCTCCTACTGAGGTATGTTGCTGCTATAACAATTGGTTTCTTGATGTGGAAGGATAGAGCAGTGGTTCCCAAATGGTCCATGGACCTCGAGGGTCCACAGGACACAGAAAAAAGGAAAAAAAATATTTTCACGCCATTCAAAGCAGAATACAGAGGCTGCCTCAGCAGTGGCTGTGGGCATGGCAGTAGGAGTATCGTAGCAGCAGGGTCCAGAAGACACAGAAGATGTGGGGGTAAGATTAGAGGTGGCTGCACAGACTGGAAGCAATAGAGGCCATGAGGGTGGGATCAGAGATGGATATGCAGACTGAAAGCAGAAGCAGTTGCTAGGGTGTGGTCAGCAGTGGCAGAAGTGAGAGGTGAAGTCAGAGACAGCTATGGAGGCCAGAAGTAGGAGCACCTGAACTAGCGTCAATCTGAGAGCACCTGGGCACAGCAATGCAGCATCAGTAGGTGAGGAGAAGGATAGATACCAATAGTGAGGAGTAGCTGGAAGGAGAGAGGGGAACTGACTGACTGGTGGGGATTGGGTGTGGGGGGGGGAGAGAGAGAGTCTCGTGGAGATTGCCAGAGCCAGCTTTAATTTGCTGGCATCCATAGGCAAAGGCAGGGAAGGGGATAGTTTCTCTTGTTCTTGTCCCCCCCCCCACCACTCCAATTGCCCTTGCCCCTTTATCTATGTTGCTGTATGTTAAATTCTCTAGAGCAGCCAGTCCTATATTTTTCTCAAGCAATTCTCCAGTGCAGGATCTTCCAGCATACATGCGCCAATGGGACCTGTGATACCCCACTCCCTCTTCCCACACAAGATTGCTGTCACCATAGAAATCCATCACAGGGCCTGTCAGTGGCACTAGAGAGTTTCTTGAGAGAAAAGTAGTGTTGGCTGTTGTGGAGGATTTAACTTCCAGTGATGGAGGAAAGAGGGTCCGCATCAAGGTATGACAAACAGCAACAACGCTCTGGCACCTATCAGAATTTGGCTCTGGAGGCAGTTGTCTAGGTTGCTTACGCCTAAATCTGAGCCTGGAGATTGCCTGGAAGTAGACTAGCAGGGACTGGCTAAGGAGAGGTAGAGCCTGTGGGAAATTGGCTGGGGGAAGGGGGAAAGAGAGAGGCAGTGGCTGAGGCTGGTGGGGACTGGCTGGAGGGGAAGACAGAGACTGGTTTGGGGGGAGCAAAAGATATATATTGAGAGAGAGGGAGAGAGACTGGTGGGGACAGGTTTGGGGTGGGAGAGAGAGAAATTGTAGGGCATGGCTGGAGAGAGAAGGAGACTGATGGAAAGAGACAAAGACTGCTGGGGACTAGTGGGGATAGGCTTAGCACTGAGGTGATAGGGCACAGGTAGTAGGGAAGAATTGATGGATCCTAAGCTTTTTGGAGGTTGATAAAGGGTCTACATAGCCAAAAAGGTTGAGAACCTCCAGGGTTGAGCATAATGGGAAAAACAACTCAGGCAGTCAAGAAGGCTGAAAGTACCTTGGCGTCAGATTCCTTTTGTCATAAAGGACAGGTTCTGACAGGGATGAAAACTCAAGCGTGAAGAAAGGAGAGTCAGGCCCATAAATCTGCTATGAAATTGCAGACCTGCTATTAGTAATCTGTGAACTATCATTAAAATCATCTGTAATACTTGAAGACTGGAGGATGGCCAATGTAACGCCAATTTTTAAAAAGGGTTCCAGGGGTGATCCGGGAAACTACAGACCGGTGAGCCTGACGTCAGTACCAGGAAAAATGGTAGAAACCATCATAAAGAACAAAATTGCTGAACATGTAGATAGTTATGGCTTAATGGGAGACAGCCAACATGGCTTTAGATGAGGAGGATCTTGTTTTACTAATCTGTTATGTTTTTGTTGAAGGTGTGAATAAACAAGTAGACAAAGGAGAGTCGGTTGATATATTGTATTTGGACTTTCAGAAAGCCTTTTACAAGGTCCCTCATCAGGGACTTTTGGCAAAACTAAAGAGTCTTGGGATAGGAGGCAGTGTACTATTGTGGATTAGGAACTGGTGAAAAGATAGAAAGCAGGGGGTAGGGCTAAATGGCCAATTTTCCCAATGGAGAAAGGTGAATAGTGGTGTACCCCAGGGATCTGTGCTGGGTCAGCTTCTTTTTGACATATTCATAAATGACCTGGAAAAGGGAATAACGAGTGAGGATATCAAATTTGCAGATGACACAAAAGTATTTAAAGTTGTTAAAACCCATGAAGATTGTGGAAAATTGCAAGAGGATCTTGATAAATTGGAAGACTGGGCATCAAAATGGCAGATAGAATTTAATGTGGACAAGTTCAAAGTTATGCACCTAAGGAAGAACAACCCAAACTATGGTTACACAATGCAAGGTTCCACATTAGGAACCACCACCCAAGAAAACCCTCAGCTGAAATGCCAGACCAAGACAAACCACCCATCTGGGCAGCAGCAGAATGGGATAGTGTTGACGGCTGAGGATCACATTTCTGTGACAACGGCAACAACACCAAACTTAAACTGCGCGGAAGAAAGGCCCGGCAATCTACTTCTGTATCTTGCCATGAAAACCCAATGGATAGTTACAACAAAACAAATTGTGCTGTAGTGCTGGAAGATGAGACCCCCAGGTTGGAAGGCACTCAACTAGCTACTGGGGAAGAGCTGAAGACTTTTCAGAGTAAAGCCAGCATTTATGATGTGGTTGGATCAAAGCCCTCGGGACGTCTAACTACTGATGTAGCTGCACATGAAATGAGAGTCAGAAGCTGTAAAGATGTCTTACACATTGGAACATGGAACCTATGAAGCATGAACCAAGGGAAGTTGGAGGTGGTCAAGAATGAAATGGAATGTGTACAACTTGATCTGTTGGGTGTCAGCGAACTGAAATGGACTGGCATCGGGCACTTTGCATCAAATGATCACATGGTCTACTATGCTGGAAATGAAAGACAAAGAAGAAATGGTGTTGCATTTATAATAAAGAAGAAACTTGCAAGAACTGTAATGAAATACAATGCAGTCAGCGAACGCTTAATCTCTATTCGTCTACGAGGAATGCCTATCAACACAACTATAATTCAAGTATATGCCCCAACAACAGCTGCAGAAGAGAATGAAATTGAAGAGTTCTATGAACAAGTACAAGCTGAAATTGACAGAACATGCAAACAGGATATCCTGATAGTCATGGGTGATTGGAACGCAAAGGTTGGCAACAAAGAAGAAGACAAAGTAGTTGGAAAATATGGACTTGGCAACAGAAATGAAGCTGGAGAAAGACTGATAGAATTCTACAAGACCAACGATCTATTCATCTCGAACACCTTCTTCCAGCAACACAAGCGGCGACTGTACACATGGACTTCACCCAATGGATTGTATAAAAATCAAATTGACTACATCTGTGGAAGTCAACGATGGAAAAGCTCTATAACATCAACAAAGACAAAACCTGGAGCTGACTGTGGTACAGATCATCAACTTAACTAGTATGCAAACTCAAGCTAAAGCTGAAAAAGAGCAAACCACTCATGAATGCAGCAAAATATGACCTTGAGAATATACCACTGGAATTTAAAGACTGCCTTCAAAATCGATTTGCTGCTTTAGATACAAATGATAGAGTTCCAGAAGAGTTATGGAATGACATCAAGAAGGTTGTGTTGGAAGAAAGCGAGAAGTCTCTACAAAAGGTAAAAAAGAAAAACGGCCAAAATGGATGACGGAAGAAACTCTGAAAATTGTCCAGAAACGCAGAGAAGCTAAAGCCAGAGGAGAAAGAAAGACAATCACAGAACTCAACAGAGATTTCCAACGTGCAGCAAGACAGGACAAGGAAAAGTACTACAATGACACATGCAAGGAAATAGAAGCAGAAACTATTAGAGGAAGAACAAGATCAGCTTTCCTAAAGCTACGAGAGTTAAAGAAAAAGTTCCAGCCTTGAATTGGAATGTTACAAGATGCTCAAGGTTCTATGTTGAATGATGCTGAGAAGATCAAGAAAAGATGGAAGGAATATACAGAGTTTTTATATGATAAAGATCAAGTGGACCAACAGCTGTTTCAACCTGTACCTTATGATCTGGAACCATTGGTGATGAAAGAAGAAGTTGAAGCAGCATTGAAAGCTTTATCAAAGAACAAGGAGTACTAAATACCTAAACAGCCAAATTTTGTGAATGATAAATACAACTCAATCAATAAGAACTCATTCAACAATTAACCTATGTATCACAAATGAACATCTGTTTGAGTGTCTTTCCACAAGCCTCAGAAAACAACCCATAAAGCACCACAATATCAAAGAATATTGAATAATCTCTTGAGTGTGTGCAGGGGTGTATCACATCAACGGCTTAGGAGTTATGAAGACCTGATGAAACCATTTATAATTCACCAAATATAATAAAAAAGTACTTAGCTCTTGAGCTCTTGAGCAATATTGAATAGTCTCGGTCTTCATAAATTTTTGTTGTTGTTGTTTTTATGCTGTTATTCCTTTTTTTTCATTTCTTTTTTATATATTAAAACATATCATGTTTCAGCTTGCCTGAACCTCCATTGTTAGGAGGAAGGCAATGTCCCAACGCCAAATTTGAAGGCGCCCTTGCGTTTCTCCACTAGGGGTTTATCAAGGGACCGGATCAGCAACAAAATCTGAAGAGAAAAATGACATCATCAATGACAAAGTAATACCTTTCATAGTAATATCTTCGAAAAAAGAATATAAATAGCGTTGTTAATTTGGCAAAACCTTATTTTGAAAAAAACCATAAACAGAAAACAGTATAAAGAAACCTGATGGCAGCGCAAGTCCAAACCAACAATCACCCGTGTCTTCTTCGGGAAGGCAAAGAACGCCGCGCATGCACTTAACAGCAGAAACATCTCCATTTTTTAAAGACCAAAAAACAGGTGTTGAATAATTGAGCATTAAAGGCAGGCAGACCACTCAATATTAAAATTCAGACCCCGTGGTTGAACCGTGTCCAGCCGGTGAATCCATCTTTGTTCACGATACAATAGTAACTGATCACGCGATCTCCCCATTCCTTCCTGCAATACCTGCTCGATAACCCAACAACGAAGCTGGGAAAATGTATGGCGCTCTGTCGAGCAGTGTTCAACCAATGGGGCTTCTCTCCGAACACAGCGCAAACGGCTTTCATGTTCTTTCATCCTGATTTTAAAGGAACGGATTGTCTTGCCTATGTATAATAAACCACAAGGACATTCCACGGCATAGATTACATATGTAGAATCACAAGTGGTCGCTTGCTTAAGTGTGTAAGTAATATCATGATAATAAAATTCAGTGCATTCCAAAGCAATAGCACAAATACTACAATGGCCACATTTACTGTGGCCCGTAGAAACTGTGTTAGTGACTGTGAATTCTGTCGAATGAAGTTTTGTAGGGCTCACATATTCCTGTAAATTCCGACTACGTCTCCACACACAGCGAATTGTTCCACCAAAACCAAATTACTTATTTGGATGTACATATTATGAGGGAACATACTGGGTGGGGAACCACTATTTTTCGTAAACCCACTGCAAGGAACACTTTTCTCCATCACGACAGTGCTCACCCTCCGCATCTCAAGGATAGCCTGCCTTTATCTCAATTTTTGAGATACCGTAGAAACTGCTCCGATATTCATAAATATAAACAACATTCGCAACAGTTAAAACTGAATTTTTTAAGTAGGGGTTATCCCAGCAGCATTGTACAAAAAGCATATCGACGAGCTTTATACAACAACCGAGATTTACTATTACTTCCTAAACCACCGGTGGAGCACTTTGAGAAAGAGGGTCCCATTAATTTTGTTACACACTACTCTCCGGTTAGTTTCCAAATACAGAAAATCTTAAAGAAATATAGCCCGATACTACATACTGTTCCAGGTCTTCAAGAAAAAACAATTCACTGTGTGTGGAGACGTAGTCGGAATTTACAGGAATATGTGAGCCCTACAAAACTTCGTTCGACAGAATTCACAGTCACTAACACAGTTTCTACGGGCCACAGTAAATGTGGCCATTGTAGTATTTGTGCTATTACTTTGGAATGCACTGAATTTTATTATCATGATATTACTTACACACTTAAGCAAGCGACCACTTGTGATTCTACATATGTAATCTATGCCGTGGAATGTCCTTGTGGTTTATTATACATAGGCAAGACAATCCGTTCCTTTAAAATCAGGATGAAAGAACATGAAAGCCGTTTGCGCTGTGTTCGGAGAGAAGCCCCATTGGTTGAACACTGCTCGACAGAGCGCCATACATTTTCCCAGCTTCGTTGTTGGGTTATCGAGCAGGTATTGCAGGAAGGAATGGGGAGATTGCGTGATCAGTTACTATTGTATCGTGAACAAAGATGGATTCACCGGCTGGACACGGTTCAACCACGGGGTCTGAATTTTAATATTGAGTGGTCTGCCTGCCTTTAATGCTCAATTATTCAACACCTGTTTTTTGGTCTTTAAAAATGAAGATGTTTCTGCTATTAAGCGCATGTGCGGCGTTCTTTGCCTTCCCGAAGAAGACACGGGTGATTGTTGGTTTGGACTTGCGCTGCCATCAGGTTTCTTTATACTGTTTCTCTGTTTATGGTTTTTTTCAAAATAAGGTTTTGCCAAATTAACAACGCTATTTATATTCTTTTTTCGAAGATATTACTATGAAAGGTATTACTTTGTCATTGATGATGTCATTTTTCTCTTCAGATTTTGTTGCTGATCCGGTCCCTTGATAAACCCCTAGTGGAGAAACGCAAGGGCGCCTTCAAATTTGGCGTTGGGACATTGCCTTCCTCCTAACAATGGAGGTTCAGGCAAGCTGAAACGTGATATGTTTTATATATAAAAAAGAAATGAAAAAAAAGGAATAACAGCATAAAAACAACAACAACAAAAATTTATGAAGACCGAGACTATTCAATATTGCTCAAGAGCTCAAGAGCTAAGTACTTTTTTATTATATTTGGTGAATTATAACTGGTTTCATCAGGTCTTCATAACTCCTAAGCCGTTGATGTGATACACCCCTGCACACACTCAAGAGATTATTCAATATTCTTTGATATTGTGGTGCTTTGTGGGTTGTTTTCTGAGGCTTGTGGAAAGACACTCAAACAGATGTTCATTTGTGATACATAGGTTAATTGTTGAATGAGTTCTTATTGATTGAGTTATCAAAGAACAAAGCACCAGGCATTGATTGCATTCCCATAGAAGTATTACAGCAATCTGATGCAGTTGTTACCATACTTACAAGGCTCTGCCAAGAAATATGGAAGACAGCATCATGGCCAACTGACTGGAAAAGATCTGTGTTTATACCAATACTAAAGAAAGGTAATCCAACTGACTGTGGAAATTATCGCACAATCGCTCTGATCCCACTTGCCAGCAAGATTCTACTGAAGATTATTCAAAAGAGACTACAATCATACCTGGAACAAGAACTACCTGAAGTGCAAGCAGGGTTCAGAAAAGGGCGAGGAACGAGAGACATCATTGCGGATGTGAGATGGATCCTTGAAAAGACTAAAGAATACCAAAAGGATATCTATTTGTGCTTTATCGACTATAGCAAAGCTTTTGACTGTGTAAACCATGAGAAACTCTGGGCCACATTAAGAAGCATGGGTATACCAGAACACCTGATCGTTCTCTTGCACAATCTGTACATTGATCAAGAAGCAACAGTTCGAACAGAACAAGGAGAAACAGAATGGTTTAAAATAAGCAAAGGTGTAAGACAAGGCTGCATACTTTCCCCCTACCTGTTTAATTTATATGCAGAACAAATCATCAGAGAAGCAGAATTGTATGAAGACAACAGAGGTGTGAAGAATGGTGGAAGACTCATCAACAACCTACGCTGTGCTGATGATACCACATTACTGGCGGAAAGTGAAGATGATCTGAAACATTTGCTTCTCACAATCAAAAAACATAGTCTCAAAATGGGCTTGCACCTTAATGTAAAGAAGACAAAGATCATGACAACTGGCATAATCAACAGGTTCATCGTCGAAGGAGAAGAAATTGAAATCGTGAATAACTTTAACCTACTTGGATCAACTATCAATAAAGAAGCAACAAGCAGTCAAGAAATCAGACGACGCATTGCTCTTGGCAGAATGGCTATGAAAGACCTAGATAAGATTCTCAAGAGCAGAGATGTCTCTTTCCATACAAAGATTCGACTTGTTCAAGCCATGGTATTTTCAATAACATCATATGGATGTGAAAGCTGGACCGTGAAAAAGATAGACAGGAAGAAAATTGATGCCTTTGAATTATGGTGCTGGCGGCGAATACTGTGTATACCATGGACTGCCCGAAGAACAAACCAGTCTGTACTAGAGGAGATCAAACCTAAGCTTTCTTTAGAAGCTCAGATGACAAGACTTCGACTTTCATACTTTGGACACATCATGCGGAGAGAGAGATCATTAGAGAAAGACATCATGCTTGGCAAGATAGAAGGTCAACGCAAAAGAGGAAGGCCAGCAATGAGATGGATCGATACAATAACAGCAGCTACGGGTACCAGTCTGTCAACAATAAGCCGCCTGACTGAAGACCGAACACAATTTAGGATAGCTATCCAGAGGGTCGCCATGAGTCGACTCCGACTCGACGGCACTTAACAACAACAACAACAACCCAAGAAAAAGATTTAGGTGTCCTTGTGGACAACATGTTAAAACCCTCCGCCCAGTGTGCAGCGGCAGCCAAGAGAGCAAATAGAATGCTAGGTATCATAAGGAAAGGAATGGAAAATAAAGCAAAGGATATTATAATGCATCTGTATCGTTCCATAGTGCGACCGCACCTTGAATATTGTGTGCAATTCTGGTCGCCGTATCTTAAAAAGGATATAGTGTTATTAGAAAAGGTTCAGAGAAGAGCCATCAAAATGGTAAAGGGGATGGAAGGATACCCCTATGAAGAAAGGCTAAAAAGGTTAGGGCTCTTTAACCTGGAAAAGAGACGGCTGAGGGGAGATATGATAGAAGTCTATAAATTAATGAATGGAGTGGAACGGGTAAACGTAGATCGATTGTTTACATTATCAGAATATAGAAAGACTAGGGGACATGCAATGAAGCTACAGGGTAAACTATTTAAGACAAATGAGAGAAAATCTTTTTTCACTCAACGTGTAATCAAACTCTGGAATTTGTTACCGGAAGATGTAGTAAAGGCTGTTAGTGTAGCTGGGTTTAAAAAAGGTTTGGACAAGTTCCTGGAGGAAAGGTCCATAAACCATTATTAAGAAGGGACCCAGGATATCAATGCTTGAACCAATACAAGCATTGTGGAACCTGTGTCTTTTGGGGAAAGTGCTAGGTACGTATGACCTAGATTGGCCACTGTTGGAAACAGGATACTGGGCTTGATGGACCTTGGTTTGATCCAGTATGGCATATCTTATGCTCTTATGTTCTTATGTAGTGATACCCAGCACATGGTGCACTCTTTCCTTAATAGTCTACCTGACCTCAGAGAATGTTGGGCTGCATATTTAGCTGCAGTTTTATAAAGTACCTGACTGCTGCCACTTTAATTTTCACTGGATATTCTGCCACTGAATATCCAAGCTAACCAGCCACTCGTGCTACTCTCCCATCAGTGGTGATATTTAGCCTCTAACCGGATAGTGCTAAGCAGTTAAAGTCTGGACATCCATTCACCTGCCCTAACGTTAATCACTGTAGCTATCCGGTTAGCAGTGGAATATTGCCTCTAACCAGACAGTGGCTGGCACCGTCTCTGCTCCACCCACAGACCACCCTGGTTTTAACTGGGCATTTCTTCTGCAGTCTGTGGGGATATTCAGTGTGTTTGTGCCACTGAATATCACAGTGACTGCATTTTAGCTGGTTAACAGGTCTGTTAACCAGCTCTAATGCTTTGAGAATGCCCCCCATTATATTTTGCATTAGAAATTAGATGATCATTAGTTTGCTTTTTAATTTGGTCATAGAATTCTTTGAACTTCCATAAATTCAATTAAAAATAAATTTTCAGGAGAACATTCAAGTTCCCATTCAGGACAGCTTATGGGCCTGCCAGGTGCTTTTTGCATGCTTCTTAATTTTAGAGAACTGGGTCTTTACTTTTCTCATCTAGTGTGCTAGCAATGAAACTTGCAGACAATCTACTCATTAAAACATATTCTTCATTTCATTCTTTCCAAAAGTTTAAATGTGTTTTGGACACCCCAGTCTATATTTCCAGTCTGTCTCTTCACTGTGCAAATGGCTGGATTATTTCTTTTAAAAAAAAGAAAGAAAGCTAATGAAATTGGCCTGAGCACTGTTGCTCTGTAGTGTCCATGAGCTCTAAAGTGGTACTTAGCATCACTGGTGTTAAAAGCCCCTTCTAAATTATGAAGCAATTTATCATCACCACTGTCCAAAGTAAGTTTAAATGATCCTTATAATTCCTGTTTTACCAAATTTCCTTTCTCCCCTGGGGATCCCTCTGATTAACTTATGCACATTTAAGTGCTTTTTAAATTCTTCTTTTATTGTCATCATGCCCTAAAAATCTCAGCAGTTCTCAAAAATGGATAATAGAACTTGCGCTAAAATGCTCTGGTTTAAGATCAATGCAGACACATCCCGCCAATGATCACTGCGGAGCTAAAGGAATCATGTTTCATGTTTATAGGAACCTTACTTGCATCATTGCTACAAAACTGGCAATTCTGTTCTGAGATGAAATGAATAATTCACCAATTTATTAAACAGTAACATCTACCTCTCACTTACATGTCCCATTACTGGGCCACTTGGTTTACTAGAATGGCCAATGTCTTCAACGAAAATACATGCCAAATTCATTAACAAATATAAGCTTAGGATTATATCTTTTTTGAACCCTCCCAATTGTTGGCATTGGTTCAGGCTCAGGAACAGGCTAATGTTCAATAATTTCTTTACCTTTTGATGTATTGCTCTTCATTTCTTATGTAAATACCTGCTGGAATGTGTTAGGGGTAAAATGAAATACGGTGCAAGAAGTGGTGGGAAGGGTTTTCTGTGTAGTTTTTCCCTTCTCCACTGCATTATTATTTTTATTTGTTATTATGTTGTGAGGCTGACCCTGTTTTCTCCCTTTTATACAGTGTGGGCTTTAGTCTTATCATGAGGATGCTTTGTGTGTTAAAGCATTATATATTATGTTGTTTTGTATTCATTTTGTTAAACCTCAATAAATAATAAATGGAAAAAAAACCCAAAACAAATGTAAGCTTAGTACAAGTCCACAACTGATAATAATTTCTGTATATTCACTACATGGTTATGTCACCTCAATCAGACTGCCCAGTATTGATTCACTGCAACCTATTCCCAAAAGCAGGAGCAGTATCACAGCACCCATTTGAAACTAGATCTAAAATAGTTTGCTCTCTTATTAACAGAATTGTTTTTATTTTGAATAGGAATGTTATGATTTTCTTATTTAGTTTTATGTTTATTTAAGGTGGGGACTTTCTGAGGAAGGTTTATTGGTTAAGAAGGGATGGTGACTTGCATTTTAATATGCATCTTGTGGTTTTTAATTTTAGATTCTTTATTTGTTGTGCATCACATTGAGCTTGCAATTTATAAAGGGAATAAATGAAATGAAATGTAATAATATATCCCGACTGCTATACCCTTCCCCATCTCACATAGAATGTCTATCCATTCAGGGGTCAATATTCAAAAGACTTGTCCAGGTAACTTCAGGAGTTACTTGGATGAATCTTTCCTTTATGAATTTAGCAGCTAATCCTTGATTCAGGTGATTTGGAAACATTTGTTTGTTCTTTATGAAATTCCACCTGAGCTATCTTAGCTTTTACCAAATCCTCTCCATCAGAATACTTTGTTTAAAATAGTATCCTTTGATGACATCTCAGTCGGAGCCCTATGTTCCTGACCAACTCTTTGCTTTCTCCCATGATCTAATGCCTTCCCTCCTGCTCCTATACATTTCCAGCTGAAATCTGGCATCACAAATCTTCATCTGCAATTATTCCAGGATTTGTCTCCTGATAAAAATATTTGATATGTCCAGCAGTCTGGTCATTGGAGGGACAGTTCTCAGCCAGAGACAGTGTACTGAGGCTTATTCTGTAGTCCAGAAATCATAGGTCCTGAATCCAAACTTAAGGAAATATCATGGCTCCCTTACTTGTGGGTTGTGCATATGGCCCCTGTAGCATCTCCAGCAAGTAGTCGGCTGAACAGGAGGATTGAACCAGGGGTGTTCCACATAGAGGTGTTTAGCATTTGCTATCTAAGCCACCAGGGTGACCTCTTTCAGCTGCCATTTCTCGAAGCCGTATAGTGATACAGTATGTAAGAGCTGAAGAATATCTGTACTTGTCTGTTCTTGTCTGTTAGTCTTTCATTTTAGGAGAGCCTATAATACTTTTCATAAACCAATAAAAAGCTGGTTGTGAGGAAGCCGGATATAGTGGTAAAGGACAAAAACACCTGAACGGCACTGATTACTGAGGTGTCAGTTTCAAGTGATTACTCTGAGCATCGCGCTGAGAGGAAGAAAATCTTCAAATACCAAGAAATGCAGTTGGAGACCAAGAAAACGTGGCAGAAAGATACCGAGTTATTTTCCGTTGTGTTGGGTGCCACAGACTTAATTCAGAGGAATTTCCAAGCACATCTTGTTAAATTATCCATACATATAGCATCTTACAAAATCCAGAAGGAGGCTCTCTTTGCAAGTACTATGCCAAGCATTAGTAATAAATTTGAGATACTAAGGGGTATGTTTACTAAACCGGGCTAACGGTTAACCCGGGCTATCTGCCACTAGGTCCTGTATTATTCAATGGGACCTAGTTGCAGATAGCCCGGGTTAACTGTTCGCCCGGTTTAGTAAACATACCCCTAAGATCATACTCTACATACACTGGCTTAGAAATGACAGCCTAATACATTTGATTCCTGCTGGCACTCCTTGTGACCTTGGGCAAGTCACTTTACCCTCCATTGTCTCAGAAGAAAAGGCCTGGCAATCTACTTCAGGTAATACCTTGCCAAGAAACCCAGGGGCTGCTGGGTTGCCAGGAGTCAGCATTGACTTGATAGCATTTAAAAAAACAAAGGAGTCTGACTTGACTCATGCCTGGCACTGCCCACTTTTTAGGGCCCTAAATTTAACCACTTCACTCTGGTCAGTTTTCAAAGGTGCCTATTGAGATGTCCGATTCCCTTTGAAAATTGATCCTTTTGTGACATTGTTGATGTACATCAGAACAATCTACTGTACTGCAGCATATAGTGATCAGGTGGTTATTTTGCCACTATTTGGGAAAGAAAGAGCCTTTCACAGTTTAGAAAAAAATGTTAGCTATGATGAGGGATAAATGGGTTTTGATTTTATTATTGTTTGCTTTTAAATTGTTTATTTATGATTTATGATCATAACCAGCTTGATTTTATTGAATGTGGGGCAGGATAACAAGCACCAGTAAATACATAAATGTTTTATTCTACTTCCATCTATTGATTGGATGCTGAAATGCTGAAAACCTCTGTCCATTTATTTTCAGAGGTTAGGTGAGGATGAGCATCCCAAATACTCTAGGAATTTTTCAGCAATCAGGGAAATGTCAATGAAATGGCTGATCATTACTTATGCAAACTCTGATATGGGAGCTAAGGATGACATGATTAGATTAATTTTATGATGTAGTAAACAATGTATTGTCTCTCTGTTAATATGTTGCTTTGTATTTCATGTAAAACATCTTCTGTATCATGTATGTCTTTATTGATTGATTCAGGGATGGGGATGTCCGGGCCATCCGGACGTCCCCAATGATGATGGGGATCTTAGGACCCGATTCTGGTCTGCGGAAACAAAACGTTCCCACGGTTGCCAGAATCGGGCCTATGGATGGCCCGGCATGCCTCTTCTGTCTGCGGGGATGTCCTCCTCACAGGCGCCCCTGAAATCTGCAGCTTCGGCCCCCAATATCCCTGCCACCTGACCCACAGCTGGCCTGCTGTGGCCTGGATCGGGTGGCGGGGACACCCACACACCCTGCCACAGTCCTGGGGGAGGGCTCCCTGGGCCCGATCATCGACACAGTGCTGCTTATATCACTTTTGAGGTGGTATGTGCAGCATGTTCCCACGAGCTTGGCCCGCCCACACTCCGCCTCATTCCCACCCGCTTCCACTCCCTGCTAGCTCTCCCCATCCTGATGTACAGGGCGTACAGGGAGAGCCAGAGAGGGAATCGGCCCTAGATGCCTTGCGGGACTGCACGTGCAGCCCCACAACCTGAGTTCAGGAATGACCTCCATTATGTATGTAATAATGTAACCCACCTGGAATTTTAAATAGTGCAGGCTACCAGGGTAGCGGTCGGACTATGAGCTAGTGACTGAACTCTATGGGAAACTTGAGAGAAGAGACAAGATTTTCTGAGCTCATTGTAAATACAACATTGAAGCAATAAATGCAGGATGTAGCATAAGAATGTAGAATTACTTTCTAAATTTTTATCAACCAGCCAAAAAATATTTAAATGACATATTTGACTTGTCTAAAAAAGGATTTCATAGCAAAGTGTCCAAAGTAGCCGTTGCACGTGCAGTACCCTTTGAAGAAGTGTATGATACAGCACAGGAAGGCACTCTTAAAGAGATTAACATGGATATGCCGTATGAAGAATTTTAGGGCAGTCTTGCCCAGTTAGCCGTTGGGCGGTTACTTTCTCCTTCCTGTAGGTTTCAGCCCCTTCTTCCACCTCAGTCTCACTCTGTTTCTTCCTGTTAGGTCCACTCCATCTACCCATTTACTCCATTGCCGCTCTGGGTAGCTGTCATTTAATTGACCCCCTGACAGCTAAACTAAAAGTAAACAAAGCGATGGTACATCCGAGAATATTGAAGGAACCTGAGGATGTTCTAGTGGCTCAGCTGACTGACCCTTTCAATGCTTCCTTAGAGTCGGAAGTAATCCCAGAGGACTGGAGAAAGACACATGTGGTCCCTCTACACAAAAGTGGAAGTAATGATGGGGTTGAGAACTCTAGGCTGGTTAGTCTGTCTAAACTCTGTGGTGAACAAATGAATGGAAATGCTGCTAAAACAGGATAGTGAGGTTTCTACAATCCAGTGGATTTCAGGATCTGAGTCAGGATGGGTTTACCAAAGGTAGGTCTTGTCAGACAAATCTGATTGATTTATTTGACTGGACAACCAAAGACGGACTGAGGGAGAGCTCTAGATGTGGTACACTTGGATTTCAATAAAGCCTTTGACACCATTCTGCACAGGCAACTTATAAACAAACTGAGCACCCTAGGGATGGATACTAAAGTGACTGACTGGGTTAGAAATTGACCGAGTGGGAGGTGACAAAGGGTACAGGTAAATGGAGCTCAATCTGAGGAGAAGGAGGTTACTGATGGTGTGCCACTGGGATCTGCCCTTGGTCCGATTCTTTTTAACATCTTTGTTAGTGATATTGCAGAAGGGCTGTAGAGTAAGGTTTGCCTCTTTGTGGATGATACCAAAATCTGCAATAGAGTAGAACACAGGAAGGAGTAGATAACATGAGGAGGGATCTAGCTAAGCTTGAAGAATGGTCAAGAATTTTGCAGCTGAGATTTAATACTAAAAAATGCAGCATCATGCATTTGGGCTGCAAAAATCCAACAGAGTGATACAGTTTAGGGGGCAATGTACTTCTTTCCACGAAAGAAGAGTGGAACCTGTGCGTGATTGTTTCTGATGATCTTAAGGTGGCTAGACAGGTAGAAAAGGCAACGGTGAAAGCCACAAGGATGCTTAGGTGCATAGGGAGAGCAGAAAATAGGTGGTGATAGTGCCTCTGTATAAGTCTCTGCCGCAACTTCATTTTGAGTATTGTGTGCAATTCTGGACCACACCTTCAAAAGGACATAAATACGATGAAGTCAGTATAGAGGTCGGCTACTAAAATGGTTAGTGGTCTTTGTTATAAAGCATATGAGGACAGACTTAAAGATCTTAACATGTATACGTTAGAGGAAAGGAGGGATAGAGGAGATAAGATAGAGAAGTTTAAATACCTCCATGGCATAAAATGCACAAGAGGAGAGCCTCTTTTGAATGAAAGTAAGCTCTGCTACGAAGGGACATAGAATGAGGCTGAAAGGGGATAGACTCAGAAGTAATATGCGGAAATATTTTTTTATGGAAAGAGTGGTAGATTCATGGAATAGTCTCCCAGTGGAGGTAGTAGAAACACGGACAGTATGTGAATTCAAAAAAGCATGGGACAAACACAGAGCCTGCGTCAGAAGACTTATGAGATGAGACTTGAAGACCTAAATATGTACACTCTGGAGGAGAGGAGGAACAGGGGAGATATGATTCAGACCTTTAAATACTTAAAGAGTATTAATGAACAAACAAACCTCTTCCAAAGATGGGGAAGCTGTAAAACCAGAGGGCATAACATGAAGCTGCAAAGGGGGTAAACTGAAAGGCAATGTCAGGAAATATTTTTACACTGAAAGGGTGACGGATGCTTGGAATGGCCTCCTGATGGAAGTGGTGGGGGCAAATACAGTGACAGAATTCAAAATGGCATGGGACAGACACCGTGGATCCCTTTTATAGCAACAGGATAAAATCAAAATAAACATAATTATCTCTTATATCTCAACAAATAGGAGTGACCTACACAGAGCAGTGGGTACACCCCTAAGTAAAGGCATGGGGAGGAACGACCTGCACGGAGCGGCAGGTGAACCTACTCTTGCCACCTTGCTGGGCAGACTAGATGGACCATACTGGTCTTTATCTGCCGTCATATACTATGTTACTGTGTTAGATGATCTCTAAAGGAAAGGAAGGGACTATTGTATTTGATATGGAAGGGCAGACTAGATAGGGCATGTGGTCTTTTTCTGCCATCAGCTTGCCCCGAGCTGGACACCGTTCCATCCTGCTGACGCACCACCATAATCCTTTTGGTTTGTCTCCATGGAGGAAAAATTTGTACCAGTAGTAGAACAAAGACCTTTTTGCCTGTTATTACAAAAGGGTATTCAAAGCCACTTGGGTGACCAAAAATTGCTCGTGGGCCTCCTTAAAATGGCAGGCCACTGCTGATCCCAGCAGAGATGCTTCTCCAAGGCAAGCAAATGCCTACCCATCACTTTTGTGCACTATACTCCAAAATATGATCCCTCAAACCCGCTTTAGCTGTCGCCCAAAAAAGCAACGGTTGTGTCTGATGCTCAGCATTGAACTCCACATAGTCCTTTCATTGCTGCTGAAGAAAATCCTGGAACTTCACATCCTCATAGAGCGCTAACAGGAGCTGCCACCGTTAGCCATTTCCAGCTGCCCCCCTCCATATCCACCCAAATCACGGCATGATCAGATACCTCTATTGGACCAATAGTAGCCTCTTGCACCCTGGAAAACAAGGATCGAGACACCAAAAGATAGTTAATCCGGGATTGGGTAGAGTGGGCCCCCGATACATGAGTATAATCCCTCTCGAGGCGGTGTAGGACCCGCCACACATCCATCACATCTAAATGCTCACACACCAAGGAGACACCCCTTCTACGATCTGTCCTATTATGATGGGGAATGAGGATGCAATCCTGCTGTGGGGCAATGACCGCATTGAAATCCCCACCAATCAGAAGATCCACCCCTCCCCATCCCTGCAATGTGCCTAAGCCCTGCCTTTTAAAAGATGTCATCATAAATACTAGGCGCATAGAGACTGCAGAGCACTAAACTATGCCCCTGGAACTCCCCTTGTACGATCACAAAGCGGCCCGCTGGATCACCCACCACTTTGTTGATCTTATAGGGCATATGTCTGTTAAGTAAAATGGCTACCCCTGCCTTCTTCATCCCAGATATGGCCTCGGCATTGAATATCCAGGTTTAGCATTCAGCAGCGATGGCTAGCCACTGTAATCGCAATAGCTGCTGCCGCTGAATATCGGGCCCATAGTTTCTTGTCTGACAGGCATAGGTCTACTCTGTAGAAGCAACAGCGGACTTTTAAATGTAATGTGCCTCAAGGCATGACTGCACCTGGCGGGCCTGCGCCTAAGGGCCATGCCAAAGGCCTTTGGCATGGCCCTTAGGCGCAGCACTGCGGAATGTTCGCGTTCTCCTCTTCCACCCCAATCCAGCTACTCCACCGAGCAGCTGACCAGACCAGACCAGAGGAAACGGAACCACAAGAAACCTCACCATGTAAGCATTCTCCAATGTAACTCTTGCTGTAATCTATGTGACCATGATGCCCATCCTGCCTGTAATGTAACCCTCGATGTGATTTGATCGATCCCATGATGCCCTACCTGCTTGACTTATAATATACTGTGTGTGTAGTATATGCTGCTGTAATGTAACCCAGTGTCCCACTTTATCTCCTTCTTCCCCTATCCACCCCTACTTACACCTCTCTGTCTGTCCTAACCAGATCATATTCTCCCTGTGTTGTATCAACTAGATTGTAAGCTCTGATGAGCAGGGACTGTCTCTATTACTTGTCCTGTCTAGATTGTAAGCTCTCAAGCAGGGACTGTCTGTCTGTCTCTTATTTAAATAGAATTGCGCAGTAGTACTTGTAGTAGTAATGGGTGACAGCCAACCTGGTTTTGCCCTAACTAGTCTGTTGCTCTGTGTGTTTTGTTGTCTCGATTAGATTGTAAGCTCTGATGAGCAAGGACTGTTACTCTTATATGTCTGTACAGCGCTGCGTATGAGGTAGCGCTTTATAAATGTTAAATTAGTAGTAGTAGTAGAAGTCTCAGAGGTTTCTGATTAAATTATCCATGGCCATCGCTGTGTACTAGAGAAGGAGGGCAGCATGCAATATCACTGCTGCCTGCTTATTGCTTGTCACTGCCTCCGCTCCACCCCGGAATGTCCCCAACATGCCCCAATGCTAAATGGATAGCATCAGGGCACGTAGGGGAGTTAGAAGGGGATATTCTATGGCACTAACCATGTAAGTGCCGTTGAATGTTCCAATTTAAGGTATTTACGTGGTTTACTGGGCTGTAAACCATGTAACTGCCTTTCGAATATCGGGCACGGAATGTCCAACCAAAACATTTTGGAATGGAAGCTAATTTCTAAGATGAGAACAATATTTAAACACATGTAATAAGAAACTTTACTGAAACATTTATTTATTTAACAGATTTTATTATACCATTTTTTTACAAGTCAAAATGGTTTACATGGAACTAGAAAAATACAATGAA
Organism: Ichthyophis bannanicus; assembly: GCA_033557465.1. Lineage (NCBI taxonomy): Eukaryota > Metazoa > Chordata > Amphibia > Gymnophiona > Ichthyophiidae > Ichthyophis > Ichthyophis bannanicus. Next base: position 116,804,270 of record CM066050.1, on the reverse strand, counting down.
CATATGATAACAACTAAGTAACATAAAGGTTTACGAATAACGAGAGGAAGAAGAACTTGTGCACAGGTGTTGGAACTATTTACACAGCTCGGAGGGGAAAGGGAGGGGATGGGCTAGTGTATCAAGGGGGAGGTTCAGGAGGGATGGTGGGGGAAATTCTGTGTGCTTGTGAATGTTTATGATGTGTGGCACTCTGTTGGGGCTCAATACTGAAATCCTCTTTGAAAAGGTGGGTTTTTAGTTCTTTAGGATGTCTGTGGTTGAGTTGATGTTTCTTAACTTGGAGGGTAATGAGGTGGGGGCATAAAGTGTGAAAGGTGGGGGCATAACGTGTGAAAGCTCTAAGTTGTGTGCATTGGTTGCTTTTGCAGATCTGAGTAGGAAGGTTGAGGAGGTTTTGTGTGCTGTTTCTTCTTGGTCTATTGGTTTTAGATGGGTGGATTAGTGATTGGAGGTGCTCAGAGGAGAGGTTGTTTAGCACCTTGTGGATTGTGGTAAGGATCTTGTATTTTATTCTTGATTTGATGGGTAGCCAATGTAGTAGTTTGAGGATTGGAGAGAAATGAGATTGCCTAGATGCTTAGTAGATGGTACATGCTGCAGTGTTTTGGGCAAGCTGTAGTAGCAGGAGAGCTTGCTTTGGAAGACCTTGATATTGAGTTGCAGTAATCAAAAAGTGGGGTGATGATGGCTTGGCAGATTGAGCAGAATGTCTCCATGGTTAGGAGGGGACAAAGGTTTCACAGCATTCTAAGCTTGTAGTAGACAGACCTGGTTGTATTCTGGATTTGGGTTTGGAAGTTAAATTGTTGGTCAAATGTAATACCTAAGTATCTAATTTCTGTTTTGACTGGAAGTCAGAGTTGCCAATCCTGATCGATGAGGGAGAGGGATGAATGTAGGGTCTCTTGTGAAGTGAAGAATTTCTGTTTTGTTTAGATTAATTGTTAAGTTGTGAAGGTGAAGCTATTTGACTATTTCAGTGAAGCAGTCTGTGACTTTTGAATAATCGGGAGCAGTTGTGGAGAAGGGTGGGTAAATCATAATGTTGTTGGCATAAATTAGGCAATTGACATTGAGCTTTTGGAGAATTTTGCACAGAGGTTGAATGTAGATGTTGAAAAGTAGAGAGGAAAGAGATAAGCCTTGGGATACACCTTGAGTTAGGATGTATGGATGTGATTGCTGTGCTCCAATTTTTTTTCTTGGCTCCTGTTGGAAAGGTAGGAGTGAATCCATTTGAGGATATTCCTCAGATATAGCAGTTTTGGAGCCAGAGTCTGGTATTTATCAATGTGTAGAGTTAAATGGATGGAGATTGAAAATAAGGTAAAATTAACATTTTGAAAAAAATCAAGCTACAAGTAGTCAAGAATAGCCAAATGAAGGCACTGTAATATACAGTAGTATTGCTGTTAGCCTGCAGTAGAGAGTACCTGCCTGGGAGTCTTCTAACTTTGACCACTTGGAATCCTTACATGAAAAATCTTCAGATTTTGTTTGTATGTGTGTGGAAATCTGCTTGGGGTGACTTCTTTCAGACCTGACCCTGTTACACGTCTAAGACTTAAAGTTCTAGCAGGATTCAAGACATATGCAGTGAGCATTTCTTATACTAGTTAAAGTCCCAGAAAAAAGCTGTTATATCACAGCCATAAACCGTGCCTAGAATCCAGGCGTTTCCTGTTGGGTGGGGTTCAGGGGACATTGTTATAGGATTGTATAGAAATAACCAAACACATTTGGGGCATAAATAACAGCTCCTACCTATCTTTTCTCTCATCTCTCCCTATACCCTTCCTTGGGAATTCCGCTCTTCTGGCAGTTCCCTTTAATCTGTGCCCTTCTCTTCCACTGCCAATCCAGACTTTGATCTTTCTACCTTGCTGCTCCCTATGCCTGGAACAAACTACCTGAGTCAATACGTTAGACTCCATCTGTGGCCCTTATTCAAATCCAGGCTTCTTTGAGATTACTTTTGGATCCTGATCTCCTCAGCCTCCTGTTCAACTCCTCTGTGTTTCCTTACCATTCCCCTAGATATATCCTAGCCCCCACTTGTAATTTCTCTTTCTCCAGGACCAAGCAGGAAATCAGTCCTCACATATGGGTGTCATCGACGCCGATGAAGCCCTAGCGGAGCATTTCCCCAGCTTTCCATGAAAGCCTTTGGGAATGCAGGCACGCATGCGCGGTTCCCTTCCCGCCTAAAGGTGCCATCTTACCTCAGTCTCTCTTTTTCCGAGAAGCCCACCGGATGTGTGTCCTGTCATCCCGGATAAAAGTTTGATTTTTTTGGCGATTCTCGCTACTTTTCTTCTCCGGTTCGACGCCGGTTCCCCTCCCGCTGGGTTCGGTACACCGGTATCGAGCCCGTTTCTTCTTTTTCGATTTTTGCCCTTCGTGGCTGGCGTTCATGCCCTTTTTTGCTTTTTCCCTGGAAGGCCGGGCCTTTGACCTCGTGGGGACTCTTTTTTCCCCGATGGCGTCCAGCGGTTTTAAAAAGTGTGATAGGTGTAAGAAGTTGATGTCTCTCACCGACACACACGACTGCTGCCTTCGGTGCCTCGGTCCTGATCACGACCCTAAGACGTGTGGACCATGTGGGAAGATGTCTTCCAAGGCACTGCAAAGTCTCCAGCAGCAGAAAGAAAGGCTTTTTTCTGACTCAGCCTCCGGCCGGGCCCGGACCTCGTCTGAGGCCTCGACATCTCGGGATTCGGATCCCGAGCGCCGTCGTGGCTCCTCGGACAGGGGGTCCCCCGACCGGGAACGCAAGAGGAAGAAGTGGCTAGTGAGGGCGTCGTCGGAAGAGGTCCCTGGATCCTCGAGGGCCAGGTCTAAGATCCCTGACCGTCGCCCCGGGCCCGTGGAACAGGAGAAGCCTGCCAAGGTTCCTCGCGTGGAGCCGGAGTCTGCTGGACACGTAAGTCCTGTAGTCCTCAAGGACTCTCCTCCCAGAGAGCCGACGTCAGGCCCAGCGCCGCCGGGGCCCGAGTCGGTGGCTGCTGTGTTTCCCAAGCTGAGTCTCAGGATGACAGCCTTGGAGTACAGACTGTCTGCCTTCATGGAGCAGCAGCGGGCGCTGATGGCCAGCCTGTCTGGCGCATCTGCTCCGACCACCGTGACATCGACATCGAAGTCGACCCCGGAGACCAAGCCAATACTCGAGACCATGAAGGCTCGAGGTCGACCTCGGTCGCGGTCTCCCTCGACCTCCCGTTCGGGACCGAGGGCGTCGACGCCGGTGCCTCCGGCGTCAGGGCGGGTGCTCCCGGGCCCCACGGAGTCAGACCCTGACTCCTCGTTGGACGAGTCCGCCTGGGAGACGGAGGATGAGGAGTCCCCCGACACATTCAAGACTCGGTGCATCCCGTCGGACTCACCGCAGTCTGAACCCTGGAGTAGATCCCCTCTGGAGGATACCCGGTTCTCGGAGTTTGTCCGGGATATGGCCACCGCGTTGGCTATCTCGGCGGACCCCGAGGAAGAGCCTCGAGCCGAGGAGCTCGAGGCCCTGCAGTACGACTCTCCTCCGAAGGAGGCCTTTACTGTCCCGGTTCCTCCGATGCTGGAACGGCTCCTCTTCCGGATGTGGGAGGCACCGGCCTTGGCGCCAGTTCTAAGCAAGTGGGTCGATTCGATTTATCGACTCCGGAAGAGCCCTGGCTTTCAGAAGGCGCAGCTACCACACCATTCCATGGTGGTGGAATCGGCCATGCATCACCTGAAAAGTCAGAAGATGCACTCCGCGGTGCCTCCTGGCAGGGAGGCCCGGTACCTCGATGGCTTTGGTAGAAAGTGCTTCCAGGGCTCGATGCTTGCTTGCCGTGTCCAGTCCTACCAGCTGTACATGGGCATGTACTTGCAGGACCTGGCAAGGAGTTGGCCGGGTTCTCTGCTGGCCTCTCCGGGGAGCCCTTGCAGAGATTCAAGTCCTTGTCCTCTGGGATTCGGGAATGCTCCAAGTTTATGTCCCACGCCGCCTACGATGGCTTCGAGGCTTCGGCTCGAGTTGCGGCAGCCGGCATCGCGGCTCGACACCAGGCATGGCTGCAGTCATCGGACCTCGAGCCATGGGTTCAGGACAAGTTGGTCGATGTCCCTTGCCGAGGTGAGAACCTTTTTGGCAAGCCCATGGCCGAGAAGGCCGCACAGCTCGAGACCGAGCACCTTACAAGGACAAGGCTGTCTAGAAAGACCTCTGCCCCTTCTCAGAAGAAGAAGGGCTCGGGTAAAAAGCCCTTTTACCCGAGGAAGGGCACTGCCAAAACAGTACCCTCAGTATCAGGCTGCCCAAGCTGCACCCCAGGGTCAGCAAGCCAAGGGGCAGGGTAATGGGCCCCGTAGGCAGAGGACCCCCAAGCCTCCGGCCCCTGCTCCCACTCAGCAGGGTGGGGGTTTTTGACTCCTTAAGCATAGCCTCTCCGTCCCTGCTCTCCCAACCCTGCACAGGAGGTCGCCTTGCCCTCTTTGCCCACCAGTGGCCCCACATCACTGGGGACAGTTGGGTGTTAAACATAGTCCACAGGGGCTATGCACTACACTTTCACCAACTGCCTCCTCTATATTTTCCAGGAGAGCCTCCAAGGCCTCCCCTGCACACAGATCTTCTCCTCCGGGAGCTCCAAGGTCTGTTGGTGCACAGGGCAGTGGAGCCTGTGCCTCCCCACTTGCAAGGTCAAGGGTTCTACTCCAGGTATTTCCTGGTACCCAAAAGAACCGGTGGCCTTCGACCTATTCTAGACCTCAGAAACCTCAACAAGTTCCTAGAGAAGGAAAGGTTCAAGATGCTTACTCTTGGAACACTTCTGCCCTACCTCCACAGCAGGGAGATTGGCTATGCTCCTTAGATCTAAAGGATGCGTACACTCACATCCTCATTCATCCAGACCACAGAAAGTACCTCAGGTTCATTGTGGGAGGAAACCATTATCAGTACAGAGTACTGCCTTTTGGCCTAACCTCCGCTCCCAGAGTCTTTACCAAATGCCTGGCAGTGCTGGCGGCCTACCTGAGAAATCAGGGCATCTTTGTCTTTCCCTATCTGGACGACTGGCTCATAAGAGGTCAGACGTGCCAGGAGGCCCGACAGGCCACCCTTCGAACTATTGCTCTTCTTCAAAGTTTGGGGTCTGTAATAAACTTCGCAAAGTCCGCTTTCCTACTCTGGAGTTCATAGGGGCAAGGCTGGACTCTATCCTGGCAAAGGCATTCTTGCCAGCAGACAGGGCCCAAAGACTGATGGGCTTGGCAAAACAGTTTCTCAGCGGGTCAATGGTCTCCGCCAGACTTTGCCTGAGGCTGCTTGGCCACATGGCTTCGACAGTTCATGTGACCCCCAATGCCAGGCTCCATATGCGGCCTGCACAGTGGTGCCTTCGGAATCATTGGTCACAGGCCACAGGCAGCCTCAGAGACAGGATAAGGGTGTCCAGATCTTTTCTGGACTCTCTCAACTGGTGACTGCACCCACCCAATCTACTGAAAGGGGTGCCTTTTCAAATTCCTGGGTACACAGTGGTACTGACCACAGACGCCTCCCTGCAGGGCTGGGGGGCTCATTGTCTGAACAAGTGCACCCAGGGCCTGTGGTCTCCCTGGGAAGCCGCACAGCAGATCAATTTCCTAGAACTCAGGGCTATTCGACTAGCACTCAAAGCTTTCTCTCCTGCCCTGGCTCATCAATCTGTCCTGGTTCAGACAGACAACCAAGTAGCCATGTTTTATGTGAACAAGCAAGGCGGAACTGGGTCCAGGCTCCTTTGTCAGGAGGCACAGGACCTTTGCTCATTTGCCCTCAAGCACAACATGCTCCTCAAGGCTGTGTACCTCCCAAACCAGGAAAACTACCTGGCCGACAGGTTGAGCAGAATTCTGCAGCCCCACGAGTGGCAGCTGCATCCTTTGGTAGTTCAGAAGATCTTCCTGAAATGGGGTCTTCCTTTGATAGATCTCTTTGCCAGTCCACTGAACAAACAGCTGCCTCGGTTCTGCTCCAGACAGCCGCATCCTCTGCGGGTGGCAGCAGATGCTTTTCTGATACCATGGTCTCAGGGCCTCCTGTATGCGTTTCCTCCCACGCCTTTGGTGGCCCTAACTCTGTTCAAGATTCTTCAGAACAAGGCCTCAGTCCTGCTGGTGGCTCCCAGGTGGCCAAGACAGCCTTGGTTTCCACTTCTCCTTCAACTGGCAGTGGATCCCCCACTGCCTCTGGGGTTGCAACCGGACCTTCTCTCCCAGGATCAGGGTTCCCTTCTGCACCCCAATCTCAAAGCTCTCAGTCTGATGGCTTGGAGGCTGCAAGGGTAGTTTTGGCTCCCTGGGGCCTACCTCAGGAAGTTGAGGAGGTTGTCCTAGCCTCTAGGAAACAGTCCACTAGGAAAACCTATGCTCTCAAATGGAAAAGGTTTTCTGTGTGGTGTCAGCTACGTACAGAGGATCCTTTCTCCTGTACTGTACCAGTAGTGCTTCAGTACTTACTGCACTTATCCAATCAGGGACTTAAGTCCAATTCTGTTCGGGTCCACCTCTCAGCTCTAGCAGCTCACCACTCACTGGTGGAAGGACATTCTCTCTCGATTCACACCTTGGTGTCCCGGTTTCTCAGAGGCTTGCTTTTGCTCAAGCCTCCAGTCCGTCCTCTTGCTTCTGAGTGGGAGTTGAATGTGGTCTTGCAGCAACTGACTCGCCCACCTTTTGAGCCGATGGTTACTTGCCCTCTGCGCTTCCTGTCCTGGAAGACACTCTTCTTGGTAGCACTTACCTCAGCCAGGCGAGTGAGTGAGCTTCAGGCCCTGGTCTGTGACAGGCCTTACACTCGCTTCTATAGGAACAGGGTAGTCCTTAGGACTCATCCAAAGTTCCTCCCTAAAGTTGTCTCCTCCTTCCACCTTAACCAAGAGGTGGTTCTTCCAACATTCTTCCCTAGGCCTCATGCAAGCCAGGCTGAAGCAGTTCTGCATACCCTGGACTGTAGGAGGGCCTTATCCTTCTACCTTGACTGTACGCAGGGGCATAGAAGGGCTACTCAGCTCTTCGTATCTTTTGACCCTAATAAGTTGGGGTTGGCTGTGTCCAAGCGTACCTTGTCCATCTGGGTGGCTGACTGTATCACCTGGGCTTACAAGGCGGCTGACCTTCCTTTGCAGGGTCGGGTCATGGCCCACCGTGTCAGGGCAATGGCTGCTTCAGTGGCTCATCTCCGCTCTGTACCGTTGGTAGACATCTGCAGGGCTGCAACTTGGTCTTCAAGCCAGACTTTCGTGGCCCATTACTGTCTGGAGAGGGAGTCCCGTAGGGACAGTGCTTTTGGCCAGGCAGTACTCCGGAATCTCTTTGAGGTTTAGGCAACTCCTGCCCTCCTGCCCTCTGTTGGGCTACCGGTGGAGGTTGTGTCAGTGAAAAGCCTTTCTTTGATGCTGGGACTAGAGGGGGTTCTCTTGTTCAGCCTGGGTTCCTTGGTAGCCCAGAGCTAGGGAGTCACCCATATGTGAGGACTGACTTCCTGCTTGGTCCTGGAGAAAGAGTAGTTACTCACCTATAACAGGTGTTCTCCAGGAGCAGCAAGAATCAGTTCTTACAACCCTCCCTCCTCCCCTGGGAGTTGCAGTTGTACCTAGTTTGTTTTTTCTTTTTTGTGTGCTGTTCTTAGCTATGTCATTTGACTGAGGTAAGATGGCACCTTTAAGCGGGAAGGGAACCGCGCATGCGTGCCTGCATTCCCAAAGGCTTTCATGGAAAGCTGGGGAAATGCTCCGCTAGGGCTTCATCGGTGTCGATGACACCCATATGTGAGGACTGATTCCTGCTGCTCCTGGAGAACACCTGTTACAGGTGAGTAACTACTCTATCTTGATTAGATTGTTAGGGCCCAATATTCAAAGGTATTTACATGGTTTACAGATCTGTAAACCATGTAAATGCCGCTGAATGGGATATTCAATGGCGCTAGCAATCTTTATGCTGAAGACTCCCAGATATGAAACTCTCTGGCAATCCAGGCCAGGATCTCTGCCTGCCTTTCTGACATTGCTGCTTGAATGTCTCACCACTGCTTGAAATTGAACATGGCCAAAACTGAGATTCTTATTTTTCCCCCTAAACCCTCCTCTCCCCTGCCTCCTTTCTCAATCTCTGTGGATAACTCTCTACTTTTCTCTGTCTCCTCAGCTCACAATCTTGGAGTCTTCTTTGATTCCTCTCTTTCCTTCTCCACACACATCCAACTGATACCTAAAACCTGCCTTATCTCCAGGAACAAGCAGGAATAAGTCCTCACATATGGGTACGTCGGTACCGACGGAGCCCGTGCGGGAAAGCTCCCCAGCTTCTTAGAATAGAAGCTTTTGGGACCTCCCACTGCACATGCGCACTGCCTTCCCGCCTTCCTGAACAGCTCTCCTCAGTTTCTCTTTTCCGCGGAGCCAGCAGGTCGTGTTCCTGTCACCGCTGAAGAAATTGTTATTTTATTTGTTTCTTTAGACCGCGTACCTGCCTTCCCATACCGATACCGGTATCGCCGGTCTTTTCTTTCTTACTTTAAAAAATTAAAATTCTTTTTTCTTATTTTTTAGCTTTTTGGTCACTTCAGAGAGGCCTCTCGGCCTACTCATTTCTCCTCATGGAGAAGCCAGCCCCTGGATTTAAGAAGTGTACCAAATGTAATGCTGTTATTTCAGTCACAGACACCCATGAATGGTGTCTGAAATGTTTGGGGCCTGACCATTCCATACCGGACTGCCCATCTTGCTCCCACATGTCTAAACGTGGGCTGCAGAACCGGGCCAACAAATTCCATGTGCTGTTTGCTTCAGAGAATACAGCATCACAGTCATCCAGGTCTTCTTCTCCGGATGGATCTCAGGTAACCAAACCTTCTGTGGGCAAGTCCTCAAAGAGCAAATCTCCTTCAAAGCATCGAGAGGCTCTTAGCTTAGAACTTGAGGACCCTGCCCCAGCCAAACAACCCCGGCGGGAAGTCCAACTTCCAAAAACGCCAATTCAGGGGTCTCAGGTTGATATCGATGCTACGGCCTCGACAGATCACCTGTTAGCCTGCTCTGGGGTACCGGGTCACTCCTGGTACCGACATCCAGGCAGCTATGGCGTCCATGGGCGATACTGTACAGTCCATGCAGCAGGCCGTCATGGCTTTCATTAAAGCTGCAACGCCATCGGTTCCGCTTTCAGCGGTTCCGGGCCCGATACCGGTATCGTCCGCCATGGCCGGTATCGAGGCCGTCCACCTCTAAACGCAAGTCGGTACCGTATGGGCTTTCGCTCCATACCGGTTCCATACCCGATACGCCCGATATCGATACCGATCGGTACGCGTATCGTGCGTTAGAGGAAAGCACCGATTCCTCTGAGGATTTTCACTCCTCTGATGATTCTGCTGTGTTTTCACTCAACTTACCTGAGGAGCCCTCTTCTCCTAAAAGGAGAATGTGCAATCCAGAGGATTTGTCCTTCCAGGACTTTGTTTTAGATATGGCTACAGCCCTTCTATTACCACACCTCTGAAAAGGACCAGATCCAAAAAACTGGATATTTTGGGATACTCAAAGGCCCCTAAGGAGGCAGTTACCCTGCCTATCCATGAAATCCTCAAGAACAACTGATGGATTCTGGGAAAATCCTATGACTTTGTCTCCTTATTCCCGTAGGTTGGACACCATGTATAGGGTCCCTCCTTCTCCTGGTTTCCAAAAGACTCAATTGCCCCACCACTCTATTGTGGTGAAGTCTGCAATGAAGAAGATTAGGAGTACCAAAAGGCACTCTTCCACCCCTCCAGGACGGGAATGTAAGACTTTGGACTCTTTTGGTAGGAAAATTTTCCAGGCTAGTATGCTTATAGCCAGGATTAATTCCTACAGTCTCTATATGGGCATGTTCCTGGAGGAAACTTGCCAAAAAGGTGCGGCATTTTGCCCCCTTTATCCCTGAGGATAAAAGCAGGGATTCCTTTCCCTAGTGAAACAACTCTTAGAGGTTTCTAAGTTCTCTAATAGGGCAGCATATGATTCCTTTGAGGGAGCCAGTAGGGCTTCGGGCATTGCTATTGCAGCCCGACGTCTTGCTTGGCTCCAGGCCTCTGATCTGGAACCTTGGGTTCTAGATGGCTTACGGAATCTGCCCTGTACAGGTGAGAACTTATTTGGGGAAGAGTGGCAAATCAAAGCCACCCAGATGGATGCTGAAAATGCCACCTTGGAAAGACTTTCAAAGTCCACTTCAATTCCTACTAAGAAAAAGTCTTTTAAAAGGCCTTACTATAAGAAGGCCAGAGTTGCTTCAAATACTGGCCAGCAGTCTTCTCAACCTCGCTATACTGCTAAGCGTCAGCAATCCAAACAAGCACGAGCTAAGCCTGCAGCAGCTACTGTAGCTCAGCAGGCTCCAACCCCTCAGGGGTTTTGACTTGCTCCTAGGGAACTTGCCACTTCTGGTTCTAACACAACCAGAACCTCTCACCATACCGGAAGTTGGTTCACTTTGCTCCCAGATGGGAACAAATCACAACAGAACAATGGACCCTCTCTATCATTCGAGAGGGTTACAAACTTCATTTCTCCAGCCTTCCTCCCATCATATGGTGAGACCATTCAATTCTCCCCCATCTCTCCTAACCCTGTTGGGTCAAGAGGTTTCCTCTCTTCTTGCCCAAGGGCCATAGAAGAGGTTCCTCTTCCTCAACAAGGGTCCGGTTTCTACTCCCCTTATTTCTCATTCCAAAGAAGACAGGGGGATTCAGACCAATCCTAGATCTGAGAGAATTGAACAAATTTCTCTTCAAGGAGAAATTCAAAATGCTGTCTCTCGGCATTCTCCTTCCTTACCTCCAGGGTCAGACTGGCTTTGTTCTCTAGACCTACAGGATGCGTATACACAGAGACTCATCCATCCAGCCCCCCGACAGTATCTTCGCTTTCTGTTTCAGGGAAAACATTTCCAATACAGAGTACTCCCCTGCGGTCTAGCCTCTGCTCCAAGCGTATTCACAAAATGCATGGCAGTCGTAGCCGCATTTCTAAGAGGCATGGGAATCTTTGTCTTCCCATATCTGGACGACTGGCTCATCCGAGCTCCAACTCAGTCACAGGCCCAGATTTCCCTGGACCACACAAGGAGCCTTTTGCAGTATCTGGGACTGGTAGTAAACCTTCCCAGTCCCAACTCATCCCTACTCAATCTCTAGAATTCATAGGGGCCCAGTTGGACACCATCACTGCAAGGGCCTACCTTCCACATGTTCGAGGCCAGCGCCTCCTGAGTTTGGCCTCCCAAGCTCAGTCCAGCACTCACTTGACAGCCAGGGAAATGCTACGCCTACTGGGTCATATGGCCTCCACAGTGCATGTGGTGCCCTATGCTCGTCTTCATATGAGAGCAGCTCAATGGACCCTGGCCACTCAGTGGCTCAGGCGTCAGGAGCGCTCTCAGACCAAATACAAACCTCCGATCGTCTGTTTTGGTCCCTCCACTGGTGGACTTCCACCAAGAATCTGTTGTTGGGGGCTCCATTTCAACCATTGCTACCCCAAGCAACCCTCACAACAGATGCCTCCCAAACAGGGTGGGGAGCCCATCTGCAAACTCTCTCACTCAGGGCACTTGGTCTCTACAAGAGACCACCCTTCATATCAATCTTCTGGACCTGCGAGCAATTTACCTTGCCCTCAAGGTCTTCCACTCCCACCTAGCCTCCCTCACTGTCCTAGATAAGACGGACAATCAGGTGGCCATGTTTATCATAAACAAACAAGGAGGGACGGGCTCTCTGTCGCTTTCCAACGAAGCTCTAAGAATATGGGCCTTCGCCAGAGAGCAACAGATTCACCTGCTAGCAGTGTATCTCCCAGTATTTCAAAACTCTCGGGTAGTCAGTCTCATTCGAGTTATGCTGCCACACGAATGGTCCCTAATTTTTGAACATATAATCCGAATCTTTCAGTTTTGGTGGTCACAGGACATTGACCTCTTTGCAAGTCCGTGGAATGCCAAACTTCCCCGGTTCTGTTCCAGAACTCCGTGTCGGGAGCTCAGGCTACGGACGCCTTCTCCTGAATTGGAGTCAGGCATTCATATGCCTTTCCACCCATTCCTTTGATTCCCAAGACTCTGTTCAAACTCCAGAGGGATCATGGAACTATGATCCTCATAGCTCCACGCGCCACGCCAAGTGTGGTTCCCTCTAATTCTTCAGCTCTCCCAGGGATCCTACTTGGATCTGGGAGCTGCGCCAGTCCTCCTGTCTCAGGAGGAGGGGACTTTGTGGCACCCAATACCCAAATCCCTTCACCTCAGTGCTTGGTTACTGAAGGCTTAAGCCTTCAAGACTTTCATCTTTTCCCAACCAGTGAAAGATATCCTTTCTGCCTCTAGGAAACCCTCTACCAGGCGTTCCTATGCTTTCAAATGGAAACGTTTTTCCATTTGGTGTGCTCAGCAGGGTCTTGACCCTCTGGCACTTCCTTTGAATTCTCTTCTTGATTATCTCCTGCATCTATCCAATGCAGGCCTCAAGACGAATTCGGTAAGAGTCCATTTAAGTGCTATTGCAGCATCCTTGCAACATATAAATGGACAACCTATCTCCTCTCATCCTCTTGTTGCAAGATTCATGAGAGGCCTGACTCTCACTAAACCTCCCATCAGACCACCCCCGGTCGCATGGGATTTGAATCTAGTGCTCGGTCAACTTATGAAGCCACCTTTTGAGCCAATGTTTTCCACCTCCTTGAAATTTCTTTCCTGGAAGGTCATCTTCCTCATTGCAGTCACTTCGGCTCGCCGCATCAGTGAGCTGCAGGCTTTAGTGGCTAATCCACCTTACACAAGATTTCATCATGATAAGGTGGTCCTTAGGACGAATCCCCACTTTATGCCTAAAGTGGTCTCGCCTTTTCATCTTAATCAAGAGGTATATCTACCTGTCTTTTTCCAGCTCCTCATGCATCCAATGCAGAGAGGAACCTTCATACTCTGGATTGTAAAAGAGCTCTCGCTTTTTACCTTAATAGGACTCAGCCACATCGAAGTCTTCTCAACTTTTTGTGGCCTTTGATCCTTCCCATTTGGGACTTCCAGTCTCCAAGCGTACACTTTCCAATTGGATTGCTCAGTGTATTTCTTTTGCTTACCAGAGCAAAAACATTTCTCTGGAAGGCCATGTCACTGCTCACAATGTGAGGGCCATGGCAACTTCTATGGCTCATCTGCACTCTGTTTCCATAGATCAGATCTGTCGAGCCGCTACCTGGGCCTCGGTTCATACCTTCACAGCCCATTACTGTTTGGACAAGGACTCCCGCCGGGATGCCTTGTTGGCCAGGATGTCCTCAAGCACCTGTTCCATTCCTAAACAAACTCCTGCCCACCTTCCCAGAATGGATGCCTGAGATCCATACGAAGAGGGCGAACCTTTACAGGGGATCCCATGCATCTAAGCTAGGGAGTCCCCATATGTGAGGACTTATTCCTGCTTGTTCCTGGAGATAGCACAGTTACTTACCTGTAACAGGTGATCTCTGGGAACAGCAGGAATTAGTCCTCACAACCCACCCACCTCCCCTAGGAGTTGTATCTTTATCTATCTATCTTCCTGTCCTCTCTCTGTTGACTCAGCTATAAACTCGAAACTGAGGAGAGCTGTTCAGGAAGGCGGGAAGGCAGTGCGCATGTGCAGTGGGAGGTCCCAAAAGCTTCTATTCTAAGAAGCTGGGGAGCTTTCCCGCACGGGCTCCGTCGGTACCGACGTACCCATATGTGAGGACTAATTCCTGCTGTTCCCAGAGATCACCTGTTACAGGTAAGTAACTGTGCTTTCTTTCTCTATAACATCAACAAAATTTGCCCATTCCTTTCTGAACATACTTCTAAGACACTTTTCCATTCCTTAATCACCTCCCGTCTTGACTATTTCAACCTACTCTTTGCTGGTCTCCCTCTGAATCATCTCTCTCCCCTTCAATCTGTTCAACACTCTGCTGTGCGGCTAATCTTCCGCCAGCCTCATCATTTATTTATTTAAACAGATTTGTATACCACCTTATCCTTCAATCAAAGTGGTCACATCACAATAGGAGGGTTACATTTAACATAAGGGAGCTTAACAACATCTAGACAGTGGTTACATTTAACATATGGGAACTTAACATCTAGACCAGCGATGGCGAACCTATGGCACGCGTGCCAGCTGTGGCACGCGAAGGCCTTGCAGCTGGCACGCGGGAAGGTCCGCAATCGAAAAAAAAAAAAACAACCCTGTCTGCTGCCGTGGTCGGGGCCGCCGCGGCAGAATCGAGCGTGCCGCGGGGCCCCCCTGTACCCGGCAGAGCCTGCCCTCCCCGTAGCAGCTCTCTCTTTGGAGCTACAGTCAGACGCGCCGGCTTGCAGAGCGCGAAGGGAAGAGTTTCCCTTTCGCGACTCTGTTAAGCCCGCGGGGGCTGATGGGAACTTCCCATCAGCCCCCGCGGGCTTAACAGAGCAGCGAGGGACCTCTTCCCTCGCGCTCTGCAAGCCGGCGCGTCTGACTGCAGCTCCAAAGAGAGAGCTGCTACGGGGAGGGCAGGCTCTGCCGGGTGGGTACAGGGGGGCCCCGCGGCACGCTCGATTCTGCCGCGGCGGCCCCGACAACGGCAGCAGACAGGGTTGTTTTTTTTTTAAATTTTCCCTGGGCTGGGGGGGGTGGGGGTTAGGAGTGGTGATGGGCTGGGCTGGGCTGGGCAGGGGGGGGGGATAGGATTGGGGATGGGCTGGGAGGGGCTGGTGGGGGGTTAGGAGTGGTGATGGGCTGGGCTGGGCTGGGGGGGGTTTAGGAGTAGTGATGGGCTGGGCTGGGCTGGGCTGGGGGGTGTTAGGAGTAGTGATGGGCTGGGGTGGGGGGGTTAGGAGTGGTGATGGGCACTGGGCTGGGGGGGTTAGGAGTGGTGATGGACACTGGGCTGGCTGGGGGGGTTAGGAGTGGTGATGGGCACTGGGCTGGCTGGGGGGGTTAGGAGTGGTGATGGGCGCTGGGCTGGGGGGGTAGGAGTGGTGATGGGCACTGGGGGGGTTAGGAGTGGTGATTGGCTGGGCTGGGCTGGGGGGGTTAGGAGTAGTGAAGGGCTGGGCTGGGGTGGGGGGTGTTAGGAGGAGTGATGGGCGGGGGTGGGGGGGGTTAGGAGTGGTGATGGGCACTGGGCTGGGGGGGTTAGGAGTGGTGATGGACACTGGGCTGGCTGGGGGGGGTAGGAGTGGTGATGGGCACTGGGCTGGCTGGGGGGGTTAGGAGTGGTGATGGGCGCTGGGCTGGGGGGGTAGGAGTGGTGATGGGCGCTGGGGGGGTTAGGAGTGGTGATAGGCGCTGGGGGGACTTAAACTAAAAATTGAGTGATGGGGGATTAGGACTGGGAGTGGGCTGATGGGGAGGTTAGGACTGGAAATGGGCTGGTGGGATTAGGACTGGGAGTGGGCTATGGGGGGCTAGGACTGGTAATGGGTTGGGGGTTGCTAGGACTGGAAATGGGCTGAGTGGAAGGGGGCTTGAACTGCAAATAGCTGTTGGGGATGGGGCTTGGAATGGAAATGGGCTGAGGGGAAGTGGGGGGCTTGAACTGCAAATAGCTGATGGGGACGGGGCTTGGAATGGAAATGGGCTGAGGGGAAATGGGGGGCTTGAAGAAGGGAATGGATGCTGGGTGAGACTGGAACTAGAAGGGAGCTGATGTTGGGGGAGGATTAGAATGGGATGGGGCTGGGAGAGTAAAATGGAGAGGGGAAAAATATTTTGTGTAGGAGGGATGAAAAATCTACAATTGGCCAGGTATTGGGAGAGTAATTGGGGATTGAGGATGGAGGGGTAAATTTTGTGTGGATGAAATAGGAATGAGGAAAGAGCAAAAGGAGAAAGATTAGTATGTTAAAGCAGATGTAGAGAGAGAGAATGGAAAAAAAAACTAGAAGAGAGAAGAAAGGACAAATGGACAGCAGACGATGGAGAGTTAGCAGAAAACATGAAGAAACCAGAAGAAAATGGCTGGACCAATTGCAACTGAAAAAAAATGCACAAAAGGTAGAACGATATCTCTTTATTTTGAATTTATTAACTGGAATATGTCAGCTCTGGGAAATGTGCATCATTAACATCTGCGCTTTGTTTGGTACAAGAGGAAATTCCTATTTGACGTTGCCACTTGTTCTCTTTCCCCAGTATTCACTGAAATGTATTGGTTTAATTTTTGCAGTGTTGCCTTTTGATAGGTAGGGTATGGTGCTTTGTGAGTCCTGGTAATGCTGTCAGGATACGGCGGGTTTGCTATGGGTTCTAAATGGGCAGCGTTTGTAGTAGTTCCTAATGTGCCTGGCGGTTGGCACTGGATTATAGTAATGTAGAAATCTTTTAGTCTTTCTTTATCCATACACTCATTAAGAGACATGTTTACTAAAAGTTAGTGTATGGTAACATTATGCAGATATTTATGCAAATAAGACCACTTATGCAAATGACGTGCTGGCACTTTGAGGAAATTCTTTGGTTTTGTGCGGCAGTTTGGGCACTCGGGCTCAAAAACGTTAGCCATCACTGATCTAGACAGTACTATTGGAGGGTTACATTTATCATAAGGGTGGTATTTAGGTATTATGAGGAAATTAACAACATTATGTTTGTTTGGGGTTAGTGTATGCCTAGTTGGGATGAGTGAGTATCAAGTTATCGGCAGAAGATGCATTAACGTATGCTTCAATAAAGAGGTGGGTTTTGAGGTCTTTTCGGAAGTCTATTAGGTCATTTAATGCTCTCAGGCTTGTTGGGAGGGAGTTGCAGAGTATGGGTGCTAGTAAGGAGGGAGCTCTTTTTGATGTTGTTTGTTTGGTCTTGTGGAATCCTGCAGGTGTGCCGATCATGTTGTCTTTATTGGTTCTCGGTCTGTTGCAGGTATCCTTTGTTATGATGTATTGGAGTGCCTCTGCTGAAAGGTGGTG
The DNA here is from genome assembly GCA_033557465.1 of Ichthyophis bannanicus. Taxonomy (NCBI): domain Eukaryota; kingdom Metazoa; phylum Chordata; class Amphibia; order Gymnophiona; family Ichthyophiidae; genus Ichthyophis; species Ichthyophis bannanicus. The sequence continues at coordinate 116,787,299 of CM066050.1, read as the reverse complement.
GATGATTTTAAAGATGATTAGGATTATTTTGAATTTTGCTCTGGCCATCATGGGTAGCCAGTGTAGTTGTTGCAGGACTGGGGTGACGTGGGGTGTCTGTAATGATGCGTGCTGCAGTGTTCTGCACCATTTGGAGTGGGTGTAGGGTTTGTTGAGGGAGGCCTTGATATAATGAGTTTCTGTAGTCAAGCAGAGGTGTAATGAGTGCTTGGCATACTGTGCGGAATTGATCCTGTCAGAGTAATGGCTTGAGTTTTCTGATGATCCTTAAGTGTTGATAGGCTTTGTTTGCGGTCTTTGTGATGTGGGATTTCAGGTTTAGTGCTCTGTCCATTGTGATGCCCAGATATTTTACCTCATCTTTAACTATACGCTTATTTAAAATGCTGATAGTTTGTGGTGGAGTGACGGTATTGTTCCTGGTGGCGATCATTGCCTCAGTTTTGTCATAGTTGACTGTCATACTATTGGCTGCGAACCAGGTGTTCATATCTTCAAGGCATCTGGTTATGGTTGTGATGTTGAGTGCTAGTAGGTTGACTGGGGCATACACCATGATGTCGTCAGCATAAATGTGATATTGGAGCTTGTAACTTTTGATGATGTTACGTATGGGCTGAATGTAAATATTAAAGAGCATTGATGATAGGGCTAAGCCTTGTGGTATTCCCTGCGTGACGGGGAAATGTGCTGATTTCTTTTGTGCGCATTTGACTTGTTGCGTTCTATTTTCCAAGTATGAAGTAAACCATTTTAGGGTATTTTTGCGTAATCCTATTTGCTGGAGGCGTTGAAGTAGTCTGGCGTGTGACATGGTGTCGAAGGCTGCCGCTATGTCCATCAATACAAGCAGGAATCCATTCTTTATGTTATCCATGCCTTTTAAAAGATTGCTGAAGAGAGTAGTGTTTCAACTCCATGTTGGGGTTTAAAACCATGCTGATGGATGTCCAGTGGGGCATTGATGTCAATATGGTCTTGTAGTTGGTGTTGTACTGCTTTTTCAATGATTTTTGCAAGGAAAGGTAGACTGGAGATAGGACGATATGTACATTTTGGTTCAGAGGCTGAAGTTGTTGCCTTTAAGTATCGGTCTTATCATGGCGTGCTTCAGAGTTTGCAGCATGTAACCTTGTTGGAGTGAATCTTTGACGATTTTGTGAATGTAATGGGAGAGCTGGGTTTTAGAGGCTTTGATCCAAACTACTGGGCATGGGTCTGATGGTGAGGTTGTTGTGTTGAGGCCACTCATTATGTCCTCAATCTGGTGCTTTGATGGTATGCTGAAGTCTTCCCAGGTTTCATGCTCCTTTGTTGTTTCATGGTAATCTGCTTGTGGTGCGATGGAGCATGTGAGGGCATTGTTTTTCGATTTTATGTAGTCTGCATATTCCTGTGGGTTAAGATGGAGGGTATCATGCTGTGTAGTGTCCTTAGTTAGTGTTTGGACAATTCTAAATAGTTCTTTTGGTTTGTTGACAGAGTTCATGATTAGGTTGGTATGGTGTTGTTGTTTACGTTCATTTATTAGTTTGTTGTATTCCATTTGCTTGTCTCTGTATTGGATTAGGGAGTCATGTGACTTGTTTCTCCTCCATTTTCTCTCCAGTTTTCGGAGGGTGCGTTTTGCGTCTCTAATATTGCTTGAGTACCATAGGGCATTGGGTCTCCTTTGTGTTTGTGATTTTATACTTAGGGGCTGATGCTGCATTTGATATTATGAGGTTACATTTCTCTATGCCTAGATCAAGAGTTTCATAATCTTGCTGAAGTTGTGGTTCGATTTCGTCTATGAATGCTTCTTTTTTGAAGGCTCTAAATCTCCTGGTTATGGTCTCATTTTCCATGTGTTGGATGAGGTCATTTAGGGTTAGTGTGAATTCAATTAGATGGTGATCTGACCAAGGAACCGGTGTAATTGTTGGTGCTGTGGTCTTGCCTTGCTCTACTAAGTGCTTTGGGATAAAGACCATATCCGGAGTTGTACCGTGTTGGTGTGTCGGGGTGTTGATAGTTTGGTAGTAATTTAGTGATTCCATGGCTTTTAGGAATGATGCAGCTTCCTTGGTGGATGTGGAGGTTAGGTTGTAGTCTCCTAGTGCAATGAGTGGTTTGAGTTTTTTGCTGTATGCACATATTGCTTCGAGTACTGTAGAGAGGTATTCGGTTGTGGTTCTAGGGGGTCTGTATGTGAGGGAGATGCTAAGGTGTTTGTTGGCTATGATGATTGTGTTGGATTCTATCGTGTTTGCGGTAGAGATTGTTTTGAATCTGTATTCTTTTCTGGTCAGTATTAGAACTCCTTCTCCTCTCTTTTGGATCCTGATGCAATTAAATGCTGTGTAACCTTCTGGGATGATTTGATTTAGAATTATCTGATCAGAGTCATCTAGCCAGGTTTCCGTGATACATATTATATCTAGTCTTTTGTCATGTATAAGGTCGAGGATAGTATTTACATCATGCCTCTTCTCAAGTCATTTCATTGGCTCCCTATCCATTTCCGCATCCAGTTCAAACTGTATATAGTTACCCTGTTAGCCAAGTTGATTCTCCTGTTCATATGTAAACACAAAGTACTATTGGAAATGTGTATGTTCGTTGTTTATTGTAAACCGCACTGATGCTGAATAGCGCGGTATAAAAGAGACTTTAAATAAATAAAATAAATAAATAAACTTCTCCTGCTGACCTATAAGTGCATTCACTCTGCAGCTCCTCGCTACCTTTCCTCTCTTATCTCTTTCTACACCCTACCTCAGGAACTCTGCTCTTCTGGCAAATTGCTTCTATCTGTGCCCTTCTCTTCTATTGCTAACTCCAGACTTCGCTCCTTTCACCTTGCTGACCCTTATGCCTGGAACAAACTACCTGAGTCTGTACTTCTGGCGCCTTCTCTGATCTTTTTCAAATCCAGGCTGAAAACTCACCTCTTCACTGCCACTTTCAGATCTTGACACCTAATCTCTTTTGTATTTCCTTACCATTCCCCCTTGATGTATCTCATGCCTACCGCTACTGTGTTGTCTGTCTTGACTAAATTGTAAGCTCTGATGAGAAGGGACTATCTTTTACATGTGTTTGTGCAGTGCTGCGTATGTCTTGTAGCGCTATACAAATGTTCAGTAGTAGTAGTAATAGTACAAGATGTTGGTAGCAACTTCTAGATGAGATCGGTATACATTTTAGTTAAGAGCTTAGTTCAACAATGCCCTTTATAATCCCTTGGTACAAAGTACATTTCATGTTCTCCTGCTCTTTCATGTCATTCTTATGCCCCCTGGCTGTCAGAATCTATTGTTTAGCTTTGAATGCTTTGCTCTTTGGTACCCCCCCCTCCCCGAAGCTGCTGCCCTAGGTGACTGCCTAGTTTTCGTAATGGTTGGGCCAGCCCTGCATTTTCTCCAGTGCTTAGCTAGCCAGGTGGTCCAGGATCCTCTGTCTTCTCTTCCTTGAATCACGGGTGGTGTAGCTTCTTTTTGCGATACTGACCCCTTCCTGTGGGTGAGGTACAATAATATCATCATTCCTCCATGAGGTTACAATAAACACTCATGATGGTTTACTCCAAACATAGGGGTGCGGGGCTGGCACTAGAAAGAGAATTGTTTGGCTATTCACAAGAAACAGAAAAATGATAGCAGATAAAGACCATACAACCTATCCAGTCTGCCTTTCCATACCAACTACTAAGCTTTACAGTCCCTTTTATCCCTTAGAGATCTTCTGTGTTTGTCCCATGCTTTCTTGAATTCAGCAGGTCGTGCTCCTTGGGTGAGCTCCTTGGGGTGACTCTGGTGACATAGGCCTTAAACATTGCGATACTGTTACAATCAGACTGTTCAGTTTTCCACCCCTGGTGTTTGTTTCCTCAGGATTTGGCCCCTATCGTGACTTATCACCCACTGTTGTGTTCCTTGCTTGTCTCATCCCTACAATGTCGGCGATCCCAGTTCATTGGGGTGTGAGACCTACTGCCTCATTGCCTTGGATCCCCTCCCGGTTCTCTCAGATTCAACAGAACCTTAATTCCTGCCCTCTCACTGCCACTACCCCCACTTCTTCTCGGCTCTCCACATCTTCACAGCTGCTGCTATGTCTGGCGTTAGTAAACAGTCACTCCCTTCGCGCTAAGACCCTTCTAGTCCATGACTTGCTTATGCGTGACTCCTTAGATATGCTTTTTCTTACAGAAACATGGCTGAAGGAAGGGGACGATCCTCTCCTTATCCGCTGTTTACCCCAGGCTACTCTGCCCTTTCTACCCCTCGGCCAGGCCATCCCGGTGGGGGGGGGGGGGGGTTTCGGTCCTGTATCACTCTTCTTTACCACTAACCCAGGTCCATTCCCCTGCATTCTATTGCCCAGAATCTTTGCTTCTCTGTCTTCATTCTTTTCCTCCTATGTATTTCCTCCTCGTCTATTCCCCCCTTCCATCTGCCCATCTCTCTGGGAAGCCCTTCTCCTCACTATTTCTGAAGTTTTGGTCCATTTCCCACATCTAGTTCTCCTTGACGATTTCAATATCCATATTCATGCCCTCTCCTCTTGAGATCAGTCTTTTATTTCCCTGGTCTGGGATCTTGCCCTCAATCAGCACATTTGCTTTCCAACTCACGTTGCTGGCCATACCCTTGATCTTCTTCTACCCCCCTCCAACTCCCCACTGGACCTTTCCTCTATCTCCTCCTCTCCCCTTCCTTGGACTGACCATGTCTGTATCTCCTTTTCTCTTTCATTCTCCCTCCAGTGCTCTGTCCCTCCACCATCAGATGCTCAGAATCCTTCTCGACTTTCTCGTTGTATCACTGCAACTACCTTGGCCAACTTCCCATCCTCCGACCAACTATTACCACAGGATTTTTCTGCACGTTCTGTTGACAACCAAGCACAAACCTGGAATTCCTCTCTGGTGCCCTTGATCTCTTAGCCCCTTTTTGTCCTCTCTTACCCCGTAGTCCTTCCAAGCACCCCTGGTATCACTCTGGTCTCTACCTCCACCATGCTCACCTACGGTGATCAGAATGCCTTTGGTGGAAATATTCTTCCTCTGACTCTCTTCAACATTTCTGTCTTTGTCACCAACACTACCATCGCCTCGTACAAGAAGCTAAACAGACCTACTACTCTCATCTTATCTCTTCCTCTGCTAACTCCTCTCATCAACTATTTCTGGTTCTGAAATCACTTTCCACCACTTATCCCACCTCCGTCTCTGCCAATACAGGCTCACATTCCCTCTCTAGTCCTTCTTGGCTGGCCACTTTCTGTGCAGGGAAGGTTTTGTCTCTCCGTTCCTCCTTTCCTGCCTGTTCCCCCTGCCCCCTCCCCCACTCTCCTCCACTCTTTCTCCTTTTCCTCCCCAGCCTCCCCCCCTAACCCACATCTGGTCCTCATTCTCACCAATTTCTGAAGCCAGTCTGTCCAAATCCCTCTGCTCAGCCAGGAAAACCACATGCCATGCTGACCCCATTCCCTTAGCCTGGTTCTTAGAGTCCTCGCTCGCTCTTCTCCCTTTCATTCAACTTATTTTTAACACCAGTCTCACTTCCGGTGTCTTTCCCACACTCTAGAAACATGTTCTTGTCTGCCCATTCCTTAAAAAGCCTTCTCTTATCTCCTCTGTCTTGTCTCACTATCAGCCTGTTTCTAACCTCCCTTTTCTTTCTAAAATTTTGGAACAATCTGTTTTCATGCAGCTCACTCAGCATCTGGACTCGATTCACTACCTGCAGCCCCATCAATTTGGTTTCAGATCTGGGCACTGCACTGAGTCGATTCTGCTAGCACTTCTCAACGAGCTCCACATTTCTCATGATTGGGGTGATATATCAATTGCTGTCTCTCTCGATCTGTCCTCTGCTTTCGATATGGTCGACCACTTTACTCTTCTTTCTCATCTCCATGCAGCTGGCATATCCGGAGTGGTCTTACAGTTGTTTCATTCCTTTCTTTCTTCTTGGTCCTTCTCTGTTTTCTCTGGCTGCACATCCTCAGCTCCAGTACCTCTCACCTGTGGTGTCCCCCAGGAATCTGTTCTTGCCCCCTTCTCTTCAATGTCTTTTTGGCTCCCCTCATTTTACAAATTCAACAGTCTGACATCTCCAGGAACAAGCAGGAATGAGTCTTCACATATGGGTATCGTCGGTACCGACGGAGCCTGCGCGGGAACGCTCCCCAGCGTCCAGTAAGAAAGCTTTTGGGAGCATCCCACAGCGCCTGCACGCTGCCTTCCCGCCTTTCCCAACCGCCTCTCTCCAGTTCTTCTTTTCCGCGAAGCCAGCAGGTCGTGTTCCTGTCACCGCAGAAGAAGTTCTTTATTTTTTTCTTTATTTTTCTGTGTCGCATCTGCCTTCTTCGACGTCAGACCGGTACCGCCAGTCTTTTCTTCTTAAAAAAAACAAAAAAAAACCTATTCTTTACTTCAACTGTGCATTTTCAGTTTGGGCCTTAGGCCTGAATATTTTTCTCCTCATGGAGAAGCCCGCTTCCGGGTTCAAAAAGTGCACAAAATGTGGCGGTACTATTTCTGTCACCGACACCCATGATTGGTGTCTAAAATGTTTGGGTCCTGACCATTCCATCACGGATTGTGTGTCCTCTACCATGATGTCTAAAAGAGGTCGGCAGAACCGAGCAGCCAAGCTCAGTACCCTGTTTCCCTCTGATGCAGCCTCGGTGGCATCGACGTCTTCCAGGGCTTCTTCTTCCTCCCATGGATCTCAGGTAACCAAACATAAATCTAGCCGGTCCTCGAAGGGCAAATCTCCCTCTAAGCATCGAGATGCCTCCGGGCTTGTCCTCGAGGATTCCGCACCGGCAAAATTACCCCGGCGGGAAGTTCCGGCTTCCAAAGCATTGTCTATGGGGTCACAGGTTGACATCGATGGCTTGGCCTCGACCGATCACCTGTTGCCGTGTTCTGGGGTACCGGTGGCCTCCACTGGTACCGACATCCAGACTCTGGTGGAGTCAATGGATCAGAAGATTCTGTCCATGCAGCACACCCTAACGGCGTTTATGCAGGCTGCGACGCCTCCAGTACCGCAACAATCTCCGTTGCTGGTGCCGGTACCGATTGCATCGACATCGGCTTCGGTGTCGACTGCAACGGTACCCTGTCCTATGATGCCCATCGATACCGAACCGGTACCGCTTACTTCCAATGTCGATCCCATTCGGTACGCATATCGGGCTTTACAAGAGCATCCAGACAGGCGATACTTCGATTCCTCCGAAGACTCTGACGAGTCGGAGGCTTCTGTCGAGGCATCGGTACTTCTTCCTCAGGAGTCTTCTTCTCCAAAACGAAGACTGTCTCCTCCAGAAGACTTGTCTCTTCAAGACTTCATTAGGGAAGTGGCTAGGGGCCTCTCCATTACAGTGGCCCCTGAGTCAGAGCCTAGATCCAAGCAATTAGATATTTTGCAATATCCTAAGGCTCCTAAAGAGGTAGCTACCTTACCTATTCATGAGATTCTCTATGATCTCATGTTGAGCATGTGGGAGACTCCTCTTACCACCTCTCCTCATTCTCGTAGGTTAGACACCATGTACCGTGTCCCTCCTTGATCTGGCTTTCATAAGTCTCAGCTTCCGCACCACTCTATTGTGGTAGAGTCTGCCATGAGAAAAATAAAGAGTGCAAAGAGACACTCATCTAATCCTCCAGGACGTGAATGCAGGACCCTAGATGCTTTTGGCCGAAGGGTTTTCCAAGCTAATATGCTTGCTGCCAGAATCAATTCCTATAGTCTCTATATGGGGATGTTTCTAAAAGAAGTCACAGATCATCTGCAGACTTTAGCTCCTTTTATTTCAGAAGATAAAAGGCAGGAATTTCTCACTTGGCTCAAACATGCCCAAGATGTTTCCAAATTTTCCAACCGTGCAGCCTTTGACTCTTTTGAGTGTGTAAGCAGAGCCTCGGCTATTGCCATAGGTGTACGCAGAATTGCTTGGTTACAAGCCTCTGATTTGGAACTCTGGGTCTAAGATGAATTGGGAAATCTTCCTTGTACAGGTGAAAACCTTTTTGGCAAGGATTGGCAAGCAAAGGCCACTCAGATGGATGCTGAGAACTCTGCTTTGGATCGACTTTCAAAGTTACCTCTGCTCCTGTCAAGAAAAGATTGCTGAAAAAGACATCTTTTTCTAAAAACGGAAGATATTATCCTGCTTATGGTCATCAGGCATCTTCTGCAGGTCGTTTTGCTGCAAAGCGTCAGCAACCACCTAAACAGGCCAAGTCAAAGGCTGCCAGGCCTCCCACGGCCCAGCAGCCTCAGCCTCCTCAGGGCCTTTGACTTGCAACTAGAGAACTTAGCCTTTCTAGCTCTGGAAGAACCAGAGCCCCTCATCATTCCAGGAAGGTTGGCTTACTTTGCTCCCAGATGGGAGCAAATCACAGCAGAGCAATGGACCCTCTCCATCATAAGGGAAGGGTACAAGCTTCATTTCTTAAGCCTTCCTCCCCACACCATGGTGAAACAGTTCAATTCTCCAACATCTCTCCTCAACCTTCTGGGTCAGGAGATTGCTACCCTTCTTTCCCAAGGGGCAATAGAAGAAGTACCTTTTCTTCAACAGGGCTCAGGGTTCTACTCCCCTTATTTTCTTATTCCAAAGAAAACAGGGGGCTACAGACCCATATTAGATCTCAGAGAATTGAGCAAGTTTCTATTCAAAGAGAAATTCAAGATGAATTTCTCTCAGTGCTCTGCTTCCATACCTTCAGAGTCAGGACTAGCTTTGTTCTCTAGATCTCAAGGATGCGTACACCCATGTCCTCATCCATCCAACACACAAAAGGTTCCTTCGGTTCCTTTTTCAAGGAAAGCACTACCAATACAGGGTGCTTCCTTTCGGTCTGGCCTCTGCACCAAGGGTATTCACGAAATGCATGGCAGTAGTAGCTGCATTTTTACGCACTCTAGGAATATTCGTATTCCCATATCTGGACGACTGGCTCATTCAAGCTCCATCCCAGTCAGAGGCCCAGACTTGTCTAACCTGCACAATGCGTGTCCTTCAGTATTTGGGACTGGTAATGAACATCCCAAAATCCAATCTCACCCCTACTCAGTCTCTGGAGTTTATAGGGGCCTTGCTGGATACCACAACTGCAAGAGCCTATCTTCCTCAGGCCCGTTGCCTACGCTTGGTGCAGTTAGCCTCCCAGATACAGTTAAAGTCCCATTTAACTGCTCGAGAGATGTTACAACTATTAGGCCACATGGCATCCACCGTGCATGTGGTTCCATATGCTCGCCTTCACATGAGGGCAGCTCAATGGACTTTGTCCACCCAATGGACTCAGGCATCAGGTTGCCTGTCAGACAAAATAGCAAACTCCAGTCGCCTTTTTTGGTCTCTCCAGTGGTGGAAGTCCTCTCCAAATCTGTTGCTGGGGTCCCCTTTTCAGCAGTCGCTACCCCAAGCAACTCTTACAACAGATGCTTCTCCAATGGGCTGGGGAGCTCATCTGCAGGATCTCTCCACCCAGGGCATCTGGTCTCCACAGGAGACTTCTCTGCATATCAATCTCTTGGAACTCAGAGCAATATTCTTAGCTCTCAGAGTGTTCCATTCCCTGCTCAGCTACAGGACAGTCCTCATCCATACGGACAACCAAGTAGCCATGTTCTATGTAAACAAGCAGGGCGGGACTGGCTCTCTGTCGCTTTGCAACGAAGCTTTGCGACTGTGGGCCTTCGCCAGAGAGCATCACATCCATCTTCTGGCAGTATATCTTCCAGGCGTTCAAAACTCTTGGGCGGACAGACTCAGTCGAGTTCTGCTTCCACACGAGTGGTCCCTCCACATGGACCAGGTAGCCAGGATTTTTCGAATTTGGGGAACCCCGGACATAGACCTCTTTGCAAGTCCGTGGAATGCCAAACTTCCCCAGTTCTGTTCCAGAATTCCGTGTCAGGGAGTTCAGGCCAAGGATGCCTTCCTCCTTCACTGGGGTCAAGACTTCCTTTATGCCTTTCCACCCATTCCCCTAATTCCCAAAACTCTTTTCAAGCTTCAGAGAGATCGAGGGACCATGATCCTCATAGCACCACATTGGCCACGCCAAGTGTGGTACCCTCTACTTCTGCATCTCTCTCAAGCTCCTTCCCTGGATTTGGGCTCTGCACCAGACCTTCTATCCCAGGAAGAAGGAACGTTGTGGCACCCAAACCCCCAGTCTCTCCATCTCAGGGCTTGGTTGCTGAGGGCCTAGACCTTCAAGATTTTCATCTCTCTCAGCAAGTCAGAGATGTTATTCATGCCTCTAGAAAGCCTTCTACTAGACGTTTCTATGCTTTCAAATGGAAAAGATTTACCATTTGGTGTTCAGGGAAGGGTCCTAACCCTCTTGCAATACCTTTGAATTCTGTACTAGAGTATCTCCTGCATCTATCCCATGCAGGTCTGAAAACGAATTCAGTAAGAGTCCATTTGAGTGCTATTGCAGCGTCCCTCAAGCCTCTCAATGGACAGCCTATTTCCTCTCACCCTCTTATAGCAAGATTCATGAGAGGCCTTCTTCTAACTAAACCTCCCATTAGACCACCTCCAGTGGCATGGGACTTAAACCTGGTTCTTGGCCAGCTTATGAAGCCACCCTTTGAACCTTTAGCCACCACCTCCTTGAAATTTCTTTCTTGGAAAGTTATTTTTCTCATTGCAGTCACCTCAGCACGCCGCATCAGTGAATTGCAAGCTTTGGTGACTAATCCACCTTATACAAGGTTCCATCATGATAAGGTAGTCCTCAGGACCAATCCACACTTTATGCCCAAAGTGGTCTCGCCTTTTCATCTGAACCAAGAGGTATATATCTCCAGGAACAAGCAGGAATGAGTCTTCACATATGGGTACGTCGGTACCGACGGAGCCTGCACGGGAATGCTCCCCAGCATCCAATCAAAAAGCTTTTGGGAGCATCCCTCGCGCCTGCGCACTGCCTTCCCGCCTTTTCCACTGCCTCTCCTCAGTTTTCGTTTTTCCGTGGAGCCGGCAGGATGTCCTCCTGTCACCGCAGAAACGTTTTTCTTTAAATTCTTTATTTCTTGCTATCTTGTGGTCGCGGCTGTTTTTCCCGCCGCCACCGGTACCGCTGGTGGGTTTTTCTTTTCCTTTTCTTAAACTCAGAGAGATTTGTTTTCCTCTGTTTCTGTCTTAATTTTTTGGGCCTACAAGGCCATCAGGGAGCCTTCTTTTCCTAAGAAGTGCCTTCACTGTGGAAACACAGTTTTCTTTTTAGACTCCAATGCCTGGTGTCTAACCTGTTTGGGTCCTGACCCTTTTTCCCCTGAACAATCAGGCTGCAAATCTGTGAGAGGAACTTCCCTCTTTCGAGTTTCCCTCGATACCGTTTTCCCTCCTGGAGTGAGGGCACCGGCCTTTTCTTCTCTACAGGATCAGGTAACCCACAAACAGTCTGTTAAGACTAGCCAATCCTTGAATGGTAAGTCTCATGCCAAGCATGATGACAGCTCCGGCCTTGCCCTCAAGACCCCATTGGCACTAAAACCCCGGCGGGAGTCTCCGGGCTCCAAAGCATTTCAGGGGTTTCAGGTTGTTCCTGGGGCTCACCCCTCACAGAACATACCTGAGCCATGCTTGGTGGTGGCATCCACTTCGAGCGGTACCGATACCCCGGCATCGGCACCGGTGTTGAGTGATCCACTCTTCACCAGGGATCGTCATCTGGCGTCCTCGGTACCTTCGGGACCGATCGATACTTCCAGATTGACTTTCCTGTATCTGAGCCATGCTCGGTGGTGGCATCCGCTTCGAGCGGTACTGATACCCCGGCATCGGCACCGGTGTTGAGTGATCCACTCTTCACCAGGGATCATCATCTGGCGTCCTCGGTACCTTCGGGACCGATCGATACGACCCAGATTGACTTTCCTGTATCGGTGCCGATACCACCACCGACGTCGGTACCCTCTAGACATGCATCGATAGACTCGCTCCCTTCGATGCCGAGTCTGGAATCGTTATCTAGTCTAGATGACTGCGTACCGACGAGTCTCGGAACCGACCCATATCGTTTCCGGATACGCAGTACCGAGGCTATTCACCAAGTGTTTCTGGTTGCCTCGGTACCGCTTGAGCAGCCTCTGATAACTGCTTCGAGGGCGTTACCGTCTCCGATTCCGACTCAGCTACCGGTATCGGTATCGATGTCGGTTCCTGCAGTTACACCGGTACCATCGATCCTTTCTATGCCTAGTTTGGAATCGATACCTGGCATGGACGATGCAGTACTGACTGCCCCAAATCGTGGCTGCCAATACCACTATCCATCTAGTGGGGTTCTTTTTCGGCACCAGACCAGTACATCCTCTGGTGCTCAGGCTGCTCCTTCAGCTTTACTCTACCCAGGGATAGTTCCCATTGGAGATCCTTCTTTTCAGAAATTTCTCCTTGACATGGCAACCTTTCTTGCTATTCCTATCCCTGGCTGTGATCCTACTCGAGGCTCTCCTGCAGAAAAAGGAAAATATAATGCTTCCTTTACATCATTCTTTGCAGGATCTTCTTCTGAGAATATGGGAATCACCTTTAAGGGTTCCCTCACCTTCTACAGCAACTGATGTTCTGTATCAGGTGCCCCCCTCTCCAGGGTTTCAAAAAACTCAACTTCCCCATCATTCCCTTGTAGTGGAATCAGCAATGAGGAAGGTAAAAAGCAAGAAGAAGCATTCTTCTTATCTGCCAGGTCGGGCATCTAAAGCACTTGATGCCTTTGGACATCAAACCTTCCAAACATCTATGCTGGCATCAAGGATTATCTCTTATATTTTTTATATGAGTCTATCTCTCCAGGAGGTCACAAAGAAATTATCTCTTTTGACTCCTTTTCTATCGGAACCTAAGGCTGCAGACTATTCCTTGCTTCTTAGTCATAGCCAGAATATATCTTGGTTTCTTTCTCATGCTTCTCTAGACTCTTTTGAGTCTGTTAGCAGATCCTCTGCTATTGCCATAGGAGCACGTCGTAGAGCCTGGCTCCAAGCTTCAGACTTGAGCAGATGGACACAACATACACTGGGTCATTCTCCTTGTACAGGAGAAAATCTCTTCAATAAGGAGGCTTTATGTCAGGTTGCTCATTGCTCCACTGACTTCCCTGGTTCTAGGAACCATCCTAAGCCTTTTTCTCCCCCAGGAGGTAGGAAATGTCCTACCAAACCTTCTTTCCCTAAGAAAAGAAGGTTTCACTCTTCTCCTGCCCATCATTCAGATGTACCCAAGCAGGGGACACCTCGTCCTGGTCTGAAGAATCCAAACTCTAGCCAGTCTCAGCATACCCAACAACCATAGATTCCTGAAGGTTGCAACCTGCAGTTAACTTCTTCTTAGCAGAAGTTTGTTCACTGTTTTCTCTTAAAACTCTACACGTGGCTAAGCTGTCAGGATATTCTTGTCCATGGGCTACAGATTTCTCCTCTTCTTCCTTCAAAGAAGAGAAGTTAACAACTATCCCTTGATGGTTTCTATCCCAACATGAACATTTTTTCCTTCAGCTGACTCACCATATGGTAGGTCACCCTTCAGTTACCTGTTCTCTCTACCCTCTCATCCAGGGTTTCCCCTGAATGAGTGGTACCATACTGAACAGCTTCTCTAGCCTTTCATTCCAGTGTAGAGTTTTTTCCTTGAATAAATTCTCTTGACAGCTTATCAGGCAGGGACAGGGATTTTTCCTCTCCCTTTATCTGTTCTCTCTGTTTTACACAGAAAGATTCTCTCTGCTGTCTCTTTCAGCTTCTGTTCATGCAGGAGTTCCAGTGATTAAACTACTGGTACTTTCCTACAAGTTTCCAGTCTGTCTTCCACTACCTTTGTCTAGCCTTAGTAGTGATTCCAAGACAGTCCTCATCTATCTTGGATAACCCTACTCACTTCAGGCTTCTCACATTATCTTCTTCCTGGCCATCTCCATTTCCTGGGATGTGCCAATACACCTGACCTACAGTCAGTTTTATCTCCTAATTCTCCTGCATATGGCTCTCTGCAATCTTCAGAGAAGCTTTCTACTATGGGCCCTTGCTAGAGAGCATTGAACTTTGTCTCTGATGGCTATTCTATATAGTAGAAAAGGCTTATCAGTCATTTTCCATGACTGTGAGGGTTCTCCACACCCTCTTGTCTCCTGTTATAATACAGGATATAAGTTTTTTCTGCGTGAATGTCCAAGGAGTTTCCCAATCCTGCAGGAATGTTCTCTTTTTTCCTTACAGCTTGGCTTCATGCTATCCTACTCCTCATGGACAGCACAAATTCTACTAGTAACGCATGATACCCCTGGTGTCCCTCCAGTGGGTCATCCTGGTATCTCCTTCTATGCATTTCTCTGTCCATTTACCATGTCAGAGTTCTACAGAACTCACGACTTGCTCTCTACAGACTGATATTATCCTCTGTTTTTTCACGCAACCATCCTGGTTATTTCACTGGATAGCATTCCTGCACCCTCTTAGCCCGGAGGAATAGATTCTCCATATATCTTTTCAAGTAGGTTCCACCTTCTTGTTATTAGATGAATCTTTCTCCTTCACATCTCTCATGTGAATGTTATTATGGGGCTTAGTTGCAGACATGTACCTTCAGTCTTACATATTCATGTATGTATATATCTCCATATATTTCTATACATACATATGTCTGTAAGCTGTGTGTGAATTGGTTATGCCCCTATATATATATATCTATATATATTTACACATATATATTGTGATGACGAAGGCAGTTCAGAGGAAAGGAAATGGCAGAAAAGGGAAGCCTGGTCCTTTAAAAATGAGAGCATTCAGGGTTTCCCCAGCAACCGAGAACCTCTGAGTCAGAGCACAGCCAGCATCAAGCCCCGCCCACTTCAGCATGTCAGGGCTAGAGTGAAGCCTAGCAGCTCCCACGTGTGCTGGGAGAAAGGCGTGGCCCCTGGGAGAGAGCAGTTTAAAACTCCTGTGTTTGAACAGGCAGGAAGAGGAGAAGGAATTGGAGGAGAAGGAAGAGGAAGAAGGAGAGGGGAAGGAACAAGAAGCAGCAGAACTGAGAGAAGCAGCAGGACGGGAATTGCTGGAGTTCAGAGCAGTGAGCTGTGGGATCTGGCTGAAGCAGGTCCAAGGCCAATACAGCAAAGAAGGAAAGTGCTACCGAGGATACAAGCTTCTGCAGAGAAGAGGCAGCATGGCTATGTGCAAGAAGGAGGGGAACAGCTGAGAGGCCCAGGATTCAGGCAAGTCGGTGTTCCTAAATCCCTGCACCAGAAAGAGTTGAAGGGGTTAGTTCTCCAGGACCAAGCAGGAAGTCAGTCCTCACTTATGGGTGACGTCGGCGCCGACGGAGCCCTCGCGGAGCAATTTTCCCCAGCTTTCAAAGAAAGCCTTTGGGAATTGCAGCGCGCATGCGCGGTCCCTTCCCGCCCAAGGGTGCCATCTTAGCCAGTCTTCTTTTTTCCGCGGAGCCCTACAGACGTACCCGTCGTGTCCCCGCGAAAAAGTTGATTTTCTTTAGAATTACTCTGTTTTTCCATTCGGTTCGACGCCGGTCTTTTTCCCGCCGGACTCGCGACGCCGGTCACGAGTCCTCTTCTTATTTTTCGGTTTTTCTGACTTAGTCAGTTTTCGTTTCGGTTTTTCCCTGGCAGCCCGGTCCTTTGACCTCGCCGGGGCCCTTTTTCCCCCGATGGCTGCCAGTGGTTTCAAGCGGTGTGGTCAGTGTGACAGAAATATGTCACTAACTGACACACACGACAATTGCCTCCGCTGCCTGGGCCCGGATCATGAAGAAATGATCTGTGGGCCTTGTGGCAAACTATCCTCCAAAGCGTTGAGAAGTCGGCGGCATCAGCGGGATAGAATCTTCGCTGACCCCAGCCGTACCCGGACCTCGTCGGAGGCCTCCGCGTCCCGGGGTTTCCAGCTCGGACCGTCGCCGGAGTTCCTCCGACAGGGGTTCTCCCTCCGGGGACCATCGACGGAAGGTGAAACCCGCGAGGGCGGCGTCGGTGGACGCTCCTGGCTCCGCGAGGGCCAGGTCGCATAGCCCCGATAGCCGCCCCGGGTCCTTGGAGAAGGAGCACCTCATGAAGCGACCCTCGCCTGGAGTCGGAGCTGCCTGCTCGGGTAAGTCCTGTGGTCCTTCTGGACTCGCCTCCACGACAGCCGACGTCGGGCCCGACGCCGTCGGGGCCCGAGTCGGGGGCTGCTGGGTCACCTGAGCTCGGACTCAGGTTGACGGCCTTGGAGAGCAGACTGTCTGCCTTCATGGACCAGCAGCGGGCACTGCTCGCTGGCGTCGCGGGCGCCGCTGCCCCGACCGCCGGGACGTCGACGTCGAAGTCGACCCCGGAGACCGAGCCGATCCTCGAGTCGATGCGAACTCGAGTCGATCCTCGGTCGAGGTCGCCCTCGGCCTCCCGTTCGGGACCGAGGTCGCCGACGCCGACTCCCTCGGCGTCGGGGCGGCATGCGCCGCGCCCTGCCCGGGCCGACCCCACCGAGTCCTCATCGGAGTCGGTCTGGGAGTCTGAAGAGGAAGAGTCGCCTGATTCTTTTCGGACTCGGTGTGTCCCCTCGGACTCACCTGAGTCCGAACCTCGGAAGCAGTCCCCCCCCGGAGGATGCCCGGTTCTCGGACTTCGTCAGGGATATGGCCAAGGCTTTGGCCTTCCCTGCGGATCCCGAGGAGGAGCCTCGAGCCGAAGAGCTCGACGCCCTCCAGTATGACTCTCCCGCCAGGGAACACTTTACTGTACCGGTTCCTCCCATGCTGGAACGACTACTCTTCCGCATGTGGGAGAGTCCGGCCACCTCGCCGGTCCTGAGCAAGCGGGTCGATTCTATCTATCGAGTCCGCAAGAGCCCTGGCTTCCAGAAAGCACAGCTACCACACCATTCCATGGTAGTGGAATCGGCCATGCATCGTCTTAAGAGCCAGAAGATGCACTCCTCGGTGCCTCCTGGCAGGGAGGCCCGTAACCTGGATGGCCTTGGTAAGAAGTGTTTCCAGGGCTCTATGCTCGCCTGTCGTGTCCAGACCTACCAGCTATACATGGGCATGTATCTCCGAGACCTGGCTAAAGAGCTAGCCGGCTTCTCCGCTGGTTTGTCCGAGGAACCCTTGCGGAGGTTCCTGGCCTTGTCCACTGGCATTCGGGAATGCTCAAAATTCATGTCCCGAGCAGCCTATGATGGCTTTGAAGCATCGGCTCGAGTGGCCGCAGCCGGCATCGGTGCCCGCTGACAGGCTTGGCTTCAGTCGTCTGACCTTGAGCCCTGGGTGCAGGACAAGTTGGTCGATGTCCCTTGCCGAGGCGAAAACCTCTTTGGCAAGCCCATGGCTGATAAGGCTGCACAAATTGAGACAGAGACTCTCACCAGGACTAGGCTTTCTAGGAAGACCTCCGCCCCTTCCCAGAAAAAGAAGGGCTCGGGAAAGAAGTCCTTTTACCCGAGGAAGGCGACTGCCTACAAACAATACCCCCACTATCAGGCCCCTGCAGCTCCCCAACAGGGCCAGCAGGCCAAGGGACGGGGTAACGGGTCCCGTGGGCAGCAAGCCCCCAAGCCTGCACCACCAGCCCCTGCTCCGCAGGGTGGGGGTTTTTGACTCCTTAAGCATAGCCTCTCCCCCCCGCTGGCTCCTCCCAGCACCGGAGGCCGGCTGGTTCACTTCGCCCACAGGTGGTCCAGCATCACCTCAGATGCCTGGGTGCTTCAAGTCGTGCGAGAAGGCTATCTTCTCCACTTCCACCAAGTCCCTCCCTCCTATTTTCCGGGAGAACCTCCACGACCCCCTCTGCACAGGGAATTGCTCCTTCAGGAGTTAGCAGGTCTTCTACAGGATCAGGCGGTGGAACCGGTGCCCCACCACCTGAAGGGTCAAGGCTTTTATTCCCGGTATTTTCTAATACCAAAAAGAACAGGAGGCCTCAGACCCATCCTGGACTTGCGCAACCTCAACAAGTTCCTCGTGCGGGAGAAGTTCAAGATGCTTACCCTTGGAATCCTTCTGCCCTACCTCCAGCAGGGAGATTGGCTATGCTCCTTGGATCTAAAGGATGCCTACACGCACATCCTCATCCACCCAAGCCACCGCCAATACCTAAGGTTTGTGGTGGCAGGAAATCATTACCAGTACAGAGTACTGCCCTTTGGCCTGTCCTCCGCACCGCGAGTCTTCACAAAATGTCTCGCGGTGGTGGCGGCCCATCTCCGGCTTCATGGCCTCTATGTCTTTCCGTACCTCGACGACTGGCTCATCAGAGCAGCGTCCGCTCTGGAGGTCACCAACGCCACGCGCCGCACGGTGACTCTTCTGCAGTACTTGGGCTTTGTTATAAACTTTGCAAAGTCCACTTTGCTCCCCTCACAGGATCTCGAGTTCATCGGCGCAAGGCTGCACACTCCTCAGGCACGAGCATACCTACCACTTGACAGGGCTCAACGGCTCATGGACCTAGCCGACCGTTTTCGCAGCCAGCCCCTGGTCTCCGCCAGGCGCTTCCTGAGACTACTCGGCCATATGCCTTCCACCGTCCATGTGACCCCCAATGCCCGCCTGAATATGCGGCCTGCTCAATGGTGTCTCCGCCGGCAGTGGCGACAAGCCACAGGCGGCCTAGCAGACCTAGTGCGCGTCTCTGAGCCGCTGATCTCGTCTCTCCGGTGGTGGCTTCAGCGGCCGAACCTGATATTCGGCATGCCTTTCCAGTCACCTCAGCCGGCCCGGGTGCTGACAACAGATGCATCCCTCCTGGGCTGGGGAGCGCATTGCCAAGGGGCACGTACTCAGGGCCTCTGGACCACGTGGGAGTCTGCTCAGCAGATCAACTTCCTGGAGCTCAGGGCGATCCGCCTGGCTCTCAAGGCCTTCTCCCACCTGACTTCTCACCAGTCCGTCCTTGTCCAGACGGACAATCAAGTTGCCATGTTCTACGTGAACAAGCAGGGGGGCACGGGCTCCTTCCTCCTCTGTCGGGAGGCACAGAAGCTCTGCTCTTGGGCCGTCAGTCACGGCGTTCTCCTCAAGGCAGTTTATCTCCCAGGCCAAGAGAATTGCCTGGCGGACAAACTCAGCAGGATCCTCCAGCCGCACGAGTGGCGTCTGGATCCCTTGGTGGTTCAGAAGCTCTTTCTAAAGTGGGGCCTCCCCACGGTGGATCTCTTTGCCAGTCCTCACAACCGGCAACTTCCTCGCTTCTGCTCTCGTCAGCCACACCCCCTTCGGGTTGCGGCGGACGCTTTTCTACTCTCATGGTCGGGGAGCCTTCTGTATGCTTTCCCTCCCATTCCGCTAGTCTCTCGGACTCTCTTCAAGGTTCTCCGAGACAAAGCCTTCATGATCCTGGTGGCTCCTTGCTGGCCCAGACAGCCGTGGTTTCCACTCCTGCTGCAATTAGCGGTGGAGGATCCGTTCCCTCTGGGGTTTCAACCGGATCTCCTCACTCAGGATCAGGGGTCTCTGCTACACCCCAACCTCAGGTCTCTCAATCTAATGGCCTGGCTGCTGAGAGGGTAGTCCTTGCTCCCCTCCTCCTGCCGGCAGAGGTGGAAGAGGTCGTCCTAGCTTCTCGGCGACCTTCTACTCGAAAATGCTACGCCCTTAAATGGCGTCGCTTTTCCGTTTGGTGTACCCGACAGTCTCAGGATCCCTTCTCCTGCCCGGTGTCGGTGGTCTTGCAGTACTTGCTTTACCTCTCTAATCTGGGACTTAAGTCCAACTCCGTCAAAGTTCACCTCAGTGCTCTTTCAGCACATCATGTGCCGGTGGACGGCAGACCTCTCTCCAACGACCCTCTCGTAGCGAGGTTTCTCCGAGGTCTCCTTCTACTTAAACCACCTCTGCGCCCGCCAGCACCTGACTGGGACCTGAATGTGGTTTTACAGCGGATCACCTGTCCGCCTTTTGAACCTATGGCTACCTGTTCTCTCCGTTTTCTTTCTTGGAAAACACTGTTCTTGATAGCCCTCACTTCCGCTAGACGCGTAAGTGAATTGCAGGCCCTCGTGTCTGATCCCCCTTACACTCGGTTCTACAAAAATAGGGTAGTCCTACGGACTCACCCAAAATTTCTTCCAAAAGTGGTCTCCCCCTTTCACGTCAATCAGGAGGTGGTACTTCCAACCTTCTTTCCCAGACCACACTCCAGCCGAGCTGAAACGGTCCTCCATACCCTGGACTGTAGAAAGGCTTTGAACTTCTACCTTGACCGTACGCGGGAGCACCGTAAAGCTGCTCAGCTTTTTGTGTCTTTTGACCCCAATAAATTGGGGCTCCCGGTCTCCAAGCGTACTCTGTCCATCTGGGTTGCGGACTGTATCTCTTGGGCTTATGGGGCAGCCGGACTCTCCTTGGAAGGTCGAGTCATGGCTCATTGCGTTCGGGCAAAGGCTACGTCAGTGGCTTACCTCCGCTCTGTTCCGCTGGCAGACATCTGCCGGGCCGCTACTTGGTCTTCGAGCCAGACTTTTGCGGTCCATTACTGTCTCGAGAGGGAGTCCCGCAGGGACAGTGCTTTCGGACAGGCAGTCCTCCGTAATCTCTTCGAGGTCTGAGCAACTCCTACCCTCCATCCCGGATGTGGGCTACCGGTGGGTAATAATTCAGCGAAGATTCTTTCCTTCTGTGCTGCTGAGCTAGAGGGAGCTCATTTTTGTGCTTAGGGTCTCCGGTAGCCTTGAGCTTGGGAGTCCCATAAGTGAGGACTGACTTCCTGCTTGGTCCTGGAGAAAGCGTAGTTACTCACCTGTAACAGGTGTTCTCCAGGAGCAGCAGGAATCAGTCCTCACAACCCTCCCTCCTCCCCGTGGAGTTGCAGTCATCTGCTTTAGTTTTTTTGCAAATTTTTATGCTGTCTTTTTTAGCTATGTCATCTGACTGGCTAAGATGGCACCCTTGGGCGGGAAGGGGACCGCGCATGCGCGCTGCAATTCCCAAAGGCTTTCTTTGAAAGCTGGGGAAAATTGCTCCGCGAGGGCTCCGTCGGCGCCGACGTCACCCATAAGTGAGGACTGATTCCTGCTGCTCCTGGAGAACACCTGTTACAGGTGAGTAACTACGCTTTCCTGTTAGAGAAACCAATTCAACTAGCCAGCCAAACTGTAGAGAGAGTAGCTTGTCTGCATTTCCTGAGTCCATGCTCTCTGAAGAGATAGAGCAGAAGAGTGCTGCTTGAACAGTTAAATGATTTGTTGCTGAAACAAAATAGTAAGCTCTACAGTCAGGTACCCTCTGAAGAGTGTTGTGATGACTCCGTGGAAGAAATGGAGATAGGAAGTGGCTATGAGGACTGTGAAAATAGCCCTGGAGAAATTCAATGTTCTTATTGTCTGGCCAATGAACTAGAAGTGTGCTAAACCCAGGCACAGCTGAATGAGTGTTGGTTTACTAGTAAAGAAAGCTGTGTGTGTGTGTGAAAGACACAGCAGAGAAAACTCCCTGAATATTTAGAAGCTATGTTGTTCTAAGGAAGCTGTGAGAAAAACAGTTCCTGTGATTCATTTGAAAGAAGGTTTGCAGCCTAAGCTTTGTGAGCGAATCCTGTGAAGTTAATTTTGTTGATGGTGACCAACCTGTGATTACGTTGTGAATTTTATTCTTTTGTGTTGGAGAAGAATCCTATTTATGTTCAGCACTGCTACTTATAATGCGAGGTGGAAAACCCCAAAACAAATAAATATTCTCTGTTTCGCCTAAACCACTTGTGTTCACACTACTTTGCCTATTAAAGATAAGTGGACTACAGTTCCCAGCAACCTTTGCTGGCAGCCATATTGGGAAACTTACTCTGAAGGGCAACCAGGCGACACTCTCCTGGTGCCCGGCTATACGCCCAGCCAGGAGGTGGCGGCAATATATGTATATATATATATATATATCCCTCTATATATGTATCTCTCGAGATGCTTTTATAGGTAGATATGTATTACATACTATCTCCCTAACTGTCTATGCTATAAAGGTTTTTACCTTCTTAGACGTTTCAGACAGTGGGCTGGCATATCTTCTTACTGTCCCTCGGTATGTGGGGGCTGTTATGCACACAACCACTACTGTGATACTAACAGCTTCCACTTTACACTAGGTCTCGCTATCCCTGAAGCATCATGCTTCAATATCTTTCCTATCCCTCACCAGCTAGGAAAGATAGTGTAGATCTTCAGTAGTTCTGAGGTTTCAGCCCTTCTCACATCTGTCCTCCCTGGGAATGCGGGTTTTTTCTCCATACCCTTTCTTCCCTCCAGGACTGAGCTGCTTGTCCAAATCGGTCAGTCTTCCTCTTTTACTCCTCAATGTTAATGACTCTGTAGCTAAAAGAGTTTTCAGCTTTTTTCCATAAAGCTTTCCACTGAAGACCTGCCATTCTTATACTACCTCAGTTGACACCTGGGTCACCTGCCAGTTCCAGATTTGGACCTTCACCTTCCCTGCTGTGAGGTCACCTTGAGGGCCCTCTACTGAATCTCCAGTAGACTCCATCACGCTCTCTACTTCCTACAATCCAGTAGGTAAGATCCATTTTGTGATTGTTCATTAAATAATTTTAATGGTACTTATCATACATACCAAGGACTCCTCTCCTCTAGTCCTTAGCTTTACTGTTTTTTCTTACAGCAACCTCTCCTTTCAACTCCTACCCCCCATCCCTCATGGGATGCCGGAGATCCATGTGTGGGAACTGCAGTCCTGATCCAGGGACACGCATTTTATGGGATCTCCCTGGCATCTATAGCTAGGGAGTCCCCATATGTGAAAACTCATTCCTGCTTGTTCCTGGAGATAGCACAGTTACTTACCTGTAACAGGTGATCTCTGGGAACAGCAGGAATAAGTCTTCACAACCCACCCACCTCCCCTAGGAGTTGTATCTATCTATCTATCTTCCTTTCCTCTTTCTCTCCTTTTGTCTGAGCTATGAAACTCAACTGAGGAGAGGCAGTGGAAAAGGCGGGAAGGCAGTGCGCAGGCACGAGGGATGCTTCCAAAAGCTTTCTGATTGGATGCTGGGGAGCATTCCCGTGCAGGCTCCGTCGGTACCGACGTACCCATATGTGAAGACTTATTCCTGCTGTTCCCAGAGATCACCTGTTACAGGTAAGTAACTGTGCTTTACCTGTCTTTTTTCCAGGACCTCATGCATCAAGTGCAGAGAGGAATCTTCATACCTTGGATTGTAAGAGAGCTCTCGCTTTTTACTTACAAAGAACACAGCAACATAGAAAGTCTTCTCAACTCTTTGTTGCTTTTGATCCTTCTCATTTAGGACTTCCAGTCTCTAAGAGAACACTGTCCAACTGGATTGCTCAGTGTATTTCTTTCGCCTACCAGAGTAGGAACATTTCTCTGGAGGGCCATGTCACAGCTCACAATGTGAGAGCCATGGCAGCCTCAATGGCTCATCTAAATTACTCTGTGTCCATCGACCAAATCTGTCGAGCGGCCACCTGGGCCTCGGTTCATACCTTCACAGCCCATTACTGTTTGGACAAGGACTCCCGCCGGGATGCCTCGTTTGGTCAGGCTGTTCTCAAACACCTGTTCCATTCCTAATCAACTCCTACGCACCTACCCTGGTCGGATGCCAGAGATCCATGGGAGAGGTAGAGTCCTTTTCAAGGACACACAACCTGGGGTTTCTTCCTGGCATCTACAGCTAGGGAGTCCCCATATGTGAAGACTCATTCCTGCTTGTTCCTGGAGATAGCAGTTACTTACCTGTAACAGGTGATCTCTGGGAACAGCAGGAATAAGTCTTCACAACCCACCCACCTCCCCTAGGAGTTGTATCTCTCTATCTATCTTTCCTTTCATCTCTCTCTCTTTGTCTCAGCTTTAAAACTTGAACTGGAGAGAGGCGGTTGGGAAAGGCGGGAAGGCGGGAAGGCAGCGCGCAGGTGCTGTGGGATGCTCCCAAAAGCTTTCTTACTGGACGCTGGGGAGCGTTCCCGCGCAGGCTCCGTCGGTACCGACGATACCCATATGTGAAGACTTATTCCTGCTGTTCCCAGAGATCACCTGTTACAGGTAAGTAACTGTGCTTTGTCAGCATACTATTATGCTAACGATATTATTATTCTGCATCACATTTCTCCTGTGGCCCCTGATCTCACTCCACTGAACTGCTGTCTCTCTTTGGTTGCTAATTGGCTCAGATCTAATTGTCTGCACCTTAATGCTACAAAGACTTCTGCCATCTGGTTCACTTTTGCTGGCCCTATCCCCATCCTAGCCCCTTCTATTTCTGGGTCCTCAGTTTCATTGGTCACTTTCCTCCGATACCTTGGGGTCACTTTGGACAGCCCTTTCTTTCAATGACCACGTCTCACTGCCGGTGCATCACTCTTTCTTCTCTATTAGGCAGATTAGAGCACTATGTCTCTTTCTGGACCCCTCGTCACTTACCACTCTTCTTTTTTCCCTAGTTATGTCATGTCTTGATTATTGTAATTCTGCTCTTGTTGGTCTTCCCCTGTCACAGCTTCGCCGTTTGCAACTCATTCAAAATACCACTGCTCAGAACATCTCACATACAACCCGTTTTGATCATATCATACCACTTCTCTTCGGCCTTCACTGGCTCCCTGTCCAATATCGAATTTGCTACAAGATACTTATCTCTGTACATAAGGCCAGCTATTCACAAACCCCCCAGTACCTATCTGATCTCCTCCACTTCCATAACCCTGTCCGTAGTCTCTGCTCAGCTCCATAAACCGTCTTCACTTACCCTCCCCGAACAATGCCCATCTCGAATCCACCCACCATTCTGCTTTTTTTTTCTTGGGTCCATCCCTCTGGAACTCCCTCCCAACTGCTCTCTGCCTAGAACCCTCCTTCCCCCAGTTTACGTCTCTCCTGAAAACTCACTTGTTTCTCTTTGCCTTTGACCTGCCATCTATCACTTCATAACCGTCTTTGCTGCTTTACCCTTTCTGGCTGTTGTGAATGACTGTCCTCTATCCTGTCAATCAATGTAGTTCCTTTCCTTTTGTGGTCGTTGGCCTTCCTTTTTGAATTTTGATATTGTAAACAGCTCTGATGTCATAAAGGGCAGTATAAAAAGTGTGTGAATAAAGATAAAGATACAGTCCTCTCCTCTACCACTTCCACTGGGAGATTAGTCCTTGTATCAACCACTCTTTCCCATAAAGAAATATTTCCTCAAATTACTCCTGAGTCAATCGCCTTTCACCTTCATCCTATGATCCTTGTTGCAGAGTTTTCTTTCAATTGAAAGAGGCATTTATACCATGGAGGTACATAAATGTTTCTTTCATATCTCCCCTCTCCTGCTTTTCTTCCAGAGTATGTATATTGAGATCTTTGTCTCATGTGCCTTATAATAAAGATCACATCTTTTTGAAAGTGTGGTCTCCAGAATTGCACACAGTACTCCAAATGAAGTCTCACCAAAGACTTACCCAGAGGCACTATCACTTCCTTCTTCCTGCTGGCCATTCCTCTCCCTGTGCAGCCAAGCATCCTTCTGGCTTTTGTCATCCTAAGGAAAACATGATGGTATTGGAAGGACACCAAAACAGAATGGAAAATGTTTAACCAAATTTATTTGAAAGTAGAGACAGGTTAGGAGAGTAATGAATAAGGATTTCTATAATTAAAAAACACTGTGATACCTGGGTACAGTAAGCATTGAAACAGGGTGGGCTGCCACATGGACCCTGGCCCTACCAAAATTTCCTTGCTAGGAAGCAAGATGTCTGCCCGTGGGGATCCCATCTCTCATGGGCAGAAAATCAAAGCCACGATCACGGCAAAAACTCCTTTTGTCTGCCTACAGGAGATTGGATCCCTACAGGCAGAAGAGGTGAGGAAGGCCACGATCTCAGCCTCAAAGTAGGTTGTCTGCTCATAGGGAGAACTAAAAGTGGAGTTAGGATGGAGCTTATGCCCCCCAAACAAATAGGTATTCCACTGCCCTTGCCTTTCCTTATATAGACTCTGACATCATTCTGCCTCTTCTGTCAAGGGGGAGAATCTCCTGCTCTGCTAATGTCAAGGTTCTTCCTCTCCCAGAGTGCCAGTGGGCTGCTTCCTGTGCTTGGCTCAGGATATCTGGGAAGGGAGGGGGAACTCTTCTTTCCACCAGGGCCGGCCCGTCCATTGAGCGAGAATGTTTTTTGCACAGGGTCCCGCGTTTCAGGGGGCCCCACGCAAAAAACATTCTGATCCTAAAGTCAAATTTAAAAAAAAAAAAAAAAGCTGTCTTCTCCCGCTGCCGGGGCCGCCGCGGCAGAATCGAGTGTGCCGTGGGGCCCCCCTGCCCAGCAGAGCCTGCCCTCCCCTGTATCCGCTTTCTCGTACAGCTGCCTGCAGTCTCACGTGCCGACTTTCAGAGCGTGAGGGGAGAGTTTCTCCCTCGCTGCTCTGTTAAGCCCGCGGGGGCTGATGGGAAGTTCCCATCAGCCACCGCGGGCTTAACAGAGCCGCGAAAGGGAAACTAGTCCCTTCGCGCTCTGAAAGCCGGCGCGTGAGACTGCAGGCAGCTGTACGAGAGAGCGGATACAGGGGAGGGCAGGCTCTGCTGGGCAGGGGGGGCCCCGCGGCACACTCGATTCTGCCGCGGCAGCCCCGGCAGCGGGAGAAGACAGCTTTTTAAAAAAAAAAAAATTGGCTGGGCTGGGCTGGGCTGAGCTGGGCTGGGGGGGGTTAGGAGTGCTGATGGGCTGGGGGGGGGTTAGGAGTGCCGATGGGCTACGGGGGGGGGGGGGGTTAGGAGTGCCGATGGGCTACGGGGGGGGGGGGGGTTAGGAGTGCTGATGGGCTATGGGGGACTGGGGGGGGGTTAGGAGTGCTGATGGGCTATGTGGGGCGAGGGGGTTAGGAGTGCTGATGGGCTGGGGGGGTTAGGAGTGCTGATGGGCTATGGGGGGCTGGGGGGGTTAGGAGTGCTGATGGGCTATGGTGGGGTTCGTATTGCACATGGGCGGTGGGGGGTGACGAGTGATGATCGGCTATGGGGGGGATGGGGGGTGTAGAAGTGCTGATGGGCTATGGGGAGGCTGGGGGGGTTAGGAGTGGTGATGGGCTATGGGGGGCTGGGGGAGGGTTAGGAGTGGTGATGGGCTATGGGGGGCTGGGGGGGTTAGGAGTGGTGATGGGCTATGGGGGGGGCTGGGGGGGTTAGGAGTGGTGATGGGCTATGGGGGGGCTGGGGGGGGTTAGGAGTGGTGATGGGCTATGGGGGGGCTGGGGGGGTTAGGAGTGGTGATGGGCTATGGGGGAGCTAAGTCTTTATATGGGCTGATGGGATTAGGACTGGAAGTGGGTTGATGGGGGTTAGGACTGCTAATGGGCTATGGGGGGCTTAAACTAAAACTTGGGTGATGGGTGATTAGGATTGGAAATGGGCTGGTGGGATTATGACTGGGAGTGGGCTGATGGGGAGGTTAGGACTGGTAATGGGGTATGGGGGGGCTTAAACTGAAAATTGGGTGATGGGGATTAGGGCGAAATGGGCTGATGGGGGGGGTTAACACTGAAGGTGGGCTGATGGGGTTAGGACTGGTAATGGGCTGTGGGCTGATGGGGGTTGGGACTGGTAATGGGCTATGGGGGGGTTAGGACTGATAATGGGCTATGGGGGGGGCTAGGACAGGAAATGGGCTGATGGGGAGGGGTTAGGACTTGAGGTGGGGTGATGGGGTTAGGACTGGTAATGGGCTGTGGGCTGATGGGGGGTTAGAACTGGTAATGGGCTATGGGGGGGTTAAGACTGGTAATGGGCTGTTGGCTGATGGGGGCTGTCTGGTAATGGACTATGGGGGGTTAGGACTGATAATGGGCTATGGGGGGGGCTAGGACAGGAAATGGGCTGATGGGGAGGGGTTAGGACTTGAGGTGGGCTGATGGGGTTAGGACTGGTAATGGGCTGTGGGCTGATGGGGGGGTTAGGACTGGCAATGGGCTATGAGGGGCTGACTGGAAATGGGTTGATGGGGTTAGGACTGGAAGTGGGTTGATGGGGGGGGCTAGGACTGGTATTGGGTTGGGGGGTTGCTAGGACTGGAAATGGGCTGATGGGGGGCTAGGACTGGAAATGGGCTGATGCAGGGACTAGAAGGGAATGGATGCTGGGTGAGGCTGGAACTAGAATGGAGCTGATGTTGGGGGAGGATTAGAATGGGATGGGGCTGGGAGAGTAAAATGGAGAGGGGAAAAATATTTTGTGTGGGAGGGATAAAAAATCTACAATTGGCCGGGTATTGGGAGAGTAAGTGGGGATTGAGGATGGAGGGGTAAAATTTGAGTGGATGAAATAGGAATGAGGAAAGAGCAAAAGGAGAAAGATTAGTATGTTAAAGCAGATGTAGAGAGAGAGAATGGAAAAAAAACTAGAAGAGAGAAGAAAGGACAAATGGACAGCAGATGATGGAGAGTTAGCAGAAAACATGAAGAAACCAGGAGAAAGTGGCTGGAGCAATTGCAACTGAAAAAAAAATGCACAAAAGGTAGAAAGATATCTCTTTATTTTGAATTTATTAACTGGAATATGAAAGCTCTGGGAAATGTGCATCATTAACGTCTGCGCTTTGTTTGGTACTAGAGGAAATTAATTTATAGTTTTATTTCTACAGTGTTGTTGTACATTCCAAGTTTGGCTTTTGGGGTTCCCAGTTTAATTATTGCCTTCCTGTTTCTAAATTGTGATTCCTTGTTTGGTGATGGTCTATATTCTGCATGTGTAACTGAGCTGAGGTATTCTGTTTATGTAATTCCTATTTGACATTGCCACTTGTTCTCTTTCCCCAGTAGGTCATGTATTGTTGTTCTCTGAAATGTATTGGTTTAATATTTGCAGTGTTGCCTTTTGATAGGTAGGGTATGGTGCTTTGTGAGTCCTGGTAGTGCTGTTAGGATACGGCGGGTTTGCTATTGGTTCTAAATGGGCAGTGTTTGTAGTAGTTCCTAATGTGCCAGGCGGTTGGCACTGGATTATAGTAATGTAGAAATCTTTTAGTCTGTCTTTATCCATACACTCATTAAGAGGCATGTTTACTAAAAGTTAGTGTATGTTAGCATTATGCAAATATTTATGCAAATAAGGCCACTTATGCAAATGAGGCCCCGCACCGAGTCTCCGCACATGGCCCCGCACCCCCCTTGGGCCTCCCCTGCTTTCCACAGTCTGGATTTCAGTGCTGATGGAACTTTTAAATCTGTCCCCATTTCTGACAAAGGCTTTTCTGTGCAGGACCTCCCCCTCTATGTTGGGCTCCCACACTACTGGTACAATTTAGTTTTTCTTTTCAACTGATTACATTTACAACCTCACTTACTGTGGTATCCGGAAAGACCTTAACTGTGTTAGATGATTCAAGGTCCTTCCCCTATAATGACAGGAATTTATCCAGACCTGCCCTGTCTTGTTCCTCTACCTGTATGGTTTCTTTTATCTCTAGACCTTTGATAATGGAAACTCCACTGATTTGCTAAGTTAGCAGCTTTAGGCCAACATAGTAGAAAGAGAGCCTCTCTCTGATGGTGTGTTTCTCACTATACCTGATGACAGATTCACAGATAATGGTTGCAGTCTCCCCATTAGCAAGACAGCTTCTTAAGGATTACCTCCACCGATCTCCTATTACTCTTCCCAGGGCCGAACCAAGGGCTGTGCGAGAGGTGCATCCACACAGGGAGCAAGCACAGAAGGGGGGTATTGGTATCATCACTGGGTTCCAGGAAGCTCAAAAAGAGTGAGTTACCGAACTTGGCTGAATGGAGGGTGGTGCCAAATTTGTTAAGTCTCACAGGGCACATTTTTAGCTTGGTACTGTCCTCTTACACTGGGGAAGGGAGGGAGATCAGGCTTCTTGCTCTGAAGGGCTCAAAATATACCTCCCATCTGACACTGGCTGAAGAGATCAGGTTAGTCCTTCTAGACAACTCACAAAGATACTTTCCCTCCAAAGGTCTGGGTATTTATACTCCCCCCACTGAACCTCCCAGTCTCTCCCTTAGGGCTGAGCTCCTACTTCTCCCACTGTCAATCTCCCAGATATTTATAGAGATGCCAAGGTGAACCATGCCAAAGAGTGAGATTTACCACCCCAGAGAGTGATATTGCAGTCCAAAGAGTGAGAACTTTTTTCAGATGGTGCATCAAGGGTATAACATCTAGAAAGAATTTAAATGTAATATTGCTTTGCAAATGAAAATAATGGCATAAAATGATATTTGTTTTTCTTTAGAGCCTCTGAAAGGACATAGACATAGTGGAAGCAATATGGGTAAATTCTCTGGACTACAAATTGATCTCCACTCAGTTGCTGAAACTATATGCATAGGTTTCACACACTGTTCCCTCTAAGCTGTGTGCGTGTGCGCGCGCACACACCTTGCCAAGCGAGCGCACATACTTTACAACAGAGCGCACAAAAATTACGGTTCTGATTCTGATAGAAAACAACACAGACGTCTTAAAATTTTAAAGTTATTGTGTATTTACGGTTTTCACAAGTTCTACAATATTTTCCAGTGCAATCAATGTGATGTACATACTGTATTCTGACGTGTAGTCAAATTTTAAAGCATATAACTCCGAGTGTCGTTATGTGGCGCACAGAAATGTAACCTTCCTTCAAAAGCTGCACAGCTGATATTTTATGTGCACACAGCCTACAGAAAATTAGAGGGAACATTGGTTTCACAGCACCTATATTTGTAGGTCCCTTGCCTGGATTGCAGCTTGCCATGCTGTGAGGGCTTGTGTGCATCAATGATGCTGAGAGCTAAGCTATTGGTAGCTTAACTACTGGCAGGGTCTTGCAAGATGGACAGGTCTCAGCTGAGGTGCCAAACTAAGACAAGCAGCAGAATGGGACGGTGTTGGCAGTGGAAGATCACATTTTTGTGATAAGGGCAACAACACTAGCATTACCTGCATGGAAGAAAGGCCCGGCAATCTGCTTCTGTATCTTGCCATGAAAACCCAATGGATAATCACAACAAAACAAATTGCAATATAGTGCTGGAAAATAAGAATCCCCCAGGTCAAAAGGCACTCATGGGCTACTGGGGATGAGCTGAAGTCTTAAGCCAGCATTTATGATATGGTTGGACAAGCCCTCGGGACGTCTGACTGCTAATTTATTTATTTTATTTATTTATTAAAAATTTCTATACCGCGTTTTCCAAAAGATCAAGCGCAGTTTACTGTTAATAACAATTTGAATAGTACAAATAACAAGTATATAGTCAGTTACATGGAACAATGCAAAACTATATATATTATAAAAGAAAACATCAAACTATATACATAAGTTGTATGACATAGCTAAATAGTGACAAAATCTTGGTAGGTACTAAATGCAGTTCTGTGAGGAATATAGAGTGGGAATTCCCCTTGGTGGGTTTTAGGAGGAAGGGGGTGTTGTATCAGAAGTATTGTATTCTACTTGTGTGCCAAAATGGAGGGGAAAAAAGGTGAGTTTTATTTTTTTATGGAATGTGTTGAGGTCAGCTAATGTAGCTGCACATGAAATAAAAGTCAGAAGCTGCAAAGATGTTTTACATACTGGGACATAGAACAAACAGAGCTTGAACCAAGTGAAGTTGGAGGTGGTCAAGAATGAAATGAACACGTACAACATGCTGTTGCGTGTCAGTGAACTGAAATGGACTGGCATCAGATACTTGGACTATGATGATCAAATTGTATACTAAGCCAGAAAAGAAAGACAAAGAAGAAATGGTTCTTATAATTAAGAAGAAACATACAAGAACTGTAATGAAATACAATATATTCAGTGAATGCTTAATTTCTTTTCATCTACAAAGAATGCCCATCAACACATCTATTATTCATGTATATGCCCCAACAATACCTGCCAAACAGGAAGAAGTTGATCACTTCTATGAACAAGTACATCTTCTTCTAGTAACACAAGCAGCGACTGTACACATGGACTTCACCCAAAGGATTGTACAAAAATCAAATTGCTGACATCTGTGGAAGTCAACGATGTTAAAGCTCAATAATATCAACAAAGACAAAACCTGTGGGAATGTTTGGAGATTTGGCAGCACCTGTGCACTCACCTGTGGGGAGCCTGGACCAGCAAGCAGGCACCACGGAGGACAGCCCCGGACCTCAGCAGCTCCTCTGTAGAATCAAGCACTGCTGTTGGTGTGCAGCTGGAGCTGTGCCCAAAAGGGCAGGTCATACCCCTTTAGAGCCCCTTCAGAGCATGGAGGAGCTGATGTGATGCCAACTTGGG
Source organism: Ichthyophis bannanicus (assembly GCA_033557465.1). Classification (NCBI taxonomy): domain Eukaryota; kingdom Metazoa; phylum Chordata; class Amphibia; order Gymnophiona; family Ichthyophiidae; genus Ichthyophis; species Ichthyophis bannanicus. The sequence continues at coordinate 116,755,050 of CM066050.1, read as the reverse complement.
CTAAAAGGAAGCAAAAATAAAAGTCTCCAAAATCTCCTGGGAAAGTTACATCAGGCCCAATGGATAAACATGTGAAGCTGCAGGGAGTACCCCTTTGAATTTTCCTCTAGCTGAAGGGGTGTCTTTAAGCTTGGTTGAGCATACACCCCCCCCCCCTTACCACCCGCTTTGTCATAGTCTACTAGCTCCCCCATTGAGAGAAACAGAGCTATGTTCCTGGGTTTAGAAGTGGGTTCCATTGCTTTTTCAGCCCTGTGTCATGGGACCCTTTGAAAGTTCCCTCTGCTGTGAGTAAAGATGAACATATTTCTCTTCAGGCATTTGGCAGGCTATTATTGGAATTGAATTCTCAATTGTCAATACTACCAGTCAGCTGTGACAGTTCACCCAGAATGCAGTTGAAAAGTTCTCCTCTGTAGATGGGCATATTGAAAAGCTTCATAATAAGGTTACATCTTTGAACTCGCAAGTTAGTGCTTTACAGTCAACTTCAACATCTTTAATCAAGGATTCTTTGAGTTTGCATTATAAAATGGAAAGTTTGGAGAATTTAGGGATTTTGTAGTTTCCTATATTGTATGTTGTCCCCTGAAATTCTTTTGAGAAAATACTTCAAAGAGGTTCTTTTCTTGACTAATTTTGATAGTATTTCGGTCTCAAAGTGTTACTATGTTAATGAGAATCAGCAGGTTTCAGGTGTGGTCCAGGTGCTAATGAAGATCTAATGACTCTTCTCCTCCTCCCCCCCCTCCCCCCGCATTTGATTTAACTGCTTTTCTTGAACAGTTTCAGGATAATATTACCACCAGAGCACTGTTCCCTCTAAGCTGTGCGCGTGTGCGTGCGCACACACCTCGCCGAGCGAGCGCACATACTTTACAACAGAGCGCACAAAAATTAACAGCTCTGATTCTGATAGAAAACAACACAGACATCTTAAAATTTAAAAGCTATGATTGTAATTACTAGAAATTTCCCGCTTCATTTAGTAATTGTCTATTTTCATTTAATTTGATTAAAATCAATGTGGTGTACATACTGTATTCTGACGTGTAGTCAGAATTTAAAGTATATAACTCCTAGTGTCGTTATGTGGCGCACAAAAATTTAACCTTCCTTCAAAAGCTGCACACAGCTGATATTTTATGCGCACACAGCCTACAGAAAATTAGAGGGAACATTGCACCAGAGCTACCTTAGTAGTTTCTTTGTTTCTGAGAATGATAAGCAAAGTATTATAAAAGACTATTTTTTAAAATCATTTTCTTTTTTGTGGTTCTATGGTCATTATTTTTCCTGATGTCTCTAGAAGACCAACAAGAAGCAGAGAAACGTTTTTCCTGTACTTAGTGCTAGTGCCCTGGCTTTGGGGGACTCCTTCTTCCTTAGATACTCTTGTAAATGTTTCTTATCTTTTCAAAATAACCAGTACATTTTTGTTGATCCCTCTCAATTGGAGCATTTCCTTATAAATAGGGAACACAGGGGAGCAAATAGGTATCTCATTTGATTTCTCCCTCCTCCCTCCCCCGGCAACCCTGTTTGGCCCTGAATAGATCCATAGGCTTTCTATGCCTAAACAAGAGCAAATTCATCCATCCAACATGCACTGTCTTTCTGTACAGGGCAATGAGTGTCCAGAAAAAGGGTTGAATCTGACCAAAAGTATCAATCCTTTGCCATATTGCCATATTAGTTCACTAGGCCTACTCTAGTAAAATGGCATGAACGGAAAGCTGAATAAATAGCTCAGTAATAAATAATCATTTACTTTTATTTATTTATTTTCCCCTTTTTAGTGAAATAAAGACCACAAAGGAAGTAGGCAGAAATGACATTGTCTGAAGTTGCCAGTTTTCAGGACTGCTCTGGAAAAATCTTCAATGTTTTAAACTATTGAATGCGGGACACAATTTTCACCGTGTTTCCCCATAGACCCAGAATGGAAGGGACCCGGGTGTTTAGATAGTTGTTAGAGTGGTACTTGTCATCGGTGCCTAATTTATCAGACTCTTTAATGACATCATAGTATTGTGTGGAGTGTAGCTGGACACTGAATATGCCAAAATGCTACTGGGATGGTCCTGACGCCCCCCCCCCCCCCAGCCCCAATATGGCAACACACTGAAACAGTTATCCTTTGTGTGGGTGTGGAGTGGATTGATTGACTTTTGGGGATTTAAGAAAAAGAAAAAGGCACGGAGGAACCCTTTCTGCAGTAATTTCCTAGTAGTAGTGGTTTTCTTTACTATTCTGTTAATAGAGTCACACAGCATTATCAGCAGGTTGAAAGCAGCCACCTATTTTGGAGATTGCCTACAGCATCCTCTTCTTACACTCAGAGTGGAGCACAACAGATACCCCAAAATAGTTCTCAGCAAAAGAGTAAGGAGGAGTAAAGCGTGATGCCTTAAAACAGAAACTCTGCAGAGTCACTTTTCAATATTATGTAGTATGTTTAAAATATGTGATTACTGTGGGATTCTACCTTTTCTTTCAGCAACCAAAGCAATGATCAGTGCTCTTCTTTTGGTGTGAATGGCTTAGAATAGATGAATCTTTTGCTGTATTTCTCATGGTGCAGGATAGAAGCCATTCAGGGCTGGCCCAACCACAAAGCAGACTAGGCAGTGACCTGGGACAGAAGCTTCTTGGACTCATTGGTGTCTACTTTTATCCACAGGAAGAATGGGCAATGTGCAACTAGCCTATTTACCCTTCTTTCCTTTTTGGAAATCTCCCTCATTATGTGGATATTTACAAAACAAAGTTTAGTATTTGAATGTGGTTTTATAGGTTTTTTTCTGGAAGGGATGGCGTTGAGATGATTATGAATGAGTTTAATCATGAAAATATTCGAGTGGGGGAGTCTAAAAGTTAATTGTGAGAGGACATAAGGCTGAAGTTTGCCCAGGACACCTGATACCCTTGCAGGGGCTCTGAAGCCATTATTTGAATCCACAACATATACTGGGATAATAAACAATCCTATGAATTCACTATTGTATAGCACAAATACCATGGGAAACGGACTGATCTTATCCGCTCGTCTATTCCACACCCTAGCTGCGCGGTGCTATAAAAGAGTATGGTAACATAGAAACGGAAACTAATACGTGCTAGAAGAAGGCAATGTTGTCTGTTCCACCGTCGTTTGTAGGAATACCTGTAGCCTTCCAATATCCTTTTAATCTCGAGTTAGAAACATTAATATTGCAGAATACAAAGATCAGAGTTCCCAGACATTAGAAAGAGCAGCCTGAAGCATTACCGTAACTATAATCATACACAGAGGATTGGCTATATTTAAAGAGAACTTTTATTTACACATTTCAGTAAAGTATAAAGTATAATACATGGTCTATGCCAACCGCAAATCTTTGTTATGAAACATAAGGCGCTTTTTCAAGTGGCAAAAGGTCTATTCATATGGGAGTTTTATTTTGAAATAACCTTATTCTGTGTATAGTGCTGGGTACCTATGCTGAAACTAATGTTAGTAGCTGGTTAGCAGGAAAGCCAGAGGAATTTTCACATTACACAACTGAATTCGGCTCCTATAAATGTAATTTTTAAAATCTTCCAATAAGCATTTGTTCCTGCATTTACATAAAATATTTTTGTGTCTAGTATGATATAAATAATAAGCAACAATATATATAGTTTTATATTAACAGTTCTCAGAATGTCAATGCAGAAATAAATTAAATGAGTATTTAATACAAAAAAATCTTCATATTTACCTTCTAATGGAGCATCAACATGTCTATACAAAATTAACTCAGAAAGCATCAGATCCCACAATTATGGTAAGATTTGTGTCTTTGTCCGCCTCTAGACTTAAATGTGAGATGCTACGGGAACAAGCCAGGACTAAATTAATTCAAGAGGTGACTTTGGTGGAAAAAAAATCTCTATTTACTTTGTTCCCTTGTTACTTTATGCCGAAATGCGATTTTAAGAAAGCGTGTGAATGTTTCCTCGGTCACTCAGCACCCTCGGAAGTGACCCGTAGGTTGAAAGTGGACTCAGGTTTGGATTGCAAGTGCATTCCTGGGTCAGGATGGCGTTTCACGCAATAGGAAATTAAGAAGAAGGTTTTGGGATCCCTGCGCTCGGGTTTGTTGTCGCTGAGAGACCTGGATTGCCTCTCCTCAAGCGATCTTGGCAAGCACCTGCTTAGGCAGCGGGTCCGAAGCGCTGCCGGCTGTTGCAAGTTATCCGGCTTCGTGCACGGGAAGGGCCCAGATCCGATCTTTCAGTTCCTTCCCGAGTCGTTCGGGAGTAGTAGAGCAGATCTGTCACGGTGTATGCAACCCCTGGCATCGGCTTGCTGACAGTCCTGCCGAAAGGGCTGGCATGCTGGAGAGCTCACACCAAGGAGGTGACAGTTGGGATCTTGGAGCCCTCTTCTTCCCATGGCTGCAGGTTTTGAAGTGCATAGAGAGAGGAGTTGTGCAGGCACAGAGGGTCCGGCTGGATGGAGTCATTCAAAGACTTCTGGAAAGCGTCGTGCTGAAGCTGCAGCATAAGTCTGCTGGCCTGCTGCCTCTCGGCTTCCCTCTCCTCGGCCGTCTGTCTCCTGCAGGGCAAACCAGACATGAGAAAACCCAGCAACTCTCCCCGAAAGCAGGCGCAACTAGGCAGCAAACAAACAAACGGCTTCGATGGCTCTGAATAAACAAGGAATCTGCACAGAACTGCTGTTTTCGTTTAACATTCTGGGTTTGATTATTATCAGCAGAAATATATAATATGTATGATATTGTATAAGCGTCACTTTTATTGCGTCATCATTAGCAGTGTTTGTGACGCGGCACTGTCACCAACTTTAACAATGGAAACGAGAGCAGGACCCCGGGAAATTGCTTCAGGTGGAAAAATAATGCGCGTAGTTTGCAGGACCCTGGGCTGCTTTAGCTATTTCGGCTTTTTCCTCTAACTGGTCTAGAAATAGCTCTGCTTTTCCGTCTCATAGAGTACTCAGAGAGGGTTATTAAGGATGAAACAATTCCGGCAGATTATACGAGTCTAGAAAACACAATAACCTCCCACGGGTCTGTTATGGGGAAATGTAAACTACTTTCCAAGGGAGGTATCCTGATGCAAGATGTCTAGGCACAACCTCCTTTCCCTTAAAATTATATGATATTTTCGATTTTCCACTTTTCAGAATTGCTTCGATACTAGAATGAATGTTTCCATGCTGTTATATGGATTTCTATATATTAGTGTCATTGTCAATTGGATTAAAATCATTCATAAATCAACGATATAGAAATATCAAAATACTTAAAACAAGTATTTATTCTAAAAATATACCATGCTGGGTGGGATCAGTGTAATATGCTTTTATGAGAATAATAATAAACTGTACGAATTCGCGCTATACAAGGCTTTTTGCTTTTCAAACGCCCTGCGAGGTGTGGTCCATCTGCCCTATCTAATGAGCTCCTGGAAGCCCGGAGTCCGCTCATTCTCCGCCGGGCCAGGTGTTGCACATCTGGGAGCCCTTTCCTATTGCATCAAATGAAACGTACTCAGATGCTGTGCGCCCAGACAGAAGACGAGGTTCTAGTTAGCCACCCCTTCAATTCGCGGAAGAAAAGAGAAAGACAGCTAAATCCCCCGGCCCGAGCACATGAACACCCCCCGCCCCCAGAACAATTCTCTTTGGTAAGGAACATCCTCCCCCCTCCCCCCGAAAGGATTCCTTCTTGAATCAGGGGTCACGTAGTTCTCTGGGGATCCCTAGTATGACTCAGACCACACCATGTTTATTCTGACAGTTCTGGTTTGTAAACGTTTTCCTCAGTTTTGAAAATATAATCTTTGGAAAAATGCGTTGTTATTATTATCACTATAAATTCCAAACTTTATTATTATTATTATTATTATTCTTTAAGTAGTATTTCAATTCCGAAAGTTTAAAAGCCAATAATATCTCTTTTTTTTTCGAGAAGTGTCCTACTCCTGCAAGCCACTGATTCGTTTTTCACGCACGCATTAAAAACCCAGCGGTCTACTGGTGTGGACAACTGTCCAGGTGCCTGCTGTTGGCTATTTCATTCATAATCGAGTTTTTAAAGATAGATAAAATGATAAACGATTTGAAAAATTAAAACTGAAAAATGGGGTGTGTTTAGTCAATTTGCTAATATTGTATTATTTAATTTAGGCACTTTTAAAACTTCCCTTACAAATTTGTTTTAATCTCGGGCGATGTTTTTATTTATTTATTTCTCTTAGTATTTAGCTGACGTCTTTCCAGTAGTAGATCAAGGAGATGTCATTAATTTGAATACGCACAGTAAGGTGCTTTCTAATTATGCTGTGAGAATAAATAAAAATAACTTAATACTAGACGTCACTGTCGAAATTATGATGGAAAGCTTTCACAAAGTGAGGCAGTTTTAAAGTTTTTCACATCATATAGCATAATGTGAAAAAAATTCAGATTGCACGGAATCCTGCTACAAAGTTTTCGGGTTCCTTTAATGTTGTAGAAAAAGGTGACAAAAAAACCCCAAGAAAATTAGCAAGTAAGAAAAGATACAAATTAGCACAAGCAAACTGCCCCGCACCCCGCCGCCAATACAACCAACAACCCTATTTCAGTCTTAAAGTCCTCGTATTAAACAGCGAGGAGAATACTCCAATCGAATTCCTAAGAAATTAATTAATAAGGTTTGAGTTTTCATGGCTTGCAAAGAGTAATATAAAATCACATTTAAATGCCTTTAGCAAAGATTCGAATTCGATGCTTAAGTGGATAAATAAAATAAACATTTTTTAGACGATTCTAATTATTTTTGTTTTAACTAATAAATTGTTATTATCTTAACAAAATTAGATAGTTTGCATTTTTAAATCCAGGGTTGGCGTCGGCTCTCTAGATCGTCCAGTTCGCAATTAGCTAATATATATATTTTGGAAATATGGAAGAATGGTTTATTAAATATATTATCGCATTCGGTCTCTATTTAAAATAATTTCGTTCAGACCCAATGAAAACAGAAAATAGGTCTTAGGCAATCATGCGTTTGCTGAGAAACTTTCCCAGCAAATAATGTAAATCTCCTCTCTGTATTCTAGGCTAAGAGGTATGAAATGTTTTTATCTGCACCCCCTCCCCCGCCCCCCGTAACTGCAAATAGCGATCTCACAGAATAAATCGGTTATACAAATATATCTATCTGTTTATCGTTTGAGACAAGGCAATCACAATAAATTCTGAATAACAGATGCAAGTTAAAAATAGATGGGGCGGATAAAAATTAATAAGTAAAGTGCTTTTGAATCTGAAAAGAGAAAACGAGGAAAGACCTAAACAATTTCCTTTTCAAGAAATAAAACTCGTGTGTGCCTTGTGTCTCAAGCCTGAATCAAAAAAAGGGAAAAATAGCCTAACACTATGTATTGAAACATAGTTCTAAATAATTGTGGCTGTTATATGTAAAAACGTTTTGTGGTGTTTTATTGTATTGGGCTGAAAGGTGAGTTAGAAGCCGTTTTCTGCCCTTTTTGACATGTGTTGAATCTTTGCTGGGGACAGAGGTGAGAAGTTGCTGGAGGGGCAGGGAGGCCAGAGAGGGTCAGATATTATGTTTGAGACTAAAGTAAAAGCTGCAGAGAGAGCCAGAAAGCCCCGGTGCTGCAGTAAGCAAGCGCCCTTCTCCCCTGCCCCGCCTCACCTCCACTTGGTTCTGCGGTTCTGGAACCAGGTCTTGACTTGGGCATCGGTCATCTTGAGGGACTTGGCCAGCGCGGCCCTCTCGGCCGAGGCCAGATACTTCTGCCGGTGGAAGCGCTTCTCCAACTCGCAGATCTGCACCCGGGAGAAGGAGGTCCGCGGCTTCTTGCGCTTCGGCGGGGTCCGGTTCTGGTAGGGGTGTCCGATTCGTCGGGTCACCGTGAAGGGGGTGAGTGCGGCCGCTGCTGAAAGAGCAGACAAGACTCTCAATGGAAGAGAGAGAAAGAAAAAGGGAAGGGACAAGAAAGGAGAGGAAAGGAACGAAAAAGGGAAAGATTAGGAGAACAAATTGAAACATGAAAAGGAGGGGAACTGGGGAAAAGGACATACATGAAAACAAACAAAAAAACCGATCAGGAAAGAGACAGATACAAGAAAAGAGGGAAATAAGCCCCCACTGTTCCTGGAACTTGCCCCTCCATGTAGGTTGGGGTTGGGGGGCGGGGGGCGGGGATTGAGACAGAGAGCTCTAAACTGGGGACTGGGGAGACGTGCCAGTATCTGTTTCAGGCGAGGAGAGACGTGCCCAGCCCGTACACGCTCACCGGCTCGCAGGCCCTTTACCCACCTCCTAGCCAGGGGAAAGCTGCTGGGATTTTCCCAGGGCAAATACACAGAATGAGCCTTCAGAGGGCCTCGGCATTTGACAAGATTTAGCTCAGCCTCTGTAAAAGGTGATTTAAGGAAGCAGCAATATTATTCCTACATGCTAATGATCAGTTGTGGCATTGTTTTCGTTTCTATGGTAGTATTTATGCTGCTTTATAATTCATCCTCATCCATCTGCTTCCTTATTCGTGCAGATATTTTAAAGGGTTGACGCCGCTTTATAATAAATTGCGGACGGATGATAATTCTTTCTGAAAATCCCATCGCACATGGGTGTATTTATTAGTTTCCACGGCCTGCATATGCCACTATTTCTTTTTGTTAACCCGAATCTGTTTTATCATCTCTAGAAGAGACACCATTATTTACGCCTTGTTGCACTACAAGCGGCTTATTTTCTCTAGCAACTTTTCTCTTAAAATATTTTCATTTCCATATATTTTGCAGTCTTAAATCATACCTATTATTAATTCTGGCCAAATCATCTTCTTAGTGTTATTTTCTCATACATAAAATTAGCAATGATTCTTATGCCTAGAAAACCCGAACAACTTAAACGAGTAATAAAAGCCACTCGTATATTTTGGTAGGGAATCTTTTCGATAGTTTTTATTTGCTAATCTCTTAAGATTTATTCATTACTTGTCTGCCATCGGCCAGAAAGGTTTTACAAACAAGTGAGGATGGTTGAACATAAGTGCGTGGAAGCAAAAATAAAGCTGAACTTCCCTGAGGTTTTAAATAATTATTTTAAAATTCGTTGTTTTTTTTTGGTGGGGGGGGGGGGGTTATTAAATCAACAAATAACATAGGTCTTTATCAGCCTGCTTTGCAAGGTTATTCCTGTCTTTCTTTGGACCCTGATATATGCTGAGTTTTTACCCTCGTCTTTTAGTTAACTGCTGATCTGAACTCCAACATCTTAGGGGGCAGGGTGGGGTTGGGAAGAGGACAGCTTGTTATTTCGTTAATAATCTTTACCTGTAAATCTTTCCTTCACGAATCTCCTGCTGCTTTCCATCCACGGGAAATTGAGGCTGCCAAGGCCGGGCATGGCCGGGATGGCACTGGAAATAGGAGGCGGCACTGCACCAGGGAGAGGTCTGTGAGCTGGCACCCGGATCACTCCAGCTGGAGCCAAACTCAGATTCACACTGTAAGATCCAGCATCTTCAAAGGGCACCCCGATGCCAGCGAAGGAACCTGGCAGGGAAGGGTAAGGGGCGCTGGTTCTGCTCACGGGACTCCCCAGGTAACTGCTGCTCTCTGATCCTCGGGGAGCAGACTGGGACGAGTTCTCCGGATCAGAACTGTTCAAAATCTGATCAATCCCAAAGCTAATGGGTTCGTGTTGATGCTGGGTCTGCGTGTTTGTTGGCTGATCCATCCTCGGTGTACAGAAATATTGGCTCAGGAAAAAAGCGCCGTTCTGATTCCCCTATAAAATTCCGGTCCTCCTTTACAGTAGATCCATGAAGGTCCTGCTGTATGTCAGACTGAAACTTTGCCAAGAGTGATCCAACCCGACAGGCTCTGTGTCATCTTTTTTGAAACAAACCTCGAGTTTCTGCTTCTAATTTCTTTCTAGCGGCTCTCATTGGTTGGAAGAAGCAAGCCTCTGCTCTCCCATTGGCCCCTGCTTTTCGGTAAAGGGCTAATTCATTGAAATAGGAGCTTAGGGACTGTTCCAAGGTGACATCATTTTAACAAACGAACAATAGGTCAAATTTATTAGCTAAGATAATATGTGGTTGATATTGCAGTTATCATGTGAGCTTTGTTAGGCATATCACCAGCCGAGTAATGTTTGAATTGCAGAAGGTTTTCCTGTTTACCAGCGACACTGCAGAGATCAGCCCTCATACCCTGATGACAGTCTTTTGATTCTTGTTTTAGATACCCCAACTTTAAATGCAATATTTCAGTATGTAATTATAATTAGAAAAGCGATAACTCCAGCTGAACTCTTTTATATAAAATTATTCTTGGCCGTGCGGTCCGTTCAGTCACCCTATTTCAGAAGTTCAGTCTACTATGCGGTCTTTTTAGCCTTTAAAATATCCTCCTATCTGGAAAATATCCGTCACTTTATATAGCAATACCTTTCGACAAAATCTCAATAGAAAATTGGAAGGATTCAATAATTTTAAACAAACTCCAAACAGTTTTTTCGTTTCCCCCCCAGCCCCAAATGTAAAAATATAGCAGAACATCTTCAGCCTAATGTGATATTACTATTTCTCTATATGGGCGAATCCGATGATCCTCTGGAGGTGGTGAGCAGGTCACTGTGTGGGTTTGTGTATCATCTGGAACTGCAGGTAGCAAACTAATAATAACCATCTATATAATGATAAACATTATTATATAAAAACACAAACATAAACGTCACTATTCCACACAATCACCTCTAAATCCCTTCTAGCAAAGCACAGCTTTCTTCAGACATCTTATTGCGCCTTGTATTACAGTGCATACGAATTCAACAACTAAATGTAAAATCTGCGCTAATGCGTTTTAAAATGTTAGCACTTTAAGCGTGTATGTATTTAAGGTCAAAATTCACATCATTTACTCGAAAATTCCTTTATGGTGACGTTAACATTTTAATTGATATTTACAAATCCAGCAGGATGCACCTTTTCATTTTCTCGGCTTTTATCAAAGTACGTCTCTTGCAACAGTACAGCCCAAACCAGATTTAATACTTAAAGAAAGAAATCTTGTTTTCCATTTTGTGTCAACATAATTACTAGAGAGGACTTCCTATTAACAGAGTTTGGAGACGCTCCCTAACGCCCAAATTGGACTAAAGGCGTTAAAAATTAAATAAGGTTCCAAATGCATTTACTTAGTTTTCCCTTTATAAAGGGAAATGAAAACAGGGAATAGAATTTTCCTTTTAATAGATTGTAATAGTATTTGATCAGCACCTGCTAGGGCTGATGTTCTGATTTGGTAAAGCAGCGACAAGCGGAGAGTTTATTAGTTTTTTTTTAAGCAAAGGATTCAATTACCCCAACAGAGTGAATCATTTAAATGGCAGGAGTAAATGCAAGCAGACCTGCGGAGCTATTGAATAAACTCTATTTGCAGGAGAAATATTCAGACATCCACCTGATAGGGAAGATAAAAAAATAAAAAGGGAAACTTTCTTCTGATTGTGTTTAGCCCCCAGACTTTGGAAGGGACTCACTAAAAGAGGTCTGGCGATACTCGTCCAAACATATCAAGTCCAACGACTCCCTGTCTGTCTTTAATTGAAATAAGTGTAACAGGAAATAATCAATAGCAATCAATGTAAATGCTCACTGCTCTTTCATAACCGGAGCGAGCCGCCTGTGCATTTCAGAAGCTGTGTTTTCACTGAGGAACCGCTGTAGCTAATAACCCTGTAATATTATTTACGTAGAGGAAAATGATATCGGAACACAAATAAGAAGGAAAAGATAGGCACTACCATGAAAGAGCATTATTATTAAAGTCTTTTGCAAAGAAAAGTCATTTGCAGTACAAAACATTAGCCAGAAACTAAGTGATCGTCACGGCTGCGGTGACATTAGTTTTTTGTTTAAAATTCACTTTAGTTGCCAACGCAATCTCTACTCCTGTTTGACTGAGAACAGCAAATATATTAACACCCACTTTGAAGAAATGTGGTCTCCGGTACCGAACAACTGGATTAAAAAGAATGTCATCATACATAAAACGTTCATTATCAGATTTAACAACTGAATGACGAAAAGGTTTTGCAGACACCTTTGGAAGACGCCAATATGTTCAATAAAAATAAAATGAATTTCACTGCGGTATAAGAACATAAGATATGTCATACTGGGTCAGACCAAGGTCCATCAAGCCCAGCATCTTATTTCCAACAGTGGCCAATCCAGGTCACAACTACCTGGCAGTTCCCAAAAAGACACACAGGTTCCACAATACTTGTCCCTGGGCAAGCAGTGGATTTTCCGGGTCCTCTTTAATAATGGTTTATGGACCTTTCCTCTAGGAATTTGGCCACACTAACAGGTTTTTAAAACTACATCCTCCAGTAACGAATTCCAGAGTTTGATTATGCGTTGAGTAAAAAAATATTTTCTCTTATTAGTCTTAAATGGGCTACATTGTAGCTTCATTGTGTGTCCTTTAATCTTTCTACTTTTTGATGGCGTAAACAACCGATCTGCGTTTACCAGTAGCACTAGGAGTTGGATGCACGTTAACCCCTAACACTAGGAATTGGATGTATAGAGCTAATAAATTGATTATTATGAACTCATAAAAATATGCACTAGTTTGGTGACACGGGAGAAGAACATTTCGGAAGAGGGATAAAAAAACAAAATGAAAGAGATCTGAGAATATTTTCTGACTGTATATTATCTCAGCGTTAGCTGGTAAAGTGACAGGGACCATTACTTAACAGAAACACCCCACCGAGTACAAAAAGAAAAGACATTAGCTTTGAAGTATTTGAGATTTATCACAAATATAAACATTATTTCTTTAAAATTAAAACAAAAAGATAAAGTATCTTATATTATGGGCAGGTGACTTGCAAGCATGTAATTAAAAGCTGCTTTGTAGAAAGAGATCCATTTCTCAGGAATCTCCACATTATGTTATTTCTAGCATCAGAAAAAAAGATCCTAGCCAAAGCTCTAAGCAGGTTGTCACTTTTGAGTATGGCTGGATTTCCCAAGATACTTTTGCATTGAAGTATGGTAGTTAATATTTTAATGATCCATTAACTCAGAAGCTAAGATGCTCGTCTGGAAAAATAGGTAAAGCAGAATTTTATCCTGGAGGGGTAAACAAGTAGATGGCAAGGTCTTTTGCTTGACCTGTGAAAGTACTTATCAATTACAGAGATACAACGAGCTGCAGGACTCATTCCGGCTCCTGTGTTCCGGGTTTTCTGCGGTCCCGCACGAGGCTCGCTCTGCCGTCCGGTGCGCGGAACTTTCGGCCTGTGACGTAAGAGTTTCTCGTCTACAGGACGAAGTTGCACTTGTACGAGAGGTGAATTTATAGGGAGAAAATACGTAAACCCCCAAAAAGGAGAGACTTACTTTTTGGGCCCGACTGATAACTTGTAAAAACACTGAGCAAAAATATATATCTATATTTCAATTTTCTAGTATATGTTCAGTATATGCGGCTATTTATTCTGCTCCTGCTGTAGCCGGGTAGGCACGCAGAGCCCTAATTGGATTTTTTCCACTTGCTCTCGCGTGTCTAAGCTGACTGATCATTAGTTTGAGTTTCTATGGAGTGGAGCTAATTGGATTTACAGGATACCAGCAAGCTGCTATGCCAGCTTTCAGTGAGGAGCCTCCTTGCTTTGGAGAGGGAGAGAGGGAAGAAGAAAAGCGAGGGGAGGAGTGCGGAGGAAAAGTACCTCCCTTGCCTTGCCCTCCAGGCATCGCTGCTGAGAGCCCCCTGTCCAACTTCCAACCTGCTTCTTACTCAATGGGTAGGGAGGGGGGTGGCAAAAAGAGGGGAGGAAGCCCTAATGCCTAGTCCTGAATCAGGGCAGGCTTTGTTAGAGAAAATTGCAGCCTGATCTGCATAATGGGGGCTCTAGCTGCCCAGGGCTATCTTTTTATTGCATGCGTGTCTGCTGTTATCAATTCTGTGAACAATTTCACAGGGAGGCTGGCAGACTTGTGCTGGAATAATATGCAAAGATGAGTTCTGAATAATGAATGATGCGCTTTTAAACCAATTCCAAAGTGTCTGTGATAGTACAATATGAAAAGGGCTGGTAAGTAATAGTGCATTTAAAAGGCTCGAGTATGTTTTTATTACTATATTTAAAAAGATATCTATATTATTTTGTGAAATGGATAATACATCACAAAGTCTTCGATAATCAGCTAAACAATACATTTTTCTTCAGAAAACGAACATGATGTTAACAGTTAAATGTACACTCTGGAGCACGCAGCTTGGTAACGGTTGGCTACCTTATTAAATATTAACTTTATCTTAATATTAGCTTTTAAATTTAATATGTTGACGTTCTGCAGTATTACTTTAATTATGGTCTATAATTAATAGACTAAGACCTATATTATCCTAAACTACTAGTAAACTCAACCATTTTTCTTGCGCTATATAACCTTATTCGTCTGGGATTTTAGTGCTTAGTAAGCCTTATAGTGATCAGCCCGGCCACATCCTTAGGTCAGTTCTCAGAAAGGTGACCTAGGCTTACCTGCTGGAGGCAAACGATTTTATTAGTTCAAGCGACTCCCGAAAAATCAGCATTCAAGTCACCTAAGAAATAACCTCACTGCGTCCTCCTAAAAGTTTCAGCATGTGATTTAATACGTAACGATGCTCTTTGTAAATGAACCGGTTTTGTTTCAAGGACAGGTCGGTTTTGGAGATAAACCAGTGAAAAACGTTTTCTGAGAGGAAAAGTGTCGGAGTCCCTGTTAGATTTACTGTGTTTCCTTATGCAACTGGTGACTGTGGATCGTCGTCTTTGGAGGGGAAACGACAAAGGTCATTTGTTCTGTCAAAGGGGCGACATGTAGGGCTTCGGGTTGACTATTGCGCTGTCCCTTCTGGAACACTCCAGGCGAAGTCACCCAAAAAGCGCAACCTGATAGGAGAATAGAGGAAAGGGCCGCTCTAGACCCCCTCTCTAGACCCGGCCAGCCCGTAGTTCCGCAGCCTCACTTACACGCCCAGGTGCCTTTTCCGCCCCAAAAGTTCAAGAGCTCCACTTCCAAGGTCCCAGAAACGCGAACTTTACTGGCGCAGAGTTCAGCTAAACATGCAATTATTTACCTTACACAAAGTTCAAGTTGATGTATTTTTATTCGTATTTGTTCTACTGAGACAACAGGTTTGGGTGACAAACTTTTCTGGAACTGTTTAATTAGTATTAAGCTATTAAGGTGGGTGATGAATGTGAAACTATAAGTCGTGCATTATATAATAAACTATTGCATATAGCAATCATATATCATTTTGCATTTGATTATGATTAATTTAAATAATAATAGCCACCAGGAAGTGCACGGATCCGCCGCTATCGCCCCGAAGGGACAGCACGGCTAAGTCTGGAGTGATTTCTCAGCCTTTGAGGGGTCTGCATCCAACTGGATAATTGCACAGCGGGTGGTGGGACAGTCCACTTAGACAACAATTCACTTAAGTGCATTTTACATTTATAATAAACATTGTTTTGGCAAACGAAAATAGATAATGTTTTAAATATCTATCATTAGCCTTTTATTACAAAGTAAGTTAATGTGTCCACTAGCTTCTTTCACCAATAAAGTTGCCGATGTAAGTAAACACGTTTATAAGTGTTGAGGATCAGGGTCCAGTGTAACACACACAGAAGGTTTTCTTCTCAGCCCGTAATCAAACTCTGGAATTCGTTACAGGAAGATATAATAAAAGCTGTTGGTGTAGCTGGGTTTGAAAAAAAGATTTGCACAAGTTCCTGGAGGAAAGGCCCGTAAACCATTACTAAAGAGGACCCGGGAAATCCACTGCTTGTCCCAGTACAAGCATTGTGGAACCTGTGTGTCTTTTGGGGAAACTGCTAGGTTCGTATGACCTAGATTGGCCACTGTTGGAAACAGGATACTGGGCTTGATGGACCTTGGTCTGACCCAGTATGGCATATCTTATGTTCTCCTGCCATTCTCCCTCCTAAACCATCTCACACACAGACCCCTCACGTTTCTCTTCCAGCCCTCACACACCCTGGAAGAGCTAGAAACATCCCTGCTCTCAAAGTTAAAGGGATCCCACGAAAAAACAAAACAAAACCAGTTTTATGAACACTCAGGTCTTCCGTAGAAATATATTAACTCCAGGTTAAAAAAACCGGAAATGTTACCGAAATGTAAACAAATGCATTTATTAATTCACTTAAATAAATATACCCCGGTTTTCCATTCAATACAGTTAATCGTTTGAAAACAGAGTTAACCGTATATCCAAGTGACATATTCTGAGATGATAAGGCTCCAGTGCTAGTGGCAATGAAAAAGTGTCGCCTGCAACTTGTTTGTTGAGCCTTTTCTATCAATTATCATGAGACTGGTGTCGAAAGAGTTTTTTAAAAACCCATCAACAAAGGTGCCACTGACTTGGTTTCTGCAGCCAGGATTTCTTTCCCTGTCACAGTACTTTTAGCCTAAGAAGAGCAAACCCTGTTTCCCCTTCTATTCCCATCCCCAGAAAAAAAAACCACAAAACCTTCTGTTCTGGGGTGTTTTAACGCATTTGAAGTCGTCTTTAATTCACATTATCTCAAGGACTGTTTGTATCACAAATCGGATGTTGAAAAGCTTCGACAATACCGTAGCTTATGCTTCTGCAAACAAAGAAGCCTGGAAAATGATTGCTTAAAAGATGCTTATAAGGGAGACTTAATTCTAGATATGATAATCAAGAAAGAGAAGGAAATCTAACTTTGTTGGCTGATATTTGTTGCCGGGTGAGTTATCTTCCACTTTTAGAAATGCAGCAATTCCCATTTCAGGGACTGGGCTGGCTTCCGACTGCAGACCTGCCCGTTCTGTGCACACTCGCTCCAGCCTACAGCACTTGCACCTTTGCTTTCCTCCACTAAGTAATTGTAGCAGCTTACGGTCTTCCTACCAAGTGTAATTTGACGTTTATGTTCTAAAATTTAGCAAGAAAATATGACATCTAGATCAGAAGTAGCAGAGAGAGAGAGAGAGGACCAAACAGCACAGACTATCCCTGTGAAGAGATATGGTAAATCCCCTTTTCTGGTTTGCAAGTAAGGTTTAAACGTCTTACACGACAAGGTTATTGAAATGAACAAATGTTATAATTACATGTGTTTTTTTTTTTTTTTACGAATGTAACATTTTCATTACGTTCTAGGAATTCTTTTTCCACTTAACTGTAATATTCTTCACAAATCACCCATATCAAATCTTTTATTTTCATTCCAATTTTTTAAACATTTTGTTAAGGTTTTTGTAATGCACAGAACATATAAGACAGCAATGTTCTCAAGGATTAAACAATAGAAAATGCCAATATATAATAATCTAACATATTTCTTCACAAAGGGATCTCTACAAGTGTAAAGAAGCTTTGTCTGGAAACAACATTTTTTCTGGAGGAACCCATTTGTTGTGTTTTTCAGCTGCAACATAGTCATGTTTATAAATGCATACAATATTCAACCAAAACGGACGTCAAGAACATTATCATCCCTCCACCTTTATATTGTAAACTGCCATCATGCAAATGTCATTGGTGGTATATCAAATCTTGTAAATAAATAAATAAATAAATAAGATCATGTCAAACGTGTTAGAGAGCAAATAATCTAATAGTTTTCTTTGGAGTTCTGATAAATTTAAAGTGACTACACACACTTTTAGTACTAATGCACTTTATTGGGCAGTTATGATGTTGGCTTTTTAAAGTGTATTTTTATGATTATCTGTTTTATTAATAAATATAATTCACTTACAGATGAGTGGATAATTTGGTTTGAGTATTTCAGCAATTATTTCCCACACCTAATAAATTCACTTATGGGCATGAATACAACATATAAAAGAGAGATGCCTGACAGCACCATACGACCAACAATTACTACATGGCATTAGCCCCCACTCTGGCTAATTTCACTGCAGTCCATACAGCCCTATGAGCTGCGTCAAATCTCTCCTATGCTATGGACCCTTCTGAACATTTCAGATCATGTAACCATGTGTTTTCCAAACCTGAATTTAGGGAGAACTTTGTGATATTCTGATGCAATTTGTCCAGAAGAAATCATTTTCAGAATAATGCAGAAAGAGTCTGCGGTTTTGCAGGCTACTGCATGATAATAGCCAAAATTAATGGGCCACGTTTACATACGGGGATCTAAGGGATTGAGAGTTAATTGAGCAGGGTGCAAGACTAAAGTTTCGACCAGCTCTGCCATGCGTTAACTGTATCAGCTTTTGAGGTGTTGTTAACTGCTCTGTGTTATCTGCTGCATTAATGAATAACACTCAGTAATGACCTCTGTTAACTGTAAGGCCTAGTCCCACCCATTTCCCACCCCAGAATGGCTTTTTCATGTTAGTTGTGTAACGTGACAGCACACACTAATAGTGCATTGTGCTAGCTGCTAGCATGGCTACAAGATGCATTAAACAGTTAACACAGCTCCCTATGTGTCAAAAGCTGATTCTTCATAATCATAAGCAATCTCATATCCATCTGGAAATTTCTGAAGACTGGAATAACATTCAGTGACTGTTTTATATTCTAGTTTTGACCATTCTGGACATTGCTCTTTATCCTATTCATATTTCACCCATTCAACTCATTGGTTACTCAAGTGAACTCATGAGCATTTAATATTCTTAACCATGCATGAATATTTAAAGCTAAGCCTTGGAACAGTTCTGCAGAGAATGCTGAAAAATTGGTAATTAATTACAGAAAGCCAAAATTCACAATTCTGGATTTGCAAGGTATCAGCATATGCCTACAACTTTACTTCCAGCCCTTGATGTCTAATCCCTTGTATGTTTTCTTGTGACTTACTGCAGTTAAGTAGAAGTTCTAGCACTAAGTGAAACAGAAAAGGAAAAATGGACAACTCTGTCCTGTGTTTCGCTAACATTCAAATTGTGAGATAGCATACTGTAACCCATGATCCTAGCCCTGAATTCACCAAAGAAAATCATTACTGCAGCTATGTCATTGAGGAATGCTACATAAATAATGCTTCTCTACAAAAACAATTTTTTTCTAGGTCCAGGAACAATAATTGGGTCAGGAATAAGTTTAGCAACATGAACAGGGGCAGCCCAAGGGGGGTGCTGGGCCATGTGCGGAGACTCGGTGCGGGGCCTCATTTGCATAAGTGGCCTTATTTGCATAAATATTTGCATAATGTTACCATACACTAACCTTTAGTAAACATGTCTCTTAATGAGTGTATGGATAAAGAAAGACTAAAAGATTTCTACATTACTATAATCCAGTGCCAACCGCCAGGCACATTAGGAACTACTACAAACGCTGCTCATTTAGAACCCATAGCAAACCCGCCGTATCCTGACAGCATTACCAGGACTCACAAAGCACCATACCCTACCTATCAAAAGGCAACACTGCAAATATTAAACCAATACATTTCAGAGAATACTGGGGAAAGAGAACAAGTGGCAATGTCAAATAGGAATTACATAAACAGAATACCTCAGCTCAGTTACACATGCAGAACATAGACCATCACCAAACAAGGAATCACAATTTAGAAACAGGAAGGCAATAATTAAACTGGGAACCCCAAAAGCCAAACTTGGAATGTACAACAACACTGTAGAAATAAAACTATAAATTAATTTCCTCTTGTACCAAACAAAGCGCAGACGTTAATGATGCACATTTCCCAGAGCTTTCATATTCCAGTTAATAAATTCAAAATAAAGAGATATCTTTCTACCTTTTGTGCATTTTTTTTCAGTTGCAATTGCTCCAGCCACTTTCTTCTGGTTTCTTCATGTTTTCTGCTAACTCTCCATCGTCTGCTGTCCATTTGTCCTTTCTTCTCTCTTCTAGGTTTTTTTTCCATTCTTTCTCTCTACATCTGCTTTAACATACTAATCTTTCTCCTTGTGCTCTTTCCTCATTCCTATTTCATCCACACAAATTTTACCCCTCCATCCTCAATCCCCACTTACTCTCCCAATACCCGGCCAATTGTAGATTTTTCATCCCTCACACACAAAATATTTTTCCCCTCTCCATTTTACTCTCCCAGCCCCATCCCATTCTAATCCTCCCCCAATATCAGCTCCCTTCTAGTTCCAGTCTCACCCAGCATCCATTCCCTTCTAGTCCCTGCATCAGCCCATTTCCAGTCCTAGCCCCCCATCAGCCCATTTCCAGTCCTAGCTCCCCCATCCATTTCCAGTCCGAGTCCCTTCATGAGCTCATTTCCAATCCTAGCCCCCATCAGCCCATTTCTAGTCATTTCCTAGCCCCACCATCAGCCCATGTCAAATCCTAGCTCCCCTCCACTCAGCCCAATTCCCGTCCAAGCCCCCCCCTGAGCCTACTTCCAGTTCTAGCCCCTCCATGAGTCCATTTCAATCCATGCCCCCACCACAGCCCATTTCCAATCTTAGCTCCCCCCAACATCCCATTTCCAGTCCTATCCTAGCTGCTCCATCAGCCCATTTTCAGTCCTAGCTCCCTTCCCTCACAGCCCATTTCCACCCCAAGCCCCCTCCCCATCAGCTATTTGCAGTTCAAGCCTCCCCTTCCACTCAGCCCATTTCCAGTCCTAGCAACCCACCAACCCATTACCAGTCCTAGCCCCCATCAACCCACTTCCAGTCCTAACCCCCCATCACCCCATTTTCAGTTTAAGCCCCCCTATAACCCATTACCAGTCCTAACCCTCCATCAGCCCACTTCCAGTCCTAACCCCATCAGCCCATTTCCAGTCAGCCCCACATAGCCCATTGCCAGTCCTAACCCCCCCAATCAGCCCACAGCCCATTACCAGTCTTAACCCCATCAGCCCACCTCAAGTCCTAACCCCTCCCCATCAGCCCATTTCCTGTCCTAGCCCCCCCATAGCCCAATATCAGTCCTAACCCCACCATAGCCCATTACCAGTCCTAACCCCTCATCACCCCATTTCCAGACAGCCCCCATCAGCCCACAGCCCATTACCAGTCTTAACCCCCCCCATAGTCCATTACCAGTCCTAACCCCCCCCCAACAGCCCACAGCCCAGCTCATGTCAAGTCCTAACCCCCTCCATAGCCCATTACCAGTCCTAACCCCCCCCCATTGGCTCATGGAAAATTAAAAAAAAAAAAAAGCTGGCTGCTGCCGCTGCCGCCGCAGCAGCAGCAGAATGGAGTGTCCCGTGGGGCCCCCTCTGCCCAGCTGAGCTCTCCCAGCCTGGTTGAGCCCCTCTGCACCGGCTTTCAGATACGCGAAGGGAGAGTATCTCCCTCGCATCTCTGTTAAGCCCGCAGGGGCAGATGGGAAATTTCCCATCAGCCCCTGCTTCCCATCAGCCCCTGCGGGCTTAACAGAGACGCGAGGGAGACACTCTCCCTTCACGTATCTGAAAGCCAGCGCAGAGGGGCTCAGCCAGGCAGGGAGAGCTCAGCCGGGCAGAGGGGGCCCCGCGGGACACTCCATTCTGCTGCTGCTGTGGCGGCAGTGGCAGCAGCCAGCTTTTTTTTTTTTTTAATTTAATTTTTAAAAAAGCAGAATGTTCTTTGTGTGGGGCCCCCTGAAACACGGGGCCCTGTGCAAAAAACATTCTTGCTCAATGGACGGGCCAGCCCTGAACATGAATATGAATTGAAGAACATAAGATTTGACATATTGGGTCAAATCAATGGTCCATCAAGCCCAATATCCTATTTCTAACAGTGTCCAATTCAGGTCACAAGTACTTGGCAGGATCTGGAAAAATAGACAGATTCCATACTGCTTAATCCCAGGGGTAAACAGTGGATTATGTTATCAGAATATAGAAAGACTAGTGGACATGCAATGAAGCTATAGGGTAAACTATTTAAGACTAATAAAAGAAAATATTTTTTCACTCAACGTGTAATCAAACTCTGGAATTTGTTACCGAAGGATATAGTAAAGGCTGTTAGTGTAGCTGGGTTTAAAAAAGGTTTGTACAAATTCCTGGAGGAAAGGTCCATAAACCATTATTAAGAAGGGACTCAGGATATCAATGCTTGACCCAGTACAAGCATTGCGGAACCTGTGTCTTTTGGGGAAACTGCTAGGACCAAGATTGGCCACTGTTGGAAACAGGATACTGGGCTTGATGGACCTTGGTCTGACCCAGTATGGCATATCTTATGTTCTTATGGATTTCCCCCAGTCCACTTTAATAATGGTTTATGGACTTTTCCTCCAGGAACTTGTCTAAACCTTTTGTAAACCCAGCTGCACTAATAGCTTTTACTACTTCCTCTAGCAACAAATTCCAGAACTTAGTTATGCAATGAGTGAAAAAATATTTTCTCCAATTAGTCTTAAATGTACTACTTTGTAGCTTCAGTGCATGTCACCTAGCCTTTATACTTTTGGAATGAATAAACAACTGATCCATATTTACTCTTTCTAGTACTTGAGTCTGGTTGGAAAACCACACTAGGTCAGACCAAAAGTCCTTTAAGTAATGGTCTGATGCAAGTATATGAAGTGCCCTAGGTGAACCTTTCCCTTGTGTTCTCATGGAGCCTCATGGAGGGGGCCATCCGGGCCATCCAGACATCCCTGAGGAAGATAGGGCTGTTAGGACCCGATTCTGGTCTGTGGAAACCAAATGTTCCCATGGTAGCCAGAATCAGGCCAGAGGACAGCCAGGCATGCCCCTGACACCTGCAGGGATGTCTTCCCCACAGGCACCCCCGACATTTGAGGCTCCAGCCCTCCATTTCCCCGCCACCCAACCCACGGCTCACCTGCCGTGGCCTGAATCGGGCAGGGAAGATATCCCCACACTCAGCCCTGGTCCCAGGGGGAGTTCCTCGGGTCCAAACATTGGGTTTTCAGTGCTTATATCACCTCTGAGTGGTCCCTCTTGGGGATAGTTCCCATAGAGAGGGAGAAGTAGCAACAGTGGACATTGGCTTGAATGTACCAACTCTGCTGGAGCAGTCTATTGAAGAGATCCTGGAAAGAGCTACTGTACCTGTGACCTTGTGTTTGAGTCCGATAAATATTCAATTATGAGATTGTTTTTTCATAATAGAGAAATTATGTTTATGGTGTTTTCCTGACCTGACTCAGAGGAGGAAGAGGAGGAAAGTGATAAAAAGTGTATGATCATAATAATATGTTGTAACTCAAAAAATAATGAATAAAAAGACTCCAAATAACCAAAAATAATAATATAAAATAATAAAAAAGTTAAACAATTAAACAATTCTGTAACAAAGGTACAAAAAGAAAAAATCACAAAAAGATCTGGCACTCAGTTTCCCAGTTCAGACAGTTGGGTGTGACAGTGTTCATCTGAAAGATGAAATACTGTTCTTCCTGGAGCAAATTCTGTCTAATTCCCCTCCTCACCATGTAGCCTCTATAGTTTTAATTGCTCAAAACTTGAAATTATCAAATTAATGCTTTCTCAACAGACAATGTTCTTTTGGGGCAGTTTCTCCAATGGGTGATTTTTGCACATACCATGACAGTCATGAACCTCACTTCTAAGCCAGGGTACGTGGAGTGTGATCTCAGTCACTCAAATTCACTGGTAATGCTCAGCGTAGTATTTGCATCGTGCCAAAAAGAGCCTCCCTCTGGAATTCGTAAGATGTTATGTGTATGTTCCTCACAGGCAACTTATAAACAAACTGAGCACCCTAGGGATGGACCCTAAAGTTACTGCTTGGGTTAGAAATTGGTTGTGTGGGAGGCGACAAAGAGTACAATTAAATGGAGCTCACTCTGAGGAGAAGGATGTTACCAGTGGTGTGCCCCAGGGATCTGTCCTTGGTCCGATTCTTTTTAACATCTTTGTTAGTGATATAGCGGAAGGGCTGTCAGGTAAGGTTTGCCTCTTTGCGGATGATACCAAAATCTGCAATAGAGTAGACATCCAGGAAGGTGTAGTTAATATGAGGAGGGATCTAGCTAAGCTTGAAGAATGGTCTAGAATTTGGCAGCTGGGATTTCATGTTAAAAAATGTAAGGTCATGCATTTGGGCTGCAGCAATCCAAGGGAGCAATATAGTATAGGGGGTGAAGTACTTTTGTACACTAAAGAAGAGCGGGACCTAGGAGTGGTTGTCTCTGATGATCTTAAAGTAGTTAAACAGGTAGAAAAGGCGATGGCAAAAGCTAGAAGGATGCTTGGGTGCATACGGAGAGGAATGGCTAGCAGAAAAAAGGAGGTGATAGTGCCTCTGTATAAGTCTTTGGTGCGAACTCATTTGGAGTATAGTGTGCAATTCTGGAGACTGCACCTTCAAAAGGATATAAATAGGATGGAGTAAGTACAGAGGGTGGCTACTAAAATGGTTAGTGGTCTTCATTATAAAGCATATGAGGACAGACTTAAGGATCTTAATATGTACACCTTAGAGGAAACATAGAAACATAGAAACATGATGACAGAAAAAGACCACAAGGCCCATCTAGTCTGTCCTTCCATAACACAACTACAACAGTCCACTTTTTACCTTTAGAGATCCTCTGTGTTGGTCCCATGCTTTTTTGAATTCAGATCCTGTCCTCATCTCTACCACCTCCCTGGGAGACCATACCACCGATCCACTACTCTGTCCGTAACGAAATCTTTCCGCATATCCCTCCTCCATCTCGCTCCCTTCACCCTCATCCCATGTCCCTCGTAGCAGAACTTGCTTTCAATTGAAAGAGGTTCTCTCCCTGAACATTTATGCCACGGAGGTATTTAAACATCTCAATCATATCACCTCTATCCCGCCTTTCCTCTAAGGTGTACATATTAAGATCCTTAAGTCTGTCCTCATATGCTTTATAATGAAGCCCATTAATCATTTTAGTAGCAACCCTCTGCACCGACTCCATCCTGTTCACAATCCTTTTGAAGGTGCGGTCTGCAGAATTGCAACACCATACTCCAAATGAGGTCACACCAAAGACCTATACAGAGTCATTATCACCTCCTTTTTTTCTGCTAGTCATTCCTCTCCGTATGCACCCAAGCATCCTTCTAGCTTTTGCCCGTCGCCTTTTCTACCTGTTTAGCTACTTTAAGATCATCAGACACAACCACGCCTAGGTCCCGCTCTTCTTTAGTGGACAAAAGTACTTCATCTCCTATACTGTATTGCTCCCTTGGATTGCTGCAGCCCAAATGCAGGACCTTACATTTTTTAACATTAAATCCCAGCTGCCAAATTCTAGACCATTCGTCAAGCTTAGCTAGATCCCTCCTCATGTTATCTACACCTTCCTGGGTGTCTACTCTATTGCAGATTTTGGTATCATCCGCAAAGAGGCAAACCTTACCCGACAGCCCTTCCGCTATATCACTAACAAAGATGTTAAAAAGAATCGGACCAAGGACAGATCCCTGGGGCACACCACTGGTAACATCTTTCTCCTCAGAATGAGCTCCATTTACTTGTACTCTTTGTCGCCTCCCACCCAACCAATTTCTAACCCAAGCAGTAACTTTAGGGTCCATCCCTAGGGTGCTCAGTTTGTTTATAAGTCACCTGTGAGGAACAGTGTCAAAGGCTTTACTGAAATCTAAATACACCACATCTAGAGTTCTCCCTCGGTCCAACTCCCTGGTCACCCAGTCAAAGAAATCAATCAGATTTGTCTGACAAGACCTGCCTCTGGTGAATCCATGCTGCCTCGGATCCTGTAATCCGCTGGACTCCAAAAACCTCACTATTTTCTCTTTCAGCAGCGTTTCCAATAATTTACTCACCACCGAAGTTAAACTAACCGGCCTGTAGTTTTCAACCACATCCTTACTTCCGCTTTTGTGTAAAGGCACCACATGAGCCTCTCTCCAGTCCTTTGGCACCACTCCCGACTCCAATGAGGCATTGAAAAGGTCAGTCAGTGGAGTTGCTAGAACGTCCCCAAGTTCCCTCAGTATTCTAGGGTGTATCCCATCCGGTCCCATCGCTTTGTCTACTTTAAGTTGAGCTAGTTTCTCACGAACACAGTCTTCTGAAAATTGTTCAAGATGTCCCTCGCTTCTGTTCTTATTTGTGGGTGTTTTCTGAGGTCCTGCTCCTGGTTCTTCATCTGTGAAAACATAATAAAATATTTGTTAAGCAATTCCGCTTTATCCTTATCAGCTTCTAAATATTCCCCCCCTGCACCCTTGAGTCTGACAATACCACTTTTGCCCTTCCTCTTCTCACTAATATATCTGAAAAATGTCTTATCCCCCCATTTTATTGCATTGGCTATTTCCTCCTCCTTTTGAATCTTTGCCTTCTTGACTACTTTGCTAGCTTCTCTAAGTTTTTCCAAATACAGATGCCTGTCTTCCTCTCTCTGTGATCTCTTGTATTTCATGAAGGCCTCCCTCTTTTTCTTCACTTTTTCAGCTACTTCCTTCGAAAACCATAGCGGTCTCCTGTTCCTTTTGCCTTTATTTGCCATTTTAACAAAAAGGTTGGTTGCCTTTAAAATACCCCCTTTCAGTTTTGCCCACTGTTTTTCTACATCCCCCAGCTGTTCCCATCCCACTAACGACTCCCTGAGGTTTTGGCCCATCTTCGCAAAGTTAGTCTTCCTAAAGTCTAAGATCTTCACCTTAGAATGGATTCTAACAGCCCTAGTCCTAATACTGAACCACACCATCTGGTGATCACTGGATGCAAAATGATCTCCCACTACAACATCAGAAGCACTTTCACCATTGGTAAGCACCAAGTCCAGTACGGCCCCTTCACGTGTGGGGTCTGTTACCAATTGCCTGAATAGTTCTCCCTGTAGAGAATTCAGGATCTCCTTACTTCTAGATGATACTGCAGCAGGAATGTGCCAATCAACATCTGGCATATTGAAATCTCCTAGCAGTAGCACTTCCCCTTTCCTAGCAATGCTGCGTATGTCTTCAATTAACTCTCTGTCCACCTCTTCCTCTTGTGAGGGAGGTCTGTATATCACACCAATACAAATAGATTTCTCTTTCCCTCTTTCTAGTTTAACCCACAATGCCTCCTCTCTGCCTTTTAAGCTCTGTAATTCCAAAGCTTTAATAGTAGTTTTTACATATAGTGCCACTCCTCCTCCCCTTCTTCCTACCCTGTCCTTTCTGAATAAAGTATAGCCAGGTATAGTTACATCCCAGTCATGGTTTTCTGTGAACCATGTTTCTGTAACTGCCACTAAATCCAAGTCAGCCACTCCCACCAAAGCTTCAACTTCAGGGATCTTATTTCCCATGCTACAGGCATTAATACACACTGCTTTCCATATGGTACCCCTGTTACCCATTTCCATAAAGGTATTTAATATATCACCTACCTGGGGCTTTCACTTTCCTGGGGGCTTTCTTCACCCATCCCCAACGAATCTAGTTTATAGCCCTCTTCAGTAGATTAGCCAGTCTACTACCAAAGATGCGTTGACCTTTCTTGGACAGATGGATGCCATCTCTGCTCTGTAACCCTTGGAACAGCATCCCATGGTCTAGGAAACCAAAACGCTCTCGAAGACACCATCCACGCAGCCATGCATTCATCTCCAGGATGCGAGCCTCTCTGCCTTGGCCTTTACCCTCAACAGGGAGGATTGAAGAGAACACCACCTGTGCACCTACCTGCTTCACCCTCTGTCCCAGAGCCATGAAGTCACTTTTGATACATTCCGAGGTATACCTGGCAGTATCATTTGTTCCAACATGGATTAGCAGGATAGAGGTGATATGATTGAGATGTTTAAATACCTCCATGGCATAAATGTACAGGGGGAGAGCCTCTTTCAATTGAAAGCAAGTTCTGCTACGAGGGGACATGGGATGATGGTGAAGGGGGATAGATTCAGGAGTGATATGTGGAAATATTTCTTTACGGAAAGAGTGGTGGATCCATGGAATAGTCTCCCAGTGGAGGTGGTAGAGATGAGGACAGTATCTGAATTCAAAAAAGCATGGGACAAACACAGAAGATCTCTAAAGGGAAAAAGGGGACTGTTGTAGTTGTTGATATGGAAGGACAGACTAGATAGACCATGTGGTCTTTTTCTGTCGTCATGTTTCTATGTTTCTATGTATGGGTAATTTATCAAGGTATACTTGGAAATTCCTCTTAATTAAGCCTGTGGCACTCAATACGATGGGAAATAACTCGGTATCTTTCTGCCACATTTTCTTGGGGACTGCCTTTCTTGGTATTTCAAGATTTTTTTCCTTCTCAATACAATTCACAGAGTAATTACTTGGAACTGAACCTCTATAATCAATGCTGTTCTGGTATTTTTCTCTTTTACCAGTATATCCTGCTTCCTTGCATTTGATTTTTTATCAGTTGGAATGGGAGTATCCCAGGTGATCATAATCTCTTTATTCTCAATAATTCTTTTAGGGTCATCATTCCGGTGATTTTCAGGCACAGTGATGTTGTAGTATAAACAGTGTTTCCAATGGATGAAGTGTGCTACTTTATTGTGCCTTTCTGTATAGAAGTTTTCTACCATCACAACTTCACAGCTAGCTATGAGGTGAGTCATTGTTTCTAGCTCTTTCCCACATAATCAACATATGTCTCTTTTGCCAGTTTCAATGCCTGCAGTAAACCATCTCGTCTGTAATCCTCTGTCCTGGGCTGCAACTATCAACTTCTCATCCTTTGGTTTCAGATCACCTCTCCTTAACCATTCATGTCTCTGATCTTGATTAACAAAGGGCTCCTGGAGTAACACTCTGTATTTCCCACTGTATTTGTGCATTTGCCACTTGTTTTTCCTTGTTTGCTGATCTAATTCTTTGAAGAGTTTTTTTTCTCTTGTTTAGCCCATCCTGTTACGGCCTTCCCTATGTATGCTTGCGGATTCTCACTCATTCCTTATACTCGTCAGAACACTTGTCCAAGTTTGATGATGGAGACAGATTCTGGATGTTTACTTTCAAATTTCAGCACTTTTTGTGTATTTGGATCCAATGATGCTTTTAGGTAGGCGTGGAGGCCTATGGTAGTAGCTCTGTAGGCGTAATCAACCTCTACGAGGCCTAGGCCCTCCTTCAGCTCTAGGAATGTACACTCTTGGCATACACTGATTCTTTTAAATTACACAGGTACACTACCAAAAACCTGCCTCCAGTTTTGCAACTGATTCCTATAGATTTTGGGGTGCTGAATCCAGGAAAAATAGCCAAAATGTTCCATCACGTCACGTTTTCTTGCAAAATTAGATTTCTTACCCATATAAGGAATGTTCACATAATTTCCTTTTAGCCAACTGCAGTTTATTTTCTTGGCCCAAAATAGAGGTTGTAATGGTTAACTAACTAGAAACACTCCCTCATGATATTTTAGAGTGTTTTGTATTCATTTTATACATTAACAGGACAATTGGGAGGCGGGGGGCTAAATCCAGTACTCGCGCTGGCGCATGTTCTTTCCTGTTCGCCTTGCCTCGTTCGCTCGCTCAAACACGGTGGTTGCGACATGAACGTTCCTGTCAAATTTTAGTTTCTTGCAAGTTCATTATTACCTTTTGTTTGCTCAGTCGTAATCCAGCTTTATTCCGAAGTGGTTCACTACAGTTGTAGTTTGCAGTGCTGTGTATTTGTGATGGCTCACAGAGCCAGAGGTTGCGTCAACTCTTCGGACAGTTTTTGTTTTATTTGTGGGGAATATACCGTGAAAAAGCGGCAGAGGAACATTTCTGCATTTATTAAAAAAGTATATTTCGCCTATTTCGGTTTGAAGTTAGGCGATCAAGACAAACCGTGGGCTCCTCACAAAGTGTGCAAGACATGTGAGGAAGATCTACGCTTATGGATGAAAGGTAAAAAACAAGCATTTCGTTTCGGAATACCTATGATGTGGCGTGAACAAAGAGACCACAGCAGTGACTGCTATTTTTGCTCTTGCATTGTGAAGGGATACAACTTAAAAAATAAGAACGTAATAAGTTACCCCAACCTTCCCTCAGCAATTAGGCCTATGCCTCATAGCAACGAAGTACCTGTGCCTGAACCACCAAAATCTTTGGATCATATTTGTGTGGACGGTTCTGATCATGATGAGACTCATCAGATGGCTTTTCCCGATGAGTCCAGTACTTCCGAGTTTGAAACTGAACCAGATCCGAAACCTGAACTTTTCTCTCAAGCTGGATTGAATGATTTAATCCGGGATTTAGGACTCCCAAAAGATGCTGCCCAACTGCTAGGTTCTCGGCTTAAACAGAAAAATCTATTGTCACCAGGAACAACTTTTTATTGGTACCGCAACTGCGAGACACAATTTTTGAAGTATTTCAGCAAAGAGGAAGATTTGGTATTTTGCAACGATATATACGGAGTGATGGAAAAGTTTAAACTCAAGTATGATCCTGCTGAATGGCGGCTCTTCATTGATTCGTCAAAAGACAGCATAAAAGGTGTTCTTCTTCATAATGGCAACACATTCGCTTCAGTTCCTATTGCTCACTCTGTTATTCTCCAAGAAAAATACGAGAATTTGGCCCTGATTCTTCAGAAGATTCGTTATGATGAGCATAAGTGGATGATTTGTGGAGACTTTAAAATTCTATCCATGCTATTAGGGCAGCAATCCGGTTTCACCAAATATCCCTGCTTCCTTTGCTTGTGGGCTAGCCGGGCCCGCGACCTACACTGGGGGAAAAAAGACTGGCCAATTCGGGAGTATTTGAGACCCGGTGAGAAAAATGTTCTTCATGAGAGCTTGGTACCTCGTGATAAAATTCTATTACCACCTCTCCACATTAAGTTGGGTCTCATTAAGCAATTCATCAAGTCCCTTCCAAAAGATGGTGAGTGCTTTCGGTACCTTTGTTCAAAGTTCCCCCGACTTTCTGAAGCAAAGCTAAAGGAAGGAGTGTTTGTTGGCCCTGATATAAGGAAACTCATTTCAGATGGAGCATTAGCTGAAACGATGTCTGAGAAGGAAAAAGAAGCCTGGGATTCCTTCAAGGATGTTGTTCTCAAATTCTTGGGGAACAGGCGGGATGAGAACTATAAGGATATTGTTGCCAGGATGCTCAATGCCTTCAAAGAACAAGGCTGTAACATGAGCCTGAAAGTCCATTTCTTGCACTCCCATGTGAACTACCTTCCCGAAAACTTGGGGGCGTACAGTGAAGAACAAGGTGAAAGGTTTCACCAGGACATCAAGGACGCAGAGAGAAGGTACCAAGGAAGATGGAACACCACTATGATGGCTGATTTCTGCTGGTTGCTGCTGCGGGAAACCCCAGATGAAAAATACGCCAAGCAGCGCACCAAGAGAAGCATTTGGGGGAAGAAGAAACGGGCCCACCAGGAGATTGATTGACCCAAGAATGACTTTAAAATCTAAACTGTGTTGACAAATATCGTGTTTTTACTAAACTTTGAAATAAAAATTTGCTAGTTATTACCACAGTGTCGGATCTCATTTATTAGAATTTTATTTTCACACCATCGGGTGTTTGTCTTCATGTATTGCAATGGTGCGGTTTGCGTTTTCTATTCTTACATACATACCTGTACAACATTTTTTGCACATTTCTTTGCTTTGCTTTGTGTCTAACCTCGCTCTTATATGCTCAATGTTTGTGCACATGTATGTGGCTGTTTTAAGTGCAGACAATTTTGCTACCATCACATTGTGTTTTGTTGACATTACTCTATTCTTATGTGCTGCCTTGTTACAATTTTCTTTATTCTTTCTTGAATAACTAATAAACAATTAGTATAAAGAATTCATCCAAGAAACTTTTATCTCGATCGCACTCAATCTGAAACGTTCACCTCAAACTGCTAACCCAATGTAGCAAAAAATCTGTACGTGATGGAGCAAATTGGTTACCAGATTTGGATTCAGCGCACCAAAAAACGTAAAAATCAATCGAAACATTAGAGGCAGTTTAAAAAAATTTTTTTTAGTGTACCTGTGTTATCTCATGTGCATGGCTGAGTTTCCTTGTTCACACATACAGTTTTTCAAGATCTTTAAGAGGCTAGTCTACAATCCCAAAGCTGTATGAGTGTACAGGAATTGCCAGCTGATCAATGGCTTTTATCTTATTCCATGATATTAAGGTATTTTTCAATAATGATTTTAATCTTCTGTTGTATTCTTTACTAATCAACTATTCGTTACCTTGGGGTGACGTTGGACCAACATCTTGACATGAAGCAACACATAGCTAACACTGTCAGAGCGGTCTACTTTAAAATTCGATCCCTCAGACACTTACGCCTGTTACTCGAACCAGATGATTTCCGCACCATTTACCAAGCCCTCATCATTCCTCATTTCGATTTTGCAAATGCCATCCTTCAAGGACTTCCCCGAGCAACCTTAAACCCCCTGCAACTGGCCATGAACAGTGCAGCACGGATACTATTCGGAGCCTCAAGGAGAGAACACATCACACCTCTCCTGAAACAGCTGCATTGGCTTCCCATTCAAGCCAGGATCAGTTTTAAGACCTTGCTGATGACGTTCAAAGCTATCAAGGGGCTATCATCCCCCTCTCTCTCTGACGTCATACAATCGCCCACCCCCTGCAGACTAAGAAGAACTGCAGAGACCAATATGTTATCTATACCTAAGGAAACAACAAACTGCACCAAAACAACATCCAACCGAGCCTTCAGTATTTGCGCCCCAAGTCTATGGAACACCCTACCACCACACATCAGAGCAATCCCCAACCTGAGCCAGTTCAGGAAGGCCCTGAAACATTTCCTCTTTATCAAACACCTCACTTACAGCCCTGAACCCCAGCCACTCTCATATAGTTCGTCCCCAAAAATGTAAAACACCAAACAGGAGCCTTTTCCATTGAACTTCTTATGTATATAGTTCACCTTTGTTCTCCAAGTTCCTTTATATAGTTGATACTTGTTCTCCAAATCCCACTCCCTGTTCAATGTAATGACCAGACATATGCATTTTGTCGGATGTTTTTTGTTACATGTAAACCGCGCTGATTGCAAATAGTGCGGTATATAAGAATTGTAAAATAAATAAATAAATAATAATCTTTTCATTTAATAATTTCTGCTTTAGTGTTGTTCCTTCCTCTGCTCCAAGCTATTTATAGATGTCTTCCTGTTCAAGTTCTTTGATGTCACAGATCTCAGCCTGGGAGATGTTTTCCATTTTGCTCAATTTTCCTCTAAATAAAAATTGACTTAGGACATTTGTCTACGCCAAAAGTCATCCTGATGTCATCAGAAAAGCTTTTCACTACATGGAGCTGCTCTGCTATTCTACAAATAGTAAACGGGATGTTACCTCTGGGTTGTTACCTTCTTTAGGATTCACGCTAAATCTGTATCGCAAAGAGTTGATGAGAGTACTCATTGGATTAAGTGTCATACAAAACAGAAAGTGACAACAGGAAATCTCTCTGAAATATTTCTCGCTGGATCTTGATGTTAGGAATGATGTACTGACCATCTTCCCAACTTCAAAAGTAGGGTCGTCAGCTATATTGTCAGGGTGAACTTAATCAAATCAGGATTTATCTTATACATCTCAAAGCAATTTATTATCCAAGAGTGTGTGACGCTGTCCAAAGCTTTCTTATAATCAATCCATGCTATACTGAGATTTCTGCTTTTCTTAGAACTGGCCATGATGGCCTTATTCAACATTAACTGGTCTTTGGTTCATATGCTCCCCTCTTATTGCCCTTTTGCTCTATTGCCATGATGTTATTGGATTCACAATATGATCATATATTCTGTCTGCATCTATTGTAGTGAACAGCTTATAGATTGTAGGTAGACAAATTATTGGTCTGTAATTTTTGGAAATGTTATGAGGGTCCCCCATTGGAAGGAGAAATGTTCTTCTTTTTATAAGCCACTGTGGTGTTAAGTTTTCTGCTTGATCCGTTGTTTTTTGCAGTTTGTCAGGTCTTGGTGGAGTGATGTTAACTGTTTGAGCCAAAGATTGGTCACTCCATCTGGGCCAGGGTTCTTCCAGTATGTGGCTCATTGTAACCTGATTTCCAGCTCTTTTGTTTTTTACTACAGGCCATTCCATAAGTTTGATGTTTGATTTTTCTAAATGTTCCTGTATACAGGGCAATCATTCTGCTTCTTGATTGTGTTCTATGGGATCTTCTTCAGAAGATTTCTATTTCAGTTTTGGTTGGTGGTGTTTTTACCGTATTTATATTCTTTCACAATTCCCCATAGAACTGTTTTGGGTTCTCTCTAGTTTATTTTTATATCATTCTTTTCTGTTTTCTTCACATCTTCGCAGTTTTTGTGCTTCTGCCACTGCTTTCAATTTATTGTTGGAAAATTTAATCTTCAGGTCTTCTTCCGTCAATGCGGCATGCTTCAGCTTAAATCTTCTACAATATCTTTGATGATCTTAATCTTTTAGATACCCATCTATCAGGGATACCTCCACATGCAATGATTATATTTTTCCTTCAATGCACTTTTTCCAAGGAGAAATTGTTATTGTTCTCTTTTTCTTCTGGCCCTACACTTTAGTTGCTAATATTCTTGCAGTAATAATTTTAGCTGCACAATATTGTATTCAATTTATTTTGGTGATGTCAATAAATGATCCCTTTATACAGGATATGGCCTTGCTCATCTTAATTATCATACTTTTTAACCTTAGATGTTAAATTTAACTTGGGTAATCTTTTCCTTGCCTGGATCCCAACATATTCATCTTTATCCATGTGGACTAGGAGTTCAATCTTGAATTCCTTCACAACTGGGTCTTTCTCCTCCCTTTCTTGCTCCCCTTCAGTTGATTTGTTGACCTTTCCTTTATTCATCTCACTCTCCTGTAGTTCTAGATCTCTAAGCTCCATCTCCAATGAAAGGAAATCCCAGCTGCAGTGCTGTCATTAATATGCAGCTTTTAGCAATGAAGAGTTTTGCAGAGGAAAATGCCACACTCCTACTACTACTACTACTACTATTACTACTATTAATTAATTTTATAGCATTACAAGGCATGCACAATGTTGTACAGATGTTTATGTTTATGTTTATTGAATTTGATAAAACCGCCCTTCAATAATAACAAGGCAGTGTACAAAATGTATCAAAACAAAGACGGCCAAAGGCCTAGAAATGGAAAAGAAGTTACATAGTCAATAGGATAGTGAAGAGAGAGTTAGACACAGTGAGACAGAGGAGACACAAAAGGAACGGAGTATGTAGTCAGACTGAGGAGGGGGGAGGTCAAAAGCAGTTGAGAAAAGATTAGTTTTTAGTTGGGTTTGAAAGTGCAGAATTCTGGTTCAAGTCTAAGAGAGGTAGGTAGGGAATTCCAAAGTGCAGCTCCTATGAAAAAGAAGGCAGAGGAGCGTGTGGATTGTAAGTGAGCCCTGGAGGGAGATGGGAGGTGAAGGCGGTTAAGATGAAGAGAGCGTAGGGAACGAGTGGAAGTATGAACGTAAATGAGGTCTGCCAGATATAAAGGAGTACGAGTGTAGATAGCGTGATGTACGAGGGTGAGAATCTTGTAGTGAATGCAGTGCTCAAGTGGAAGCCAGTGAAGTTGTAGTAGAAGAGGGGTAAGGTGATCAAATCGGAAGGAGTGGGTGATGAGGCGTGCCGCCATGTTTTGGATGCACTGCAATCTACTTAGCTGTGATTGAGGGAGACCTACAAGGGCAGAATTACAAAAGGCCAAACGTGCAGTAACAAGGGATAGGACAAGAGTAGTGAGGGCCTGAGGGGTAAGAAAGGGGCGAATGGCACAAATACGACGTAGCTGGAAGAAGGAAGATTTGGTGACACCAGAAATGTGAGTTTGGAAGGAAAGGCTGGAGTTGATGAGAACACCAAGATACCTAAAACAAGGGACAACAGGGATAGGGGAGCCAGCTAGAGATGGGGCGAGAGTAGGAGAAGGGCTACTGTGATGGCGAGGGTTTTGGAAAGGTTCAAGTGCAGACAATTGTAAGTAAGCCAAGATGAAAGAGTAAGAAGACAAGAGTTGAGGGGAGAGAGATCCGGGCATAGAGGGGAGGTGTGGTGCACTAAGATACATGTAAAAGATGGTTCCTGCTTATCAGAGCTTACAGTCTAAGCAAGACAGACAATACAATAGCTGAGAAAGGATACAAATAGGGAAAGATAAGGAATCACAAAGCAGAACAATAGATTATGAACCAAAAGCAGCCTCAAAGTGGTGAGCCTTTAGCATGGATTTGACAAGGGGGCAAGATGAAGCCTGATGTACAGACTCTAGTAGTTTGTTCCAAGCATAAGGAGCAGCAAGGTGAAAGGATCAAAGTCTAGAGGTAGCAGCGGAAGAAAAGGGCAGAGAGAGAAGCAAGCCAGTAGGAGAGCGGAGTTCACAGGGAGGGGTGTAGGGAGAGAGAATGGTAGTGAGGGGCAGCAGAATGAATGCATTTATAGGTCAGAAGAAGAAGTTTGAATTGGATACAAAAACAGATAGGGAACCAGTGAAGTGATTTGAGAAGAGAGGTTAAATAAGCATATTGGGGCTGGCAGATTAGTCGTGCACAGTACCGTACCTAGCCCTCTGCGAGTGGTGCAGCCACAAAGGGTGCAAAGGCTTAGGGGGCGCATTTCACTAGGCCACTCCTCCATGGAGTGGAGGAGTGGCCTAGTGGTTGGGGCAAGGTACTTCAGGCCGGAAGGTCGGGGGTTCAAATCCCACTAGAGTACAGCAACCTTGGGCCGGAAGGACTGGGGTTTCTAGTCCCACAGGTGCTCCTTGTGGTCTTGGGCAAGCCACTTAACCCTCCTTAGCCCATGTTCCCTGTAAAATAGTTATCTCCAAGTTATAATGCCCTGTTCAATGTAATTTCAGTTTGTTTAATGTAAACCGCACTGATGCAGAATAGTGCGGTATATAAGAGAATGTAAATAAATATAAGAGAATGTAAATAAATTTTGGCTGCCTGTTGTTGCCCTGTGCCCACCACTTTTTGTTCTCTCATTGGCGTCAGGGCAACAGCAGGCAGCTGAAATGCCCCCCCTCAGCCTTTCTGCAGGTCTGGTCCCTCCTTCCTCTGATGAGACATCAGAGCAGGGAGGGATAAGATCTGCTTAACGTTCAGCAGCAACAGAGCAGAGCAGACCTGCGACTTGCACATCGGGCGTGCATCCCCTCCCTCCTCACACCTCCATCCAGCCACTGCCTGCTCTTGCTCTGCTGCCAACACTACCATGGAGAAAACAGAGGGCGGCAGCAGCAGGGTGAGGGCAGGCAGCGACTGGATGGAGATATGGGAGGGAGAGAAGATATGGAGGGAGGAGGAAGGGAGGGGGTGTGCGCCCAATGTGCAAGTCGCACAGGGTGCAATTCTGGCTCGGTATGACCCTGGTTGTGCAGCAGAGTTCTGAGGAGATTGAAGGGGAGAGAGGTGACACAGAAGGAGACCTGCAAGAAGGAGATTGCAATAGTCTAGACGGGAGGTGACTAAAGAATGGATAAGTGTCTTAATAGTGTGTTCAGAAAGGAAGGGGCAGATGTTGCTAATGTTAAATAGAAAGAAACATCAAGTTTTAGCAATCAGTTGGATGTATGTGGAGAAGGAGAGGAAGGAGTCAAAGTTGACCCCAAGGTTGTGAGCTGAGGAAACAGGAAGTAGAAGAGTGTTATCTACAAATAAAAGAGGACGAGGGAGGAGGGTTTAGGGGGAAAAATTAGAAGTTTGGTTTTGGCCATGTTCAGTTTTAAACTGCTGTGAGGCATCCAGGCAGTGATGTCAGATAGGCAGGCAGAGATTCAGGCCTGGAGAGTTGGAGAAATGCCAGGTGTAGAGAGATAGATTTGAGAGTCATCAGCATAAAAATGGTATTAAAAGCCATTGGAGGAGATAAGAGCACCAAGGGACTGGGTATAGAGAGAGAAAAGGAGGAGGCCCAGAACAGACCCTTGGGATATACCAACTGAGAGTGGAATAGAAGTAGAGAAGGAACCACCAGAACAAACACTGAAAGAGCAATGGGAGAGATAAGAACGGAACCAGGGCAGTACAGAGCCTCTAAAACCAAGTGAGGACAATGTGTTGAGGAGAAGGTGGTGGTCAACAGTGTCAGAAGCAGCAGATAAGTCAAGAAGAATGAGGATTGAGTAAAGGCCCTTGGATTTAGCCAGAAATAAGTCACTTTCTCCTAGGACAAGCAGGATGAGTCAGCCACACTTGGTGACGTCATCCGACGGCGCCGAGACGGAAGTACTCTCCATAGCTCAGAAGGGCTTTTTGCCCCTCTGAGCATGGGCCAACTGGCCCCACCCCTTGCCCGCCCCTAGCTAGCCAGTTTCAGTTCTTCCGCCTTGCCAGCAAGACGGATTTTTTCTACTCTCCACCACTCTCCTGCAGTTCCGGATCTCTAAGCTCCATCTCCCCCTCAACTGCTCGCTCTTTTTCTGTGTATTCCTTTCTTCTGGTACTCTCACCTAGGTCTCCTCCTCCTCCCTGTATTTCTTTTTCCACGGAAGCCCTTAGTTGATTCAAGATGTTATCGTTCACATACTTCTTTCCTTTGATCTGTGAAATTAAAGTTCTTAAATTTGCATCTGTTGGGATTTTCTTGTGGCAATTTTCCTCTTCCAGTTTTTGGCAGATTCTCTTTATATATCTTCTTGATTTAAATATAGGGTTTGTAGCATAAAAGTAGCAGTACATTTTCTTCTCTTTATCTGTAGAAGTCCATATAACTGTAGTTAACTCTCTTAACCTTTTCGTTAATTTCTGAGGTCTATCTCCTGCCACACTGGGCCCATGAACACTCTCACCATGATCTTTACATGTGAAAAGGATGTTACCTGCATTTGCAGTATCTACACTATCGCTACCACCATCGTTAGTCCTAGTGCAGAGGCTATGGGTGGGCACCTTTTTATCCTGGACAACATGCAGCCAGTATGTATTTTTCTTTTTCTTTCTTACCATACTTCAATTGTAGTGTCGCCTGTCTGGGATCCAGTATAGATTTTGTTCAATGGGGTCACCACGTTAAGGTACCCAGCAAGGCTTTGGGAGGGAACTATGTTCTCTTCCGCTAAGAGATGCACAGCAATTCATCAAACACAGCTAGTGAATTTGATGCTGCACTTCCCTTTGATCCCACATGTTCCACTAAGGGGGTAGACACGCTGTTTCTTTTCAAACAACTTTTGTATTCCAACATCCTAATTCGTAGGGTATTATTGTTATTATATGTTTTGTCTTGGCTATGCACAATAATTTAGACAGACATATAATCACATATATTACAATCAGACTTATGCAAAAGAAAATAATTTTTCTGTGTCGTCAGATGTACAAAAACCTGGGTTTCTAAGCCATTCGAGCAAATTAAACATTTTACACATCTAAAATGTCCTCTCTTCATGTGTGCAGTACTAAATGGCATAGGTAATGCTGATGAAACAAGGAAATTGTCCAGATTTCTTTCCCTATTGTAAGACACAACCAATCGTTGGTTTTTAAAGCAGTCTAACCTCTGTAAGATATGCTGGATTCCATATTGCTACAGAGTTTTTTTTGTTATGTAAATTTTTGTGAATTAATAGAGGTGGGATGGTGGTAAAAGAGCATGTGCACATGGCAAGGTTTCTGTTACTATTAAACTTGTCCACCCTAGTCCCATCACTGGAGGGCGCTGTCTGTCTGTGCCTGTCCCACCCCACCCCAAACCATCCTACCCTAACAACGGAGTCACCGAGTGCCTATATATGACTAGGAGAGAGGATCAGAGATACTGTAGCAAGAGATGGATTGAAGATAAAAACTTCCACAGAAGAATTCAATTGCTCAAACAAGGAGTTTGTGCAAACGAGAGGATCAGGGATGACAGGAAATGGAGGAGGAAATAACCTTAGACTGGAGGAAGGATGAGACCCATGGTGAGGGAGTAGCCTAGTGGTTAGAATATTAATTAAGTAGAAAGTAGTTCCCTTGGACTGCGGGTGATAAAGAGAAAAAGTCTGTGCAACCCGCACCCTCTGTTCCCTCCATACTCTCTCCTGTTGCTCAGCTTCAGCCTCCCCATAAAGTACAATAATATAATGTTTATAGCACAACTGGATATACAGTGCTGTACAGTAGGGATAAATATTAAGTTACAATATGTCCCTGCCTCAAAGGCATTTCCTTATCTTTAGTTCTGTGGTAGAAGAGGACACAAGAGGTTCCAAGAAGGGTTCTAGAGAAACAGAAGCATAAAGGGAAGCCCCAGGAGGTCCTAACATTCCTGAAGTTTACTCAGGAGGCCCGAGACATTACTTTTTTTTCCAACTTGAATAATGGAATTGTGAGATTTTTTGGAAGTCTGAATTGTGATAGACTATTTTCTGCAATGTTTGTACCACTGTGTGCTTCATTAAAGATTCCTCAAGAAATCCAACTGTCTCACGATTCCCCACCACAGATAACCCAGTTCCATGGTCTGATTACCACCTTATTGAATTCACCCTTGAGATTAAACAACTACAAACCCATACTGAAAAAATCACCCTAAATCCTATTCTAAATACAAACAATTTGATAAAGACATCTTCATTGAGGTGCTTCAAAAGTTCGTTAACCTCAATTCAAATGAACTTGACGCAATTATAAACAATTGGAACACCTCAATTACTGACATAGCTGCCAAACCACTTAATTCTAAAAACATGTCATAAAACCTTTCTAAACCCATGAGTTTTTAGAATTATGAAAAGAGAGCTTAGAAAACTAGAATATTCCTACCGTGCCAATAAAACAACTATAAACAGAAACAAATACATGATCATGCTCACCAAATATCAGCACCATATTAATTCAATTAAAAATGACTTTCATACAAAACTCCTCATGAGATGAATTAATAAACCAAAAGACCTATTTGCTATAGTTAAATCCCTTACAGCTCACCCTAACCCTTCATCGGCATCAACAGACATAGCACCTCAAACACTTGCTGATTTTTACATGTCTAAATTAAACTCCCAAACATACACTGCTAGTATAACTGTCCACAGCTTATCACAGCCTACAGAACTAAGGAAAAAGTTCCATTCAATTTACCCTGAATCCCTTAAGAGGATAATTGCATCTATGAACACCACAACATCTAAAGCAGATCGATGCCCAGTTAAATGGATCACAGATTCTATTGTAGAAATTGCCCCTATTATACAAGCAATTGTAAATAAATCACTATCCCAAGGCTACATGCCCCCAGGGCTTAAAAAAGCTAACATTCGGCCAATCTTAAAAAACAAAGCACTGGACAAATCATGCTCATCTTCCTACTGACCTATCTCCAGTTTGCCTTTCCTCGCTAAAATAATAGAAAAATATGTTTGCATTCAATTGCAAGACCACATTGATCTCTATTCACCCCTAGATGAGAAACAATTTGGGTTTAGACCATACCACGGTGTGGAGACATTGATGCTAACCATATACAACAAAATCATTAAGACAATAAATAACAATAACCAAGCCTATATGTTAATCTTTGTTGATATAGCTGCCGCATTTGACTCTGTCATCCACTCTCTTCTAATTAAACAGCTAATGCAAATAGGTATATGTGATACCACACTTAAATGGTTCACATCCTATCTCTCTGAAAGATTTCAACAAGTAACCATTGGACACATATCCTCTACCTCCTATCTTCAAACTACTGGCCTTCCTCAAGGATCTGCACTATCAGCACTCCTATTTAATATTTATATTCAACCAGTCTCTACAATTCAAGATTGATTATGCCATCTATGCAGATGACATGATGCTGTTCATGCCCTTTAACATAAATTCACCTAAATTTGACCCTAGAACATCTTGCTTCAAGAAAATTGCAATATAGCTAAAAAAAACATAAGCCTAAATATCAATTACAAAACCCCCGAAGTCTTAAGAATACTAGCAACCAAACCTATATCTCACCACAGTCCATACCAATTGATGTTTTACTTGAAGTTAAAAATGAGGCCAAATACTTAGGAGTTACTTTAGATAAACACGTATCTTTCCATACCCACATCAAGAATACTACTAAAGCAATATTCAACGAAATCTGTCTACTGCAATATACAAAACCCTTAATACAGCCATCAGACTTCATAACAATAATGCAGGCGATTATAACCCCACACATAGACTATTTATTTATTTTATTTATTTATTAACAATTCTTATATATCGCACTTTTAGCCATCAGCCCGGTTTACATTGAACAGAAACATCCGACAATATACATTTGTCTGGTCATTACATTTAACAGGGAGTAGAACTTGGAGAAACGGGGTAACTATATACAATGGTTGTAACTATATATACTATTGTAATAACTCCTAAATAAAATATTTAGGAGTTATCATTGACAAAACTCTCAGTTTTACAACACACATCAAGAAACTAACAAAAACAATCTATTACAAACTGCGCTCTATTCAACAACTAAGACCACTATTACAAGACGAAGACTTTAGAACCGTCACACAAGCTTTGATAATACCACATTTCGATTTTTGTAATAGCATACTACATGGTATAACTAAGAAGAACATCAAAATCCTGCAAATGGCCCAAAATGTAACAGCAAGAGTTATATTTAAAGCCAAACTATCTGACCATATTACCCCTATTCTATACACACTACACTGGTTACCCATATTCAGTAGGATCCAATACAAAATACTGTTAACCACTTTCAAATTAATTAATAATATTGCCCCATCATACTTATCTACTCTTCTTCACAGCCCACTCAAAAATAGGATAAGACGGAGAAAAAACCTTAACACATTAGCAGTCCCAGATCTAATAAGGAAAACAAAACACTCAACAAGTAACAGTGCCTTTTCGCTAGTAGCTCCAATACTGTGGAACAATCTTCCGAATCAATTAAAAGAAACAAAAGATCTACTAACATTCAGAAAAGATCTAAAAACTCATCTATTCAGACAACACTACACCAATGGAGAAACAAGTATAGCTTCCCAACCACCATAAATTGAATCTATTTACCCCATTCAAACGTATATATACAATTGGAACAACATCAACTATTAGTGATATTTAACATTATAATGATTCTTCTCATATATATATAAAAATCAAGGTAAACTTTGATACCTGTTATACAGTTTTAATGTAATATAGTTCAATAATGTTCTTGTTATATTGTAATCCAGTAATATTGTTCTATACAATTCATGTTATAATGTAATATAGTTCATAAAGTTTTATGTATCTGTTTAATTTTTGTTTTAATGTAAACCGCTGCTGATCCTTGGAAGCAGCGGTATATAAAAGCTGTTCAAATAAATAAATAAATAAATACCCACATCAAGAATACTACTAAAGCAATATTCAACGAAATCTGTCTACTGCAATATACAAAACCCTAAATACAGCCATCAGACTTCATAACGATAATGCAGGCGATTATAACCCCACACATAGACTATTGTAATAGTCTACTGCATGGTCTAATGAAGACACACTGCTGCTCGAATCATTCACAATACACGTCGAATTGACCATATCACACCAATCTTGTATGACCTACACTGGTTAACCATCCATAGCCGTAAAAAATACAAGTTACTTATGATCACTTTCAAAGACATAAGAAAACTATCGCTCCTACCTCTCTCGCAATTAGTCAAAGTTGTACCTAACAACCGACAAAGACGAGAGCAATTGAATAACACCCTGGTTACTCCATCTGAATTCCGTAAAACTAAAAAATGCATAAGCAATAGAGCTTTCAAATATATCTCCCCTATGCTCTGGAATGCTTTACAAGCTAGCCTTCGAAACATCACAGACCTTGCCACCTTTCATTTCACCTCAAAACTCACCTCTTTACTGAACAATTTGGTCAAAACTCACAACAATTCAACACAGATCCTACATAAATAACTATTCTCCTCCTACTATTCAAACTATACAAACCCATAATATAGCAATCTCCCCCGCCAGAACCCCCTGAACTTACCCTTTTTGCAGCATAACATTTGCATCATAACATTTGCATCATAACATTTCTTGTACATTAATTGTAAATAAGTTATTTTCTCCTGAATCATGTAAATTAATGATTGCAGCACCAGTAACCGAGGTATCCGGATGCCCAACCCTTGCTTCACCACCAGCCTTCTTAACCACCCCACACCACTGTCATCCGCACCCAAACTTGCTCGATGCCTACACCCCTCCCCCAGACCCCCCCCCCCCCACCCCCACCTGGCACACCTGCACAGAACATGCAGACACCGGATCTTGGTGAACAAATGCTTGGTCGCAGCTTTATTAACAGTAGTTGCAACACCGGCCCAACATAGGCCAACTCAACATTGTAAGTCCAATAAATGGCCCCCTCCAACCCCCCTCCCCCTTATCCGGATGATGCCCCCCACCAGCCGTTTATAGCAAAGTGGTGCATCATCCTCCCCCCATTCCCCCTACCGCCCGCCTTGCCATGTTATTAGCAAACAATAATGTATATAGTCACTTTTTAGAGCTTAAATTACTAAATAGTAATAACAAAACACTTTACAGCTCTATCCCTCAACCACGAGTTCAGATTTTTGTTGATCCAATTATACAAACACTGTTGCAACAAGGTCTCAGACTGTTACAAAGCTACTATTCAGACCAGACAAGCTGGAGTGAAGTGCCTTTTGCTCGCATCAATGACCTTACAACATTGCTAACTCAGTGGTGTTATTTTTATAATATAAGAACATAAGAACATAAGATATGCCATACTGGGTCAGACCAAGGTCCATCAAGCCCAGTATTCTGTTTCCAACAGTGGCCAATCTAGGTCATATGTACCTAGCAGTTTCCCCAAGAGACATATCTTTTTAACATTTATTTCAATATCTAGACTTATTTCAATATCTTGACAGTCCCATGAATACTATTGTA
Organism: Ichthyophis bannanicus; assembly: GCA_033557465.1. Classification (NCBI taxonomy): domain Eukaryota; kingdom Metazoa; phylum Chordata; class Amphibia; order Gymnophiona; family Ichthyophiidae; genus Ichthyophis; species Ichthyophis bannanicus. The sequence continues at coordinate 116,710,136 of CM066050.1, read as the reverse complement.
CATTAATTGTAAATAAGTTATTTTCTCCTGAATCATGTAAATTAATGATTGCAGCACCAGTAACTGAGGTATCCGGATGCCCAACCCTTGCTTCACCACCAGCCTTCTAAACCACCCCACACCACTGTCATCCGCACCCAAACTTGCTCTTCATTCCAGCACCCCCGGCTCACGGCCATCTCTCCCGGCGGGGATCGAGAGAGCCGGGGCAACAGGACCGCCTCCTCCACCTTCAGCGGCCCAATCGGGGCATCCGGCGGGACTTTCAAAAGGCTACGCCACCAGGCGCGCAGCCTCTTCATTCCAGCACCCCCGGCTCACGGCCATCTCTCCTGGCGGGGATTGAGAGAGCCGGGGCAACAGGACCGCCTCCTCCACCTCCAGCGGCCCAATCGGGGCATCCGGCGGGACTTTCAAAAGGCTACGCCACCAGGCATGCAGCCTCTTCATTCCAGCACGCCTGGCTCACGGCCATCTCTCCCGGCAGGGATCGAGAGAGCCGGGGCAACAGGACCGCCTCCTCCACCTCCAGCGGCCCAATCGGGGCATCCGGCGGGACTTTCAAAAGGCTACGCCACCAGGTACGCAGCCTCTTCATTCCAGCACTCCCAGCTCACGGCCATCTCTCCCGGCGGGGATCGAGAGAGCCGGGGCAACAGGACCGCCTCCTCCACCTCCAGTGGCCCAATCGGGGCATCCGGCGGGACTTTCAAAAGGCTACGCCACCAGGCGTGCCCGCACCTTGTGGGCCCACGCCTGAGGGCCTCGCCAGAGGGCCCTTTGGCTTGGCCCTTAGGCGCGGGCCGAAGGAAAGGGTCTATCGAAATCCATTCTGCTAAACCGAAGCTGACTAGCCTGACTGTGAGGGCATATGTGATCCCACCCCCAGTTTACTGCATGTATGCCGCCGGCTCCTCTCTACACGCCATCATCACCCAAATATCTACTGCAACAGTCCTTAAATTGGATTTTCTGCATACCATCGGACTGCCAAGGAAACAATGAAGAAAGGCCCACAACAGAGGGTATGCAGAATTTATATGAACGCATTCCAGCCAAGTACTTTCTTCCCTGAATCAGAGTCACTCTACTGCTGTAAGGCACAGGAGAGGTAACCTAGAAATAGTATGCTAGATATTAATTATCCAGGCTTTAACGCTTAACATTCAACGTGCTGTGATATTACTATCGGTTAAACAGTAAAAGGGATGTTAACTGCTTTACTAAGTAGCTCCAATGTAACCAACACCTTGTAACAATACTGTCTCTACTACTATAACAATGTATCAACTGTGATGTATTTATAAGTCTCTCACAAAGCTGTACCCTAGCCACTTTCTCTCTCCCCTCTCTCATTACCATCTCATATAGATACTGAGAAAGCACTGTACTTCATATACTCCATATATCTCAAACCACCCTATATCTCCAGGTACCAAGCAACAGAGAGAACCTTAAAGAAAGCTAATCATGCCTACCTCAACCCTAACCTTTGATTTTCTCTATACCATTGCCATGACTATCCATGACTCTGATGCATCCATACATGACCACAATCCTATCCCAGTACTCCTAGGATCAAATAGAAAACATCACTACTATTATCACCAACCTCATCCAAACCTACAACATAAGAGGCAGACACGCCTGCTCTACATAACACTGGAGCTCATTACTAGCACAAAGACCAACAAAGATGACGTGCAACACGAGCTCAGGTGTGCACTCATCAACGCACGGTCTGTTCGCAACAAATGGCCAGCCATTACAGACCTAATATCCAACTACAATCTAGACCTACTAATGGTCACTGAGTCATGGCTCTCTGACTCAGACACTGCCCTAGTTAACCAAATCACTACCCCTAACTTCTCACTCTTCGCTTGTAACAGAGATAATAGAAGAGGTGGAGGAGTTTTCATAATAGCAAAATCCGAGCTGCAATACCGAGTGTCCCTAACCAGGAGCTCCCAGCACCTATACACTATAACTATCACAAATAGAAGCAACTCTATCAATCTCATTTACTCAGCACCAAACGCAGTATCAGAAGATCTCTCGGATATAATCAACTTGGCCTGCAACCCTGATAACCCCAACAAACCAAACTGGTTGTTAGGTGACTTTAACCTCACCTCTCTACATCACAACTTATCTAGTACTTTCCTGGATGCAATGACAGACCTTGGATACAAGCAAATCGTGCACAACCCCACACACAAACAAGGGAACATCCTTGATCTGATATTTGCTCCACCAGCAGTCACGAGCTTAAATAGTCATATCCAACTATCTATTACCCCAGTCCCTTGGTCAGACCATAGCCTGATCACATTTCAGATACCAGCAGTTCCAAACACACTCACCCAGCCAGTCACTTTAACAGCAAATTCAGGGCGATTTAAGCCGCTCGACATAGAGATCCTCACTAAACAAGCGCTGCCAAAACTATCCAAGCCAATGGACAACCTGAACGAATTGATCTCTAACTGGAATGACACCCTCTATCAGTATGCCCAACAACCAACCATGAACAGGAAACTCCCACCCAAGAATCGTTCCAATAATAAACAGGATGCCCCATGGTTCTCTCCAGAACTACAAACATCTCTACTTCAACTGAGGAAGTTAGAAAGAAAGTGGAAACACACCCACAACAGCCAGGACCAGGAAGAGTATCTTACTCACCTCAAAACACATCGTGAACTAACTTGGGCCACAAGGAAAGAATCCACTCCGATCTTCTCAGCAGAGCACTAAACAGACCACGTGATCTCTTCAATTTAGTAAAAACGCTAACCAAAGAGCCATCGCCACCGCAACAGGAATCCATATAACCACAATTATATGCCAACTTCATCCAATCCAAATTGGTCAAGGCGAATACAACTTCATCACAAGTACTAACCCAACCCCCTCAAGCTCAAGCCTCACTCGATAAATTTTCACCTCCATCAAGAAAAACCATCAAAGACATTATCGCCGCCATGAACACCACCACGGCACCAAATGACCCATGTCCGGCACATTGGATCAAAACCTTACGTGCTGAACTTAGCCCTTGCATAGCTAAGATTGCAAATCTCTCCTACCTAACTGGGGTTTTCCCTACTGCCCTTAAACAGACATCAATTCGTCCACTGCTAAAAAACAACCAGATGGACCCAAAGAAGGAAGAGTCTTACCGCCCAATCTCTAGTATTCCCTTTCTAGCCAAGATACTTGAGAAGGAAACTCAGAGGCAGATCCAACAGCACATAGACACAGCAGCCCCGTTGGACCCATGCCAACACGGATTCCGAGAAGCTCATGGAACTGAAACACTCATGACTTCGCTATTCAACAAACTCATATGCGGGATTGACAACATTCACATGGCCATTGCAATGATTTTCCTGGACATTTCAGCGGCATTTGACTCAGTTGACCATAAGATTCTGCTAGCTAGACTCCACGAAAAAGGCATCCATAACCTTGCCTGGGACTGGTGCAAATCATACCTAGAAGATCGATGGCAACAGGTCCGTATAGGCAACAATACATCTGAACCCTTCCAACAGAAACAAGGAGTACCCCAAGGCTCTTCATTATCTGCGCTGCTTTTTAACATATATATGCAGCCAATCTGCCGAATCACCAGAGACTTCGGTATATCTTGCCTATTATATGCAGATGACGTGCTAATTTTCACACCAATCAATGTCTCAAATCCTGACTACTCGGCACTAATCAACTGCTTCAATGCAATAACTGACTGGCTCCTCAATCAGAACATGAGAATGAATTTCAAGAAAACCGAAGTACTCATAGCCACAAGAAACAAGCAATTTTCTCCACCACCTACCCTCATAGTAAGAGACGCAGAACTCCCAATCAAGGCCACCATAAAGTACCTCGGTGTGATACTCGATCAACAACTCAATCTTAAGGAACACATAAAGAACACTGTAAGGACAATCTACTACAAATTAAAAACACTGCGCCACCTGAAACCAATGCTGGAGACCAAGGATTTCCGTACAATTTTCCAAGCAATAGTCACACCTCACTTCGACTATGCGAATATCATTCTTCATGGCCTCCCCAAGAATACACTAAGTCCACTTCAACTGGCGATGAACGCGGCAGCCCGCATCTTGTCCGGAGCTTCAAAAAGAGATCATATAACACCAATACTAATCGATCTACACTGGCTCCCGATAAGTTGCAGAATAATATATAAAACTCTCCTCATCACATTCAAGGCCATTAATAAAATATCTCCTACATCGATCTCAAATCTCCTCCTCCATGCACCAAACAATAGATCCAGGAGACTAGTAGTGGAAAACACACTAGTTACTCCTAGTATCTCCACAAAATGGACACAACTAACCACTAACAGAGCTTTTGTGTCGTATGCTCCCAAGTGCTGGAACAAACTCCCTCCCAGCATCAGATCAATCAGGGACATCACTCAATTCAGAAAGACCATTAAGCACTATTTATTCACTTTGCACTTCAAGCTACCATACATACCTTAGAATTGCCTTCCACCTGACTCACTTAACTCCCTTCCACATAGCAACAACCCAGAACAAAGGTTTTAAAAAATGTGGAAAGTGCTGCATCTCTGCAAATACCAAGCCATGATGTTACCTGTTTAATTGTATATAGTTCTCCCCGGTTCATACCCAGTTTACATTCCCTGTTATCTGTAAACCTATGTCAGTTTTATATTGATAGGTATTTGTTGTTTAATGTAAACCGCACTGATGATGAATAGTGCGGTATATAAAAACTGTTAAATAAATAAATAAATAAATAAAATAAATATTCAGTGAACCAGATAATAACGCTGGTCGTTATAGGAATGGTTTCTATCTTCATATCCATATCATTTCCATGTAAACATCTATTGCAAACTTGTACTCGTATATGGATTGTTTTGAAAGACAGTGGATATTCACTCACACTCCCAATAAGCACATTAAATTATGGCGCCTTTACATTGACGACGTTTTTATGTTTTGGGAGGGTTCAGAGCTAGAGTTGCTTGATTTTCTAACTTGGTTGAATGGGAGGGATGAGAATATCAAATTTACACAGGTATGTGATGCTATCAGTATTACATACTTAGACGTCCGAATAACAAAAGGAATGGAGACCTGGATCACTTCTGTGTTTTGCAAACCCACAGATCATAATTCACTTTTGCATTATTCCAGTGCCCACCCTCAAAATCTTAAGAATAGTCTTCCATTCTCACAGTTCCTTCGTTATCGTAGAAATTGTTCGGAGACATCAGAATATAAGAAACAAGCTAGCTCTTTAAAATAAAAATTTATGGCAAGAGGATACCCTCCTTCTGTTCTGTCTAATGCATACAAACGAGCATTATACAACCATCAAGATTCCTTACTTACAAGATCGTCTAAGTGTCCTGTGGAGGAGAGTCATGTAAATTTAATAACTCTTTACTACCCTTACAGCTATAAGATTCAGAAGATCTTGCAGAGACATAGCAATATTTTGAAATGCACACGGGGATTGGAAGATAAATCCATCCAATGTGACTGGAGAAGACATCAAAACCTGAAAGAGATCCTTAGCCCGACAGAGTTAAGACTCCCGCTTCAAGTGATGGATCAAGAAACTATGGGTCATTTTAAATGCGGAATGTACACTATTTGTCAAATCACTTTGGAAATTTCTTCGTTTACATATCGAGATAAAAAATATTTTTTAAGGGGTTGCACTACTTGCCAGTCCACACATGTGGTATATGGTGTTTTTTGTCCATGCAAGCTAATATACGTTGGAAAAACAATTCGTCCTCTCTACATTCGAATGCAGGAACATCGTAGTAGATTAAAATGTCAGAAGAAGGAAGCTCCCATGGTAGAACATTGTCTTCAATTGAATCACATTTTTGAGGATCTCCATTGCTTTTGTATTGAGCACATCTCGATAGGTGTGGGAGGAAGTTCAAGGGAACAACAGCTTATTTTTCAGGAACAGAAGTGGATATTTAATCTGCAAGCGGTGCACCCCACCGGTCTTAATCTCCAGATAGATTGGCATATGTGCTAAGGGTAAACAGGTGTTTTACCTTTTAGGTTTACCATAGCCGATTTCTTTATGTTGATAAAGCTATAGGTAGTTGCATTCCGCATGCGCGGCGTTTTTTCAGCAACTGCATGGAGAATTCCCCATAGTTTGGAAGAGAGGTGAGAATACTTTAGCACAGTTTTAGTGATAATTCTTGAATTTGTGGTAGAGTTGGAAATATATATATTGAGAATTTGATCTAATGAAGCCAGTATACATTGATATATCATTTATTGACAGACTATACAGTATGAATAGTGTTATTAAACGCCCAGAGATCCATACCCCTGAAGAAACGATCAGTGAAATGTAAAGGTGCTTTGGTTTGGCGTTGGGAACATCATTCATTTGGATCACATTATAGCACTGAAGAATTATCATCTGATACCAGATAAGCGCTGTGCTTAAAAATTTTTTTATTAAATAATTCTAGAAGGACATGGAAATGATATGGATATGAAGATAGAAACCATTCCTATAGCAACCAGCCTTATTATCTGGTTCACTGAATAGTATTCATGGGACTGTCAAGATATTGAAATAAGTCAAGATATTGAAATAAATGTTAAAAAGATATATTATAAAAATAACACCACTGAGTTAGCAACGTTGTAAGGTCGTTGATGCGAACAAAAGGCACTTCACCCCAGCTTGTCTGGTCTGAATAGTTGCTTTGTAACAGTCTGAGACCTTGTTGCAACAGTGTTTGTATAATTGGATCAACAAAAATCTGAACTCGTGGTTGAGGGATAGAGCTGTAAAGTGTTATGTTATTAGCAAAGGTAAGCTCAAGTTGCCTTCCACCGGGCAGAGACCCCAGCCGAGACGTCTCTCCCAACCTAAGGAGCACTGCCGCTCCCATGCAAAGCGATATCAGCCTCAAATGCCCCGCCGGGTCGACGAGCGCCAGCTCGCTACCCCACACACCGACAACCTTATGGACAGATGACCCCCCAGCTGCGATGCTCACCACCATCCCACCAAAATACAAGGGAGGGTGGGTAGGGACACCTTTCTTCGGAGGCAAGCAGGCAGGAAGAGGGAGATCACATGCCGCCGATCTCCCTCGCTCGCTGCCGCCCCACCCCCCAGCCAACCCCCGCGCCAATCATCAGGCCCCACGTCACCGACGTGGGGCTGCTGGAGCCGGCACCAATGCCCTCCTCATCCGACCCCCCCTGCCTACCCTACCGAAGCGCGCCAGGGATTTGGGCCCCGGGGACCCGGTTACTATATTGGCCTCGGGACCCGGCCCTGCGGCGCAGCGGGATTAACCGAGGTATCCGGATGCCCAACCCTTGCTTCACCACCAGCCTTCTAAACCACCCCACACCACTGGCATCCGCACCCAAACTTGCTCAATGCCTACACCCCTCCCCCAGGACCCCCCCCCCCCCACCCGGCACACCTGCAGAGAACACACAGACACCGGATCTTGGTGAACAAATGCTTGGTCGCAGCTTTATTAACAGTAGTTGCAACACCGGCCCAACATGGGCCAACTCAACATTGTAAGTCCAATAAATGGCCCCCCAACACCCCCCCCCCCTTATCCAGATGATGCCCCCCAGCAGCCGTTTATAGCAAAGTGGTGCATCATCCTCCCCCCATTCCCCCTACCGCCCGCCTCGCCATGTTATTAGCAAAGGCCGGCTCAAGTTGCCTTCCACCGGGCAGAGACACCAGCCGAGACGTCTCTCCCAGCCTAAGGAGCACTGCCGCTCCCATGCAAAGCGGCATCAGCCTCAAATGCCCCGCTGGGTTGATGAGCGCCAGCTTGCTACCCCGCCACCGGCACAAGGTAGACCACCAACCTTGCGCCGCCCCCACTAAAGAAAGCTGCGACCAGCACCAACCCTCCAAGGCTTCCTGCCAGTCATTCAGCAACAGGTCTTGACCCACCAGGGCAAAGTGAACCCCATCTAAACGATACAAGCCAGCACACCTGACATCCGCCCAAGGGTGCAACACCTGAAGCCCGCCTGTCTGCTGAACCCAACATCCAATCTGCCTGTTAATCTTGACCAGGACCCGCGAACAGCGCCGCTGAGCCCAGCACACGGGGCGTGGAATAATGTCCGACCACAGGATGGCCACACCCGGAAGTAACTCCCGCACCAGACTGATGTCCCTCTGAACAGTTCTGATAATCTGCCGGCATGACCAGCTCGACAAGTCATTGCCACCCAAAAGGATTAGCAGCTCGGCAGACCGCTGCTGCTGTCCGATCTTTGCCTGGACGAAGGCCAAGAGTTGCCACCATCGCATGCCGCATTGACCCATCCAACACAGCCGAACTCCGGAATCGGCCAGACCGAGGTGGATGCCTAACGGCCGCACTGCTGCCTGTCGTCCAGCCCAATAGACGAATGAATGACCGATGATCCACTAGTCTCCAGAGCATGCGCCATCTGAAAGGAGAAAATTGGACTGCCACCAGCAGGCAACTCCGCAATAGGAAGGAAAATGTTAGTAACCCCCCCCATCCCCCCCAAATTTAACTGCTGTTACTGGACACGCACCGCAGCCAACAGGCCCTGGACCTATGGGCAAATGTACCCCTCATATGCTCCCGAACGCCACCTACCGATGTGCTGAATGACCCGCGCTTTGAGTCCTGCCGCAGCCGCACTCGTGGCCACACCAATCCTGAATGAATGCGATGCATAGCTCCTGTCATCATAACCCAGGAACTGCAACGCCAAGCGCAACACCGCCGTAAACTGAAACTGCGTTACTGGCCTGCCGTCTTTGTGGATGAAAAAATAGCCCTCTGCCCCCGACCACAACTGCAGGTAGCTCCTTAGAGCATGCACCGGGCAGGAGAGCAAGGGAAAGATGGCGCTCAGCACCACCCAGCCCCCTTTTCCTGTCTTGTCCATTTTGGAACGCGGGATGTAAATACGTACCTGGGACGCCTCGACCGTGACGTGCTCAAAATTGAGCCCACCAAACGCGCCCCGCCTCGCGGATCTGGGCACCAGCTCACACAAGCGGAACGCCCCAAAAAATGCCGTTTTGCAAACAGCGCGTGGAACAGAACAGACTCGAAACTCGAAGCCGCGATGCGCGGTAATGCCGTGCATATCTGCAGTTAGAGTTCATGGGAAACAGGGAGCCACCAGTCCCGCAACCTAGGATGTGCCCTGGCCCAACCTGCCAGGAGGCGCTTGACCAAAAAGGATACCCTAGGGCAGGGGTCGGCAACCCGCGGCTCCGGAGCCGCATGCGGCTCTTTCTCACCTTTGCCGCGGCTCCGGAGCACACTGCCCGCCCGGTGACAGGCAATAGTGTTGTAAAGATGTATTTAAACGTGGCGTTATGGGCTCCCTCCATGTCAGCTCCCTCCCTTCTTCTGCAGCCGCGGCTCCCTGCCTCTTAGGGAACCGCGGCTGTGCTTTTAAAATCATCTCGGAGCCCTTCCTGTCTTGACGGGCTCCGTGCAGCATTGTCCCGCCTCTAAAGGAAGTTTTGGAGGCGGGACAATGCTGCACGGAGCCCGTCAAGACAGGAAGGGCTCCGAGATGATTTTAAAAGCACAGCCGCGGTTCCCTAAGAGGCAGGGAGCCGCGGCTGCAGAAGAAGGGAGGGGAGCTGACATGGAGGGAGGGGGGCTGACATGGAGGGAGGGAGCAGATATGGATGGATGGAGGGAGGGGGGCTGACATGGAGGCAGGGAGCTGATATGGATGGAGGGAGGGGGGCTGACATGGAGGGATGGAGGGGGCTGACATGGAGGGATGGAGGGGGCTGACATGGAGAGAGGGAGCTGATATGGATGGAGGGAGGGGGGCTGACGTGGAGGGATGGAGGGGGCTGACATGGAGGGAGGGAGCTGATATGGATGGAGGGAGGGGGGCAGACAAGGAGGGATGGAGGGGGCTGACATGGAAGGAGGGGGGCTGACATGGAGGGAGGGAGCTGATATGGATGGATGGAGGGAGGGGGGCTGACATGGAGGGAAGGAGCTGATATGGATGGAGGGAGGGGGGCTGACATGGAGGGATGGAGGGGGCTGACATGGAGGGAGGGAGCTGATATGGATGGATGGAGGGAGGGGGCTGACATGGAGGGAGGGAGCTGATATGGATGGAGGGAGGGGGCTGACATGGAGGGATGGAGGGAGCTGACATGGAGGGAGGGAGCTGATATTTATTATTTATTTATTTATTACAAATTCTTATATACCGCGCTATTTGGCATCAGCGCGGTTTACATTATAACACAACAACCATAACAACATGCTGTTTGGTTTTACATCGAACAGGGGTCCAAACTTGGATAACAGGGGTAACTATATACATGAGATTTTTACATAGTAAAGAGTAGCTTGGATAACAGGGTTGAATATATACATGAGATATTTACATGGCAATGAGTGGGTGAAATAACATAATGAACGTGAGGGTTGTTTCTTAGAGTGGGTCATCTCTTCAGAGGGGTGTCATTGGAGTTTGGGTAGCATTGGAGGAATAAATGGTATTTGAGTGCCTTTCTGAACTGTGATAGGTCGGCAATCGCTCTAATGTCAGGGGGTAGGGCATTCCAGCATTTAGGTACATAGTAGCGGAACGCCCTGTTTGTGGTTGATATGTTGCACTTTGATGATTCCTTTGGTTTTACTAGTAGGTTTATGGCTATTGCTCTTCTGGATCTGTTGGGGGGCACCATGTGAATAAGATCTGTGAGTGAAGGGGATGAAATACCTTTGATTGTTTTGAACGCTAGGAGAAGGGTTTTAAAGATGATTCTTCCATGGATAGGTAACCAGTGAAGTTGTTTGAGAATGGGGGTCACGTGGTCACTTTTGGCGGCTCCGTGTAGGACCCTTGCTGCAGCATTCATGGCCAGCTGTAATGGGGCCAGCGTGGAGTGGGGGAGCCCTTGAAAGATGGCGTTTGCAAAGTCGAAGTGCGGCAGTATTAGCGCTTGGTATATGGTCCGGAAGTCATCTGGGTCCAGTAGGGAGCGCAGATGCCTGATTGTGCGGATTTTGAAGTATACAGCTTTGACAATGTTGTTTATGTGGTGTTTCATATCCAGGCGTTGGTCCAACGTAACTCCGAGGTATCTTATTGTTTCTTTGGTTAGTAAGTCCGCTTCATTAACACTGACATGGGGTGGAGGAGTAAAGTTGGGGTCTCTGGAGATGAAAAGAACCTCTGTCTTTTTATGTTGAATGCGTAGATTCTGTGATTGAAGCCACGCTGAGACAGCATTGAAACAGTCTATTGCTGGTGTTAGGTCCATTTGGGCTGTGGAGAACGGCATGTATAAAAGAATGTCATCTGCATATATCAAACAGCTCACATTAAATGATCTTATGATGTTGCAGATGGGCTGCATGTAAATATTGAATAGTAGGGAGGACAAGGAGGAGCCTTGAGGTACACCTTGTTTTTGATGGAAGTGTTTTGATTCCTCAGATCCAGACTTTACGTATTGCCATCTTGCTTCCAAATAGGATTTACACCACTCTAGTGCATTGTTGCAGATGCCCTTCTCTTTCAACCTTCCCAGGAGAATTTCGTGACTCACCGAGTCGAACGCAGCGGCGATGTCCAAGAAGATGAGCACAAAACCTTGATGGATGTTGTCTATGCCTGTGATTATTGCGTTGAATAGGCTGGTAAGTAGGGTCTCGACTCCATGATATTCTCTAAACCCATGTTGGCAGTGATCTAGGGGAGCTGCGGAGTCTATGTGATTTTGAATCTGCCGTTGTACCTCTTTCTCAGTTATCTTGGCTAGCAAGGGAATACTGGCTATTGGCCTATAAGAATCGGCCTTCTGCGGGTCAAGCTTGGGGTTTTTCAATAGTGGCCTAATGGATGTCTGCTTAAGTGTTGTGGGGAAGTATCCTGTTGTGAAGGAGAGGTTCATTAGGTTTGCGATGAATGGACTGAACACATCACGTAGTTCCTTAATCCAAAAGGCTGGGCATGGGTCAGTCTGTGCTGTGGAGGTGTTGAGGGATGTTATGATATCTTCAATGCATTTAGTGGATGGTGTAGAGAACTTGTCAAGTAGGGTTAGGCCTGTTGGTTCCTGAAACTGAATTGCTGAATCCTTTTTGGTTTGAAAGATCTTGGATTGCAGGTAGTCTGCGTATTCTTGTGGGTGAATCACACTGTGCTGATCGGATGATGGTTCTTTCGAGAGGGATTTGACCAAGTTGAAGAGGTCACGTGGTTTATTCAATGATCTCTTTAGTGTGTCGGTGTGATATTGTTTCATTTTGGTTGTGATTGCTTCACGATGAATTGAGAGGTGAGTTTGGTAGGTGGTCTGATCTTCAATAGAGAGTGATCGGCGCCATCGGCGCTCAAGTCTACGTAGTTGGGTGAGAGAAGATTGCAGTTCAGGAGAGAACCACGGGGCAGAGCTTCTCTTCAACTTTGCTGAGTTGTTGGCGTCCGGGCGTTGTGCGATGGCATTTAAATTGGAGTTCCAGGATGATATCAGTTCTTCAAGGTCGAGCGTGGTATTGTTGAGGAGGGATTGGGTCTCTGATAGAATGTGTTCCCTGTTAAATGGGCGAAAGCTTCTTGAGGCTGCTCGTGGTGTGTTCTGATTTTGGCTTCTGTGCAGCTGCTCATTGTTGGTGGGTATCTGGATAATGATCAATTTGTGGTCTGACCAAGGTACATCAATCACTGATATTGGTAGATTACGGTTTTGCTCGATGATTGGCTGAGGAGCAAATACCATGTCAAGTATATTCCCTTTTATATGTGTGGGTTGATTGATGATTTGTTTGAGAGCGAGTTCTTCCATAGCACCAAGGAAGGCATTGGCGTGGTTTTGGGGTAGCGATGGGAGATTGAAATCACCCATTATCCAATTTGGTTTATTGGGGCTGAGGGTGTTGGCCGCAAGGTCAATAATGATTGGGAGGTCATCTGGGCAAGCCGAAGGCGTTCTGTATAACAGGTTGAGAGAGCAATGTTGGTTTGCAATAGAGAGGATGTCTAGACTACTTGTGCTAGAGGAGTCTGTTATATGGAAGTCGAGGTCTGTTTTGGTGATTATAAGCACCCCACCTCCTTTTTTGTTTTCTCTGTGTCTTGTGTATATGGAGAAATTGGGGGGTAGGAGCTGATTGAGGATAACGTTGTCCTCTGATGATAACCAGGTTTCAGTGATCATAAGTATTTCTAGGTTGTAAAGTGAGATTGTGTCTAGTACAACAGGCCATTTTTTGCGAATAGAGCGTGCGTTAATGATGGCACATTTCAGTGGTCGGCAGTTCAGAGGTTTTTGCTGGCTGGGTGTATTGGATAACTGGAGTGCTACATGGATAAGGTGGGAGCGGCGCGTGTAGCGTCACTTCTTGGGTGGGAATATGGTGGATCATACCATCTTTTTCCATGGCTATTCAGGATAGGAATGTTGTTGTGGGATGTGTAGAGGGCCTGGGTGGTTCCAAGCCAGTGAGTGAGGAGGTAAAGGCTAAAGAGGGAGGTGAACTGGAGGGCCATTTGAGGGTAGCAAGTAATAGTGAGGCACAATGTGATAGAATTAGTATCAATGAGGCACACTATAGTAGTGGAGCACACTACAGTATGTGGTATAGTAGTGAAGAGGAGATATTATACAAAAATATAAATTAAGGTGGAGCAGTAGGAAGGTTTGCAGTAGACGGGTCCTCAGTATATGGATGACATATCTAGGAGATTGAATGCATCCCAATCATATCAAGGATATACAGAATGATATGCTGCAATATGGATGGAGGGAGGGGGGCCTACATGGAGGGATGGAGGGGGCTGACATGGAGAGAGGGAGCTGATATGGATGGAGGGAGGGGGGCCTACATGGAGGGATGGAGGGGGCTTACATGGAGGGATTGGGGAGGCGGGCTGACATGGAGGGAGGGAGCTGATATGGATGGATGGAGGGAGGGGGCTGACATGGAGGGATGGAGCACTGGTAATGGGGTTGAGGGGACTAGCACTGGAAATGAGCTGATTAGGGGAGGCTAGGACTGGTAATGAGCTGATGGGGGGTAGGACTGGTATTGGGCTGATTAGGGGAGGCTAGCACTGGTAATGGGGTTGAGGGGGGATTAGCACTGGAAGCGAGCTGAGTGGGGGGCTTTGACTGGGCATGGGCTGATTGTGGGGAGGGGAGGATAGAGCTGCTGGCCCTGGAAGATAACTGGGGGCTAAGGCTACAAATGGGCTGATATGAGGGGATGGGAGAATGGAACTGGATCTGAGAGGGGCTGCCATGGTATTTGTACTAGAAGGGACTGGTCAGTGGGGAAGGAGGGGGACTGGAAGGAAATGGACACCAGTGGCAATCATGGGAATGCAAGTTGACATTGTAATGTACTGGGAGTGAGGACTGGAAAGGGGCTGATATTGGGGAGGGTTACTGGGACTGGAAATAGGCTGATGGAAAGAAGTGAAGAAAACGAAAGAAGAGATAAGAAATGGCAGATGGACCATAGACCACAGAAAGAGAGCTGAGAGAAGACAGGAAAGCAGAAGCCTCAGATCGGGACCAGCATGATCAAAGAATAAATTGGTCAGACAACAAAGGTAGAAAAAATAATTTTATTTCATATTAGTGATTTGACTACAAAATCATCATAATTTTGAAATCAAATATTGTTACTTGTTGTTGTGATATTTTCTGGCGTATTTTTTTGGTGTGCGAAGGAAGAGGGGTAGTCTTATACGGCGAGTATAGGCCAAACACCTATATTTTAACAGGAAAAGTAGGGGGTCGTATATAGCATTAAGGTAAGAAACAATATATGCAGTGTTAGATTTGTTTTAAATGTCGCAATGGTTTTGCGGCTCCCAGTTTTTTTTTCCCTTCGGAAACGGGTCCAAGTGGCTCTTTATGTCTTAAAGGTTGCAGACCCCTGCCCTAGGGGTTGCCCCATCCGGCAGCCTTACAAAAGAAGGAAAACCTGGCCACCACAGATGTGACCGCCGACCGAGCCCAACCCTCCTTCTTTGCCCACAGAACGAATTGGCCTGCCAGCCCATCAGGCACAGTCCCCCCAGACCAACCCCTTGCACTCACAAATGCACTCACCTGGGAGTATCACGCCGATACAGCGCCCAAGTGCCTCGTGCCACCGACGCAGCCAGCAATGCCATCAAGTCAGGGTCCCAACCCTCCAGAGATGCTCCGGGACCCGCGAGGCCTTCTCTTCTGCCTCTGGAGCCAATCGCCGAAACTGCGCCCACTGAAAACGAGACAGAGCGTCAGCAATGGAATTCTGGGAGCCCGGCACATGGCGCGCCCTGGCAGTGACATTCAATCGCAAGCAAGCCAGCACAAACACCCTCATCAAGGCGGCTACTCTTGGGCTCCGTGGCGCATGCCGGTTGATAACCTCAACCACCGCTGCGTTATCGCACCAGAAAACTACCTGCCGATCACGCAGGTGCTCCGGCCAACCCCAAAAAGCTACAACTATGGGAAAAAGCTCCAAAAAGGTGATGTTATGGGTCAAACTGGACTGCATCCATTCACTAGGCCAAGGCTCCGCACACCAAGCCCCTTGACAATAGGCCCCAAAACCAGAACTGCCCGCCGCATCTGTAAACAAATGCAGATCCAGATTCGAAAGCTCCGGCAGCTGTAGCACCGAACAGCCATTGAAATTCGTTAGGAAAGCATCCCACACCCAAAATCTTCACGCATTCCCGACGACACGCGAATCCAATGATGCGGGAGCTGCACCCCCGCCATGGCCAGCGATAGCCGCCACGCAAAGGGGTGCCCAATGGGCAAAACCCTGCAGGCGAAATTGAGGTGCTCAACTAACAACTGCATGACCCGAAGGGTGGTCTTGCACGACAATCCCACGAATGCAATCAACTCCCTGAGCCACTCGATCTTCTGCACAGGCAAGCGCACAACCATACCCTCAGTGTCAATCTCGATACCTAAAAAGTTAAGGCGGGTAACCGGACCCACAGTTTTGTTAGCCGCTATGGGAATGCCAAAGTCACCCGCCAAGCGCAGAAAAGTCTCCAGCAGAGTGGTGCAGGTGCGCACCTGACCAGGCCCGACAAACAGAATATCATCCAGGTAATGCACTATGTTAGTGACACCCGTCTGCCTCTCCAACACCCAGTGCAAAAATGTACTAAAGGCTTTGAAGTAGGCACAGGATATCGCACAGCCCATAGGCATGCACTTATCGAAATAAAACAGCGATTCGAAATGGAAACCTAACAATGAAAAAGCCGAAGGGTGAAGGGCAACAATTGAAACGCAGATTCAATGTCTACCTTTGCCAGCAAAGCACCTGCCCCACACTGGCAGACCAGAACCACAGCCGCATCGAAGGAAGCGTAGCGCACCATGCACTGCTCCCGAGGAATGTGATCATTCACAGAATGTCCTGGAGGGCAAGATAGGTTATGTATCAACATGAACTTACCCGGCTCTTTCTTGGGAACCACTCCCAATGGGGAAACCGTGAACAGAGAAAACAGGGGCTCGCTAAAAGGCCCCGCTACTCTGCCCAGCGCACATTCCTCCGCGATCTTCCTCCGCACTACATCAGCCTGCGATCTCGCTGAACTAGCGTTTCGTGACCCGCCCCTCGCTGAGGAACCCTGAAATGGAATTCTAAAACCATCCAAGAAACCTTTCAATAGCAAACTCCATGCCCCTCCACGTCGAGACTGCCCATACTTCACTAACCACAGCGCATAGCGTCAACTCGCACGGGCGTAGGAGCCAACGCCCCGTGAGCTTCCTCACTTACCCCCCACTGGGGCTCCCGCCGCTCCTTTGCGGCTACATTTTGTGGCCGCGTGCCCACTTCCACACAGGGAGCAGGCATGCTTAAATTTACAGTCAGGGAATGGGCAGGACGACTTGTTGAAACGCCAACAGACGTCTCCCCCCACGATACCCCCTCTCGATTGTGATGCAACGGGAGCTGGGGCTCGAAAGGACCATGAGCCCGCCGTCACAGTTGACAGCCCCACCTTGCCGCCTCCTTCTCCTTCTCCCCCGACCCGACTCCACAAGGACATTTGTGTTAGCCATAGATTAATGTCCTTCGTCCCCCATGATAGCTGCCTATTCTCTTCCATCATGTCCCTGAACTCCTCATCATAATTTAGCCAGGCCCACCCATCGTGCGCCTGCGATGCTGCTAGAATTGTATCCGCATAAGCCAGCAGCGTCCCGTATTGCTCCGGAAAATAATGTCCCCATACATTAGCTAAGCGCAAAAAAAGCACGAGTCCAATTGAAGGTATTGCGGGAGGCCTTCCGCACCCTGCCCGCTTTCTCGTCCTCTTTGCGCTTCTTTCTGCTTTCCCCGGAACGTTTTCTGCCATCGAGCAGGCAGAAAATGTCAATATACTTGCGCCGCTTGATCCGATGGCGCAGCTTCCGCAACACACACTCCCACAACTCGGCACAGCGCACCATTGCGACCCCCCCCCCGCCCTCCCCCTTCTCACCCACAACTAAAACAGAGTCGCCCGAGGAAACCAAAGACAATGACGAGGACGAAGATGCACGCCGACAGCGGCGCCCCCGTCTGCGCTTAGTTTTTTTTTTCTTGCCTTCCCTGCCACAGCAAGTCCTGTAATTGGGGTTTGCGCTCCTCCCTCCACCCCGCCCGCATCCACTACATACTCACCAACCTCGCAGGGGGAAGCCACCGACGCGCTCACGGTCTGCACCCCTGCTGCCATACCGGTCAACTCCTCCGAGGGACTTGCGGGACCTGCAACAACAGCCCGACCTGGCTCGGCCACGTTCGTCCTGGGCATCGAGCTCCGCGGGACCTGCAGGGGAAGAGAGGGAGAAAAGCCAGCAGCAACAGCCCCCGGAGTGTTTGGTGCCGTGCTCGGCCCCCCCACCCTAACCCCATGCCGAGGAACCAAGACCGCCAGCGTCCCAAGCAGCTGAACCCCTGCCCGCGATGCTCCTGGCCCCCCACACCCAGCCCCGAACCAATCACCCCAACCACCATCCCAATGCCCCAGTCCCCCCCGACGGACCCGCCCCACATGACCCCAGGGGCCCGAAGAGTCTAGGGTGCGTGAAGCGCCCGGTCCCCGATGGAGGGGGAGGGGTCATACCCATAGGCCCGCCCACCATGGTATCCACTCGCAGCCGATCAGCCTGCGCCACCGCTGGCCCTGAGTGACAAACTACGCCAGCCGCCACAACTGCATCCCCTGCTTCCTCACCGCCCCCCGCCAGCAACAGGGGCCCTGGCTCCCCCAACCGTGAGCCCTCCTGTGCCACCCCGCCCTCACCGGCCATAGGGACCCCACCTAAAACACCCCTGGCACTTGCCCCCCTGGACTTCCAATAACCGCGCCCTTGTCTGGCACCTCGCAGCACTCCGGCTGCTAATGCACCCCTGTCAGCCACCCTTCCCCTTCCTGGAGGCGTGCGCCCATGCCGAGCAGCTCCTTGCCCTCTGGCCATCTTCCCCACACCCCCAATCCTCTTCTCCACGCCTCTCCCTCTAGGCTGACGGGCCATAGTGCCCCCCCTTTTTTTTTTTTTTAACAGACCCCAAACAGTGCCTCGTTCCAGCAGCACCACTGGAGGGAAGTTTCAAGCCCCTTGTTTTTGCAAGGCTCTGCAGCCAGCCAGCCCGCAAATAAAAACAATCCCTCTCCTACACAGAAAGGGGAGCGACACCTGACTCCACTAACCCTGTTGGACCCCAGCCGCCTCCAGGCCTAGACCTCCCCACATGCTGTAGGCCCACTGCACACGCTCTCCCACAGTGCAGGCCAAACTCCCGTTTTCCTTTTTTTTTTGTGTGTAAACGCTCACTAACCAGCCCGACTAACGCCGCGTGCCTCCCATCCGCCACAAAAGCGCCCAGGCAGCCGCCCCCGACACAATGCTGCGAAGGAACCACGAAGAGGGGAAGGCCCAAACGGAACCCCGCAGCAACACACCTTTCTTCGGAGGCGAGCCGGCAGGAAGAGGGAGATCGCACGCCACCGATCTCCCTCGCTCGCTGCTGCCCCACCCCCCAGCCATCCCCCACGCCAATCATCAGGCCCCACGTCACCGACGTGGGGCTGCTGGAGCCGGCACCAATGCCCTCCTCATCCGACCCCCCCCCTACCCTACCGAAGCGCGCCAGGGATTTGGGCCCCAGGGACCCGGTTACTATACCGGCCCTGCGGCACGGCGGGATTTATTCTGTTAACATGTTCTATGTACTTGTTGTTCAAATGTAAACCACTATGATTACCTGCTATAGCGGTATAGAAAACACTCAAATAAATAAATAACGATTTATTTTCTAATTTGGTACAACAATCTGCATGTGAAACTTTCTTTGAGAGACTGAGTGATAGACTCCCTGTGGATTTAGAGCATGACTGTTTCCCATTCCAAAGACTGCAACTACTTTACAAATGTGTAGGGACAGCATCTATTTGCTCGTCTGTCTGCCCATCTATCTGCACACATATGTTTGATTGCACTTGTGCAAACAAATCTGTGCAGCAAGGTGAAAGGATCGAAGTCTAGAGTTAGCAGTGGAAGAAAAGGGCATAGAGAGAAGCAAGCCAGTGGAAAAGTGGAGTTCATGGGGATGGGCATAGGGAGAGAGGAGAGAGGAAAGGTAGT
Organism: Ichthyophis bannanicus; assembly: GCA_033557465.1. Classification (NCBI taxonomy): domain Eukaryota; kingdom Metazoa; phylum Chordata; class Amphibia; order Gymnophiona; family Ichthyophiidae; genus Ichthyophis; species Ichthyophis bannanicus. The sequence goes on along the minus strand of CM066050.1, from coordinate 116,690,447 downwards.
GAGGGGCAGTAGAATGAATGCATTTGTAGGTCAGGAGAAGTTTGAATTGGATATGGAAAAGGAGAGGGAGCCACTGAAGTGACTTGAGAAGAAGGGTTAAATAAGCATATCGAGGCTGGCAGAAGATTAGTCGTGCAGCAGAGTTCTGAGTAGATTGAAGGGGAGAGAGGTGACACAGAGGGAGACCAGCAAGAAGGAGGTTGGAATAGTCTAGACAGGAGGTGACTAAAGAGTGGATAAGTGTCTTAGTAGTTGTTCCGAAAGGAAGGCGCAAATGTTGCTAATGTTAAAAAGAAAGAAACAACAAGGTTTAGTAATCAGTTGGATGTGTGTGGAGAAGGAGAGCGAGGAGTCAAAGATGACCCCAAGCTACGAGCTGAGGAAACAGGAAGTAGAAGAGTGTTATCTATAGATAGCGAAAGGAGGAAGGGGGAGGAGGGTTTAGGGGGAAAAATAAGAAGTTCAGTTTTGACCATGTTCAATTTTAAACTGTAGCGAAAAATCCAGGTAGTGATGTCAGATAGGCAGGGAGAGATTCGGACCTGGAGTGTTGGAGAAATACCAGGTGTAGAGAGATAGATTTGAGAGTCATCAGCATAAAAATGGCATTGAAAGCCATGGGAGGAGATAAGAGCCCCAAGGGACTGGGTATAGAGAGAGAGAGAAGGAGAAGGCCCAGAACAGACCCTTGAAGTACACCAACTGAGAGTGGAATAGAAGCAGAGGAGGAACCACCAGAACAAACACTGAAAGAGCGATGGGAGAGATAAGAAGAAAACCAGAACAGTACAGAGCCTCTAAAACCAAGTGAGGACAATGTGTCGAGGAGAAGGTGGTGGTCAACAGTGTCAAAAGCAGCAGAAAGGTCAAGAAGAATGAGGATTGAGTAAAGGCCTTGGATTTAGCCAGAAACAAGTCACTGGAGACTTTGGCAAGAGCCATCTTAGTAGAATGTAAGGGATGAAAGCCAGATTGTAGAGGATCTAGGAGGGGCTTTAAAAGAGAGAAATGTAGGGCTGCCTGTACCTGCCTGCATTATGTTATTTTCATTGTGTTAATGGTTGCTGCCCTGTATTGTTTTTCCAGGTCTCTGTGCCATTCACTGCTAAGCCCCTCCCATTCAGATGGTAATCTGCACTCCTTTAAAAAGAAATCCTCAGTGGCGTTCAGCACCATGGTAGCAGATAGCAGGACGTGGTCCTTGGGCAAGGTCTTTCGGAGGACTCCAGGGTGACATCCTGCACCTTATCAGCCTCCATTCTCTGTTCCTCATTCTCTCATTCTCTTTGCCCCGGACCTCCAATTATCATCTCTCTGTATTTGGCCTCTATACTTCTCTGTTGTACTATGTCAGCCATACCGGTCCACGGGGGATGGTGCCCTGCACCTCCTGTTCCTCCTCTGTCCCGTCACCTTTCCCGAGTTAGTTCTAATCTGCTATCCTGCCATCCTTTGTCCTCCCTGTCCCCCTGCTCATGTGGTCTGCTTGCCCCTTACCACCTGTTTCTCAGTCTGGTTCTTATTAACTGTCAATCCCTCTGGTCCAAATCTATTCTTATCCAGGATCTCATCACCCAACACTCTTTAGATGCCCTGTTTATCAATGAGACCTGGCTGCGGGAGGGCAAAGATCCTTTGCTTAACTGCTGTCTCCCCCCTGGCTTCTCCACCTTTTTCATCTCCCGTTCAGGTCACAGCAGTGGGGGAGTGGCTGTCCTCCATCGCTCTACCCTCCCCTTGACCGAAGTTCACTCTTCCACACTTCACTATCCTGAAGCACTCCTTCTTCGACTGGACTCCTTCCCCCCTCTTTACTTTCTTCTTCTCTACTCTCCTCCATCTCTCATCTCAATTTGTGGGACTCTATGCTGTTAACCTTTTCTGAGGTTTCACTTTCACACCCCTGTCTAGTAGTTCTTGGGACTTCAACATTCACCTTGATTGTCCCTCAAGACCTTGGGACAAGGTCTTTCTTGCTCATCTTAATGATCTCTCTCTCCTCCAGCATGTTCTCTGCCCTACTCACACTGCCGGCCATATTCTCAACCTGATTCTCACGCCCTCTGACTCACCCTTCATTCCTTCTTCTCTTTCTGCTGTTCCAATCCCCTGGTCTGACCACTTGTGCATACTTTTCTCCTTACAACTCCATTCCAATCCTCTCTCCTCAAATGGGGATTCCTGCTCTGTTCCTGGCCCAACTCATCTGTCGCATCACATTACACCCTCCACACTCAAGCTTTTTCCCCCTCTGATAGACTCCTTCCTGCTAACTTCTCCACCTTTTCATTTGATCTTCAGGTGCAGACCTGGAACACCACTCTGACTGCAGCCCTTGATCAGCTAGCCCCTCTCCATCCAGCTCTACCCCCTCAAAATCCAAACATCACCCTTGGTATCACCCAGGCCTCCTCCTTCACCACTCATATCTTCGTCATGCTGAACATCTCTGGTGCAAGCACCCCTCTTCTGAGTCTCTCCTTCACTTTTGACATTGTCTCCACCACTATCGCTTCCTAATCCATACTGCCAATCTTATTACTCAAATCTTATTTCCACTTCCTACAACTCCTCTCACCAGCTCTATTCCATTCTGCGTTCACTCTCCTCTCCCTGTACCTTTCCCCCATGACTATCCCTCTTCCTCTCCTGATCCAGCTCAGCTCACCACTTTCTTCTCAGATAAAATTCAGTTTCTTCACCCCACTTTTCCTGCCTGCCCCGTCCTCTTTCCTCAACTACCGCCTGCCTCCTCATTTCCTCGTCACCATCCCTTTCACATACTTGGTCCTCCTTCTGCCCGATCTCTACAGTAGAGCTGTCCAAGCCATCACCTCCTCTCATAAGACCACTTGCCCTTCTGATCCCATTCTGTCTCACTGGCTATCTGAACCTTCCTTGGCGCTTCTGTACATTTTCACCATGTTAAATACCAGTCTTTTGCACTACATTAGCCCTTCCACCCCCAATCTGGCCCTACTCAACTCCTGTCTTTCTCAAATCAGCTCCTGGATGTCTTTTAATTTATTGCACCTCAATTGCTCTAAAACAGCAGCCATTTGATTTACTTTTGGTGGTTCATGGCCTTCACTACACCCTCTGTTCTGACACCCCTATCCCTCTGGTCTCTTCTCTTTGCTATCTTGGTGCCACCTTGGATTCTTCTTTGTCTTTCCAGGAGCACCTTTCCTCATTCATTCGCTGTTCTTTTCACACTTTATGGCAAATTTATGCTATCTATCCTTTCTTGCCCCTTTCTTCTCTGACAACTCTCCTCCTTTCTCTTTTTACCACATGTCTTGATTACTGTAACATCATGCTCACTCATCTCTCTCAATACCAGCTACACCACCTTCAGCTTCTTCAAAATACCGCAGCTCATATCCTTACCCATGCCTCTCGTACAGATTGCATCACTTGTTGCTCATACATCTTCACTGGCTTCCCATTAAGTTTCATATTCAATTCAAAATATTCATTCTGGTCCACAAAGCTATCCACACCGGCACCCCCCAATACCTCTCTGATCTCATCCACCTTCATGCCCTTCATTGTCTCCTTTGCTCCATTCACAATCTCCGCCTGCATCTTCTCTCCACCTTTCAAGCTCACCTGGAAGTCACACGTAATTCTGCTTTTTTTCATCCTTGGCCTTGCACTTTGAAATTTCCTCCCACTTCCACTCCATCTTGAATCCTCCTTTCAGAGATTCAAATCCATGTTTCCATAATGCTTTTGACCTCCCTCTCCCCCAGACTTAACTCAGTCCTTCCTCTCTCCACCCTTTTTCTACCTGTATGACTGCATCTCTGTCCTATCAATTATTGGTGCTCTTTTTCTTCCTTTGGCTATCACAGCAATATTGTTTATTTATTGTGAACAACCCTGTTACTTTTGTCTGAGTGGTATATTGAATAAAGATAAAGATAAAGGTAATGGTGGAGAACTGTACATTTAAGAAGTTTGGAAATAAAGGGAAGAAGGGAGAAGGGTGTAGAGAGAGATCTGGGAGTCATTACCGTAAAGATGGTACTGAAAGCCATGGGAAGAAATGAGTGCACCAAGGGACTGGGTACAGAGAGAGAAAAGGAGTGGACCCAAGACAGATCTTAGGGTAGAAGTCTAAAAAATGCTAGAAGTATGAAAAAGAAGATGGGAGAGTTAGAATATATAGCACTAAATGAGAGGTTAGATATGGTTGGTATCTCAGTGACCTGGTGGATGGAGGACAAACAATGGGGCACTGTGATACCTGAGTACAAATTATATCATAATGATAGAGTCGATAATATTGGTGGAGGGGTTGCACTCTATGTTAGAGAGGGCATTGCATCACACAGGATTAATGTTTTACAGGAAACAATATACAATGTAAAATCTCTATGGATCGAAATTCCATGTAAAAAGAGGAAGGCAGTGGGGGTGTACTACCAATCGCCTAGTCAAAATGAACAAATGGATGATGAAATGCTCAAAGAAATCAGGGAAGTTAACAAAACTTACAACACAGTAATAATAATGGGTGAATTCAATTACCCCAGTATTGACTTGTTCAGTGTCACGTTAGGACATGCTAGGGAGATAAGGTTTCTAGATGAAATAATGTCTGCTTCTTAGAGCAGCTGGTTCATGAACTGACAAGAGGAGAAGCCATTTTGGACTTTGCCCTTAGTGGAACACAAGATTTAGGGTGTTAGAGCCACTTGGCAATAGTGTTCATAGCATGATCGTGTTTGATTTCATAAATGGAAGAAGAACAGCACGGAAATCCACAGTACTACCTTTCAACTTTCAAAAGGAAGACTTTGATAAAATGAGGAAAAGAGAAACTAAAAGGAGCAGCTGCAAAGGTTAAAGATTTACATCAAGCATTGGTGTTGTTTAAAAATAATATCCTGGAAGCCCAGACCAGCTGTATTCCATGTTTTAAGAAAAGTGGAAGGAAATCCAAAAAAATGCAAGCATGGTTTAAAGGTGAGGTCAGAGAGGCTGTTGTAGCCAATCTTTCAGGAAATGGAAAAAACAGTCAAATGATGAAAACTGGAAACAACATAAGCATTAACAAATTAGATGTAAGGCATTGATAAAGCAGGCAAAGAGATAATTTGAAAAAAAGCTTGCTGTGGAAGCAAAAACGCATAATAAAAACCTTTTCAAGTACATTATGGCAAAAAACCTGTGAGCAAGTCAGTTGGACTATTAGATGATAGAGGTGTAAAAGGGGACAGGGCTATAGCAGAGAGAATGAATAAATTCTTTGCTTCGGTCTTTACTGAAGAAGATATGGGGAAGTTACTCATGACTGAAATGGTATTTAAAGGTGATACATCGGAAGAATTGAAAGAAAGAAAAAAAAAGAAATATGGAAGGACAGACTAGATAGGCCATGTGGTCTTTTTCTGTCATCATGTTTCTATGTTTCTAATATCGATAAACCAGGAAGATGAATTACAACTATATGATAAACTAAAGAGCAGTATACATTCAAGCATGTTGAAAGAACTGAAATATGAGATTGCAAATCTACTATTAGTAATCTGTAAACTATCATTAAAATCATCATTATACCTGAAGATTGGTGAATGGCCAAAGTAATGCCAATTTTTAAAAAGAGATCTAGGGGTGATCCGGGAAACTACAGACTAACGTCAGTACCAGGCAAAATGGTAGAAAGCATTAAAAAGAACAAAATGACTGAATATGTAGATAGTCATGGTTTAATGGGAGAAAGCCAACATGGCTTTAGCCAAGGAAGGTCTTGTTTTACTAATCTGTTATATCTTTTTGAAGGTGTGAATGAACAGTTAGACAAAGGTGAACCGGTCAATATAGTGTATCTGAAGTTTCAGAAAGCCTTTGATAAAGTCCTTCATGAGAGACTCTTGGCGAAATTAGAAAGTCATGGGATAGAAGGCAGTGTACTATTGTGGATCAGGAACTGGTTAAAAGATAGCAAGTAGAGGATAGGGCTAAATGGCCAATTTTCTCAATGGAGAAAGGTGAATAGTGGAGTACCCGAGGGATCTGTGCTGGGTCTCCTGCTTTGTAACATATTCGTAAGTGACCTGGAAATGGGAATAACAAGTGAGTAATCAAAATGCAGATGACACAAAATTATTCAAAGTTGTTAAAACCCAAGAGGAAAATTGCAAGAGGACTGAGGAAAACGGAACATCCAGAAGACTGGACGTTCAAATGGCAGATGAAATTTAATGTGGGCAAGTGCAAAGTTATGGACCTAGGAAAGAACAACCCAAACTATGGCTACATGATGCAGGGTTCCACATTAGAAACTACCACCTAAGAAGAAGATTTAGGCATTATCGGAAAACCCTCCACCCAGTGTGCAGCGGCAGCCATGAAGGAAAATAGAATGTTAGGAATCATAAGGAAAGGAATGGAGAACAAAATAAAGGACTGCATCTGGTCTCCATATCTTAGAAAGGAAATAGCAGAATTAGAAAAGGTACAGAGAAGAGCCACCAAAATGGTAAAGGGGATGGAAGGATACCACTCTGAGGAGAAGCTTAAAAGGTTAGGGCTCTTCAACCTGAAAAAGAGATGGCTGAGGGAAGATATCATAGAAGTCTATAAATTAATGAATGGAGTGGAACGGGTAAACATAGATCGATTTTTTTACGCCATCAAAAAGTAGAAAGACTAGGGGACATGCAATGAAGCTACAATATAACCCATTTAAGACTAATAAGAAAAAATATTCTTTCACTCAACACATAATCACTCTGGAATTTGTTACTTGAGGATATAGTAAAAGCTGTTAGTGTTGTTGTTGTTGTTAAGTGCCGTTGAGTCGGAGTTGACTCATGGCGACCCTCTGGATAGCTATCCTAAATTGTGTTCGGTCTTCAGTCAGGCGGCTCATTGTGTAGCTGGGTTTAAAAAAGGTTTGGACAAGTTCCTGGAGGAAAGGTCCTTAAACCATTACTAAAGAGGACCCAGGAAACCCACTGTTTGCCTCAGTACAAGCATTGTGGAATCCAAGGCTGGCCCGAGAGTTTCTGCTGCCCTAGGCAGAAACCCCCATCGCTCCGCCCTCTCCCAGCTGCTGCTGCTCCCCCCAGCTGCTACCACCGCCACCGCCCGCCCCCCCCCCCCAGCTGCAGCTGATTCCATCTTGGGTGGGAGATGTGGGCAGCAGCAGTATTTCTAAAAGTGGTAACTTCTTGCCGCTGCTTACTTGCCCATGGCAGCCTTGGGCAAGAAAGCGGTGGCAAAAAGCAGCTGCTTTTGGAAATATTGCTGCTGCTACTGCCCGCCTCCCCCTCTTGAGAAAAAATCAGTGGCAGCTGGGGGGTGGCAGTGGCAGCTGGGGGGGGGAGGCAGCGTGGCTGGTCATGTGTACCACTGCTGCTCTCACCTGGGCTGGCTGGGTGTTTTTGGGAACCTGACAGGTACTTGTGACCTGGATTGGCCACTGTTGTAAACAGGATACTACTAGGCTTGATGGATCTTGGTCTGACCCAGTATGGCCTATCTTATGTTCTTATGCTATGTTCTTATGAGTTTGAGGTGGGGAGTGATGAAGAATGAAGCTTAGCAGGTGATTTTTCAGATAAGGGAAGAACTGAGATACTGAAATTAGAGGGTAAGCAATTAGAGAAGAAAACAAGGTCAGGGCAGTGAACGTACTGATGACTAGGAGCAGTAGAGCAAAGCTGGAGTTTGAATGAAGAGGTAAGGAAGAGGAGCTTAGAAGCATAGGGGTCAGAATGGTTATCAACATGAATATTAAAGTCACCTAGAATAAGGAAGGGGGAGAATGAACGAGAAAGAAGGAAAACCATGATCATAGCCAGTGAGAAAGATAGAGGTGGATTTGTCAGGGTATCTATCCGGAGAGGTAGATTAAAAAAGCAAATTGAATGGATATCAAAGGAGGAAAAGAAGTGAGACTGAGGTATAAGGAGGAGTTGAAATTGGCAGGAAGGAGAGAGTAGAAACCCAACATGCAGATCAGGTGAGAGGAGGTGTCCCAATGACGTATTAGCTGAAATACTAGAGATTTTGAGAATATCTTTAAAATGCCAATGAAGTAAGCTTGGAAGTGGCATTTTTGGCATGGCATGAATGTATGTGCAATATTTATGAATGAGAATTACCTACGACAAATGAAGCAATGGAGTGCTCATAGTGACTATTGTTAAGGTGGTGATATAAAAGTCCACTGAGCTTATCTGAAATACAGCGAGCATGCAAATATATGAAAAAAAACCCATAAAAAGTTGTTGTGAGATATAATAAGACAAAAAGGAGGCATTCCTATCAGGGGCTCTGCATTTCAAGTGAAGGTAAGAGTGTGAGGCTTTTATTTATTTATTTATTTAGTAAACATTTGTATACCGCTGCTTCCTATGATCAGCAGCGGTTTACTTTACAGAATCATAATGTATGGTACAATACAGTGATTTTTAAGATACACATTTTGATTGATCAATGATTTACATAACACAGGAAATAGTGATTAGATACTTTGTACATTTTAATTACTAGCTCTCTGCCTGAGAGCTCTTAAAAGGGTTTTGGTACATTTTTAAAACAAAGTTACATTCTTTTTGTTGCTTTAGTTCCAAAGGGGAAATATTTTCTTTAGTGGTGTAGGTTTAAAACTCTGCTTTTAGTATCTTTCTCAGCTCTTTGAAGCTACTGACACCTTATCAGGTGTTAGTTCCCTACCTACCACCCTCCGAACTCCCATCCACCCCATGTGAGCAGTCTTGCTTAATAGGGCACCTCTCCAATTAGCTACACACAGGGACTTGGAATAGCACATTTAGAACACACTTAAAAGAGATTAACTGCTTTTTCTCTGAAAGGACAGCTGGAAAACCGGCTGGTACTTTGGTAGGTCTCTCTCTCTCTTTTGCTTCAACAGGTTCCTAAGCTCTACTATCTGAACAATGCCTGGGAAAAATAATATGGCCAAAACTGTTGCCCCCGTTACAGCTTCTGGGGCTTGTTTACAAAGCCGTGGCAGCAGTTTTGGATCGTTATCGGAGCCGTGGCTCCATTGATTTCAATGGGGCCGCGGCTCCGATAACGATCGGAAACCGCTACCGCGGCTTTGTAAACAAGCCCCTCTGTCTCTGTCCAGACAGAGATCCCAATGCCAGTTGAAGGCCAGGTTCCATGTGCAGGATGCTTGCATGCTGAAGCTCTTAGGAAACAAGTGGAGGAGCTCAGAGAAGAGGTGGCGAGGTTGAGGAGCATTCAAGACAGTGCGAAGTACATTGATGAGATGCTTCTTGCAACATCCAAGCTCTCCAGCAGAGGAGAAGATGGGAGCCTACAGGATGACGAAGGTTGGGCACGAGTCACCAGGGCCTGCAGAATCACCAATCCAACTCATCCAGCTCTTGAACTGAAGAGCCATTATGCAGCCTTGGAAGTGGAGGAGGTGAAAGCATCCCTGGAAAGGGAAGAACCAGAGCTCAAGTACGGCAAAGTTGCAGAACTAGTGACCACAAGGAAGCAAAGGGTAGTGGAGTAGAACAGGTAAACATAGATTGATTGTTTATGCCATCAAAATATAGAAAGACTAGGGGACATGCAATGAAGCTATGGTGTAACCTATTTAAGAGTAATAAGAGAAAATATTTCTTCACCCAATGTGTAATCAAAATCTGGAATTCATTACTGGAGGATGTAGTAAAAGCTGTTAATGTGACCAGATTTAAAAAAGGTTTAGACAAGTTCCTAGAGGAAAGGTCCATAAACCATTATTAAAGGGGACCCAGGAAATCCACTGCTTGCCCCAATACAAGCACTGTGGAACCTGTGTCTTTTGGAGAAACTGCTAAGTACTTGTGACCTAGATTGGCCACTGTTGGAAATAGGATACTGGATTTGAAGGACCTTGGTCTGACCCAGTATGGCATACCTAAAGTTCTTATGTGGTGGTTGGTGACTCTTTTCTGAGAGGTACTGAGGCATCCATTGATATTCAGAGAGGTATGCTGTCTGCCAGGTGTCAAAATCCGAGATGTTATGGAGAGTTTGCCGAGACTCATCAAGCCCACTGACTATTACCCGATGTTGCTCATCTATGTCGGCACAAATGATACTTGTCAGGTATCCCTCTGAGCATATCAAAACTGACTTCATGGCTCTGGGACAGAGGGTGAAGCAAATAGAGATGCAGGTGGTATTCTTCTCAGTTCTCCCTGTTGACGGTAAAGGCCAAGGCAGAGAAGCTCGCATCTTGGAGTTAAATGCATGGCTGCGTGGATGGTGTCATCTAGAGCAGTGTTTTTCAACCTTTTTTGTGCAAAGGCACACTTTTTTCATGAAAAAAATCACGAGGTACACCACCATTAGAAAATGTTAAAAAAATTTACCTCTGTGCCTATATTGACTATATATAAAGTAATTCTCTTGAATAGGAATTAAACACTCACACCAACCCCCCTCCCCTGCTGGTTCACACCAACCCCCCTCCCCTGCTGGTTCACTCACACCACTCCCCCCCTCCACTGCTGGTTCACTCATCCACCCCCCTGTCACTTACTCACCCCTCCTGCTGTGTCACTCAAACACTTACCCCCCCGCCCCTGCGGGTTAACTCACACCATCGCCCCCCCCCCCTTGCTGGTTCACTCACACCACCCCCCCCCCCCTCCACTGCTGGTTCACTCACACTCCCCCCCCTTGCTGGTTCACTCACACTCCCCCCCCCCTTGCTGGTTCACTCACACACACACCCCCCCCCTCTGCCCAAGCCGCTGCTTCTGCTTTGTACAGAGCAGCGGCTGCACTACACTTACATTGAAAAGTAAAGAGAAACTGTGTCAGGAGCCCTCCGGTCATCGCAGAGCCCGAGGAAGTGATGTCATGGGGGCGGGCTCCTCACAGGCTGTCTTTCCTTTTCAAATTAACTTTATTGCAGCTAAAGTTAATTTGAAAAGGAAAGACAGCCTGTGAGGAGCCCGCCCCCCTGACATCACTTCCTCGGGCTCTGCATGATCGGAGGGCTCCTGACACAGTTTCTCTTTACTTTTCAATGTAAGTGTAGTGCAGCCGCTGCTCTGTACAAAGCAGAACCAGCGGCTGCACTGCTATAGGGAATCGTGATCGCATTCGCGCCGCGGACTTCGGCACAAAAGCCAGTTTTTTGCTCTGGCCGCTCCCGATCTTGCGGCCAGAGCAAAAAAACGGCTTTTCAATGGCCGGTTTTACAACTGTGCCGGCAGCCGGCCTGGCCATGGAAAAAACGGCCAGGCCGGCTGAAAACCGGCCGGTTGGCAACCCTAATTTGTGAGCCGAGGCCACATGTTACGGATGAAATTGGAATTTTTCCCACGGCACACCAGACAATATCTCACGGCACACTAGTGTGCCGCGGCACAGTGGTTGAAAAACGCTGATCTAGAGTGTTTTGGTTTCCTGGACCATTGGATGCTGTTCCAAGGGTTGCAGAGCAAAGATGGCGTTCATCTGTCCAAGAAAGGTTGACGTGTCCACAGTAGCAGACTGGCTAACCTACTGAAGAGTGCTTTAAACTAGATTCATTTGGGATGGGTGAAGAAAGCCCCCAGGTAAGTGCAAGCCCACAGGTAAGTGAAACATTAAATACCTTTATGGAAATGGGTAAAAGGGGCAACATATGGAAAGCGGTGTGTATACGTAGCAATGGGAAATAAGATCCCAGATGTTGAGGCTTTAATGGGAGAGGTTGACTTGGATTTAGAGGCAGTAACAGAGACATGGTTCACGGACGACCATGACAGGGATGTAACTAGACAAGGCTATTCTTTATTCAGAAAGGACGGGGAAGGAAGAAGGGGAATAGGAGTGGCACTACATGTAAAAAATAATATTAAAGCTATGGAAATAAATAGCTTAAAAAGGAGAGAGGAGGAACTATGGGTTAAATTAGAAAGAGGGAAAGAGAAATCTATTTGCTTTGGTGTGATATACAGACCTCCCCCCAGGGAGAAGAGGTGGACAGAGAGTTAATTGAAGACATACGCATCATTGCCAGGAAAGGGGAAATGCTTCTGATAGGGGATTTCAATATGCCGGATGTTGATTGGCACATCCCTGCTGCAGTATCATCTAGAAGTAAAGAGATCCTGGGTTCTCTACAGGGAGAACTATTCAGGCAACTGGTAACAGAACCCACACGTGAAGGGGCCATACTGGACTTGGTACTTACCAATGGTGAAAGTGTTTCTGATGTTAAAGTGGGAGATCGTTTCACATACAGCGATCATCAGATGGTGTGGTTCAGTAGTAGGGCTAGGGCTGATAAAATCCATTTAAAGCGAGGGTCTTAGACTTTAGGAAAACTAACTTTGCCAAGATGGGCCAATACCTCAGGGAATCGTTAGCGGGATGGGAACAACTGGGGGATGTTGAAAAACAGTGGGCAAAACTGAAAGGGGTTATTTTAAGAGCACCCAACCTTTTTGTTAAAATGGTAAATAAAGGTAAAAGGAAAAAGAGACTGCTATGGTTTTCAAAAGGAGTAGCTGAAAAGGTGAAGAAAAAGAGGGAGGCCTTCATGAAATCGCTATATCCTTTTTAAGATACGGCGACCAGAATTGCACACAATATTCAAGGTGCGGTCTCACCATGGAACGATATAGAGGCATTATAATATCTTTTGTTTTATTTTCCATTCCTTTCCTTATGATACCTAGCATTCTATTTGCTCTCTTGGCCGCCGCTGCACACTGGGCCAAGGGTTTTAACATGGTATCCACAATGACGCCTAAATCTTTTTCCTGGGTGGTGGTTCCTAATGTGGAACCTTGCATCGTGCAAACTATGGTTACACGATGCAAGGTTCCACATTAGGAACCACCACCCAGGAAAAAGATTTAGGCGTCATTGTGGATACCATGTTAAAACCCTCGGCCCAGTGTGCAGCGGCGGCCAAGAGAGCAAATAGAATGCTAGGTATGATAAGGAAAGGAATGGAAAATAAAACAAAAGATATTATAATGCCTCTATATCGTTCCATGGTGAGACCGCACCTTGAATATTGTGTGCAATTCTGGTCGCCGTATCTTAAAAAGGATATAGCGATTTTAGAAAAGGTACAGAGAAGAGCCACCAAAATGGTAAAGGGGATGGAAGGATACTCCTATGAAGAAAGGCTAAAAAGGTTAGGGCTCTTTAACCTTGAAAAGAGACGACTGAGGGGAGATATGATAGAAGTCTATAAATGAATGAACGGAGTGGAACGGGTAAACGTAGATCGATTGTTTACGTCATCAGAATATAGAAAGACTAGGGGACATAGAAACATAGAAACATGATGACAGAAAAAGACCACAAGGCCCATCTAGTCTGTCCTTTCATAACAACAACTACAACAGTCCACTTTTTACCTTTAGAGATCCTCTGTGTTGGTCCCATGCTTTTTTGAATTCAGTTACTGTCCTCATCTCTACCACCTCCACTGGGAGACTATTCCACGGATCCACTATTCTTTCTGTAAAGAAATATTTCCGCATATCACTCCTGAATCTTTCTCCCTTCACCTTCATCCCATGTCCCCTCGTAGCAGAACTTGCTTTCAATTGAAAGAGACTCTCTCCCTGAACATTTATGCCACGGAGGTATTTAAACATCTCAATCATATCACCTCTATCCCGCCTTTCCTCTAAGGTGTACATATTAAGATCCTTAAGTCTGTCCTCATATGTTTTATAATGAAGCCCATTAATCATTTTAGTAGCAACCCTCTGCACCGACTCCATCCTGTTCACATCCTTTTGAAGGTGCGGTCTCCAGAATTGCACACCATACTCCAAATGAGGTCACACCAAAGACTTATACAGAGGCATTATCACCTCCTTTTTTCTGCTAGCCATTCCTCTCCGTATGCACCCAAGCATCCTTCTAGCTTTTGCCGTCGCCTTTTCTACCTGTTTAGCTACTTTAAGATCATCAGACACAACCACACCTAGGTCCCGCTCTTCTTTAGTGGACAAAAGTGGAGTCGGTAAGAGTGTGGCTACTAAAATGGTTAGTGGACATGCAATGAAGCTACAGGGTAAACTATTTAAGACTAATAAAAGAAAATATTTTTTCACTCAACGTGTAATCAAACTCTGGAATTTGTTACCGGAGGATGTAGTAAAGGCTGTTAGTGTAGCTGGGTTTAAAAAAGGTTTGGACAAGTTCCTGGAGGAAAGGTCCATAAACCATTATTAAGAAGTGACCGAAGATATCAATGCTTGACCCAGTACAAGCATTGTGGAACTTGTGTCTCTTGGGGAAACTGCTAGGTACGTATGACCTAGATTGGCCACTGTTGGAAACAGAATACTGGGCTTGATGGACCTTGGTCTGACCCAGTATGGCATATCTTATGTTCTTATGTTCTTATGAAATACAAGAGATCACAGAGAGAGGAAAACAGGCATCTATATGTAGAAAAACTTAGAGAAGCTAGCAAAGTAGTCAGGAAAGCAAGGATTTAAAAAGAGGAGGAAATAGCCAGTGCAATAAAATGAGGGGATAAGACATTTTTCAGATATATTACTGAGAAGAGGAAGGGCAAAAGTGGTATTGTCAGACTCAAGAGTGAAGGGCAGGTATATGTAGAAGCTGATGAGGATAAAGCGGAATTGCTTAACAAATATTTCTGTTCTGTGTTCACAGATGAAGAACCAGGAGCAGGACCTCAGAAAATACCGACAAACAGGAGCAGAAGCGAGGGGCATCTTGAACAATTTTCAGAAGACTGTTCGTGAGGAACTAGCTAAACTTAAAGTAGACAAAGCGATGAGACCAGATGAGATACACCCAAGAAAGCGATACTGAGGGAACTTGGGGACGTTCTAATAGCTCCACTGACTGACCTTTTCAATGCCTCATTGGAGTCGAGAGTGGTGCCAGAGGACTGGAGAGAGGCACATGTGGTCCCTTTACAAAAAAGCAGAAGTAAGGATGTAGTTGAGAACTACAGGCCGGTTAATTTAACTTCGGTGGTGAGTAAATTATTGGAAGCACTGCTAAAAGAGATAATAGTGAGATTTTTGGAGTCCAATGGCTTACTGCATCTGAGGCAGCACGGATTCACCAGAGGCAGGTTTTGTCAGACAAATCTGATTGATTTCTTTGACTAGGTAACCAGGGAGATGGACCGAGGGAGAGTCCTAGATGTGGTGTATTTAGATTTCAGTAAAGCCTTTGACACTGTTCAGCGTTGGCAACTTATAAATAAACTGAGCACCCTAGGGATGGACCCTAAATTTACAGCTTGGGTTAGAAATTGGTTGAGTAGGAGGCAACAAAGGGTACAGGTAAATGGAGCTCACTCTGAGGAGAAAGAGGTTACCAGTGGTGTGCCCCAGGGATCTTTCCTTGGTCCAATTCTTTTAACATCTTTGTTAGTGATATTGCGGAAGGGCTGTCGGGTAAGGTTTGCCTCTTTGCAGATGATACCAAAATCTGCAATAGAGTAGACACCCAGGAAGGTGTAGATAACATGAGAAGGGATCTAGCTAAGCTTGATGAATGGTCTAGAATTTGGCAGCTGAGATTTAATGTTAAGAAATGTAAGGTCATGAATTTGGGCTACAGCAATCCAAGGGAGCAATATGGTATTTATTATTTTTTTATTTATAAGTATTTATATCCCGCTTTATCCTTGAATCAAAGCGGTTTTACACTGCAAACCAATCAGTTGGGATGGTGAGGGGGTGTCGGCATGCAGTGGTGGTGAAGGTAATGTTCGTGGGTGTGTGGGTAGGTACATCTTGATTTGGGGTGCTGTACTTCTGTCCACAAAAGAAGAGCCGGACCTAGGCATGATTGTTTCTGATGATCTTAAAGTAGCTAAATAGGTAGAAAAGGCAACGGCAAAAGCTAGAAGGATGCTTGGGTGCATATGGAGAGGAATGGCCAACAGGAGAAAGGAGGTGTTAGTGCCTCTGTATAAGTCTTTGGTGCGACCTCATTTGGAGTATTGTGTGCAATTCTGGAGACCGCACTTTCAAAAGGATATAAACAGGCTGGAGTCGGTAAGAGTGTGGCTACTAAAATGGTTAGTGGCCTTCGTTATAAAGCATATGAGGACAGACTTAAGGATCTCAATATGTATACAATAGAGGAAAGAACCCAGAAAAAACCTCATGCCACGTCAACAATAACAATAATACACCAAAGCCCAGCCAAACTAAATCAACCTCTTAGTAGAGGAAAGGCAGGATAGAGGTGATATGAGTGAGACATTTAAATATCTCCATGGCATAAATGCACAGGAGGAGAATCTCTTTCAATGGAAAGCAAGCTCTGCTAAGAGGGGACATAGGGTGAGGGTGAAAGGGGATAGACTCAGGAGTAATATGCAAAAATATTTCTTTATGGAAAGAGTGGTGGATCCGTGGAATAGTCTCCCAGTGGAGGTGGTAGAGATGAGAACAGTATCTGAATTTAAAAAAAACCATGAGATAAACTCAGATAACTTCTAAAGGAAACAAAGGGACTGTTGTAGTTGTTAATATGTTTCCATTTTTCTATGTAAAAAAAAAGGTTGAGTGTGAATTAAAAGAACTGATCACTAGTAGGGGGAGTGCAAAGGATATCATATGCAATGATATAGCAGACTGTTTCCTCAAAGGCTCCATCCTGATGTTTCTTCACACTCCTTTATATATGTTTTTATTTTTTTATTTGTAAGTGTGATTAGTACTTGTGAAGCTTCACAAGTGGTTCTTTTTCGATAAAGATATTTTAAGGGTTTTTTTGTATATTATATGAGCTTTCCTTCTTACATAAGAAGACTTTAGTAGTTGCTTCATTAATATGCTGGCAGGGCTCCCACTGGCAGTAGAAGGAACAGCAGGCACCAGCTAAGGCAGACAGCGACTGCCGGTGGAGGCCTCAACTCTGCTGGCAATCTGATTGGGCAGGGCCCCGGCTACAGCAGAGGAATGGAGAAAGGCCATGGACATGGTGAAGATCAGCAGTGCCAGCCAGTGGGGACTCCATCCTCTGCCAGAAGAGGAATGGCGTGCAAATAAAAACAAAGTTTATAAGTTGAGAGAAGAGGATGAAAGGAAGGGAGGAGAGCATGAGAGTAACTCATGGGGATAGAAAGGGAGGATAGAAAGAGAGAAGAAGATAGAGTGTGAGGGGGAAGGGAAAAATGGGAGAGAGATTGAGGAGTGAGTGAGAGATGGAAGGATAGTGATAGTGCTGGAGGAGAACAGGGGAGATATATTTTGGCGGAAGGGATGAGAGGGAAGATGAAAGGTTGAGGACCTGAGTGCATGGAGGAAAGGGGGGCCAGAATGTCTGCATGTCAGGAGGCTTTTGTTTTGCTTTATCAGGGGTATTATAAAGGGAGTTTGAAAATTATGTGATGCCTTAAGATTTAAATAAGGGCAGGGCCGGATTTACCTATACGCCATGTACGCCATGGCGTAGGGCCCACAGCTGGCAAGGGCCCACAAAAAGCTGCCGCGGCAGCATGGACGTTCCCGCGGCAGCATGGACGGTCCCACGGGGCCCCCTCTGCCCTGCCGAATCCCCGGCTGAGCCCCTCCGTGCCGGCTTTGAGAGGCGCGAAGGGAGAGTGTCTCCCTCGCGTCTCTGTTAAGCCCGCAGGGGCTGATGGGAAATTTCCCATCAGCCCCTGCGGGCTTAACAGAGACGCGAGGGAGACACTCTCCCTTCGCGCCTCTCAAAGCTGTCGCGGAGGGAGGGATTCGGCAGGGCAGAGGGGGCCCCGCGGGACCGTCCATGCTGCCGCGGCCTTGGTAGCAGCCAGCGGTTTTGCTTTTTTAAAATTTCATTTTACTTGAGCTGATGGGGGGGGGTAGGACTGGAAATGGGCTATGGGGGGGGTTAAGACTGATAATGGGCTGTGGGCTGATGGGGGCTGTCTGGTAATGGGCTATGGGGGGGCTAGGACTGGAAATGGGCTGGGAGGGTTACGACTGGAGGTGGGCTGATGGGGTTAGGACTGGTAATGGGCTGTGGGCTGTTGGGGGGGTTAGAACTGGTAATGGGCTTTGGGGGGGGTTAAGACTGATAATGGGCTGTGGGCTGTTGGGGGGTTAGAACTGGTAATGGGCTATGAGGGGGGGTTAAGACTGATAATGGGCTGTGGGCTGATGGGGGCTGTCTGGTAATGGGCTATGGGGGGGCTAGGACTGGAAATGGGCTGGGGGGTTAAGACTGGAGATGGGCTGATGGGGTTAGGACTGGTAATGGGCTGTTGGCTGTTGGGGGGGTTAGAACTGGTAATGGGCTATGGGGGGGTTAAGACTGGTAATGGGCTGTGGGCTGATGGGGGCTGTCTGGTAATGGGCTATGGGGGGGGGCTAGGACTGGAAATGGGCTGGGGGGTTAAGACTGGAGGTGGGCTGATGGGGTTAGGACTGGTAATGGGCTGTGGGCTGTTGGGGGGGTTAGAACTGGTAATGGGCTATGAGGGGGGTTAAGACTGATAATGGGCTGTGGGCTGTTGGTGGGGTTAGTACTGGTAATGGGCTATGTGGGGGGTTAAGACTGATAATGGGCTGTGGGCTGATGATGGGGGCTGTCTGGTAATGGGCTATGGGGGGGCTAGGACTGGAAATGGGCTGGGGGGGTTAAGACTGGAGGTGGGCTAATGGGGTTAGGACTGGAAGTGGGCTGATGGGGGGTTAGGACTGGTAATGGGTTATGGGGGGGCTTAAACTGAAAATGGGGTGATGGGGGGTTAGGACTGGAAGTGGGTTGATGGGGGGGCTAGGACTGGTATTGGGTTGTGGGGTTGCTAGGACTGGAAATGGGCTGATGGGTGGCTAGGACTGGAAATGGTCTGATGCAGGGACTAGAAGGGAATGGATGCTGGGTGAGGCTGGAACTTGAAGGGAGCTGATGTTGGGGGAGGATTAGAATGGGATGGGGCTGGAAGAGTAAAATGGAGAAGAGAAAATATTTTGTGTGGGAGGGATAAAAAATCTACAATTGGCCGGGTATTGGGAGAGTAAGTGGGGATTGAGGATGGAGGGGTAAAATTTGAGTGGATGAAATAGGAATGAGGAAAGAGCAAATGGAGAAAGATTAGTATGTTAAAGCAGATGTAGAGAGAGAATGGAAAAAAACTAGAAGAGAGAAGAAAGGACAAATGGACAGCAGACGATGGAGAGTTAGCAGAAGACACGAAGAAACCAGAAGAAAGTGGCTGCAGCAATTGCAGCTGAAAAAAAATGCACAAAGGTAGAAAAATATCTCTTTATTTTGAATTTATTAACTGGAATATGTCAGCTCTGGTAAATGTGCATCATTAACGTCTGCGCTTTGTTTAGTACAAGAGCAAATTAATGTATAGTTTTATTTCTACAGTGTTGTACATTCCAAGTTTGGCTTTTGGGATTCCCAGTTTAATTATTGTCTTCCTGTTTCTAAATTGTGATTACTTGTTTGGTGATGGTCTATGTTCTGCATGTGTAACTGAGCTGAGGTGTTCTGTTTATATAATTCCTATTTGACATTGCCACTTGTTCTCTTTCCCCAGTAGGTCATGTATTGTTGTTCTCTGAAATGTATTGGTTTAATATTTGCAGTGTTGCCTTTTGATTGGTAGAGTATGGTGCTTTGTGAGTCCTGGTAGTGCTGTTAGGATACGGCGGGTTTGCTATGGGTTGGCACTGGATTATAGTAATGTAGAAATCTTTTAGTCTTTCTTTATCCATACACTCTAAGAGGCACGTTTACTAAAAGTTAGTATATGGTAACATTATGCAAATATTTATGCAAATGAGGCCCCTTATGCAAATGAGGCCCCGCACCCCCCTTGGGCCGCCCCTGCTGGGGGCCCACAATTTTTGTTGGCGTAGGGCCTCACTCAAGGTAAATCCGGCCCTGAATAAGGGTATTACAATTTGCAGCATTGCAAGATCAAGCAAGAGCATAGTATAAGTGATACACCTAATGAAGCCTAGTGGTGAAATAAAAGCTTCCATCAGGTGACTTTTAAGATAAGTTTGATTTTGAATTTGAACACTTTAGCACTCAAGAACAAAAGGTTCTTCATGAAAGACTCTTGGTGAAATTAAAAAGTCAGTGTACACCCAACAACACCCAACTATACCCCAACCATAAAGAACGGTCAACCCAATAAATTTATTTGCATCCTTGTATATAGCCCTCAAGACACGCCATGTCGCTATAGCTGCATAATGACCCCCTCCCATTGTACATAGCCTGTATATAGCCTATATAGCCTGTATATAGCCTGTATATGCTTTCCCCTGTTACCAATCCAAGTTGTACTACCCCTTCATTGTAAGTGCAAGAGTAGGCTCTCCCTACCCTGTATAAAGAGTTTGCTATAAACTGCACTGATTTTAAAAAGTGCGGTATATAAAAGCATTAAATAAAATAAAATAAATAAAATAAAATAAATTGTAGTATTGTGGATCACGAAATAGTTAAATAATAGAAAGCAGAGAGAAGGGCTAACTGGCCAAATTTCTCAGTGGAGAAAGATGAATAGTAGAGTACCCCAGGGATCTCTGATGGGCGCACTGCTTTTTAACATATTCATAAATGACCTGGAAATAGGAATAATGAGTGAGGTAATCAAATTTGCAGATGACACAAAATTATTCAAAGTTATTAAAACTCAAGAGGAATCGTGAAAAATTGCAAGAGGACCTTGACAAATTGGAAGACTGGACATCCAAACGGCAGATGAAATTTAATGTGGACAGTGCAAAGTTATGCACCTAGGAAAGAACAACCCAAACTATGGTTAAATGATGCAAGGATCCACATTAGGATCCACCACCCAGGAAAAAGATTTAGGCGTCATCGTGGATAATAGGTTGAAACCCTCTGCCCAGTGTGCAGTGGCGGGCAAGAAAGCAAAGAGAATGCTAGGAATCATAAGGAAAGGAATGGAGAATAAAACCAAGGGTATTATAATGCCTCTGAATTGTTCCATGGAATGACCTTGACTGTTGTATGCAATTCTGGCCACTATATCTTAAAAAGAATATAGCTGAATTAGAAAAGGTACAAAAAAGAACAACAAAAATGGTAAAGGGAATGGAAGAATACCACTATGAGGAAAGGCTTAAAAGGTTGGGGCTCTTCAACTTGGAAAAGAGATGACTGAGGGGTTGGATATGATAGAGGTCTATAAATTGGTGAATGGAGTGGAATGGATAAATGTAGGTCAGTTGTTTACGCCATCAAAAAGTAGAAAGACTAGAGGACATGCAATGAAGCTACAGTGTAACCCATTTAAGACTAATAAGAGAAAATATTTTTTTACTCAACGCGTAATTAAACTCTGGAATTTGTTACTAGAAGATGTAGTAGAAGCTGTTAGTGTAGCTGGGTTTAAAAAAGGTTTGGTCAAGTTTCTGGAGGAAAGGTCCATAAACCATTAAAAAGGACCAGGAAATCCACTACTTGCCCCGGGACAATCAATGTGGAATCTGTGTGCCTCTTTGGGAATCTGCCAGGTATTTGTGGCCTGGACTGATCCCTGTTGGAAACAGGATATTGGGCTTGATGGACCTTGCTCTGACTCAGTAAGGCATTTCTTATGTTCTTAAGTAAATTAAAAAACAGGTGTTTTTTATGATCAACGATTGTGACTATGTGCAGCATGTTTTGAGAGCTTTTTTGTCCTCAAGGTTATACTTGGATTGTTGGGGGTCATTGTGTTTCCAGTATATTTTTGTTCCTTGTTCTCTTTTTTCTGGTTTATTGAAACTTTTTATACTGCCTTTCAGAAAAGGCATTGCGGTTCACAATGAACTCCAGATCAATTAGATAGGAAAGAGAAAGAAGATAAGGCATAGACTTGTATACCCAGGCACTGTGCATGCCCCCTTCCCCCCACACTCAGCTCCTACCCAACAGTCCCTACTTCCAAAAGCCTGTTCGAATAAAAGGTTTTTCGGTGCAACTTTGAATTTTTTTATATGATGGTTATAAATGTATATAGGGAGACAAGGTATTTTACAATATTCAAGCCTTTAAGAAGAATGCAGACTGTCTAGTACTGTCTAGCCTTTGACAGAGGGGAACATTCAGGTGATTTTCGTGGAGGGTCTGAAGAACACGAGCGATGGTGTGAAGAGTTATAAGATAAAATAGGTAAAGTGTGGTGTCAGCATCTAAAGTCTTATGAGTAAGTGTCAGAATTTTAAAAAGATATCCTTAGTGCATACTGGAAGCCAGTGTTCTTGGATCAAAAGAGGAGTGGCATGATCAAATTTACTTACTCAGGACAAAATCGAAAAAGTAATGTATTAGATTATTTGTAATCATTTCAGATCAATGTCATATGAACTTGTAGAGTCCAGCCTGTTAACGACCATGTTAAGAACTAGTGATTTTTGAGCAGAAGAATTCATAAAAGTACAGAATTGCCTCAGGCCGAAGAAGGAGTTTTTAACTATTGAACTCACTTACACTATTGGGGCATTATTTCTCATAAGTTTTCCAACAATGCAGATCCTACCAGCTTTCTACAAGTCTCATCATCTTTCAGTTATTTCTCTCTTGATGCAAGTTTGGAAAATTAGTATTATGTTGCAGTACATGTGAAGTGGAATGAAAACACTCTGATGTAATGTTATAGAAGAAGAGGACATTGTGATGTGGAGGGCTAGGAAGGGAAGAACTATGGGTCTCCTCATTAGAATCTGTTGAGAATTAGGAGGGGGGTCAAGATGGTAGCTGCATTCCAGCTGGTTTGCTTGTGACGGCGCCCCTGCTTTCTCTACCCTATTTTTTCTGGTTCCTTTACTCCTATTTCGATGGGGAAGAGAAAAGGGAAGGTCAAAACTTTACCCCGAAGTTGGCCCTCTGCCACTGCAGCAGCCCATTTCAAAGTTCATTACCCTCGGGGCTGATAAAGATTCTGCTGGGGTTTGTGACTGAGTTGACTTTAAGGTGGTCTTTTCAGCCTCAGATGCTAGTCTGAGCCCGAAGCAGCACATCCCTCTGAGAGAACCTCTCCCGCCATCACGTGACTTGTCGCTCTGGCAGCCTCCCTCCTCATTTGGGTTAAGGGATGTGTTGCTGTCTTCGGGGGAGTTGACAAGCCCAGATACACTGCCAATAGCCTCCGGAGGGGCAGGGGAGTCTTCCTGCTCTAAGACCGGTGTGAAGGCCAGTGGGCTGGTGTGAGGGCCTGGTGGACCATTCTGTACTGTGGCCAGAGGGGAACCCCCATACCCCGGCCGGTGGTAGTGTCCTGGTGAAGCCGTCAGTGGTAACTCCTGATGCCATCTGGACTGCAATTGTCTTGGAAAAATCAATTTCCAGTCACCTGAATGCTATGGAAGGATCTACCCAGGAACTTTGGGCAAGGTTAGAATCACAGAAACAGGCCTGTACAGGTGTCAGCAATATAATGGAAACTCTTTCTAGTCAGGTACTTTTGTTACAAGCACAGACTGTATCCTTTGTGTGGGATAGTTCTACAATGCATGCAAAACTAGAGAAGTTGGAAAACTTCTTCAAGAGACGAAATTTGCGCTTTGTGAACATGGGTTGCGGGGCTGCACATCCCAGCGGGACATGCAGCCCTGCAAGGTGTCTGTGCCCGATTCCCCCTCTGGCTCTCCCTGTACATCCTGTTCATCAGGACATGGTGAACCGGTGGGGGGCGGGAGGGGGTGGGAAAGGAGTGGAGTTGGTGCTGGTCAGCCCGGCAGCATGTACAGAGCCGATTCAGGTGGTATAAGCAGCAGTTATGGCCCGATGGGGCCCGAGGATCCCCCCTGAGGCCAGGTGCGGGAGGGTCCCCGCCGCCCAATCTAGGCCATGGCAGGCTGTCCTCACGGACAGAAGGGGCATGCCGGGCCATCCTCGGGCTTAATCATGGCTCCTGCTGGAACATTTTGTTCCCGCAGACCAGAATTGGGTCCACACAGCCCTGTCTTCATCGGGGATGTCCCCTTCCATGAATCGGGCTCCATATCTCCTTGGCTGAACTTTTTAAGAAATATCTGTTAGAAATATTAGGGATGCCAGAAAATGCATTACCCCCAACATCTAAGGTCTATTACCTTTCTAAGAAAAAGCACTCCAGCAATCTCGCTGTGGAGGAAGATGGGGGGAGGGGGGTGCTGGTTCTCTTGACACCCTGAATTTGACTCAGGTTCTTGAAGGAACATCTGAGGAGACTACGCAGAGTGCAACTCTTTTGGTTACATATGTTCTTGAACCTGTCTGGGCTTGGACTCTTAAACTTTATTTTAGAAATTCTACAAAGTTGTTTTTTGATCAAAAGGCCTGGATTTTTCCAGACATTTCTTATGTAACACAATCTAAAAGGCATCAGTTTCTGTCAATACACCCTGAAGTAGTCTCATTAGGTGTTTTCTATCTGTTACGATCTCCATACAAATGCTTAATTAAATCTTTTTCATGTAGATATATTTTCTATGATCCTAAACAGTTGTGGGCATTTCTGGATACTAGGAAGTCACAGTTGGGTCAACTTGAGAATGATTCTCTCTAGAATGCTAATAATTTTCAATTGGGCATGTAGCTTGCTTTTTCCTAGGATCATATTTTCTTATATTTTGTGATATTTTTGTTATCTTGCCTCCTTCCAGGACCCCTGTGACCGTTTTGTGGGCTATCAGTGTCTTGCACATATATTGCATTTTCAAATTTCTTTTTTTATTTGTTTTGCTTCGGATTTATTATATTATTTCTTATGTGGTTTTCCTTTCCTTCAAGTATGTTAATATTGCTTGATGTAGTTTTTTGTTAAATTTAGAAATAAAAAGTTAAAAACAAAAGAATCTGCTGGAATTGATCACCCCAATTAGGTTTTGCTGGGTACTTCCCAAGTGACCTGGACTGGCCATTGTTGGAGACAGGATATTGAGCTTCATGGATCATTGATCTGATCCAACATGCATTGCCTACTTTATCTTCTTTGGAATAAAGGAGATGGAACAAGGAGAAGAGAGCTTCCTTGGTTATCCAGGTAGGAGTGAATAGATCTTAATGTCCTTGGAAGGAATTCATGAAGATGCCATATTTGCACTTTTCCCAGCATCTTCACCTTGAACTGTGAAAGTGTTTGGACTGCTCAAGCTGCAGTGACACAAGAACTCTGCTTCTGCTGACTCCAAGATTGACTGACACTTTTATCTACTGAATTTCCTTTCAAAGGATGGTATTACACATTTACTGAACCAGGGCCGGCCTGTCCATTGTGCGAGAATGTTATTCACACAGGGCCCCACGCAAACTTCATTCTCACATGGTGTTTTTTGCAGTGCCGACTTCAGAGGGAGCCGGGGAGGCCCACCCGAGGCCATGGTTCACCTCTGCACAACCGCCAGCGTGAAGAGCGGCATTTTCCCTTAGGCTGGCAGCTGTGTTCTCGTGAAGTGTACGAGTGCCGGAAATACCCTTTAACCTTTCCCAACATTCAAGGGGCTTCACAAGAACACAGATGCCAACATGAAAGAAAATGCTGCTCTTCATGCTGGTGGCTGTGCAGAGGTGAGCCGGGGCCTCGGGCAGGCCTCCCCATCTCCCTCTGAAGCCACTCAGACAGGCGCAGGGCTCTTCGGAGGGGGAGGGCTAGGATAAGATTGGAATTGACTGATGGGGGATAGCAATGGGCTGATGAGGGGCTTGGGCTGGGGGGTTAGGATAGGACTGGTAATGGCTGATGGGGGCTAGGATTCAAAATGGGCTGATGGGGAGGCTTGGGCTGATGGGGGGCTAGGATAGGACTGGAAATGGCTGATAGGGGGGCTAAGACTGGAAATAAGTTGATGGGGGGGCTAGGATTGGAAATGGGCTGATGGAGGGCTAGGATTGGAAATGGGCTGATTGGAGGAACTTGGACTGGAAATGGGCTGATGGGGGCTGGAATAGGACTGAAAATGGCTGATGGGGGACTAGGATTGAAAATGGTCAGGGAGCTAGGATTGGAAATGGGCTAATGGGAGGAGCGTAGACTGGAAATGGGCTGATTTGGGGCTGGAATAGGACTAGAAATGAGCTGATTGTGGGGCTAGGACTGAAAATGGGCTGATGGGGGGCTAGGATTGGAAATGGGCTGATGGGAGCTTGGACTGGAAATGGGCTAATGGGGGGCTGGAATAGGATTGAAAATGGTTGATGGAGGGCTAGGACTGGAAATGGGCTGATGTGGGGGCATGGGAGAATGGGGCTAGAAGGGAACTGATGTTGGGGGAGGATTAGAAAAGGATGAGGCTGGGGGAATGAGGATGGAGAGGGGAGAAGATATTTTGTGTGGGAGGGAAGAAAAATTTACGATTGGCCGGGTATTGGGGGGAGTAAGTGGGGATTGAGGATGGAAGGGTGAAATCTGAGTGGATGATAAAGGAATAAGGAAAGAAATGGAGGAAAGAGCAAAAGTGGAAAGATCAGTATGTTAAAGCAGATGTAGAGAGAGAATGGAAAAATCTAGAAGAGAGAAGAAAGGACAAATGGACAACAGATAATGGAGAGTTAGCAGAAGACACAAAGAAACCAGAAGAAAGTGACTGAAGCAATTGCAATTGAAAAATAAAATGCCAAAACAAAAGGTAGAAAAATACTTTTTATTTTGAATTTATTAACTGGAATATGTCAATTCTGGGAAATATGTAGCATTAACATTTTTGCGTTTTTGTTTAGTACAAGAGGAAATTACGTTATAGTTTTATTTCTCCAATGTTGTTGTACATTCCAAGTTTGACTTTTGGGGTTCCCAGTTTAATTATTGTCTTCCTGTTTCTAAATTGTGATCCTTTGTTCTTTGTTTGGTGACGGTCTATGTTCTGCATGTGTAACCAAGCTGAGGTATTCTGTTTATGTAGTTTCTATTTGACAATCTCACTTGTTCTCTTACCCCAGTAGGAGATGTATTGGTATTCTCTGAGATATATTGGTTTAATATTTGCAGTGTTGCCTTTTGATAGGTAGGGTATGGTGCTTTGTGAGTTCTGGTAGTGCTGTTATGATACGGTGGGTTTGCTATGGGTTCTAAATGCTATTATATTAATCAGAATTACTCCATTCTAACTTGTGTCAATAATAGTGGTCACTAGCAAAATTTATTCCAATTCCCATATGTAGTCTCAGACCTATATAGCGCAATTAACCTCCTCTCAAATGAGAAACAAGTAGCGCTTATGTTGCATCAATGACTACTGGGTAGTGAACCTTTTTTTTGTTTTAGATATCACCAGTATACCACCACCTATGTGTTTTAAAATATCATTGGCAATCTCAAAAAGCTATAAAACAAGCTTATCTTTGTTCTCTGCTTTTCTTCGTTGCTGTAAAAAGTTTCTTAATTTTCCTCTAGTACTTATGACTGGTCTCTTCGTTGCTGTAAAAAGTTTCTTAATTTTCCTCTAGTACTTATGACTGGTCTCTTCGTTGCTGTAAAAAGTTTCTTAATTTTCCTCTAGTACTTATGACTGGTCTCTACGCCTCCTAGGGCACCTCGTTGAGCATTTCTCTCCTCTTGGGAGTTTCATCAGGAGAATTCTTTGTTTGCTGCTGCCCGCATCTCCCCGTGTCTTCTCATTGATCAAAAAACGCCGCGCATTTTGATCAATGAGAAGACACGGGGAGACGTGGGCAGCAGCAAACAAAGAATCCTCCTGATGAAACTCCCAAGAGGAGAGAAACGCTCAACGAGATGCCCTAGGAGGCGTAGAGACCAGTCATAAGTACTAGAGGAAAATTAAGAAACTTTTTACAGCAACGAAGAGACCAGTCATAAGTACTAGAGGAAAATTAAGAAACTTTTTACAGCAACGAAGAAAAGCAGAGAACAAAGATAAGCTTGTTTTATAGCTTTTTGAGATTGCCAATGATATTTTAAAACACATAGGTGGTGGTATACTGGTGATATCTAAAACAAAAAAAAGGTTCACTACCCAGTAGTCATTGATGCAACATAAGCGCTACTTGTTTCTCATTTGAGAGGAGGTTAATTGCGCTATATAGGTCTGAGACTACATATGGGAATTGGAATAAATTTTGCTAGTGACCACTATTATTGACACAAGTTAGAATGGAGTAATTCTGATTAATATAATAGCTTATTGTACTCCGGAAAGACCAACGAGATTTTTGTAATTTTACACATGGGTTCTAAATGGGCAGTGTTTGTAGTACTTCCTAATGTGCTTGGTGGTTGGCACTGGAGTATAGTAATGTAGAAATCTGGTAATCTTTCTTTATCCAGACACTCAATAAGAGGCATGTTCACTAAAAGTTAGTGCATGGTAACATCATGCAAATATTTATGCAAATGAGGCTCATTATGCAAATGAGGCCCACAATGAGTCTCCGCACATGGCCTCGTACCCCTCTTGGGCCGTCCCTGTGCTGAACCACTTGCATATTATGTATCTTTCTCTCTGAGTTGGCTAGTGTATCAGTGTTTAAATAGCTGTGTCTACTTTGCACAGATATAGATCAACATGCAAACACCTAGTTGCAGCCATAGTAAGTAGCAGCATAATAGTTGCTACGGGGCTTGTGAAGGAGGGCAGGTCTAGGCAGGCCAGTAGGAGGATCTGCTGCTTTTTGGACAGCTTCCTGAAAAAAAGAGCATTATTGCTTGATCTGGAACCATGTACCATGGATAGAATACAAGTGCCCTTCCTCTTAACAGAGGGATAAAAACAGGACAGATAGAGAGTAAGTAGAAGTCTGGAGCGGAGAAATTAGGAGGAAGTGGAGTCACAGAGCGAATGAGACAGAGGTTGAAAGACTTGGATGAGGAACAGGAGTGAAGAAGGGGGAGTTGTCCAGCATTGTTTCTTCATTTTACGTCAAATCTATTCTATTCGCAAGCTCCTTGATCAGTCTTCCATCTGCCTGCTCATTCTCTTGCTAATCATCACCCACCTCGATTGCGCCAATTCTCTTTTCTCCGGTCTCCCTCAGTATCAATTACGTTGTCTTCAGTTGGTCCAGAATACAGCCATCAAACTCATATTCAGGCCCGTAAGTTTGATCATGTCACTTCCCTCCTCATCACTACACACTGGCTCCAGGTCGCTTTCCGTATCAAATATAAACTTCTCATGTTGATGCACCATATTCTTCACTCCTGCAATGCTGCCTTTCTGTCGTAGTTCCTGTCTCTATATATCCCCACCACACTCTTCGTTCCACCTCTCAATATCTTCTTGAGATTCCCAGCCTCTGCTGTGTTCACTCGTCTATGGCACGTTCCTCTACCTTTCAGGTTGTGGCCTCCACTCCATGGAGCTCTCTTCCCTCTGCTCTCCGCAACCAACTCTCCTTCACCTGCTTTAAGTCCCAATTGAAAACTTACCTCTTTGCTCTAGCTTTTTCCTCAGCTGAGTCTTCTTAATCCTTTGTTCCCGTAATATTCACCTTCCCCTTCTCCTTCTTGGACTCCCCTGGAGCAGCACCAACCAATGGTTTATCTTCATCTCCACTTTCCCTGCCCTCCCTTTTTGTGTCTTTCGTTTATTTTACACTCGCCTCTGTATTGTAACCTAGGCCCTCCATCCCTCTCCTCATCCTCTGTCCTCTTGTGTACCCCCATTTAGTTTTCTTTATACTCTTCTTTGTTTTTCCTTCATTTTTACTTTGTTAACTACCTAGTTGCTATGGCTATAGGCAGTATATCAAATAAAACCAAACTGTAACTGTAGTTCGAGGGCTACATGGAATTAATGACAGCAAGAACTAGAGAGTGAAGAATGATCAGGAGAAGCTGAGGTGAAAGATTAGAAGGGGTTATGAGGGTGAGGGATAGGTAGATGGTAGGAGATGTGGAATAACATAGATGAAGGATGTAGGAAAGAGGACGTGAAAGAGTGTCAGTGGAGGGCCGAGAGAAATGAAGAGAAGTGACATGACTGAGAAAAAAAATCAATGGTGGAGAGATGGATAAAGAGCAAGAGATGGAAAATGGAGAAAAGGTATATAAAATGTAAGATGAAGATTCTCTAGCTGCCTTCCCTGAAGTTGACAACATTGATGGTCTCTAGAGTTCATCACCACAAAGCAGCCCTTGATAGGAGCAGGAGCAGAGGCAAATGTTCCCTGGAGCCATCTCTATCTCTCCATTGTCATTATGCCTCCAGCTGCTGTTGAGGTTATCCCAGTTGTATGGAGAGGTAAAGCAAAGACATTTAGCCTCCCCATTCATTCCTAAACAGCATATACCATTCAATCCATCTGCTGGTGCAAGATCAAAATGGGAGTTCTAAATACCCATTCTATATAAAATAAGGGAATTTTAGTTTCTGATTTAATATCTGATCATGGGTTGAATCTCCTGTGCATTGCAGAGACCTGGTTGGCAGAGGTTAAAACACCAGCTGCTTTTCTGGCCTGCTCTACTGGCTATTCTTACTACCATTATCCATGTCTTAGGATCCATGATGGCAGGGTGGCATTTATCCAGAGACCTTAAATATTAATTACTGGGAATTATATGATTGGGAGAGCAGAATGTTTAGAAGTGAATAGTTTTTTCACTGATAGCATGCAATTGGTTATTTTGTTTAGGCCTCAAGGGTTCTCATTTCCCTCTATGTTGGAGTTAGATGATTTTTTAAAAATAATCTTTGGCTGCAAAATTATGTCCCTTAACATAATATATGTCCCTTAATATTCCCGTAGAAGCCCCTGAACATGAAACCCTGACAGATGTTTTGAATCATTTAAATGACATATGTATTGAATATATTGCTCATTTTTCCACTCATTTACATCATGGATAATATGTTGAAACCCTCTGCCCAGTATGTAGTGGCAGTCAAGAAAGCAAATAGAATGCTAGGAATCATAAAGAACGGAATGGAGAATAAAATAAAGGATATTATAATGCCTCTGTATCGCTCCATGGTGCGACCACACCTTGAATATTGTGTGCAATTCTGGTAACCATATCTTAAAAAGGATATAAGAGAATTAGAAAAGGTACAGAGAAGAGCGACAAAAATGGTAAAGGGGATGGAAGGATATTTTTATAAGGATAGGCTTAAAAGGTTAGCGCTTTTCTACTTGGAAAAGAGACAACTGAGGAGAGATATGATTAAAATTAATAGAAGTCTATAAAATAATAAATGGAGTGGGACAGATAAATGTAGATTGGGCTTGATGGACCCTCGGTCCGACCGACCCAGTATGGCATATCTTTTTTTTTTTTTTTTTTTGTATTTAACATTTTTATTGTACCGTCTTATATAGGACATAATAAAGAAAACAACATTTGCCACATTTTAGCTTTTCATATCAATGGCTGCTCAACATATTAACTATCCAAAGGGATTAGCTAATTAGATTCTGTGACTTTTAAAACTTAAGCTTATGATAATGTCCTTTGAGCATGTAGAAGTATGTTCTAATAACCATAGTATAGACTACTTAATACATAATATATAATTCTTCAGATGCCCTCTTACTTAGTGGTGGAAGAGGACGGGAATACTTAATGTAGCTTCCATATTCTTTTTTCCATTAGCCTTTCTTCCTATCCTTCTATATTGCATCTGTTTATGATATCATTTGCATTTCTACCTATTTAAAGCCATCAATTATATTCATTTCCTATAGTACCATTTCTCTTTATATCACCTATGTGGATACTTTTAGGATGTCTGCTATTACCTTTTCCTCGTCACTTATATGCAAATCTAGTTATAGCTACAATCCTTTGTGTGTCTGTCCTTCTAATAGTACCTTCCCTCCTACTATATATAAATTATTTATGTATTTTTCTTATTAATATATACATTTATTTATTTTCCTTCCCCCTCCCCCCCTCCGGTTCTGTGCTGTAGTTCTTCCTTAGCTTTTCCTATGTTCATTTTTTGATGTTGTTCAGGCATCTCTCTTTTAATTGAACTCTCTTTCTCTTTGGTTCACCGTATCCATCTTTTGTAGGGTTCCACCTTCTTCGGAAGGTTTCCCAACTTTGGGTTTTGTAAGCCATTATCTCACTCATTCTGTGTCTACCTAATATTTTTTTAGGAGCTGGATTTTTGGTGTTTTTCCATTCCTTTGCCACTTCCATTCTAACCCCTATCGCCAACATACATAGCATATATATTAAATCTCTCTGCTCCCCATTCATTCAGCAATACTGCATTGGGTGTTAATTTACCGTCCCACCCCAACATTGTCTTAGCTGTTATTCTTAACCACTCCCAGGTGTCTCACAGAACTGGGCAAGTCCACCACATATAGTAGTAATCCCCATTGCCCCTGCATCCTCTTCAACACTTATTAGTTTGCCCTTCTCCCATTTTACTAAGTCTGACGGGGTTAAATACATTCTGTATAGCATTTTATAGCTCTGTTCTTGCACTGCAGCTGAGACTGATGATACCCTAGTCCCTGCGTGAATGTTTTCCTATAGTTCTTCAGTCCATATTCCCCTTAAATCTTTCTCCCATGCACCCATATATGGATGTCACCATTCTGCCTCCCCAAGAGCTTTGTATAGCCTCGACATCACCCCCTTAGGGTTATCATTCTTTTGATATAATTTCTCAAAGGTAGTTTCCTTGTTCCCTAGCTTCATCCCTAATCTCTTGCTTCCTAAACAGTGAGCTACCTGGAAGTATCCATACCAATCTCTCGCTGCTAGACTGAATTCTTGTTTAAGTTCTGCAGAGGGTCTCAATTGTCCCGTTTCCCTTAAAATTTGGCCAAAATATTTTAGCCCTTTCATTGCCCAGTTTTGGAATATTTGTGATCCCCCCCCCTTCATTAAATCTTTCACATAAGCTGATACCCTCTCCTGCTCCCAGTATTATTTGTTTCATTTTCCACCTTATTCTCATAGGGTTTACTATATACGGGTTGTTTTGGCCCCCTGTCTCTTTCCATCTTCCTTTTTCCCATAAATAGTCAGTTATGGGTCTTGGCCCAACCACTACCTGCTCTATCTTACCCCACTGAGGACCATGGTCCTCTTTCTTCCACCCTAGAAGGGTTCTCAACTGCACTGCCCTATAGTATCTGGTTAGTTCTGAGACTCCCAGTCCGCCCTCTACCTTGCTGCAGTACATTACCTCCCTCTGAACCCTTGGCGGCCGCCTCCTCCAAATATATGAAAAAGATTCTATTTTGTAGGCGCGCTACTACTTTTGCAGGTATCTGTATAGGAAGGGCCATGAACATAAAATTTAATCTAGGTAGAACATTCATTTTTATAATTGCAATTCTCCCTAACCATGAGAAGTATGGTTTGTCCCATATTACCACGTCTATCATCACTCTTTTTATCAGAGGCTCATAGTTATTTTTATATAACTGACCCGTCCCTACTAATTTGTACCCCCAGGTATTTTCTGCTCTGTTGTGCCCATTGAAATGGGTACTTCTCAAGTATATCACATTTCCTCTGATTGATTTAGATGGATCTTGAGAATTTCAGTTTTTCCCATATTTACTTTATATCCTGACATTTCACTATATTCCTGAACTTCTTCCACAAGAGCTTGTAATGATGTTTTTGGTTGGTCCAGTGAAT
Source organism: Ichthyophis bannanicus (assembly GCA_033557465.1). NCBI lineage: Eukaryota > Metazoa > Chordata > Amphibia > Gymnophiona > Ichthyophiidae > Ichthyophis > Ichthyophis bannanicus. The sequence goes on along the minus strand of CM066050.1, from coordinate 116,656,993 downwards.
AAATCACATTATCAGCAAACAGTGAGATCTTATATTTGTTCTTCCCTACCACAATCCCTTTTATTATGGTGTTTTGCCTCACCTTCTCAGCTAAAGGTTCAATAACTAACACAAACAGTAAAGGCGATAAGGGGCACCCCTGCCTCATTCCCTGATTTAGTGGGAACACCCTAGAGTAAGCCCCATTTATTCTTATACAGGCTTGTGGATCTGTGTAAAGTGCTTGTATCCACTGCATTATATTACTACGAAATCTCATTCTCTTCAACACCGCAAACATGAATCTCCATTCTACCTGGTCAAATGCCTTTTCGGCATCCACCACCATTAATAAAAATTGCTTCCTCTCTTTCTGGGCGAACCACGTCAAAAGTATAATTTTTCTTATATTGTCACTAGCTTGTCTGCCAGGGATAAATCCTGATTGATCCTCCTTTATCAACTGCGTAAGATGTCCCTGAATTCTGCTAATATCTTTGCCAGCATTTTGCCAGTGGAGGAGTGGCCTAGTGGTTGGGGCAAGGTACTTCAGGCCGGAAGGTCGGGGGTTCATATCCCACTAGAGGACAGCAACCTTGGGCCGGAAGGACTGGGGTTTCTAGTCCCACAGGTGCTCCTTGTGGTCATGGGCAAACCACTTAACCCTCCATAGCCCATGTTCCCTGTAAAATAGTTATCTCCAAGTTATAATGCCCTGTTCAATGTAATTTCAGTTTGTTCAATGTAAACCGCACTGATGCAGAATAGCGCGGTATATAAGAGAATATAAATAAATTTAGGTTTATTAAGGAAATCGGTCTGTATGATCCACACACACCTGGGTCCTTGCTGGGCTTTGGAATCATTGCGATACCGGTCATTGCCATTGACTAAGGGAGTCTACCACCCTTTAGTACTTCATTAAATATTTCTTTTAAAAGGGGGCTTATTTCCACGGAGAATTTTTTATAAAATTTGTCGGTGAACCCATCTAATCCCGGGACTTTTCCATCTTTTAAAGTTTTTAATGCCTCCACTACCTCCATTCCTTCAATTTCCCGATCCAACCTCTGACAATCCTCCTCTTCTAATTGTTCCAGGTCTACCCCTGCTAGATATGATTCTATACCCGGATCACCCCCCTGTTGATCCAACTAATAGAATGCCCGATAATATTCTCTTAAAGTGCTTTGCATTTGTTCCATGGTAGTTATCCATTGTCCTGCCCCATTTTTGATTTTGAGTATCTGATGCTGAGTTCTCTTTTCTCTAATTTTGCGGGCTAGACATCTCCCTGTTTTTTCCCCTTGTACAAAGAATTAATGTTTAATTTTTGACAATTTGTACACTTCTTCCTCTGCTCTTATAGATTTGAGTTCCTCCCGAATCTTGATTATGTGTCTCAAGTTCCTCCTTCCATCCTTTTTGCTGATGTTCAGCTTCTAATTGCTTTACTAACATCAGAAGCTCACGCTCCCTATTTTCCTTTTGCCTCTTTCGCCTACTCATTATTGCAATACATTGCCCTGTCAGCATCGCTTTAAGGCCATCCCATATCCCGGCAGGGTCTACTTCCCCTTTGTTATTGTGTTTCATATATTTTGCAATTTCCTTTTAATTTATTGACACATTCTGCCTCATCTAATAAAGTTTCATTAAGTCTCCAAAAACGTAACCCTCTCCCCTGTATGCACAAGTTAATCATTATTTCGACGGGAGCGTGGTCTGTCCAAGTTATGGGACCTATTTCAGCTCTATCCACTCGATCCATAATACTGCCATCAACCCAAATCATATCCAATTTGCTATATACTTTATGCGGGTATGAGTAGAACGTATATTCTCGTTTATTCCCATTGATCTGTTGCCACGTGTCTTCTACCCCTAACTTCTTCATATGTTTAAGCAGCCTTTTACTAACCCCTTTGCTTCCCAATGGGTTCCTCCCCCCCCTCCCCCCATGGTATTCACTCTGGGGTTCATTGTAGCATTAAAATCCCATCCTACTATAATTGGTTCTTGTAGGTCCTCCTCTATTGATTTATATAGATGCTCATAGAAGGTTCCTTGCTGTTTGTTAGGGGCATACACGCTATATATGGATAAGGGATTCCCTGATATCTTTCCCTTCCATAGAATATACCTTCCACATGAATCCCTAAGTACCCAGCTCTCTTCTAGGAATAGTCCTTGCTTAAATATTATTCCCACCCCTCCTTTCCTTGGGTGTTCCCTATTGTATGCGATATAGCTCCTCCTCCTACTAGCCATTTTTCTTGTGATCTCTTTAAATCTGTTTCTTGTATAAGTATTATGTCCATTTTAATTCTCCTGCCTTCTCGTCATACAACTTGCCTCTTACTCCATGAGTTAAGACCCTTGGTATTAATCGTTACTATATTACGCATCATAAATCTGCAGATATGGTGCATATTCCTGTCCCTCCAACCCTTTGTTTTTACCTTCTGCGGAACCTCACCCTCTCTTCCCCCTTCCCCTCCCTTCTGTTTTGTCTTACCCCTCCCTTAGGCCCTTCCCCCCCCTTTCCTCCCTCCTCCCTTTATAGGACCTATTTGTCATTTCAGGCTCTTTAGTGCCCCCACCTGACCCTCACCCACTTCCCACCATATTGTCTCCTTTTACCCCCTTTTCCCTTTTCCAAGCAGCCGTATATCTCTTAGTCCCTTTTCACCTTCCTCAGTCATACTCCTCATTCTCTCAGATACCAGTCACTCTATTTATCCTTTCCAATCACTTGTTGCTTACTTTCGGCAATTCTCTTTTTTTTTTTTTGTCTCTCTTCCTTCTCCCTCTTAATATTTGCAAGTATAATACCTAGACATTCTTTTCAACCTTGCCTTGATATTTTACTGCATTCTGCTGTCCATTGTCTTTTTCTGTCCCCCTTTCTTGGTCTTTTTGTCCTTTTTTTCCACTCTCTGCCATCTATTGCTTTGTGCCCTGGGATCTGCTCTATCTGGTACATCCGATAATCCCGCCTCTCTCATGGCTGCTATCAGTCGAGGTAAGGTAGTCGCTCTCCACGTTTATAGAAAAGGCCAGTCCTATGGGGTATAGACATTTATACTTTATATTTTCTTCTTGTAGCCGCTGTGTGCAGTTCCTCCAGGCCTTTCTGTGCTGGAGCATTGCCATTGCGAGATCCATGAAGATTGCTATCATATTTCCTTGCCAGGTGAATTGTCTCATGGAGCGCATTTGAGCTGCAATTTTTTCTTTTAATTAGTAGTCGTGGAATCTTATTATATCTCGAGGGTTGTTCCCCCTCCTGGGTCCCAACGTTCTATGCGCCCTATCTATTTTAACCTCAAGTGAATCCTCCTCTGAGTTCCTGTTTCCCATGCTGTTTTCTCACAGTCACAATATTCCTCCTTGTCTGGTAGACTTTTTATTCTCACGTTATTGCGTCTTGTCCTATTCTCCAAATCCTCCACTTTAAGGTTTAATAAGTCCCTGAAGGTCTCAAGCACCTTTATAGTATGTTGGATATCATTAATATGGCTATTTGCCATTTCTAATTGTTCTTCCATTTCTTCCACCCGCTTACCAATGTCGGCAATGTCCGCTCTCACTTCAGCCATTGTTCCCTCCATATCCGCTCTTAACCCTGCTACCTCCAAGTTTATCTCTCCAAACCATGATTTCAGCTACTCTTTAGTGATTTAGACAAGGGCTCCTTTGCTAGAATTTGTACCCGCTGCTCCTGTCGGGCCTTCCTACTCTCGTCCTGCCGCCATCTCTCCCACGTCCTTTTCTCCTTCTCTCTGCTCGCTGCGCAGGCCCAGGCATGTAAATTCGCAGATGTCTGCTGTTTTTTTCCTGGTCGTGGCCATACTTCATTTAACCACTCCTTAATGCTCTGTGGGTATTTTCTTCCTTTTGGGGTGTTTTTTCCTTCTTTTGTGGGTTAGTTTGGCAGAGCTTTTCACTCAGCCGACCATTCGCTCAGGGGTCGTCACTGGAAGCCCCTAGTATGGCATATCTTAAGTTTTTATGCTATGTTCTTATGTACATGGTCATGTGTGTCAGTATGTTCCTTACCATGGTCTGAACATTCATTGTGGCTTGACCATGGAAATGATAAATCTAGAAATATGAAACCTCTGCAATCATATAGATGTTTAAATCTGATAAACTGTTGGCATGCTTAGATGGTGAGTTGCCATCTTTGATGGAAATGTCAGCTTTAAATATTTATGATTAGTGATTAGGATGACAAACTACAGAATGCTCACTTATAGCTAGCTCCTTTAAAGAAGAATTATGTACATCCAGCTAAATATTCTCTTTGGTATCATGATGGCCTGAGGTTGCAGAAACACCAGGTTGGAGAGTTAGAAAGGAGGTGGGGAAAACATAAATTAGAGAATAGCATTTTGGCAAGGCTGTGCTACTATCTACAGAAAGCTGTACAGACTGCTAAAAAGATTATTTCTCAGGCATGTTGGGACACGTCAGTAATCACCCTCTGTCCTTTTCAGATAGTTCAATGTACTACCAATCCTAGAAAAGAGTATTTAAGAGGTCACCAGTACTTTTACTGTGAAAATATGGTGACACACTCTCAGGGTAAGCTTTTAAGAATTCACGATTCTTTTACTGCTTCTGTACCTCTTCCAAGGGTTAAAAATGGTGCTTAGCTAAACCCAAGCTGCTGGGATAGTGAATTAGGAGTGAATTACTGACTTTGGTCTCTTTGACTTAGTTTAGCAATGTTATTATTGATGCCCTAGAAATAACTTCAAGATCTTTGAACATGACTATATGAAGGCTAGATCCTTTTCCTCTAGGTCTGATGAATTCATTTTTTTTCAATATTGGGACTATAGCTGCTTTTGATGGTGGTTTGTTTCCTCTGAAACTGAGGCACGGGATCATGATAGCAATTCTAAAGGAGGCTGGCCTTGACAAAACTAAGCTGTACAATTATCGGCTAGCACTGAGTGTCCCACTGAAAGACTACTTTTTCAGTGGAATTACATTCTCTTAATAATATCAAGGCATTTCATGCTTTCCAGTCTATGTTTTGTCCAGTTTATGGGATTCAATCCTTCTTATTGACACTTACAAATGAAGGGTGTAGACAGGCTGTGTTGCTGGATCTGTCTGCCACTTTGGACACAATGGATCATGGGTTTTTACTGCAACGGTTGGAGACAATTGGAATAGAAGGAACGGTGTTCAGTTGGTTTGAGGCATTTATTACTAATGGGTCATACTCAATTAAGTGGAATCGTCAGTGATGATCCCACAGATTACACAAGTTACAATTCTTTCTCCTGGGTTTTTTAATCTATATGTGCACCCATTGGTTGATGCTATTCAGTCACATGGAGCAATGTGTCATTTGTATGCAGATGACAAACAATTGTTTGGGAGTGTCACCAATGACCAACTAGAAGCAGCTGAACGTCTGAACAAATATCTATCTGATGTTGTGCTGTTAGATTTCCATAAATTGAATCTGAATGCAGGAAAAACAGCTACTCTAATGAGCCCTAAAGTTACTCCTTTACTAGGCAAACCATGACAGTTAGATACTGTGTAAGAGCCAGGGTTAATGATACAAGATTTGGGAGTCTGATCAGATTTCCAGTTGAAATTAGAAGTTTTGTTAACTCCTTTGGTGAAAATATCTTTTACATATGTATCTCATCAAATAAGAATTTTGACACCTTACTTGTCAGTTGATGAGTTGCAACTTGTAGTTCATGATCTAGTAATTAGTCATCTTGCCTATTGTAATTCTTTGTATCAAAGCTTGACTAAAGGCCTCTTGAAGAGGCTTCAGATACTTGTGAATACAGCAGCCAAAATAATTGTTGGGGCAAAGGTTTCTGATCACATAACATCAATATTGAAGGTTCTCCATTAGCTACCCATCAAATCTCAAATTCAATTTAAAGTTTTAATATTTGCTTTTAAGTATCACCAACAAGTTACTTCCACTTACCTTCAATTCTGCACCTATGCCATCTCAAGCAGAAATGGAATAAAAGCCAGAGCATCAAAGCAAAGACTATCTACAGGAACTAGCTGAGTACACACAGATCTTAGAGAGTACAAAAAAATCTTTTTACTGTAAAAGAATTTAATGTTTTTTCTCTCAACTTTGTGAACTCTTCTTAACAGTGCAGAGACTTTTTGTCCCTCACATAGCCTTAAGGTCAAATGCCCCTTCAGTACAATATTTTGCTGATTATTTTATTATGAAAATTGTTATGCCCCTAGCCTTATGCCAGTTCAAAATAATTATTAACCAAGTACTTTTGTAAAATGTTACTCTACCCAGCGATAGTCCTGTGTGTACCTGACTTGATTTCCAACCTATAAATAGTTACCCTAGCGATGTCCAAGTTACAGCACTATTCATTGTAAATACAGCGCAGCCTAGGCCGCACTGTATAAGTTACTGTTGTATGTAAATCGCACTGATTTTAAATAGCACGGTATAAAAGAGACACTAAATAAATAAATACATAAATAAATACTCTAATGCTCTCTAAAGATATTCTTTTAGTAGTTAAACCATTGCTGCTAGATACTGTGTTAGAGCCAAAGTTAGTGGCACAAAAGTTGGGATTCCCTATTGTATTTATTTATTTATTTATTTTGTATTTATTTATTCTTTTCTTCTATACCGCCCCTTCCAGAGATTAAGGGCGGTTTACAGGGAACAGTTAAACAATTTTATATAGTTTTACATGGAACAGTAGTTGTAAATATATATAGGTAACATTGTATGCAACTGTGTCAAAAAACTATTTACAAAGAACTATCAACATATATTGCAATAAACAAACCTATATTACAATCGATCTTGTGTACGTTCTGGAAGTTATTTTCTTTTCTTACATAATACATATGGGGGGTTATTAGCGGTGGTTCTGTCGGGGTTAGTCGTTTGCGGGTTCAGGAGGTTGGTGGGATTGTTTCTGTAACTGCTGGGGTGTGGCTCTTGGGAGGTTGGGGATTTCAAAATGCTCGGTGAAGAGGTGGGTTTTGAGTTCTTTTCTGAATAGCTGAAGGTCCTTTATCATGCGAAGGGTTATTGGGAGTTTGTTCCAGAGGGTGGGGGGCAGCGAATGAGAAGGCTCTGGAGCTTGTAGTTTTCTTTGCTTTTCTGAAGGTTTTGTGCATGTTGAGAGAGTGGGTTGCATTTTGTCTACGTGTTCTTGATTCTGATGGAAAGTGTAGGAGGGTGGTCAAGTGTGAGGGGGAGATGTTGTTAAGGAGTTTGAATGTTGTTAGGAGTATTTTATATTTTATTTGGCTATTTATGGGGAGCCAATGTAGTTCAAGCAGTATGGGGGTCACGTGGTCAGTTAGACGCGCTTTTGATATTACCTTAGCACAGATGTTCTGGGCTCTTTGTAATAGATATGTATTCTTAAGTGGCAGGCCAATTAGAAGACTATTACAATAGTCGAAGTGGGGGGTGATGAGTGTTCCGACTACAGATCTAAAATCATGTGTGTTGAGGAGGGGTCTTGGGTGTTGTATGGTCTTGAGTTTATAGAATAAAGTTTTTACTGTCTGTTTTATGTGAGGTAGCATGGTGAGTGTGTGGTCTAATATTACCCCTAGGTACTTTACTTCTTTTTTGACAGGTATAGTAGTATTGTTGATTGTGATGGTTGTTGGGTAGGTAACATCAGCATCAGGTTTTCTTGTTACAAACATTGCTTCTGTTTTTTTAAGGTTAATGTTGAGATAGTTGGTTTCTAGCCAGGAGTTAGCCTCATTCATGCATTCGAACAGGTTGTTGTATGAGGGGCTGTTAGTGTTTATGGGGATAGCAAGCATGATGTCGTCAGCATAGATAAAATGGTTAATTTTGTGTTTTTTAAATATGTTTGTAATAGGCTGTAGGTATAAATTGAAAAGGAGGGCAGAGAGTGCTGAGCCTTGAGGGATTCCCTGTCCTGTATGAGGTGATACGGGACCAATGCACCATGATAAAATATAGGACAGATTATTGAGATTCTTTGGAGAATAAATTCCACTACATGTTGACAATATAGTCCAAGTTTTGTCTAAGAAGATGAGACCATGAAACTGCTGGTAACTTTCTAAGTGATTTAGTGCAGGCATTGCTTACCAGGGCAGAGTCCCAAAGACCACGAAACTAACTGTGGGCGTGGCCTACCCCATCTAGGCCCCAAATGTAAGTTGGATGTAATTAATGAAGCTGATGAGAGCACTGATGATAAACAAATCTATACACCTATGATTTATCCTGGATATGCAGATTTGGACATGTCAGACTCAGATTCAGATATAGGAACAGACAGCAGATCAGGCTCAATAATCTCAATTGGAATGAAACCAAAGTCAGCTACACATGAAACCATACAGGATACAAAAGTATAATCTAGCTCAGTATAGGCCTGAATAGAAGTATAGGTTAAAGATTGCATTTGAAGCTATTCCTTTAAATCATAGTTCCCGTTTTTAGTTAGACATAAATTGGGAAATTAGAAGCATTTTGGCTTACGCAAACAGTCTGTGTGCCCAACAGATATTAGGTCAGATTGAAGTTCCTTAATTAAATAGAACAAGGGGTAAAGCTGATCATTCTGCAAGAGGATAGGCTAAGCTGTCTCTGGGGCAGGATGCCCTGCTCTTATGAAATTGACTCTAGTCCATTTAGTAAATATAACCGAAATCAGCAAAATATAATAAGTAACTAACTAGCTTTTAGCAGTATAGCGACACCTGCTGGATCTAATGAATGTAATTTTTATATAGAACTTCTGCTTTTTGGTATAAATAATAATGTCTATGTTGGCAAAATTGATGTACACGTGGAATTTGGAAAGTACCAGATGTTAATTAAAAATTAACTGCATCAGCTGATATCACTTAATAAAAGCTAAGCTCTTCGGAACCATCTTTGAAGAGGCATGTTGGGATAGTCGAATTAGACTCGGTGTGTCTCTTCCCTATGGAGCTCAATAGCAATTGATTGATTAATTAACTGTGTCGTGTCTTTTTTTTCCTGTTAAGAAGCACTGGAAGATAAGAGCCCAGGTATTTTGTTTATGGGGTCGTTTATATATGAGTCTACACTAACTAGTACCATCCAGTCTTAATAAAGCTCTCATTCAACCCATCTGACTGCCCTATTTCAGGTTTAAGATTTAAAAGTTTGATATACCGCCAGGGCCGGATTTAGCTAGAGTGAGGCCCTACGCCAAGAAAGATTGTGGGCCCCCCCCCGTGTCCCCGTGCAGTCCTGGGCCCCCCCGTGCCCCCGTGCAGTCCTGGGCCCCCCGTGCTGTCCTGGGCCCCCCCCCCGTGCCATCCTGGGCCCCCCCCGTGCCATCCTGAGCCCCCCCCCGTGCCATCCTGGGGCCCCCCGTGCCCCCGTGCAGTCCTGGGCCGCCCCCGTGCAGTCCTGGGCCCCACCGTGCAGTCCTGGCCCCCCCCGTGCCATCCTGGGCCCCCCCATGCCCCCGTGCAGTCCTGGGCCCCCCCCCCTGCCCCCGTGCAGTCCTGGGCCCCCCCGTGCCCCCATGCAGTCCTGGGCCCCCCCCGTGCAGTCCTGGCCCCCCCCCAGACAGCATCGCGGCTGTCTGAGGGGCTTCAGAGGGAGCCAGGGAAGCCCGCGTGAGGCCCCGGCTCCCTCTGTACAGCCGCCAGCGTGATGAGCCTTGTCCTTCACGCTGGCGGCTGTTTCTGTGAAGCCGCGAATGCTGGGAAAGGTTAAAGGGCAACCTTTAACCTTTCCCAGCATTCGTGGCTTCACAGAAACAGCCGCCAGCGTGAATGAAAAGGCTCTTCACGCTGGCGGCTGTACAGAGGGAGCCGGGGCCTCGCACGGGCTTCCCTGGCTCCCTCTAAAGCCCTCCGGTGGGCCCTTGCCAGCTGTGGGCCCTATGCCACGGCATACGTGGCGTATAGGCAAATCCGTCCCTGTATACCGCCCAGGGGCGGCTCAAGGCAATCTGCTGCCTGAGGTGAAGGATGAGATGGCCCCCCCCAGTAGAGGGGGCGGGGCTTTTTCAAAACTCCAATCAGGGACTGAACCAAACCAAAAAGCTGATTAGATTATATGGAGGAAATGCAAGATAACATAAGAACATACATAAGAACATAAGATATGCCATACTGGGTCAGACCAAGGTCCATCAAGCCCAGTATTCTGTTTCCAACAGTGGCCAATCTAGGTCACATGTACCTAGCAGTTTCCCCAAGGGACACAGGTTCCACAATGCTTGTATTGGTTCAAGCATTGATATCCTGGGTCCCTTCTTAATAATGGTTTATGGACCTTTCCGCCAGGAACTTGTCCAAATCTTTTTTAAACCCAGCTACACTAACAGCCTTTACTACATCCTCCGGTAACAAATTCCAGAGTTTGATTACACGTTGAGTGAAAAAATATTTTCTTTTATTAGTCTTAAATAGTTTACCCTGTAGCTTCATTGCATGTCCCCTAGTCTTTCTATATTCTGATAACGTAAACAATCGATCTACGTTTACCCGTTCCACTCCGTTCATTAATTTATAGACTTCTATCATATCTCCCCTCAGCCGTTTGCACACCAAGGAACTAAAAGTGAACGAGAATCACAGCACAGTTTATAAAACTAAATTATAACTCACTTTTATTTTGTTGTTATAAACTGTGTTATGGTTATTGATTTTTCTTTTTCAACATATATTTTGCATCCACAGAACCCCCTTCAACAGCGGGTGCAGAGCAGAACCAGGACATTCACCCACAGAACTCAATATCTTTAAAAAAAAATAAATCTGATTCTGATCATCTCACTAACAACAACAACAAACATTCTCCAGTACCAGGCATATTGTGAACTAATACAAAACCCTACAACAAAGTCACTGAGTATCTATAGAGCAAATCTACCATACCATACCATACCATATCAGCACCAACTTCCAAAACTCACATAAGAAGCTCACCAAAAAAAGCATCACATTAAATACTACAGTGGGCCCTGGAACAGCCATAAACCTTTTTGAAAAGCTGAAGATGTCAAATTACTACAGTACAGTATAAATCTTTTTGCACAAACTCCATGTTAACAGAACACCTGGGCTCAGTCACATACTCAGAACACACACCCTCACCAAGTACAGAATAAGTAACCACAATCTAAAGTAAAAATAAAAATATGTAGACAAAATTTAAACTGAAACCCCAAGAAGCCAGACTCCTCAAGCAGGGCAACATCAGATAAATAAGATATGCAATTCCCCCATACAGTGTAAAATATAAAGATAACACAAAGTCCAATCACTAAAATGAAATAAAATTATTTTTTCTACCTTTGTTGTCTGACCATTTCATTCTCTGATCATGCTGGTCCCAATCTGAGGCTTCTGCTTTCCTGTCTTCTCTTAGCTCTCTTTCTGCAGTCTATGGTCCATCTGCCATTTCTTATCTCTTCTTTTGTTTTCTTCACTTCTTTCCATCAGCCCCTTTCCAGTCCTCCTCCCAGTACCTTCCAATGTCAACTTGCATTCCCATGACTTCCACTGGTGTCCATTCCTTTCCAAACCCCCTCCTTCCCCACTGTCCAGTCCCTTCTAGTCCAAATACCATGGCAGCCCCTCTCAGCATCCACTTCCTTCCAGTTCCATTCTCCCATCCCCTCGCATCAGCCCTTTTGTAGCCCTAGCCCCCAATTTTCTTCCAGGGCCAGCAGCTCTAACCTCCCCTCCCCACCATCAGCCCATTCCCAGTCGAAGCCCCCCAATCAGCTCGCTTCCAGTGCTAGTCCCCCATCAACCCCATTACCAGTGCTAGCCTCCCGTAATCAGTCCATTACCAATCCTACCCCCCATCAGCCCATTACCAGTCCTAGCCTCCACTAATCAGCCCATTTCCAGTCCTAGCCCCCCCCCCCGATCAGCTCATTTTCAATGCTAGCCCCCCCATCCATCCATTACCAGTTCTACCCCACCTCATCAGCCCATTACCAGTCCTAACCTCCCCTAATCAGCTCATATCCAGTGCTAGTCCCCCCTCAGCCCATTACCAATCCCAGCCCCCCTCGATCAGTCCATTCCCAGTCCTAGCCTTCCCTAATCAACCCTTTACCAGTCCTAGCCCCCCGATCTGCCCATTACCAGTGCTAGCCCCACCCTCCCATCAGCCCATTATAATCCTAACCCGCACTGTCTCTCCCCTTTGTCCAGCATTTATCCCCTGTCTGTCCAGTGTGTCCCCTTGTCTCTCCCCTTTGTCCAGCATTTGCCCCCTGTATCTCCCCTTTGTCTAGTACTTGTCCCCTTGTCTCCCCCTTTATCCAGTATGTCCCTGTCTTCCTCTTTGTCCAGCATTTTCCCCTTGTCTCTCCCCTTTGTCCAGCATTTATCCCGTCTGTCCAGTATGACCCCTGTCTCTCCCCTTTGTCCAGCATTTGCCCCCTGTCTCACCCCTTTGTCTACTACTATCCCCCTGTCTCCCCCCTTTGTCCATCATCATGTCCCCTGTTTCCCCTTTGTCCAGCATGTCCCTGTCTTCCCCTTTGTCCAGCATCATATCCCCGTCTCCCCCTTTGTCCAGCACTGGTCCCCCAGTTTCCCCCTTTGTCCAGCATGTCCCCATCTCCCCCCTTTGTCCAGCACTTGTCCCCTTTCTCCCTCTTTGTCCAGCATGTCCCCTGCCTCCCCCTTTGTCCCCCCTGTCACTCACCTTTGTATCTCCTTGTTGTCCTCCTTCTGTCCCAATTCCCTCCACCTGCACCTGTAATCCGATGGCGGCGGGCGCACTCCAGTTGTTTTAATTTTAGATTTTGCTGCCTCTGCCTTCCTGCCACGTTTTTTTCCTCAAGAAATGCTTTCAGCAAAAAAAAAAAGTGTTGGGAAGGCAGAGGCAGGGCAGAGGTGGAACAATGTAAAATTAAAACAACCGGAGTGCCGCCAGCTCACAAATCAGCCTGATCACTTGCAGTTGCAAATGATGAGGTTGATTTGTCCAATGCTGGCGGCACTCCGGCTCTGTTTTAATTTTAGATTTTGCAGCCTCTGCCCTGCCTCTGCCTTCCCACATGGGAAATCAGAGGCAGGCCAGAGGCTGCAAAATCTAAAATTAAAACAGATCTGGAGTGCCGCCCCTGTCGGAGTGCCGCCTGAGGCGATCGCCTCAGGTGGCCTAATGGAAGAACTGCCCCTGATACTGCCCCTCATTCAAACAACATATAGACAGTTTATAATGGATTTAAAAATTCAAATAAAAGGATACAAAAACAAAAAAACATAAATGCAACATAGAACATTTCAAGGGTAGTAATTTCAAAATGACACAAGGCGTATACCATAAAAGGAACACATTATTTAAGGTTTTTTTATACCACTTTATCATTTCAGTCAAAGCGGTTTACATTGTAACAAACTTGGTAATGTACACTAAACAGGGACATTAATAACTTGGATTTTTTCTGAGGCAATGGAGGGTTAAGTGACTTGCCCAAGGCTACAAGGAGTGTTATTAGGAATCGAACCCTGGTCTCTTAGTTCCCACCATTGCTCTAACAAATTCAGAAACACAAGTATAACACATGGAAAGCACCACCCTCAACACTGACTGCACCATCATGGGAAAGCCTAGCAAAATAGCTAGGTCTTCAAATTAAATTTTGACTATTTGACTTTCCTCTAAGCTCAGGTAGTAATTTATTCCATAGGCTAGAAGCTAAGTACTTAATGGTGGAATATCTAATGGTTTCAAACCTGATATCTGTTGTAGAAGGAAACTGCAATAAATGAAGATGAGATGATATAACAGGGTGAGATGAAATACATGGCATTAGTAAACAAACCAGGGCCCTATGTGCAAGAAGATGAATCTTTAAATTGAATGGAGATCAGTCTTTATAAAGCAAGGGAGGGTATTCAGCACCGATAAAGCAGCTAGTTGTTGGCTCTAAACCTGCAGTATTCATTGCTGGGATCATATCTGGCCACCAGCATTGAATATGCAGGTCAGCTGGAGAGTGTCGAAGCCAGCCAGGCAATAGCAATACTCAGCTGCTACCCAGTTAGCCTTGATGGCAAAAATTAGGCAAGCCTTTCAGGTGCTTAACTTTCATTGCTTAGGGACAACTGGCTAGCAGCTATCACCACTAGCCAGTTATCCCCAGGTGTCTCCTCTGATGCGCCCCTGGAATGTCCTGACTTTAGCTGGCTAGTGTCGGGGCACTCAGTGGTGGTACCTGGAGATAGTCAGCAACACTAACCACAATAGTGCCCTTGAATATCCCGCAGAGCGCCATTTAGGTGGTTGCAGGTGTGCAGACTTCCTAAATGGCTATGAAAATGCCCCTAAAGGTGTAACATTGTATTTACCTGCTGTATTTTGGATTGTCTGAAGTCTTTTCATAATAGATGCACTGACCCCAGTCAAGGAAGAATTACAACAATCCAGGCAATTTGTTGGCAGTGCATGTATCAAGATGCGTAAATCAGCCTCATTAAGCATGAATTTCACTAGTCAAATAGGCTTAAGATTAAAAAAACTCATCAAATGTGAGATGTGAGTCCAATGTGACTCCTAGCATCTGAACTCATTCTGTAAAAGGAAGCGTTAGCTTATGATTGCAGGAGCCAGAGTAGACTTCTGGCTTCTCAGGGTTAAGTTTTAAATAATGATCTGTGAGCTAGCAAGCCACCAACTCCAAGCAAGCACTTAGGGGACTTATGTCTGATGAATCCAAGGATATCAATAACTGAATATCATCGGCATAAGAAAAAGCACAAACACCAAAACTCTGAATAAGAACATAAGAACATAAGATATGCCATACTGGGTCAGACCAAGGTCCATCAAGCCCAGTATTCTGTTTCCAACAGTGGCCAATCTAGGTCACATGTACCTAGCAGTTTCCCCAAGAGACACAAGTTCCACAATGCTTGTACTGGGTCAAGCATTGATATCTTCGGTCACTTCTTAATAATGGTTTATGGACCTTTCCTCCAGGAACTTGTCCAAACCTTTTTTAAACCCAGCTACACTAACAGCCTTTACTACATCCTCCGGTAACAAATTCCAGAGTTTGATTACAAGTTGAGTGAAGATAATAAGAGTAAAGAGGGGAGACAAAAATAGGTTGAAAAGGATGGGTAAAAGAATTGAGCCTTGTGGGACTCTATAAGTTTCAGTTTAGGTGAAGAGATTTGTGCAATCCAATCTACTTGAAATGTTCAAACTGACAGAAAAGAAGCGCATCATACCAGAACAGTACCAGTTATACCAAGGAGGATGTTTACTAAAATGCAAGACTAGCGCAGAGGC
This sequence comes from Ichthyophis bannanicus, assembly GCA_033557465.1. Taxonomy (NCBI): domain Eukaryota; kingdom Metazoa; phylum Chordata; class Amphibia; order Gymnophiona; family Ichthyophiidae; genus Ichthyophis; species Ichthyophis bannanicus. The sequence goes on along the minus strand of CM066050.1, from coordinate 116,641,725 downwards.
CTATGGAAATTTTAGGGGGCATATGTGTCTGTCTGCCTGCCAGTCGCAAATTGCTAATGTGAAACACTGCACAAACCTGCATGCAGTGCACTTAACACTACCCATTGCGATGATGTTAAGTGCGCCAATGGCAATATTTGTGACTAGTATGTACTAACACTCACTTCTTTATTGGTTTTTCATAACAACAACCCATAAACATCAATTTGACTTATACCCCCCGCTATAACCCACTGATCTTCCCCTTCAACAGCTTTAAATCCCTTGCCGGCTTTATGCTGCCCTAGAATCATATATTTCCACAATACAGTATAAACATTACAGACAGTATAAACTCTTGGGGTAGGATACATTACAAATGATCAATATCAAATGCGAGAACTGCTCTTTTATTCCTTTCCAACTGAATTTAGCATGGTTAATTGCACAGTGATGGTGACATATTGCACTAGTTCACCTGAGCTAAAAATGTTTTGCTCCTGATTTTTGTTTGTACTCAGCATCTCATATTTCTCGTTTCAGTGTCCAACAACAGCGGCCAGCATTGATGGGTTCCAATTGCCTTGATATTTCTTTTCCATTGTTTAAATGTCCTGGTGAAACCTTTTACCATGTTCATCAGTGACTGCACCAATATTAGCAGGGAAGAAGTTCAAGTGTGAATGAAGAAAATTAATCTTCAGCAACATGTTGCACTTCATATGACCTAGATTGGCCACTGTTGGAAACAGAATACAGGGCTTGATGGACCTTGGTCTGACCCAGTATGGCATATCTTATGTTCTTATGTTCTTATGTACAAAAGGGGACCTCAATGAAGGACTACAAAAAGGGACTGCTACTTCTGGAGAGAGATCTGCAATTGTAAGTATTTACTTCTGGGAATTTTTCTAAATCTTGGGGTAAAAGGAATTCTTTAGATTAAAGCTGATTAATCTGTGAACCCAGTGTATTTGTTAAATTAGTCAGGGCCTAGTAGCAGCAAAGAGTTTCAGTTTAAATTTAAAACACAGCAGAAAGCTTTTTGGTTAAATTTAGAATCCAAGACTCCCTCTATCCAAGCAAGAGCTGTGGGACTCCCCCTGGAAATTGGTCACAGATTAACTTAGAAGCACAGGACAGGATACTGTGTAGCAGCCAGCTTTTAATAAGTCTTTTACCCTCCCTCCCACCCTTGCGATAATTGTAGTTTTATAGGTGCATAAACCTCTCAAAGGAAGGAGGTGCCATATTCACTCTCAGGTGCAGCTGTTTGTCCTCATCAGCTATACGTTAAGGACCGGAGATTAATTAAGCTTCAGGTGAACAAAGTACATTAAACGTATCAGGTGTAGTTTTATTAGTATAAGTATCCCTAAACACAACCTTAAAACTAAGATGCAGACAGCAGTCCAGCAGCAAGATAAGGGTTTTCCGGTCTTTTGCATTGAGTGTCACATGTATGATTTTCTCCCAGTTGGTGAGGGGTCTTACATGTGAGGAGTGGAGGAGTGGCCTAGTGGTTGGGGCAAGGTACTTCAGGCCGGAAGGTCAGGGGTTCAAATCCCACTAGAGGACAGCAACCTTGGGCCAGAAGGACTGGGGTTTCTAGTCCCACAGGTGCTCCTTGTGGTCTTGGGCAAGCCACTTAACCCTCCATAGCCCATGTTCCCTGTAAAAATAGTTATCTCCAAGTTATAATGCCCTGTTCAATGTAATTTCAGTTTGTTCAATGTAAACCGCACTGATGCAGAATAGCGCGGTATATAAGAGAATGTAAATGTGCACTAGGTGCAAGGAGCTCTTTGCTCTCAGGGATCGAGTCCAATCTCTGGAGGCTAGAGTAGCAGACTTGGAGGACATAAGGAAGACAGAGAGGTACACAGACGAGATCTACAGGGATATAGTACTGAAGTCCCATCTCCAGTCTGGCAGCATCCCTGTTGCCATGGAGGAGAGAGGTCACGTGACAGGAGAGCATCACCCTGGTGTGGCAGGAAGTGATCCTGTAGCTAGGACCTGTCCTTTAGGTGATGTAAAACCCTTTCGCACCGAGGAAGTTTCTCCAGGGCCATGTGCCCATGAGGGAAGGGTTAGGACAGCCGTTATAGTTGGTGATTTGATCATTAGGGATGTAGATAGCTGGGTGGCTGGTGGACGTGAGGATCGCCTGTTAACAAGCCTGCCTGGTACGAAGGTAGCGGACCTCACGTGCCATCTGGATAAGATCTTAGATAGTGCTGAAGAGGAGTCTGCTGTCTTGGTACATGTCGGTACCAATGACATAGGAAAAGTGGTAGGGAGGTTCTGGAGGATAAATTTAGGCATTTAGGTAGAAAGTTGTAATCCAGAACTTCCAGGGTAGCATTCTCCGAAATGCTTCCCTTTCCACGCGCAGGACCCAAAAGGCAGGTAGAGCTCTGGAGTCTCAATGCGTGGATGAGACAATGGTGCAAGGATGAGGGTTTTGGATTTGTTAGGAATTGGGGAACATTCTGGGGAAAGGAGGGGCTCTTCCAAAGGGATGGGCTTCACCTTAACCAGGATGGAACCAAGCTTCAGGCATTAACCTTTAAAAAGGAGAAAGAGCAGCTTTTAAACTAGATAAGTGGGGAGCGCCAACAGTCACCCAAGAGCGCATGGTTCAGAACAAAAAATGAAGTTAGGGCATATCAGCAGAGAGGTTCCAATAGAGACAAAAGTAACCCAAATGTCCTTGAGTACGGAGCAGACAGAGCTTAAAGATTCCAAATTACCCCTGCCTACCGATAGCCAGATTAATATGAATAAAATACAGTCTATAAAATGCTTGTATGCAAATGCTGGACGTCTAAAAAATAAGATTGGAGAGTTAGAGTATATAGCACTAAATGAGAGGTTAGATATGATTGGTATCTCAGATTGGTATCTCAGACATGGTGGAAGAAGGATAACCAGTGGGATACTGTGATACCTGGGTACAAACTATATCGTAATGATAGAGCTGATGAAACTGGTGGAGGGGTTGCACTCTATGTTAGACAGGGCATTGAGTCACAAAGGATTCAAGTTTTGCAGGAAACAAAATTTGTTGTAGAATCTCTATGGATTGAAATTTCATGTAAAAAGGGGAAGGTGATGGCAGTGGGGGTGTACTATCGACCGTCTGGTCGGAATGAACAAATTGATGATGAAATGCTCAAAGAAATCAGGGAAGCTAACAAAAATTACAATACAGTAATAATAATAATGGGTGATTTCATCTACTCTGGTATCAACTGGGTCGGTGTCATGGCAGGACATGCTAGTGAGATTAAGTTTCTAAATGAAATAAATGACTGCTTCTTAGAACTGACCAGAGGGGAAGCCATTTTGGACCTAGTCCTTAGTGGAACACCAGATCTGGTGCAAGAGATAAGGGTGTTGGGGCCACTTGGCAATAGTGATCATAGCATGATCGCGTTTGATTTAATTAATTGAGGAGGGATGGTAAGGAAATCCACAAGACTACCTTTTAACTTTCGAAAGGGAAACTATGATAAAATGAGAAAAATAGTTAAGAAAAAACTAAAAGGAGCAGTTGCACAGCTTAAAGACTCACATCAAGCTTGGGTGTTTTTTAAAAATACTATCTTGGTAGCCCAGACCAGCTGTATTCCACGCTTTAAGAAAAGTGGAAGCAAGTCCAAAAAACTGCCAGCATGTTTTAAAGATGAGGTCAGAGAGGCTGTTGATGCCAAAAAAGCATCTTTCAGGAAATGGAAAAAAAAGTCAAATTACAAAGCACTGGCAACTTAGATGCAAGGCATTGATAAGGCAGGCAAAGGGAGAATTTGAGAAGAAGCTTGCTGTGGAAGCAAAAACGTGTAATAAAGACTTTCAAGTACATTTTTAGCAAAAAACCTGTGAAGAGAGTCAGTTGGACCATTAGAGGATAGGGGGTAAAAGGGACACTTAGAGAGGGGAAGGTCATAGCTGAAAGACTGAAGGAATTCTTTGCTTCGGTCTTTACTGAGGAAGATGTAGGGATGTTACCCTTGACTGAAGTGGTATTTAAAATTGATACTGCAGAAGAATTGAAAGAAATATCGATACACTGGGAAGGTATATTACAACTATTTAATAAACTGAAGAGTAGCAAATCACCTAGACCAGATGGTATATATCCAAGGGTGTTGAAAGAATTGAAATATGAGATTGCAGTCTTGCTATTAGTAATCTGTGAACTATTATTAAAATCATCTGTAATACCTGAAGATTGAAGGATGGCCAATGTGACGCCAGTTTTTAAAAAGGGTTCCAGGGGTGATCCAGGAAACTACAGACCAGTGAACCTGACATCAGTACCGGGAAAAATGGTAGAAACCATCATAAAGAACAAAATTACTGACCATGTAGATAGTCATGGCTTAATGGGAGACAGGCAACATGGCTTTAGACAAGGAAGATCTTGTCTTACTAATCTGTTATGTTTTTTTGAAGGAGCGAATAAACAGGTGGACAAAGGTGAGTCGGTTGATATAGCATATCTGGACTTTCAGAAAGCCTTTGACAAGGTCCCTCATAAGAGACTTTTGGCAAAACTAAAAAAATCATGGGATAGGAGGCAGTGTACTATTGTGGATCAGGAACTGGTTAAAACATAGAAAGCAGAGAGTAGGGCTAAATGGCCAATTTTCCCAATGGAGAAAGATGAATAGTGGAATACCCCAGGGATCTGTGCTGGATCCGCTGCTTTTTAACATATTCATAAATGACCTGGAAAAGGGAATAACGAGTGAGGTTATCAAATTTGCAGAAGATACAAGACTAAAATTGTTAAAACCCATGAGGATTGTGGAAAATTGCAAGAGGATCTTGATAAATTGGAAGACTGGGCATCCAAATGGCAGATAAAATTTAATGTGGACAAGTCCAAAGTTATGCACCTAGGAAAGAACAACCCAAACTATGGTTACATGATGCAAGTTTCCACATTTGGAACCACCACCCAAGAAAAAGATTTAGGCGTAATCGTGGATAACATGTTAAAACCCTCCACCCAGTGTGCAGTGGTGGCCAAGAGAGCAAATAGAATGCTAGGTATCATAAGGAAAGGAATGGAAAATAAAACCAAGGATATTATAATGCCTCTGTACCTTGAATATTGTGTGCAATTCTGGTTGCCGTATCTTAAAGGATATAACGTTATTAGAAAAGGTACAGAGAAGATCCACCAAAATTGTAAAGGGGATGGAGGGATACCCCTATGAAGAGAAGCTAAAAAGGTTAGGGCTCTTCAACCTGGAAAAGAGATGGCTGAGGGGAGATATAATAGAGGTCTATAAATTAATGAATGCAGTGGAACAGGTAAACGTAGATCAATTGTTAATGTCATCAGAATATAGAAAGACTAGGGGACATGCAGTGAAGCTACAGGGTAACCTATTTAAGACTAATAAGAGAAAATATTTTTTCACTCAATGTGTAATCAAACTTTGGAGTTTGTTACCAGAGGATGTAGTAAAAGCTGTTAGTGTAGCTGGGTTTAAGAAAGGTTTGGATAAGTTCCTGGAGGAAAAGTCCATAAACCATTATTAAAAGGGAGCCGGGATATCACTGCTTGATTCAATACAAGCATTTTGGAAGCTGTGTCTTTTGGGGAAACTGCTAGGTACGTATGACCTAGATTGGCCACTATTGGAAACAGGATACTGGGCTTGATGGACCTTGGTCTGGCCCAGTATTGCATATCTTATTTTTTTATGTTAATGGTGTTGTATGCTCGAAGCATTTTGTCAACCAGCTGGATGTAGTTTGGTGCCCTGTAATTTCCAAGAAAATTCTCAACAATATCCATGAATGCCTTCTCTTTGATTTTCTCAGGCTCCACTAGCAGATCTTCAAACTGCTTGCTATTGATGATCTGTCTGATTTGTGGAACCACAAAAATGCCTTCCTTAATCTTGGCATCAGTTATTCTTGGAAACAACTGTCTCAAATATTAAAATCCTTCACATTCCTTGTTCATCGCTTTCACAAAATTTTCATCAGTCCAAGTTTATATGAAGAGGAGGGAAAAATATCTTATTTGTGTTGACAAGTGGTTCATGTGCCACATTTTTCTGTCCTGGAACCAAACGCTTATGGAGTGGCCAGTTCTTTTTAATGTAAATAGACTCTCTAGCATGGGAGTCCCATTCGCAAAGGAAACAGCAATACCCGGTATATCTGAGCTGCATTCCTAGTAGCAGTGCTACTACTTTTGGATCACCACAGATGTTCCAGTTGTAGTTGTTGTACCGTGTGTGTTTCAACAACAATTCCATGTTTTTGTAGGTTTCTTTCATGTGCGCTGCACAGGCAATAGATATTGAAGGGTGGACATTGCCAATGTGTAACAAGACAGCTTTCAGGCTTAACAGTGACAAATCAATAAAAAGGCACCATTGTTGTGGTCATGCTCATAATCCAAAGCCGTGATCAATCCATCAATGTCAGTGCAGAAACAAAGGCTGTTAAGCTGCACAAAGAAATTTTTCATATCTTCTTGACGGGTCCAAAAAAACAGAAATTTTTGTACCTGACGACAGCAAACCCCATCCTTACAATCTTGAACCATGTAGTTCAGCTTTTGTTTTTGACAAACTTAAGTCCCTCACCAAGTCATTCTATTCTGATCGTGTTATTAGATGAGACACATCAGACATAAATGGTTCAAAATCTGGATCATTTTTCATGTCTGGCCTGTGTATTGTGGCATCTTCTACCGGACAATTTCAGACTCATTGCAAACCTCAAGTCTTTCTGAAAGCATCTAAAGACACACCTATTCCTGGAATATTTCAACACAAAAGCATACCCCCCCCCTCACAAGATTCAAACACGATACACAGCATTAACCTGTACATAACCTGAAATGTAGATAGTTAAAATCCCCCCTCGGGAATCCTGGTTGCTTATTGCATATAGTTCCATATCAATGTTATGATCAGTAGATAGTTAAGACCCCCCTGTGGTCTTGTTTGCATGCAAGGTCATTCCGAGGTGTGAATAGCAGGGATGGACATCTTGTTGGGACATCCATCCCCGCTAATCGGCCCCTCTGCCAACCCCGACTAACTTCCCCACATGTTGTACGGGGATGTTAGATGGGGGCGGGAAAAGGGCATTGAGAGGACGGAGTTAGGGCGGGCAGTGGGCAGTCAGCGGCCCTGGACATACATGGCTGAGTCCAATGTTGGCCTTGTACATCCAGGGCCGGCGGCCTGAACAGGGAACTTATTCCACCTCTGAGGTGCAGAAAAGGCAGAGGGGGTGCAGAAAAGGCAGAGGTGGCAGAGAAGATTCCCTGCAGCCCGACCCTGGCCTTGGGAGGCCAGATCAGGGGTTGGGCTGTAGGGAATGAAGCTTGCAATCCAGCGGCCGGGGATCGCGGCTCCTGAATGAAGCTGCAGTGCCATAGCAACCGGATGCCATGGTGCTGTGGCTTCATTCAGGAGCCTTGACTGAGTTAGCTGGGGAAGGCCTGCATGTGCAGGCCAACCAGAATCAGGGTCCCGGCCTGCACGTACAGTTCTGGACACGATTCTGACACCTCAGGGCTAGAAGTGCCCCGCGAGATCAGAACCCTGGCTTACTCTGTGCGTCCGGTTCCGACCGGGTGCACAGAGGGCCAGCATGTCCGAATCAGAATTGGGCCCATGCTGTACATAGTTTTCATACTTCTGTTTTTCCTTGTAAACCGCCTTGACCCAGAGAAAGGCGGTATATAAATAAAGCTAAATAAATCTTCATCTGCTTCTTCTAGGCTGCATGTCTCTAGTGGCTTCAGTACTGGCATACTTTCATCATGCGGCACTGGTCTCATGGTTGAAGGCAGACTGGAGTATTCAATAGATTTATTACTTTTAGCAGAGAAGCTGGATACATTCGCCAAACAGAAGTAACAGTCCATCACGTGATCCTTCTCTTCTTGCCATATCATCGTGACTGCAAACAGCACTGACTTCCGAGTACCTCTGAACCAAGCTCTGAGATGGACAGCACATGTTGACCAGCAAACGTGAGGAGCCCAGGATTTGTCTTGATTTCCAACTTTACAAACGAAGTAGAGCTCATATGCTTTCTTAAAAAGTACAGCTCTGCTGCGTCTTTGAGGTTTACAAATACAGTATAACAGAATGTATCACAGCTGTTGCGACATTGATGAGTCATTTCTGCTGTAACAAATCGTCATTTAGACAAGAAGCTTACATGTAAATGCTATTGTTAAGTATACAAACTGATATCATCATCATGCATAGCATCTGTGTATGAAAGCTGCTTTTATAGCCTGTACTGCCAAAATCCATCCTGATTAAACATACCCACGCATTCCTGAGCAGTAGCATTCCCATTGCACGTTGTGAGCCTGCACTGACCAAAACAGCTTACTTTCTAGGCAACATGAGTAGACCTAAAATATGCAAGGAAATCACAAAATAGGTGACTGCAAAAAAAATGTGCATGATGGGAAAATCTCAAGGTAATTTTCATTATCAGAAACACAAAATCCATAAGATATACCCAAGAGTGTTTAGGAAGCAAAATCTTTGTTGTCCATTTATTTATTTGAAGATTTGATATGCTGTCATGAGTAACAGTGAAAACTGACTTCTTGATGATTTACAGACCAATAATTCCAATGATAAAAAAGGCATCCACACATAATAATGATCAAAATCTAGAACATAAAAGATAAAAAATAAAACAAAGGATTGCCCATCCCATAGTAAGGAGGGGGATGCATAGGGTAACAGTATCATACCATTAGACAATTTGTATAAACAGACAACAATAGGCAACCGTAAAACACATAGATGTCCCAGATAATACTATATTCACAGCTTAAAAATCACAGGTAGTCTTCATATTCACACTGGAAAAGCCAGGTTTTTACTTATGGCTTAAATTTTTTCTAAGAGCTCTCTATCCAAAGGAAGAGAATTCCAAACAGTTGGGGCATTATAGGCCAAACGTAAGCTGACATATCCATTCATATCCATTCATATCTTAGTATATAATGTGAGGGGATTGTTTAAAAACACATGGGCATTGTTTAAAAATACTATCTTGAAAGCCCAGACCATATGTATTCCACGCTTTAAGAAAAGTTGGAAGGAAGGCAAAAAACCTGCCGGCATGGTTTAAAGGCAAGGTTAGAGAGGACATTGTAGCCAAAAAAGCATCATTCAGGAAATAGAAAAGGAGCCAAATGATGAGAACAGGAAACAACATAAGCAACAGCAATTAAGATATAAGGTATTGATAAGGCAGGCAGAGAGAATTTGAAAAAAAGCTTGCCAGGGAAGCAAAAATGCACAATAAGAACTTTTTCAAGTACATTCATAGCAAAAAACCTGTAAGAGAGTCAGTTGGACCATTAGTTGAAAGAGGGGTAAAAGGGGAGCTAAGGGAAGCCATAGCAGAGAGATTGAATGAATTCTTTGTTTCAGTCTTTACTGAAGAAGATGTAGGGAAGTTACCCATGCCTGAAATGGTAGAAATATCAATAATTATCCTATAACACTGCACTAAGGGAAATAAATAGCCTTAGATTAACAAACCAAAGTTATAATCTAACCCTATATTTACACACTCCCTTATGACTACAATCAATTGTTAACCTATTCCACAATCATTTATATGGGAGAAAGAGACCTCAGGATAACTCTCAACCTCCCACTATGTGGCAAACTTAATCACCATAGGGGAATATGACTTCACACATCACCGGTCTCAGAAAACTTCCTTCGTTAAATAAAACTATTCATCGAATTTCACACAGAAAAAGTACTTTTTTTGTCTTCATATATCTTTTTACTTATTTTTTTTTTATAAATTTCTAAAAACTATGATTGTTTATACAGAAGAGCTAATGTTTTACACACAATAAGCTGTTATCAATGCTTCATCTCTACAATCTGTCATCTCCAACATGCCGTCAGCAAAGTTCTTCAGCAAACTTCTGCAAAAGACAAGGAGTTCCAATAGCACACAGCCATTTAAATGCAAAATTTAAAGCATCAATTCTACTTATCTCAAAGCTTCACTCCTAATTTCTTCAAACATTGTCACCTGTACTTCATACATTAACCCAACAAAGATCCTTGTTTCTTCTTAAAAAAGGCTCCATCAGGGGTTCTCTTTGATCACATATGACAACAGCTCGGGAATGCTCTGGCGCCTGATGTCAATCGTTTTAAACAGTCATCAACCTACTGGAAATCCCTACATCATAGACCTCACAACTTAGGGAGCGTGGAAAAATAATATAGGCAAAAGCATATACCTAATTCACTACTAACACCTTCCAAAAATGTACTTAAAGCAAAATGTTAGAGCTCCATGGCACAACTATGGCCAAATGAGTCTGCAAAAACATTCAAACAAATCTTCAAAAGAATAAGTTCCATTCGATCTTATCATTAAGTCCTTTTGGCTCCAAAGTGTCCAATCGAAAGATCCAACGTTGCTCTCGATTCAATAGCAATTTACCCCTGTCTCCCCACATTAGCCACTGTAGTAACTTCCAAAATTGATTGTTCTAAATTTACAGTAGGATCAGCAAGTAATTGTACATAATTATTAACATTATAAAGCCGATGATAAATTTCTCTCTCATAATCTGCTGTATTCATAACCACTATAGCACCTCCTTTATCAGCCCGCTTTATAACTATATCTGTCCACTCTCGAAGAGTTGCCAAAGCTTGCAGTTCATCCGATGTGAGATTGTATTGAAATATCAAAACAACCAGGAAGATGTGTTACAAGTATTTGATAAACTGAAGTGTAGTAGATCACCTGGACCAGATGGTAGACATCCAAGGGTGTTGAAAGAACTGAAAGATGAGATTGCAGACCTACTATTAGAAATCTGCGAACTATCATTAAAATCCTCTGTAGTACCTGAAAATTAGAGAATGGCCAATGTAACACCAGTTTTTAAAAAGGTTTCCAGGGGGGATCCAGGAAACTAGGGACCGATGAGCCTGACATTGCTACTGGGCAATATGGTAGAAACCATTATAAAGAATAAAATGTCTGAACATATAGATAGTCATAGTTTAATGGGAGAAAGCCAAAATGGATTTAATCAAGAAAAATCATGTCTTACTAATCTGTTATATTTTTTTGAAGGTGTGAATAAACAGGTAGACCAAGGAGAGCCAGATGTTATGGTGTACATGGATTTTCAGAAAGCCTTTGACAAATTAAAAAATCATGGGATTGGAAGCAATGTAGAATTGTGGGTCAGGAAATGTTTAAACGATAGAAAGCAGAGAGTAGGGCTAAATGGCTAATTTTATCTATGGAGAAAGGTGAATAGTGAAGTACCTCAGGGATCTGTGCTAGGCCTGCTGCTTTTAAACATATTTTTAAATGACCTGGAAATGAGAATAATGAAAGGTGATCAAATTTACAGATGACACAAAATTACGCAAAGAGGATTGTGAAAAATTGCAGGAGGACCTTGATAAATTGTAAGACTGGACGTTCAAATGGCAGTTGAAATTTAATGTGGGCAAGTGCAAAGCTTTGCACCTAGGAAAGAACATACACATTGAAACCCTCCGCCCAGTGTGCAGCGGCGGCCAAGAAAGTAAATAGAATGCTAGGAATCATAAAGAAAGGAATGAAAAATAAAACCAAAGATATTATAATGCTTCTGTATCGTTCCATTGTGCAACTGCACCTTGAATACTGTGTGCAATTCTGGTCGGTATATGTTTAAAAAGATAAAACAGAATTAGAAAAGGTACAGAGAAGAGCTACCAAAATGGTAAAGGGGATGGAAGGATACCCCTGTGAGGAAAGGCTTAAAAGGTTCGAGCTTTTCAACTTGGAAAAGAGACCGTTGAAGGAAGATATGATAGAGGTCTATAAATTCATGAATGGAATGGAACGGGTAAACGTAGATCGGTTGTTTATGCTATTATAAAGTAGAAAGACTAGGGGACACGCCATGAAACTACAACATAACCCATTTAAGACTAATAAGAGAAAATATTTTTTCACTCAACGTGAAATCAAACTCTGGAATTCATTACCAGAGGATGTAGTAAAAGCAGTTAGTGTGGCGGGTTTAAAAAGGGGTTGGACAAATTCCTGAAGGAAAGGTCAATAATACATTATTAAAGAGGACCCAGAAAATCCACTGCTTGCCCCGGGACAAGCATTGTGGAAACTGTGTGCCTTTTGGGTACCTGCCAGGTATTTGTAACCTGAATAGTCACTGTTGGAAACAGGATACAGGGCTTGACGGACCTTGGTCTGACCCAGTATGGCATTTCTTATGTTCCTATGATTACCAAAAGGTGAGCCTGGAATGATCTCAGATGTCTTTCTGGATTATATGGAATAAGAAGAGGAGAAAGATACAATGGGTAGCCAGTATAAAAAGAAACACTAACATCAATATCATAAATCAAACCTGACTTGGACTGGGCAACTAATGTTGTTTAATAAGCAAATGGGAGACATGAGCCCTATGCCTCTGTATTGCTCCATGATGTGCAATTCTGGTTGCCATTTCTTAAAAACGGTATAGCAGAATTAGAAAAGCTACAGAGAAGAGCCACCAAAATCATAAAGGGGAAAGAAGAATACCCTTACGAGGAAAGGTTTACAAGGCTAAGTCTCTTCAACTTGGAAAAAGACGGTTGAGAGGAGATATAATAGACATTTATAAAATAATGAGTGGAGTGGAACAGATAAATGCCAATCGGTTTTTACTCCTTCAAAAAGTAGAAAGACTAGGGAACATGCAATGAAGCTACAATATAGCCCATTTAAGACTAATTGGAGAAAATATATTTTCACTCAACATATAATCATTCTGGAATTCATTACCGGAGGATGTAGTAAAAGCTGTTAGTGTAGCTGGGTTTAAAAGAAGTTTGGACAAGTTCCAGGAGGAAAAGTTCATAAACCATTATTAAAGAGGACCAGGGACATCCACTGCTTACCCCTGGCACAAGCAGCATAGAATCTGTGTACCTTTTTGGGAACCTCACAGGTAGTTGTTACCTGGATTGGTCACTGTTGGAAACAGGATACTGGGCTTGATAGACCCTTGGTCTGACCCAGTCTGGCATATCTTATATTTTTATGTTTTATGCTTAGCACAATAAATGAGTTTTTGTATTCTTAATAAGCTGAAGATGTTTGATAGTGCATTGCGGAAGTCCAATAGAAAGGGAATTACGGTAATCTAAATAGTTTAGGATACATGTGCAAATTAAAGTCCTAAGTGACCTAATATCTAGATATTACCTTAATTAACAAATCATCTTTAACATGAAGGATATCATAACTAGTCATGAAATATATGGGGCAAAGCTATTTTATCTCTAATTGGAATAAAAGACCCAGCTATCTGTGGAAGATAGTCACACCTGGAATTGTCACTTGAGAACCAGATTGCAGAGGATTTGTCAATATTAAGAGCAAGCTTATGGAGCTGTTATTCAGTCTGCTATTTTTGTTAGGTAGCTAGTAATCATAGACTGAAAATCTGAATCCGATGTATCATGACTAAAAATGCACCCCAAGGTCAAACGGTTGCATTAGGGTAGCCAAGGGAGCAATAAATATGTTGAAAAGCCTAGGAAACAGGATAGATCTCTGCAGAACTCCTGTCTTTAAAAGAGAGACTGATGAAATATGTCCATCTTTAATGACTTGATAGGAGCAGTCAGAGATGTAAAACCAAAATCAGGTATATGCCTTATATGTCAGTCCAATCTCCCTAATTTTCCTCAAAAAAGTTGATTGTTAACCAGGTCAAACGTCACAGATACACTTCCTCACCATGTCCAAAGATGATATAAGTGGATACTTAGGGAAGTTTAAGAATCTCAAATTATTCTTCTTTAGTTGATCTTCCACATAGTCCATTATTCCCTGCATAATCTCCTTCTCTTTAATCTGGGCTAAAACCAGATTCTTGATTTGATCTTGCTATGATTCCACTTTGCTTAGTCTGATCTCGGTCTGTTATATAAGCTGATTCTGGGTCCAGGACTCAGCAAGGACAAAGGCAACATCTTCCTTAAATTCCCCCACCAATTTAATGGAGGCAGATTCAAGGACTACCAGGGCAACCCAGATGGATTCCATTGTGACCACAGCTGGATTAATCAAATAACCATGACCTTCTAAGTGCCCTGCTGCCCTCCCAAGGCATTACAGTACCATTACAGATCTCTTCCAAATTCAACAGAAGAGCTTACTATGGGCAATCCTTCTAGACCACTGTCAACCAGCACTAACACGTAGGGGCTCCGCAGCTGCTCCTTCCAAAAAAGCACTTCTGGGTCATAGTGGTGTTGTGCATTCCTTGGGGCTAAGAGAAGCCCCTTCTGCCCTCCAATCTCAAGCAATACTCACTTCTCTGGCAAAAGCCTTAGGTTCTCTCTGTCTAGGAAGAACACCTCACTCTTCCTGCGTCATCTGCATCCTCAGCATCAGTTGACCCCACCTGGAGGTACCTCACCAGGGCTTCCCTTTCCTCTTCCCACCCATAAATCTATGGTCTTCTCAGATGACATCTTGAGTGTGTATTTCATTTTGAACAAGAGCTACCAGGCAGAAAGGAAGAGAAATGAAGAGCTCACACCTATGGTCTTCTCAGATGACATCTTGAGTGTGTATTTCATTTTGAACAAGAGCTGATGGTCAATTAGATTGAAGGCTGCACTAAGATCTAACAAAATCAAACTGAATCTCTGCTGGAGTCTATATTCAATTTAATTCTTTTCACTAAGGACAAAAGAGAAGTTTCAGCACTATAGCCAGCTCTATAACCTTATTGACAAAGATGAATCATATTTATCTTATTTAAGAATGATGTAAATTGCAGATGGACAACTTTCTCTATAACCTTTGAAATATTGGTGCATTTGATACTAGATGAAAGTTTGCTGAATCAAGGCTATTCTTTTTAAAGAGCAACCACTATCAGGATCTTTCACAAATTGAGACAATAGAAAGTCAAGTGAAGAAGTAAAAGCCTTCATTAAGGGCAAAATCTTTGATAAAGAGACACTGGTGTATAGATTAAAGGAGTGCTAGAGATAAGTAGCACCCTTATCAACTGTATGAGGAAGGGAGGTAACTTTGGAATCTATTGAGTCAATATTCAAAGCCTATAGCTAACAGGGGGCAGGCTGTGATATTCAGCAGCAGTATCCGGATAGTGTTGCTGAATATCTTCATAGACCACCCCAGCACTATCCAATTAGTGCAGGGGCAGTCTGTGGCAGAGTGGGGGTGATACTGGCTCTTACCACGGAAGTGCTGGCACTTACCTGGTTAGTGCATTTTTTGGCAGCTCTTATCCAGACAACTTGAAAGGCCTAAGTTGCAATCTGGGCAAGTGCTGCCTAAAAATTGTGTTAAGTACAATTTACCAATTAGCGTTGCTCAGTCTGGATTTTCAGCGGCAACTCCTATCCGGATACTGCTGCTGAATATGCCACCAATATCGAAGTGCTATAGCAATTTTGAAAATCGGGCCCTATAATAGCATCAATATATGCTGAAAAGGAAGAAAAGCTAGTTGTAGAAAGAAACTTGAAGTGAGGTACTGGAGTACTGGAAAAAGGTTCAGAAATATGAAGAATGAGAACAGCCTAGAATTCACTGACAGTCTGGCAGAATATGAGTGAGAGGTCACAGGAAAACAGATATTTGTGAAAGTGAGACAGAATATTTTTGTTTACAGAATGCTTGTCATGACTAGAAGTGGCAATACGTCTGTGCTCAGCTGACCTGAAACATGTAGTGCATAGCCCTGCCTGTCGACCCTTACCGCAGATATTCAATGCCACAGCCCCGGAAACACTGAAGCTAACACTGAAGCTGGTAAAACTAGGTCAGCTTTTGCTAAGCCTAGTTTTACCTACCGATCGCTAATTGGGTAGCAGTGCAATATCACCGCTACCCAGATAGCAACAGTCTCTGAATCCACTCTGCCCCTGCACGCCCCAACACACCTTGATATTCAACTGCACTAACCACATAAATGCCATTGAATATCCCAATTTAAGGCACATAGTTTACTGGGCTGTAAACTGTGTAAATTCCTTTCGAATATTGGGTCCATAGTGTTTAGCGTGATCTGTAATACGTAGATAAACAAAAAGTAAAGCAAAAGCATGACACAGAGTAATAAGACGAAATTGTATAATGTGGCAGATTTTTCCTAATAAAAGAAAGTGCTGCAGCCAAGCTGAAGGAGGAGTTACAGGAGACTGTTCAGGTTTGTGGGTCTGTGAATTTCCTCCTTAAAGCTTTAAGCAGACTTTGTTATGGTATAACTCTGTGTGTCTGTTTTCATTCTTTTCTCTCTTGCTTCTAAGATAGGAGACCAAGGACCAATCCTTTTGTTTGTTGCCCCTGGCCAAGCAGTCAGGAACAGATTACATGCAATACTAGTCACTATCAATTGGGAAGTGGAAAACAACAACCACATGTGAGCTAACTACCTCAGATATAGGTCAGCAATTGCCAAATCAAAATAATCTTATTCTCAAAGAAACCTGCAATTGATCACATGAGATCACATGAGCTAGAAAAGGCCATATTATGAACTGAATCAAATAGTCTGGAAATGATATCAAATGTTTGGAGTTGTTACCTGGTGAATGAATTAGCTTTGAATAATATAAAGACTTAACACACTAAATTTCCTTCTTATAAAACAGAAGATAAGCTTTTATAAAGAGTACAGTATAAATAGTGGTGCTTTGTTCTTTTTGCTACTTTCTCTGAACACAACAGACTTGCTTTCTCAAAGCCAAAAGACCATGGTGAAACCATGGTTGAGAGTGTCATAGTAACATAGTAAATGACGGCAGATAAAGACCAGTATGGCCCATCTAGTCTACCCAGTAAGAATGCAAGAGTAGGTGCACCTGCCGCTCCATGCAGGCCACCCCTTCCTTTCTGATGACACTACTAAAATGATTGTCCACTCCTTAATCACTTCCTGTCTTGATTACTGTAATATTCTCCTTGCTGGCCTTCCCACAAACCATCTCTTTCCCCTTCAATCTATTCAACATTCTGCTGGTCGACAGATGGTTCGGAAGAATGTATCTTTGAAGGATACTACCAAAAGCAGAGAGGTTCCACAAAAGAGTAAAGTAGCCCAAATGCGCTCAAGTATGGAGCAGACTGAGCTTAAAGATCCCAAATTACCCATGTCTAACAATAGCCAAATTAATATGAGTAAAATACATTCTCTAAAATGTTTCTATGCAAATGCTAGAAGTCTAAAAAATAAGATGGGAGAGTTAGAATATATAGCACTAAATGAAAGGTTAGATATGATTGGAATATCAGAGACATGGTGGAAGGAGGACAACCAGTGGGACACTGTGATACCTGGGTACAAACTATATCGTAATGATAGAGCTGATCAAATTGGTGGAGGGGTTGCTCTCTATGTTAGAGAGGGCATTGAGTCAGAAAGGATTAAAGTTTTGCAGGAAACAAAATCTGCTGTAGAATCTATATGGATTGAAATTCCATGTAAAAGGGGGAAGGCAATGGCAGTGGGGGTGTACTATCGAGCGCCTTGCCAGAATGACCAAATGGATGATGAAATGCTCAAAGAAATCAAGGAAGCTAACAAAAGTTACAGTGCAGTAATAATAATGGGTGATTTCAACTACCCTGGTATCGACTGGGTCAGTGTCACGTCAGGACATGCTAGGGAGATAAAGTTCCTAGATGAAATAAATGACTGCTTCTTGGAGCAGCTGGGAAGCCATATTAGACCTAGTCCTTAGTGGAACACCAGATCTAGTGCAAGAGATAAGGTTGTTGGGGCCACTTGGCAATAGTGATCATAGCATGATTGCCTTTGATTTAATTAGTGGAGGAGGGATAGTAAGGAAATCCACAGTACTACCTTTTAACTTTCGAAAGGGAAACTATGATAAAATGAGGAAAAACAGTTAAGAAAAAACTAAAAGGAGCAGTTGCAAAGGTTAAAGACGTACATCAGGCTTGGCTGTTGTTGAAAAATACTATCTTGGAAGCCCAGACCAGCTGTATTCCATGCTTTAAGAAAAGTGGAAGGAAGTCCAAAAAACTGCCAGCATGGTTTAAAGGGGAGGTCAGAGAGGCTGTTGTTGCCAAAAAAGCATCTTTCAGGAAATGGAAAAAAGAGCCAAACGACGAAACCTGGAAACAGCACAAGCACTGGCAAGTCAAAAGCAAGGCATTGATAAGGCAGGCAAAGGGAGAATTTGAGAAGAAGCTTGCTGCGGAAGCAAAAACGCAAAGTAAAGACCTTTTCAAGTACATTCGTAGCAAAAAGCCTGTGAGAGAGTCAGTTGGTCCATTAGATGATAAAGGGGTTAAAGGAGCACTAAGAGGCGACAAGGCGATAGCGGAGAGATTGAATGAATTCTTTGCTTCAGTCTTTACTGAGGAAGATGTAGGGATGTTACCCATGACTGAAGTGGTATTTAAAGGTGCGGAAGAATTGAAGGAAATATCGATACATCGGGAAGATGTATTACAACTATTAAATAAACTGAAGAGTAGCAAATCACCTGGGCCGGATGGTATACATCCAAGGGTGTTGAAAGAACTGAAATACGAGATTGCAGACCTGCTATTAGTAATCTGTGAACTATCATTAAAATCATCTCTAATACCTGAAGATTGGAGGATCGCTAATGTAACACCAATTTTTAAAAAGGGTTCCAGGGGTGATCTGGGAAACTACAGACCGGTGAGCCTGACATCAGTACCGGGAAAAATGGTAGAAACCATCATAAAGAATAAAATTACTCAGCATGTAGATACTCATGACCTAATGGGAGACAGCCAACATGGCTTTAGACAAGGAAGATCTTGTCTTACTAATCTGTTATGTTTTTTGAAGGAATGAATAATCAGGTGGACAAAGGTGAGTCGGTTGATATTGTGTATCTGGACTTTCAGAAAGCCTTTGACAAGGTCCCTCATCAGAGACTTTTGGCAAAACTAAAGAGTCATGGGATAGGAGGCAGTGTACTATTGTGGATCAGGAACTGGTTAAAAGATAGAAAGCAGAGGGTAGGGCTAAATGGCCAATTTTCACAATGGAGAAAGGTGAATAGTGGTGTACCCCAGGGATCTGTGCTGGGTCCGCTGCTTTTTGACATATTCATAAATGACCTGGAAATTGGAATAACGAGTGAGGTTATCAAATTTGCAGATGACACAAAAGTATTTAAAGTTGTTAAAACCCAAGAGGATTGTGGAAAATTGCAAGAGGATCTTGATAAATTGGAAGACTGGGCATCAAAATGGCAGATGAAATTTAATGTGGACAAGTGCAAGGTTATGCACCTAGGGAAGAACAACCCAAACTATGGTTACACGATGCAAGGTTCCACATTAGGAACCACCACCCAGGAAAAAGATTTAGGCGTCATTGTGGATACCATGTTAAAACCCTCGGCCCAGTGTGCAGCAGCGGCCAAGAGAGCAAATAGAATGCTAGGTATGATAAGGAAAGGAATGGAAAATAAAACAAAAGATATTATAATGCCTCTATATTGTTCCATGGTGAGACTGCACCTTGAATATTGTGTGCAATTCTGGTCGCTGTATCTTAAAAAGGATATAGCGATTTTAGAAAAGGTTCAGAGAAGAGCCACCAAAATGGTAAAGGGGATGGAAGGATACTCCTATGAAGAAAGGCTAAAAAGGTTGGGGCTCTTTAACCTGGAAAAGAGACGGCTGAGGGGAGATATGATAGAAGTCTATAAATTAATAAACGGAGTGGAAAGGGTAAACGTGGATCGATTGTTTACCTTATCAGAATATAGAAAGACTAGGGGACATGCAATGAAGCTACAGGGTAAACTATTTAAGACTAATAAAAGAAAATATTTTTTCACTCAACGTGTAATCAAACTCTGGAATTTGTTACCGGAGGATGTAGTAAAGGCTGTTAGTGTAGCTGGGTTTAAAAAAGGTTTGGACAAGTTCCTGGAGGAAAGGTTCATAAACCATTATTAAGAAGGGACCCAGGATATCAATGCTTGAACCAATACAAGGATTGTGGAACCTGTGTCCCTTGGGGAAACTGCTAGGTACGTATGACCTAGATTGGCCACTGTTGGAAACAGAATACTGGGCTTGATGGACCTTGGTCTGACCCAGTATGGCATATCTTATGTTCTTAATTTTCCGTCAGCATTGCTTTTCCCATATCACTCCTCTTCTCAAGTCCCTTCATTGGCTTCCCATCCACTTCCGGATCCAATTCAAACTTCTCCTCTTGACCTATAAATGCATTCACTCTTCTTCCCCCCACTACCTATCATCTCTTATCTCTCCTTACATCCCCTCTCGTGTTTTTCGCTCTTCGAACAGCCTCCGTCTATCTATGCCCTCCACTCGTACTGCTAATTCTAGACTTCGCTCCTTTCACCTGGCTGCATCCTTTGCCTGGAACAATCTACCTCTGTCTGTGCGCAAAGCACCCTCTCTGGACCTCTTCAAGTCCAGATTGAAAACCCATCTCTTCTCTATTGCTTTCTGTTCTTGATTCTCGTTTTTGCTCTTCTTGTTATTGTATACTTTGTCTTACTTGAATGTATTTGTATTTTGTGATCTTCTTGACTAGATTGTGAGCTCTGATGAGCAGGGACTGTCTCTTCTTCATGTATGTACAGTGCTTCGTACGTTTGAAGAGCTATATAAATGTTAAATAGATAGATAGAGACACCCCTCCCCATGTCTTTGTTTAGGAGTGAACCCACCGCTCCGTGTAGGACACCCCTATTTGTTGAGAAATTAGATAGTTAAGTTTATTTTGATTTTATCCTGTTGCTGTAAAGGGATCCACTGTGTCTGTCCCATGCCATTTTGAATTCTGTCACTGTATTTGCCCCCACCACTTCCATCGGGAGGGCATTCCAAGCATCCGCCACCCTTTCAGTGAAAAAGTATTTCCTGACATTTCCCTTCAATTTACCCCCTTGCAGCTTCATGTTATGCCCTCTAGTTTTACAGCTTCCCCATCTTTGAAACATAGAAACATAGAAAAATGACAGAAAAAGACCACATGGTCTGTCTAGTCTGTCCTTCCATATCAACAACTACAACAGTCCCCTTTTTTCGTTTAGACATCCTCTGTGTTTGTCCCATGCTTTTTTGAAATCAGATACCGTCCTCATCTCTACCACCTCCACTGGGAGACTATTCCATGGATCCGCCACTCTTTCAGTGAAGAAATATTTCCGCATATCACTCCTGAATCTATCCCCTTTCACCCTCATCCCATGTTCTCTCGTAGCAGAACTTGCTTTCATTCGAAAGAGGCTCTCCCCCTGTGCATTTATCAATCATATCATCTCTATCCCGCCTTTCCTCTAAGGTGTACATATTAAGTTCCTTAAGTCGGTCCTCATTTGCTTTATAATGAAGACCAATAACCATTTTGGTAGCCACCCTCTGTACTGACTCCATCCTGTTTATATCCTTTTGAAGGTCAGTCTCCAGAATTGCACACAATACTCCAAATGAGGTCGCAACAAAGACTTATACAGAGGCACTATCACCTCCTTTTTTCTGTTAGCTATTCCTCTCCGTATGCACCCAAGCATTCTTCTAGCTTTTGCCGTCACCTTTTCTAACTGTTTAGTTACTTTAAGATCATCTGACACAACCACGCCTAGGTCCCGCTCTTCTTTAGAGGACAAATATACTTCACCCCCTATACTATATTGCTCCCTTGGATTGCTGCAATCCAAATGCATAAACTTGCATTTTTTAACATTAAATCCCAGCTGCCAAATTCTAGACCATTCTTCAAGCTGAGCTAGATCCCTCCTCATGTTATCTATACCTTCCTGGGTGTCTGCTATATTGCAGATTTTGGTATCACCTGCAAAGAGGCAAACCTTACCCGACAGCCCTTCCTCTATATCACTAACCAAGATGTTAAACAGAATCGGACCAAGGACAGATCCCTGGGACACACCACTGGTAACGTCCTTCTCCTCAGAGTGAGCTCCATTTACATGTACTCTTTGTCGCCTCCCACCCAACCAATTTCTAACCCATGCGGTAACTTTAGGGTCCATTCCTAGGGTGCTCAGTTTGTTTATAAGTCGTCTGTGAGGAACGGTGTCAAAGGCTTTACTGAAATCTAAATACACCACATCAAGGGCTCTCCCTTGGTCCAACTCCCTGGTCACCCAGTCAAAGAAATCAATCAGATTTGTCTGACAAGACCTGCCTCTGGTGAATCCATGCTGCCTCAGATCCTGTAATCTGCTGGACTCCAGAAACCTCACTATTTTGTCTTTCATCAGCGTTTCCAATAATTTACTCACCACCGAAGTTAAACTAACCAGCCTGTAGTTTTCAACCACATCCTTACTTCCGCTTTTGTGTAAAGGCACCACATGAGCCTTTCTCCAGTCCTTTAGCACCACTCCAGACTCCAATGAGGCATTGAAAAGGTCAGTCAGTGGAGCTGCTAGTTCCCTCAGTATTCTAGGGTGTATCCCATCCAGTCCCATCACTTTGTCTACTTTAAGTTCAACTAGTTTTTCACACAGTCTTCTGAAAATTCTTCAAGATACCCCTCGCTTCTGCTCCTGTTTGTGGGTGTTTTCTGAGGTCCTGCTCCTTGTTCTTCAACTGTGAACAGAAATATTTGTTAAGCAGTTCCGCTTTATCCTCATCAGCTTCCACATATTCCTCCCCTTCACCCTTGAGTCTGACAATACCACTTTTGCCCTTCCTCTTCTCACTAACATATCTGAAAAATGTCTTTCCCCCCCCCCCCCCCCATTTTATTGCATTGGCTATTTCTACCTCTTTTTGAATCTTTGCTTTCCTGACTACTTTGCTAGCTTCTCTAAGTTTTTCCAAATAGAGATGCCTGTCTTCCTCTCTCTGTGATCTCTTGTATTTCATGAAGGCCTCCCTCTTTTTCTTCACCTTTTCAGCTACTTCTTTCGAAAACCATAGCGGTCTTCTTTTCCTTTTACCTTTATTTACATACTACATTTACATACTACATCCATACTCAGGTCAAGACAACTTCAACTGTGACTAATGTGTATAGACTACTGTATATAGTTACATAATGTACATAGTTTCCCTTTATTACCAAGTTCAAATTCCTGTTACTTGTAAAATGCACTACAGTTTTTCTGTATGTATATGTTTGGTTCCATGTAAACCGCGCTGATGATAATAGTGCGGTATATAAGAGATGTTAAATAAAATAAATAAATAAATAAAATAAATTTACCATTTTAAGAAAAAGGTTGGTTGCCATTAAAATATCCCCTTTCAGTTTTGCCCACTGTTTTTCTACATCCCCCAGCTGTTCCCATCCTGCTCCCTGTGGTATTGGCCCATCTTGGCAAAGTTAGTTTTCCTAAAGTCTAAGACCCTCGCTTTTGAATGGATTCTAACAGCCCTAGTCCTAATACTGAACCACACCATCTGGTGATCACTGGATGCAAAATGATCTCCCATTATAACATCAGAAACACTTTCACCATTGGTAAGTACCAAGTCCAGTATGGCCCCTTCACGTGTGGGGTCTGTTACCAATTGCGTGAATAGTTCTCCCTCTAGAGAATCTAGGATCTCCTTACTTCTAGATGATACTTGTCACAAGGCCTACCTTGGCAGCGTAATGGACTGAGGTAGGTTGGACATAAAAACATATGGAGTTGGGTTTGGCTAATGTCTTACAGGGCCCAGGGACTTGCAGCCCTGGTAGCTTCCTTTGTTACCAAAATCCCAAAGAATACAAAGGTCCAAGTGGAGGGAAACAAAAGCATTTATTCCCCTTTCTTGCAAAAAGGTTCAGATGCTTGGACAAAAACATCAAACACAAGTTCCTTACTTCAGGTTAAAGAAAAAGTAAAACATGACGTTAAAGCAAAGCTGTTATCTTCACAATAAATGGTGTATCAAAACAAACAGTCTCTATTCCCCAAGATAGAGCTTATGTGCTAAGCAGGGACTCCAGGCTTCCTGTCTTACAATAACTACAGTCCATCTCGGTATCTGAAGCAAATTCCACCTGCATCGGTTCCCCTTCTGAAGCCTCTGAAACCAAGTCAGTACTTGCTGGCAAATTGTAATCAGGCTTTTTATATATCCTCTGTACAACCTCCCAATGCTCAGGGTTGAATGTAGGGCGTCGGTCCTGCGCCCTCATATACTGGGAACTGTCTTCCTTTTGCAAGTGTTTTACCTTAGCTTCCTGCAAAGCTTTGTCATTAACAAGTTTCTTATTCGGTACATGTTTCTTGCACCTTATCTCATAGGCAGTTTCACAAGGACAGTATTCTTCTGCTCCCTGTCCTCCCCATACACCAGCAGTCTGCAACCTGCTTTCAGTTAAACATGGGTTACCTTTTCTCCTTGGCTTGTCTACTCCCGGTGAGGTTTGAGGCCTGCTCCGGCTGGGATCCTGCCTGGCCTGAGCAATAGGCCTTAAGTTCTCCAACCGTCCTTCTGTTGGCTTTAGACCGCAGTCACAGCCACGCCTTTGCCTCTCTGTACGAAAAGCACCCACTCTGAATGGAGCTATCCCACCTTCTCCAGGGTTGCTTCTTTCCTCAAGCCACTGCGGCTGCTGCTGCCTCCTGCGAAACCCTTGTCCAGGGGTTACTGCTTCTTCTGGATATCCTGCCCATTCATTCGGATGTCCTGCCCATCCTGCTGGTTCTCCTGGCAGTCCTCCTTCCCCTGGCCGTCCTGCCTGTTCTGCCCTCCAGTCTTCCAGACTCTCTTTAAGAGGTACTCCTCTCTTCCTTGATTGGAAGCTGGCTGGCATTACCTCATGACCTAGGACAGCGATGGCGAACCTATGGCACGCGTGCCAGCTGTGGCACGCGAAGGCCTTGCAGCTGGCACGCGGGTAGGTCCGCAAAAAAGAAAAAGCTGGCTCTGGCTGCTGCCGCGGACGCGGCAGCTGCAGAGTGCAGTGTCCCGCGGGGCCCCCTCCGCCCGCTAAGCCCCTCTGCAAGGGCTTTCAGATTCGCGAGGGAGAGCGTCTCCCTCGCGTCTCTGTTAAGCCCGCAGGGGCTAATGGGAAATTTCCCATCAGCCCCTTTAGACGCGAGGGACTGATGGGAAATTTCCCATTAGCCCCTGCGGGCTTAACAGAGACGCGAGGGAGAAGCTCTCCCTCGCGAAGCTGACAGCCCTTGCAGAGGGGCTTAGCGGGCGGAGGGGCCCCGCAGGACATTGCATTCTGCCGCGGCAGCGGCAGCAACCAAAGCCAGCTTTTTTTTTTTTAAATATGCGATGGGGGGGGGGGGGTTAGGGCTGGTAATGGGGGAGGGGGGGGGGTAGGACTGCTAATGGGCTAGGGGGGATAGGACTGCTAATGGGCTGGGGGGGGGTAGCGGGTAGGACTGCTAATGGGCTGGGGGGGGGTAGGACTGCTAATGGGCTAAGGGGGGTAGGACAGCTAATGGGCTGTGGGCTGATGGGGGCTGTCAGGAAAAGGGTTGATGGGGGGTAAGGACAGGTAATGGGCTATGGGGGGTTAAGACTGCTAATGGGCTTTGGGCTGATGGGGGCTGTCTGGAAATGGGGTGATGGGGGTTAGGACTGATAATGGGCTATGGGGAGGGGGGGCTAGGACAGGAAATGGGCTGATGGGGAGGGGTTAGGACTGGATGGGCTGTGGGCTGTGGGGGCGTTTAGGACTAGTAATGGGCTATGGGGGGTTAAGACTGGTAATGGGCTGTGGGCTGATGGGGGGCTGTCTGGAAATGAGGTGATGGGGGGTTAGAACTGCTAATGGGCTATGGGGGGGGTTAGGACTGATAATGGGCTAAGGGGGGGGCTAGGACAGGAAATGGACTGATGGGGAGGGGTAAGGACTTGAGGTGGGCTGATGTGGTTAGGACTGGTAATGGGCTGTGGGCTGATGGGGGGGGCGGTTTAGGACTGGCAATGGGCTGTGGGGGGCTGACTGGAAATGGGCTGATGGGGTTAAGACTGGAAGTGGGCTGATGGGGGGTTAGGACTGGTAATGGGCTATGGGGGGGTTATGACTGATAATGGGCTATGGGGGGGTTAAGACTGGTAATGGGCTTTGGGCTGATGGGGGATGTCTGGAAATGGGGTGAGGGGGGTTTAGGACTGGTAATGGGTTATAGGGGGGGCTTAAACTGAAAATGGGGTGATGGGGGTTTAGGACTGGAAGTGGGTTGATGGGGGGCTAGGACTGGTAATGGGTTGGGGGGTTGCTATGACTGGAAATGGGCTGAGTGGAAGGGGAGGCTTGAACTGCAAATAGCTGATGGGGAGGGAGCTTGGAATGGAAATGGGCTGTGAGGGAAGGGAGCTAGGACTGAAAATGGGCTGATGGAGCAGCTAGGATAGGACTGGAAATGGGCTGTTGGGGGGAGCTAAGATTGGAAATGGGCTGTGGTGGGGGCTTGAATTGAAATGGACTCATGGAGGGGCTAGAACTGGAAGTAGGCTCATGGGGGGGGCTTGGACTGGAATTGTACTGAGTGGAGGGGAGCTATGATTTGACATGGGCTGATGATGGGGCTAGGAAATGACTAGAAATGGGCTGATGGGGGGCTAGGATTGAAAATGAGCTGATGAAGAGACTCAGACTGAAAATGGATGGGGGAGCTAGGACTGGAGATGGGTTGATGGGGTGCTAGGACTGGAAATGGGCTGATGCAGGGACTAGAAAGGAATGGATGCTGGGTGAGACTGGAACTAGAAGGGAGCTGATGTTGGGGGAGGATTAGAATGGGATGGGGCTGGGAGAGTAAAATGGAAAGGGGAAAAATATTTTGTGTGGGAGGAATGAAAAATCTACAATTGGCCGGGTATTGGGAGAGTAAGTGGGGATTGAGGATGGAGCGGTAAAATTTGTGTGGATGAAATAGGAATGAGGAAAGAGCAAAAGGAGAAAGATTAGTATGTTAAAGCAGATGTAGAGAGAGAGACTTGTAAAAAAGTCTAGAAGAGAGAAGAAAGAACAAATGGACAGCAGACGATGGAGAGTTAGCAGAAAACATGAAGAAACCAGAAGAAAGTGGCTGGAGCAATTGCAACTGAAAAAAAATGCACAAAAGGTAGAAAGATATCTCTTTATTTTGAATTTATTAACTGGAATATGAAACCTCTGGAAATGTGCATCATTAACGTCTGTGCTTTGTTTGGTACAAGAGGAAATTAATTTATAGTTTTATTTCTACAGTGTTGTACATTCCAAGTTTGGCTTTTGGGGTTCCCAGTTTAATTATTGCCTTCCTGTTTCTAAATTGTGATTCCTTGTTTGGTGATGGTCTATGTTCTGCATGTGTAACTGAGCTGAGGTTTAATTGACGTGCTGGCACTTTGAGGAAATTCTTTGGTTTTGTGCGGCAGTTTGGGCACTCGGGCTCAAAAAGGTTAGCCATCACTGACCTAGGAGGTGTGGTTCCTCAGTTCCTCGGAGATCCCTCTTGCTCCCCCTATCAGGTTCCTCATAATATTGCAGCCTGTGCTCGACTTTTCCTGCATTTAAAACATTTTCTTCTCTTCTCAGAGGGTCTGCAGCATCACATACTGCAGCAGGAATGTGCCAATCAACATCTGGCATATTGAAATCCCCTATTAGTAGCACTTCCTTTTTCCTAGCAATACTGCATATGTCTTACATTAACTCTCTGTCCACCTCTTCTACTTGTGAAGGAGGTCTGTATATCACGCCAATGCAAATAGATTTCTCTTTCCCTCTTTCTAGTTTAACCCACAGTGCCTCCTCTCTCCCTTTTAAGCTCTTTAATTCCAAGGCTTTAATATTATGTTTTACATATAGTGCCACTCCTCCTCCCCTTCTTCCTACCCTGTCCTTTCTGAATAAAGTATAGCCTGGTATAGTTACATCCCAATCATGGTTTTCTGTGAACCATGTTTCTGTAACTGCCACTAAATCCAAGTCAGCCACTCCCATGAAAGCATCAACATCAAGGATCTTATTTCCCATGCTACGGGCATTTATACACACTGCTTTCCATAAGTTACCCTCTTTACCCATTTCCATAAAGGTATTTAATATTTCACTTACCTGGGGGCTTTCTTCACCCATCCCCAACGAATCTAGTTTAATGCCCTCTTTAGTAGATTAGCCAGTCTATTCCTGAAGATGTGTCAACCTTTCTTGGACAGATGGCGCCATCTCTGCTCTGCAACCCTTGGAACAGCATCCCCTGGTCTAGGAAACCAAAACACTCTCGATAACACCATCCACGCAGCCATGCATTCATCTCCAGGATGCGAGCCTCTCTGCCTTGGCCTTTACCCTCAACAGGGAGAATTGAAGAGAACGCCACCTGTGCACCTATCTGCTTCACCCTCTGTCCAAGAGCCATGAAGTCACTTTTGATACGCTCAGAGGGATACCTGGCAGTATCATTTGTTCCGACATGGATTAGCAACATTGGATAATAGTCAGTGGGCTTCATGAGTCTTAGCAAACTCTCCGTAATGTCTTGGATTTTGGCACCTGGCAGACAGCATACCTCTCTAGACATCAAGTCTGGTCGGCAGATGGACGCCTCAGTACCCCTCAGAAGAGAGTCTCCAACTACCACTACCCTTCGCTTCCTTGTGGTCACTGATTCTGCAACTTTGGGGTACTTGAGCTCTGGTTCTTCCCTTTCCAAGGATGCTGTCACCTTCACTTCCAGGGCTGCATAATGGTTCTTCAATTCAAGGGCTGGAGAAGTTGGATTGGTGATTCTGCAGGCCCTGGTGACTTGTGTCCAATCTTCATCATTCTGTAGGCACCCATCTTCTCTTCTGCTGGAGAGCTTGGTTGTTGCAAGAAGCATCTCATCAATGTACTTCTCACTGTCTTGAATGCTCCTCAGCCTCGCCACCTCCTCTCAGTTCCTCCACTTCTTTCCTGAGAACCTCAGCATGCAGGCACCCTGCACATGGAACCGTTCCTTCAACTGGCATTGGGACCTCTGTCTGGACAGAGGCAGAAGCTGTAATGGGGGTAACAGCTTTAGCGATACGATGTTTCCCAGCCATGTTCTGTTTGTGGAGCTTAGGTATCTGTTAAAGCAAAAGAGAGAGATCTACCAAAGTACCAGAGAAAAAGCAGTTAAATTTCTTTAATTATATTGAGAATGTGCTGTTCCAAGTCCCTGTGTTGTGTTAATTGGAGAGGTGCCCTATAAAGCAAGACCGCTCACTAGGGTTGGGTAGGTATTGGGGAGGGTAGGGAGGGAACTAACACCTGATTAAGTGTCAGTGGCTTCAAAGAGCTGAGAAAATTACTAAAGCAGAGTTTTAAACCCACCCCCATTAAAGAAAATATTCCTCCCTTTAAACTAAAGCACCAAAAAGAATGTAACTTTGTTTTAAAAATGTACCAAACCCCTTTTAAGAGCTCCCAGTCAGAGAGCTAGCAATTAAAAAAACAAAACAAATGCTTACCTCTGTTTGAAATGTATAGTCCCTGTTAAGAATGTTTGTAAGAGGTTTGTTTGTTCGTTATTTCTCTTTAAGTATTTAAAGGTCTGAATCATATCTCCCCTATTCCTCCTCACCTCCAGAGTGTACATATTTAGGTCTTCAAGTCTCTTCTCATAAGGCTTCTGACGCAGGCTCCATATCATTTTGGCTGCCTTCCTCTGAACAGTTTCCAGTCTTTTTATATCCTTTGCAAGATATGGTCTCTAAAACTGAACACAGTATTCCAAGTGAGGCCTCACCAGTTACTTATACAGTGGCATTAGTACCTCTTCCTTTCTGCTGGTAATTCCTCTTTGTATGCAGCCCAACATCCTCCTGGCTTTTGCCACCGCCTTGTCGTACTGTTTTGCCACCTTGAGATCCTGAGAAATAATCACACCAAGGTCCTTCTCATGATGTGTCTAAGTCAAATCGTCATTTCTTTTAAAGGGTCCACCGAGTCAAGAGCAGAACACAGTGTGACCCACGTGCCTGTGTGGGTGGAGTTGGTTGCTTGGGCTCCCCTTGCATCAGGACCATGGGCACCAACCCTCCCACAGATTGGGCTATAAAAAGACACCACCCTCTGCAGTGTGTTTAGGCATGGTCATGAATGAGTACGATGGAGGTATGGGTGAGGGGCTGGCACTATAAATAAAAAGATAGTTAATTGCAGAAATAAAAACTTTAGCAGACTAGAGAAGGTAGACACACAACCAGAAGTAATGGAAATTGCAACAAATGTTATTAAAGATTGTGAGGTGGGATAAAGAAAGAAAAGCAGGGCCTGAGTGCCTCCCAATAATCTATTTCTCCATGTAGTATCCATGACTCAAATGCCGAGACTTCCCACCAACACCCCTATAGTTGAGCTGAATTACTGTTATTATTGGCAGCGTGAAATGTGGATGCAGGCACCAGTCTCAGCAATGCAGCGGTCTTTGGCTCTCTTGTGTTGTCGAAGCTCTGCTCCAGAGGGCCTGGAAATCTGCTGAAAGTTGGGGGTCCCACGATGGTCTGCGATGCTCCCTCATAGAGGGCAAGTATACCCTCTTGTTCTTCAATGCACCTGAATATCAAAAAGAACAAAAATCCTCTCTAGGCCCTAACAAAAAGAGTAGGCCTGAACTCTGTGTATATGCGCCACCTCTGAACTGTAGTCTAGCTAACTAAAAATGAAACAGAATTAGAGGCTTCTGTTTAGCTAAGGCTTCTATTAATTTTGGCCCCAACAGAGGGGTAGCCCAAGGGTGATGCGGAGCCATGTGCAGAGTCTCATTGTGGGGCCTCATTTGCATAGCCACTGGACTTCATTTGCATACATTTAATTTATTTTATTTTGCTACTAATACTACTACTACTACTGAGCATTTGGATAGCGTTTTATAATGTATATGTTGCCCACCTAAAATTTTAGGCTGCTTTCAAAGGAGCCTTTCACAAGCCTCTTTTTTGTTCTGGCAATGACTTAGGGGCATGTTTACTAAATATTAATGTGCGTTAAGTGCCACTACGTCAATAGAAATAAATGGGTGTGGCTGCACTTAGCTAGTGCTGCTAAAAGGGCCGGCCACCGTCGCCGAACTATAGACCTGGATATTCAAAACCAGGGCATATCCGGCCCTGAATATCTGCAGCAGCTTTTTAGCACCACCTGCATGACCCCTCTCCCTCTACTCTCCATAGAGAGTCCTTTGTAATGGTTATGAGTTATAATATTTTCCAATGCAAGTTCCCTGTAATGGTTTTTTGAGTTTCAATGTAAACCGCCTTGATTAAACGGTAAGGTGGTATAGAAAACTTGTTAAATAAATAAATAAACAAACAATGAGGCTAAGCGGGCAATGGCGATATTCAGCCACTGCTTGGCTAGATTCCGTGGTGAAAGTTAGGCCAGCCTTTTAAGAGCCTAACTTTTGCCAGGTTGCGATAACTGGGTAGCAGCTGAATATTGCTGTCCCCACAATGCCCAGTGCTAGGCAGCTAACATCAGGGCATGAGCCAGCACTATCCCAGCCAAGGCGATTAACACAGTTAGCAGGTCTGCCAATTGTGCTAATCCCTTTAAATATCAGGCCTGAAAACTCAGGGAGTTATCGTCAAATTTATGCAGTTTGCAAAAGTACTGCAGCACTAACCCATTTGCTGCCTCTGAATACCCCCTAAGTGCTTGAAATGAACTGTGGCTATCGGGTTACCAACGGAGAGTTCCGGGAGCGGAGCAGGGGCAGCGCCATCGATGATATTCAGCCGCTAAGCAGTAGCTAAACCAACTAAACTTGAGACAAGTGAAAGGCCGTCCCGACCTTAGGTGGTTTTGCAATCCGGTTAGCAGCTGAATATTGATGCTACCCTGACTGCAAAAGAGCAATCTTGTGAAATCAGTTATTCATTGCTGGTCACACCATTATCCATGTTTATTTTAAAGCCACTTTAACAGTACTAAGCCCCACCGCAGAAAATAAGAATAATATAGACAACACGGTGCTAGTTTCTTTTATGATTGCTTTAAAACGTGTTTGTGTATTTTATTGTGGATGTTTACAGGCAGCGCAGAAATGATATAATGGAAATGTGTGTGTGTGTCCGGCACCTCTAGCAGCTCTGTGTATTTTCAGTATGTGCATTCCTTGGTGTCTGAGCATCTGTCGCTATCTCTGTGAGCTTGTGCATCCTCGTCTTCCTCTCTGTCTGTGTACACGTGTATTATCTGTATTCCTGTGTCTTTGGGTCTGCTCATCTCTGCGGTTCTGGCTGTCTGAGAAGTTGTATTTCTGTTGCTGGCGAGTACAGCGACACTCCCTGCTGTCATGTTCTGTCTGATGCACAGAGCAGTTCTATGTTATTGGGATTTGTTACCTGATCTCCTAACAGCACTCATCACCCACTCCTCTCCCATAAATAGAGACACTCAGAAAGGAGGCAGTTCAGAAGAGAGACAGGTAGCTCCGGGCAACATCTAACAAGCAGAGGTTCTTCTGCTGCTCCTTCTCCCCTCCCCCCCCCCTCCTTGCCCTACAGTCGTAACATTTTCTTCAGGTACAGCATTAGTCCTCCCTGTTCTTTCAGCAAAAGAACATTAAAGGCTGTCCAGAGAAAATCTAATCAATGTTTAAAAAGCATGGAGATTCCATTCTGAAAAGAAGCAATGTGAACATGTTTACAAAGTTAAGTTTCTGAGCCAGTCTCAGAGGTGAGCGCCATAAGCTTGATTCGTAGGACTGGCCTTTTCTCCCTGGGTCGGCTGGGGCTGGACACAGGATGCATGACTTGTTGGACCTTAGTCTGACCCAACATGGCTTTTCTTTTGTTTTCATCAAGTGGACCTTTTTAGCTGTTGCCTATCTGTTTAAGTGGGGAATCATTATCTTTTTAAGTGGGGAATCATCTGTTTAAGTGGGGAATCATTATCTTTTTAAGTGGGGAATCATCTGTTTAAGTGGGGAATCATTATCTGTTTAAGTGGGGAAACATGTTATTGACTGTTTAGTTACTTTGAATTGAAATGGGGGGGTTTTGGGGGGGTTTTAAGTGCCATCAAGTCAGTGCTGACTTCTAACAGCCCAGCTGCCTCTGGGTTTTCTTGGCAATGTATTACTGGAAGCAGATTGCCAGGCCTTTTCTTCCAAGGCAATGGAGGGTAAAGTGACTTGCCCAAGGTCACAAGGAGTGGGCAAGTGGGAATCAAACCCTTCATCTTATGGATACTAGGGTAGTTGCTTTAACCACTTAGCTACTCCTCCATGTGTTAATTTTCTTGTTAAGGGTACTGTTATATATTTTGACACCAGTTCTGGATGATTGTTTGTCAAGCGATGGTGGCTGGGTGTTGTATAAACGTTCCCCTGAAGCAAGGCTCTAGAAGATAGTCTGAAACATGATGTCATGTCATGTCGGGTTATGTTGTTGTCTTAAGATTCAGCTAAGTGTTTTAATATTTGTTTATTGAAATTGTGTGTGTTTAGCAAATTGTTTGGTTACACAGATGAGACCATTGAATGAGAACGCTGGGAACAGTTGAGTGGATGCTTGTTCCTTCAGTATAGTCCTAAAGCCAACGTCTAAAGGTTTCTCTGTTTGTTGTCAGCTGTATGGTTTTCCTTAAAATAATTGAAAATTTTGAAGTGATATGAGTGAGTATGTTTGATGATTGGGATTTATGTTTTAAAGGCATCATTCAAAGCCAATGGGAGGAAGAGAATACCAGTCATTGCACAATGGTGACATCTCCTGGCTGGAAGCAGGGTGCAGTATATTGGGAAATGCAGTGTTTGGCTTGTGGCCAGTGATTCCCAGAGTAATGTAAAGGAAAGGTTAATAGGGAAAACCCTCCACCCTATTTGTGAATAAAGATTTATGGTAACGTTATCTAACGGAAGTTGGTTCTAACTGAACTAAAAGTCCAAAAAAAGGCAATAGAAGGAAATTGTAGTGATAAAAATACAATTAAATTAAAAGAAAAAGCGAGTTAAGTTCCTTAAAGTAGGATAATGAGAGTGATTTTTAGCAGGCACCAGCAACTTGCTGGCCCACAAACTTTCTCTGTGAAAATCTGCTGGGTCGGGGCCTAGGGGAATATTCAGTCTGCATACTCTGTCTCAGTCCCAGCTCTACAACTTTGCCTCACAAGGACAGCATCTGTGCTCAATTTTCCACCCTGAGGCCACAGTGCAACTGTCCTGCATAGCGTCTGATTTTGAGCAGCAACTCTGATTCCAGAATTGTTCTGCAAGCCCTTTGGGGCTGATAAGTCCTGCAGTGCCTCATCCATTCCTCTCACACAGGATTCCATGATAACAGAAAGCCCACACATCATGCAGCAGAAGGGAGCAAGGCACCAAAGGACCCTGGGACTATGGGAGGCCTCACAGGCCCCCTGCTGAATTTGCTAAGTGTTGTAGCTGCTGCTGCTCGGAACTAGCCGCTATATAGGGTTGCCAACTTTTTCACCGAGAAAAACCCGACACCTGTGGCTCGCCATGCTCTACCCATTCTCCGCCCCTAGTCCCACCCCTGCCCCGCCCCGCCCCCAGCCCCACCCACAAAAATTACCGAGGATACGTGTAGGCTACCTTCCTTGGTCAGATAATAATTAAACTGGGAACCCCAAAAGCCAAACATGAAATGTACAACACTGGAGAAATAAAACTATAAAGTAATTTCCTCTTGCACTAAACAAAAACGCAAAGATGTTAGCAATACACACTTCCCAGACCAGACATATTCCAGTTAATAAATTCAAAATAAAAAGTATTTTTCTACCTTCTGTTTGGGCATTTTATTTTTCAGTTGCAATTGCTCCAGTCACTTTCTTCTGGTTTCTTCGTGTCTTCTGCGAGCTATCCATTTGTCCTTTCTTCTCTTTTAGATGTTTTCCATTCTCTCTCTATTTCTGCTTTAACATACTGATTGTTTCCCTTTTGCTCTTTCCCCCAATTCTTTCCTTATTCCTTTATCATCCATTTAAATTTCACCCTTCCATTCTCAAGCCCCTCTTACTCTCCCAATACCCGGCCCATCATAGACTTTTCTTCCACACAAAATATCTTTTCCCCTCTCCATTCTCATTCCCCATCCATTCTAGTCCTCCCCCAAAATCAGTTCCCTTATAGTTCTAGACCCACCCAGCATCCACTCCCTTCTAGTCCCATTCTCCCATGCCCCACATCAGCCCATTTCCAGTCCTATTGTAGCCCCCATCAGCCCATTTCCAGTCCTATTCCAGCTCTTCATCAGCCCATTTCCAGTGCTAGCCCTCACATCACAGGCCATTTCCAGTCCTAGCCCCCCCCCCAATCACAGCCCATTTCCAGTCCAAGTCCCCCATCACAGCCTCTTTCTAGCCCTAGCCTACCCCCCCATCACAGCCTATTTCCAGTCCTAGGCCCCCCCCACCATCACAGCCCATTTGCAGTCCTAGTCCCCCCCCGCACCATCACAGCCCATTTGCAGTCCTAGCCCCCCTAATCACAGCCTATTTCCAGTCCAAGTTCCCCCTCCCTCCACCATAGCCCATTTCCAGTCCAGGTCCCCCCCCCATCACAACAACATTTCCAGTCCAAGTCCCCCCCCCCCATAGCCCTTTTCCAGTCCAGGTTCCCCTCCTCACAGCCCATTTCCAGTCCAGGTCCCCCCCCATCACAGCAACATTTCCAGTCCAAGTCCCCCTCCATAGCCCTTTTCCAGTCCAGGTTCCCCCCCTCATAGCCCATTTCCAGTCCAGGTCCCCCCCCCACCCATCACAGCAACATTTCCAGTCCAAGTCCCCCCCCCCCATAGCCCTTTTCCAGTCCAAGTTCCCCCCCCCATAGCCCTTTTCCAGTCCAGGTCTCCCCCCCCAGCCCATTTGTTGTCCTAGCCCCCCCCCCCCCACCACAGCCCTTGCAGTCCTTGGCCTCTCCCCCCCCCCCCCCCCGACCAGCACCGCGGCTGTCTGAGGGGCTTCAGAGGGAGCCGGAGAAGCCCGCGCGAGGTCCCGGCTCCCTCTGTACAACTGCCAGCGTGAAGATCCTTTTCCTTCACGCTGGCGGTTGTTTCTGTGAAGCCGCGAATGCTGGGAAAGGTTAAAGGGCATTGCCTTTAACCTTTCCCAACAATCGCAGCTTCACAGAAACAGCCGCCAGCGTGAAGGAAAAGGATCTTCACGCTGGCAGTTGTACAGAGGGAGCCGGGGCCTCGCGCGGGCTTCCCCGGCTCCCTCTGAAGCCTTCCGGTGTGCGGGCTGTTTTTTTTTTAACTCCGCGGACTTCTTCGGATCGGAAGAAAAGCCGTTTTTTTGCTCTGGCTGCTTCCGATCTTGCGCCCAGAGCAAAAAAATGGCTTTTCAAGGGCTGGTTTTACCTCTGCGCCGGCAGCCGGCCTGGCCATGGAAAAACCGGCCAGGCGGGCTGAAAACCGGCTGGTTGGCAACCCTACCGCTATACAGGACAAGCGGTAAAGGTGACGGTTGCCTACCTTTGAGTATGGGTACTTTTGCTACAAAAATTTACATGGATACTTTTTTAAACTCTTTATTTGGGAGTATAAAGTGGAAATTTACAAAGCATCATAGGCAGAAACAGTAGCAACCCATTACCATGCATCAAACAACAATACATGACCAAACAAGCTTCCCAGAAAAGCCTTACATAACATTATAGAACTTCAAATAGGCTCCCAAAAATTCGTATATCTGGTCAAATGCCCTCCACCCACCAGGGGCGGCCCAAGGGGAGTGCAGGGCCATCTGCGGAGACTCGATGCGGGGCCTCATTTGCATAAATATTTGAATAATGTTAATGTGCACTAACGTTTAGTAAACTTGCCTCTTAATGAGTGCATAGATAAAGAAAGACTACCAGATTTCTACATTACTATACTCCACTGCCAACCACCAGGCACATTAGGAACTACTACAAACACTACCCATTTAGAACCCATAGCAAACCCACCATATCATAACAGTACTATCAGAACTCATAAAGCACCAAACCCTACCTATCAAAAGGCACTGCAAATATTAAACCAGTACATCTCAGAGAACATAAGAACATAAGATATGCCATACTGGGTAAGACCAGGGTCCATCAAGCCCAGTATTCTGTTTCCAACAGTGGCCAATCTAGGTCATATGTACCTAGCAGTTTCCCCAAGAGACACAAGTTCCACAATGCTTGTACTGGGTCAAGCATTGATATCTTCGGTCACTTCTTAATAATGGTTTATGGACCTTTCCTCCAGGAACTTGTCCAAACCTTTTTTAAACCCAGCTACACTAACAGCCTTTACTACATCCTCCGGTAACAAATTCCAGAGTTTGATTACACGTTGAGTGAAAAATATTTTCTTTTATTAGTCTTAAATAGTTTACCCTGTAGCTTCATTGCATGTCCCCTAGTCTTTCTATATTCTGATAACGTAAACAGTCGATCTACGTTTACCCGTTCCACTCCATTCATTAATTTATAGACTTCTATCATATCTCCCCTCAGCCGTCTCTTTTCCAGGTTAAAGAGCCCTAACCTTTTTAGCCTTTCTTCATAGGAGTATCCTTCCATCCCCTTTACCATTTTGGTGGCTCTTCTCTGTACCTTTTCTAAAATCGCTATATCCTTTTTAAGATACGGCGACCAGAATTGCACACAATATTCAAGGTGTGGTCTCACCATGGAACGATATAGAGGCATTATAATATCTTTTGTTTTATTTTCCATTCCTTTCCTTATGATACCTAGCATTCTATTTGCTCTCTTGGCCGCCGCTGCACACTGGGCCGAGGGTTTTAACATGGTATCCACAATGACACCTAAATCTTTTTCCTGGGTGGTGGTTCCTAATGTGGA
Source organism: Ichthyophis bannanicus (assembly GCA_033557465.1). Classification (NCBI taxonomy): domain Eukaryota; kingdom Metazoa; phylum Chordata; class Amphibia; order Gymnophiona; family Ichthyophiidae; genus Ichthyophis; species Ichthyophis bannanicus. The sequence goes on along the minus strand of CM066050.1, from coordinate 116,603,947 downwards.
ACCTTGCATCGTGTAACCATAGTTTGGGTTGTTCTTCCCTAGGTGCATAACCTTGCACTTGTCCACATTACATTTCATCTGCCATTTTGATGCCCAGTCTTCCAATTTATCAAGATCCTCTTGCAATTTTTCAGAGAATAACAATACAGGACCTACTGGGGAAAGAGAACAAGTGGCAATGTCAAATAGAAACTACATAAATAGAATACCTCAGCTCAGTTACACCATCGGAACACAGACCATCACCGAAGGGATCACAATTTAAAAATAGGAAGACAATAATTAAACTGGGAACCCCAAAAGCCGAACTTGGAATGTGCAACAACACTGCAGAAATAAAACTATAAATTAATTTCCACTTGTACTAAACAAAATGCAGACGTTAAAGATGCACATTTCCCAGAGCTGACATATTCCAGTTAATAACCTCAAAATTAAAAAGTATTTTTCTACCTTTCGTTGTTTGTGCATTTTATTTTTCAGTTGCAATTGCTCCAGTCACTTTCTTCTGGTTTCTTCTTGTCTTCTGTTATCTCTCCATTGTCTGCTGTCCATTTGTCTTTTCTTCTCTATAGGTCTTTTTTTTTTCCATTCTCTCTCTACATCTGCTTTAACATACTGATCTTTTTCCTTTTGCTCTTTCCTCCATCTCTTTCTTTATTCCTTTTTCATTCACTCAAATTTTACCCCCCATCCTCAATCCCCACTCACTCTCCCAATACCCAACCAATCGTAGATTTTTCTTCCCTCCCACACAAAATATTTTTTCCTCTTTCCAGTTCACTCCCCAGGCCCCATCCCATTCTAGTCCTCCCTCAGCATCAGCTCCCTTCTAGTTCCAGCCCCACCCTGCATCCTCTCCCTTCTAGTCCCCCCATCAGCCCATTTCCAATCCTATCCTAGCCCCTCCATCAGCCCATTTCCAGCCCAAGCCCCCCTCCCCATCAGCTATTTCCAGTTCAAGCCCTCCCCCTCCATTCAGCCCATTTCCAGTACTATCCTAGCCCCACCATCAGCTCATTTCCAGTACCAGTTCTCCCATCCATTTCCAGTCCTATCCTAGCTCATCCATCAGCTCATTTACAATCCTAGCTCCCCCCATCAGCCCATTTCCAGTCCTTTCATAGCCCCACCATCAGCCCATTTACAGTCCTAGCTCCCTTCCACTCAGCTAATTTCCAGTCCAAGCCCCCCACTCAGCCTATTTCCAGTTCTAGCTCCCCCCCCCCACTCAGCCCATTTCCAATCCAAGCCCACCTATGAGCCTATTTCCAGTCCGAGCCCCTCCATGAGTCCATTTCAATCCAAGCCCCCTAACATCCCATTTCCAATCCTAGCCCCCCAACAGCCCATGTCCAGTCCTATCCTCGCCCCTCCATCATCCCATTTCCAGTCCTTTCCTACCCCACCATCAGCCCATTTCCAGTCCTAGCTCCCCTCCACTCAGCCCATTTCCAGTCCTAGCGCCCCCCACTCAGCCCATTTCCAGTCCTAGCGCCCCCCACTCAGCCCATTTCCAATTCAAGCCCACCTATAAGCCTATTTCCAGTCCTAGCGCCTCCATGAGTCCATTTCAATCCAAGATCCCCCAACAGCCCATTTCCAATCCTAGCCCCCCCCAACAGCCCATGTCCAGTCCTATCCTCGCCCCTCCATCAGCCCATTTCCAGTCCTTTCCTACCCCACCATCAGCCCATTTCCAGTCCTAGCTTCCCCATCCATTTCCAGTCCTATCCAAGCCCCTCCATCAGCTCATTTCCAACCCTAGCCCTCCATCAGCCCATTTCCAGTCTTAGCTCCCCCATCCATTTCCAGTCCTATCCTAGCCCATCCATCAGCCCATTTCCAGTCCTTTCCTAGCCCTACCATCAGCCCATTTCCAGTCCTAGCTCCCCTCCACTCAGCCCATTTCCAGTCCAAGCCCCCCACTCAGCCCATTTCCAGTCCTAGCGCCCCCCACTCAGCCCATTTCCAATTCAAGCCCACCTATAAGCCTATTTCCAGTCCTAGGGCCTCCATGAGTCCATTTCAATCCAAGATCCCCCAACAGCCCATTTCCAATCCTAGCCCCCCCCCAACAGCCCATGTCCAGTCCTATCCAACCCCTCCATCAGCCCATTTCCAGTCCTTTCCTTGCCCCACCATCAGTCCATTTCCAGTCCTAGCTCCCCTCCACTCAGCCCATTTCCAGTCCTAGCTCTCCCCCCACTCAGCCCATTTCCAGTCCAAGCCCCATATGAGCCAATTTCCAGTCCTAGCCCCTCCATGAGTCCATTTCAATCCAAGCCCTCCCAACAGCCCATTTCCAGTCCAAGCTCCCCTCCCCATCAGCTATTTCCAGTTCAGGCCCCCCCCTCCACTCAGCCCATTTCCAGTCCTAGTTCCCTCCCCTAGCCCATTCCCAGTCCAAGCCCCCCTCTCCCCTCCCCTCCTGAAGAGCCACGCAGCTATCTAAAATGCTTTAAAGGGAGCTGGAGAGGCCCCGGTTCACCTCTAACAGCTTCCGAAGTGAAGTGCGTCTTTTTTCCTTCACTTTGGCAGCTGTACTGAAGTTTAGAATGCTGCCGCGCTGAGGTCAAAGGGGACTTCCTGTTTCCAGGTGCTCAGCGCAGCAGCGTTCTAAACTTCAGTACAGCTGCCAAAGTGAAGGAAAAAGACGCACTTCACTTCACTTTGGCAGCTGTTAGAGGTGAGCTGGGGTCTCTCTGACTCCCTCTAAACCCGCCCTGCCTGCCATTCAGTGGGGGAAGTTGATGGCACCGGGCCCCCTGAAGCGCAGGGCCCTGTGCAAACAACATTCTCGCACGATGGATGGGCCGGCCCTGCCACCCACCCCAAGTATTAGTGAGACACTCTATCAGAGCTACTGCCCTGGCCTGCCTCTGCCAGTAGCCTATTCAAGCGGTGCACTTCCAATAAGTAACGATAGAAACCTCACTGCAAGGTGAAGGTGGCTCACCAGTCTTTTGTATTAAGGCATTTCAAGCAAAGATAAGAGTGTCTGGCTTTTAATTACAAGCTCTGCCTGTGAGCTTTTAAAAGAGTTTTGGTACATTTTTAAAACAGTTACTTTCATTTTGGTGCTTTATTTCAAAAGGGGAAATATTTTCTTAGGGGTGTAGGTTTAAAACTCTGCTTTTAGTGTCTCTTTCCCAGTTCTTTGAAGCCACTGATGCCTCATCAGGTGTTAGTTCCCTCCCTACCCACCCCAGCTCCCACCCACCCTATGTGAGCCTTCTTGCTTTATAGGACAACTCCCCCAATTAGCTACACAAAGGGACTTAGAACAGCATATTTAAAACACACTTAAAAGTGGTTCACTGCTTTTTCTCTGAAAGAACAGCTGAGAAATAGGTTAGTACTTTGGTAGGACTCTCTCTCTTTTGCTTCAATAGGTATAAAAGCTCCACCAACTGAACAATGGCTGGGAAAAATCATATTGCCTCTGTCCAGACAGAGATCTCAATGACAGTTGAAGGACCAGTTCCATGTGCAGGATGCCTGCATGCTGAAGCTCTCAGGAAACAAGTAGAGGAGCTCAGAGGAGAAGTGGCAAGGCTGAGGAGCATTCAAGAAAATGAGAAGTACATTGATGAAATGCTTCTTAAAACATCCAAGCTCTCCAGCAGCAGTGAAGATAGGAACCTACAGAATGACGAAAGTTGGACATGAGTCACTAGGGCCTGCAGAATAACCAATCAAACTCCTCCAGCTCTTAAATTGAATAACCATTATGCAGCCCTGGAAGTGAAAGCATCTCAGGAAAGGGAAGAACCAGAACTCAAGCACCCCATAGTCACAGAATCAGTGACCACAAGAAAGCGAAGGATAGTGGTGGTTGGTGGATCCCTTCTGAGGAGTACTGAGGTGTCCATTTGCCGACCAGACTTGATGTCCAGAGAGGTATGCTGTCTGCCAGGTGCCAAAATCCAAGATGTTATGGAAAGTTTGTCAAGACTCATCAAGCCCACTGACTATTACCTGATGTTGCTCATCCATGTCGGCACAAATGATATTGATAGGTATCCCTCTGAGCATATCAAAAGTGACTTCATGGCTCAGGGAGAGAGGGTGAAGCAGTTCAGTAGTAGTAGTAGTAGATAGATGCACAGGTGGTGGTGTCTTCAATCCTCCATGTTGAGGGTAATGGCCAAGGCAAAGAAACTCGCATCCTAGAGATAAATGCATGGTTGCTTGGATGGTGTCATCATGAGCATTTTGGTTTCCTGGGCCATGGGATGCTGTTTCAAAAGCTGCAAAGCAGAGATGGCATTCATCTGTCCAAGAAGGGTCAACGAATCCTTAGTAGCAGACTGGCTAACCTACTGAAGAGGGCTTTAAACTAGATTTGTTGGGGATGGGTGAAGAAAGCCCCCGGGTAAGTGAAAGCTCCCAGGTAAGGGAAACATTAAATATCTTTATGGAAATGGGTAAAAGGGGCAACATCTGGAAAGTGGTGTGTATAAATGCCCGTAGCATGGGAAATAAGATCCCACGTGTTGAAGCTTTAAATGGGAGAGGCTGACTTGGATTTAGTGGCAGTTACAGAGACATGGTTCACAGACAACCATGACTGTGATGTAACTATACCAGGCTATACTTTATTCAGAAAAGACAGGGTAAGAAGAAGGGGATGAGGACTTTATGTAAAAAATAATATTAAAACTATGGAAATACAGGGCTTAAAAGGGAGAGAGGAGGCACTGTGGGTTAAACTAGAAAGAGGTAAAGAGAAATCCATTTGCATTGGTGTGATATATAGACCTCCCTCATAGGGAGAAGAAGTGGACGGAGATTTAATAGAAGACATATGTAGCATTGCTAGGAAAGGGGAAGCGCTACTGATAGGGGATTTCAATATGCCAGATGTTGATTGGCACATCCCTGCTGCAGTGTCATCTAGAAGTAAGGAGATCCTGGATTATTTACAGGAAGAATTTTTCAGGCAACTGGTAACAGAACCCACATGTGAAGGGGCCATACTGGGCTTGGTGCTTATCAATGGTGAACGTGTTTCTGATGTTATAGTGGGAGATCATCTTGCATCCAGTGATTACCCGATGAAGAAGATATTTTAAGGGCAACCAACCTTTTTTTAGAATGGTAAATAAAGGTAAAAGGAAAAGGATGCCGCTATGGTTCTCAAAGTAGCTGAAAAAGTGAAGAAAAAGAGGGAGGTCTTAATGAAATATAAAAGATCACAGAAAGAGGAACACAGGCATCTTTATTTGGAAAATCTTAGAGAGGCTGGCAAAGTAGTCAGGAAAGCAAAGATTCAAAAAGAAGAGGAAATAGCCAATGCAATAAAATGGATAAGACATTTTTAAGATATGTTAGTGAGGAGGAAGGGCAAACGTGGTATTGTCAGGATGAAGGGGAGGAATATGTAGAAGCTGAGGATGATAAAGCAGACTTGCTTAACAAATATTTCTGTTCTGTGTTTACAGATGAAGGACCAGGAGCAGGACCTCAGAAAACAACCACAAACAGGAAAAGAAATGAGGGGCACCTCAAATGATTTTCAGAAGACTGTGTTTGTGAGGAACTAGCTAAATTAAAAGTAGCTAAAGCGATGGGACTGGACCTGGGAATACTGAGGGAACTTGGGAATGTTCTAGCAGCTCCATTGACTGACCTTTTCAAGGCCTCTTTGGAGTTGGGAGTGGTGCCAGAGGACCTGAGAGAGGCACATGTGGTCCCTTTACAAAAAAACAGAAGTATGTACGTGGTTGAAAACTACAGGCTGGTTAGTTTAACCTTGGTGTTGAGTAAATTATTGGAAGCACTGCTAAAAGAGAAAATAGTGAGGTTTCTGGAGTCCAATGGCTTACTGGATCTGAGGCAGCATGGATTCACCAGAGGCAGGTTTCATCAGACAAATCTGATTGATTTCTTTGACTTGGTGACCAGGGAGCTGGACCGAGGTAGAGCCCTAGAAGTGGTGTATTTAGATTTCAGTAAAGCCTTTGACACCTTTCCGCACAGGCAACTTGTAAACAAACTGAGCACCCTAGGGATTGACCCTAAAGTTACTACTTGGGTAAAAAATTGGTTTAGTGGGAGGCAACAAAGGGTACAGGAAAATGGAGCTCACTCTGAGGTGTGGAGTGCCGCAGGGATCTGTCCTTGGTCCGATTCTTTTTAACATCTTTGTTAGTGATATAGCAGAAGGGCTGTCGGGTAATGTTTGCCTCTTTGTGGATGATACCAAAATCTGCAATAGAGTAGACACCCAGGAAGGTGTAGATAACATGAAGAGGGATCTAGCTAAGTTTAAAGAATGGTCTAGAATTTGGCATCTGAGATTTAATGTTAAAAAATGCAGGGTCATGCATTTGGGCTGCAGCAATCTAAGGGAGTGATACAATATAGGGGGTGAAGTACTTCTGTCCACAAAAGAAGAGTGGGACCTAGGCGCATTGTGTCTGATGATCTTAAAGTAGCTAAACAGGTAGACAAGGCGACGGTGAAAGCTAGATGGATGCTTGGGTGCACAGGGAGAGGAATGGCCAGCAGAAGAAAGGAGGTGATAGTGCCTCTGTATAAGTCCTTGGTGCAACCTCATTTGGAGTATTGTGTGCAATTCTGGAGACCACACCTTCAAAAGGATATAAACAGGTTGGAGTCGGTGCAGAGGTTGGCTACTAAAATGGTTAGTGGCCTTTGTTTAAAAGCATATGAGGACAGATTTAAGGATCTTAATATGTGTACTTTAGAGAAAAGGCGGGATAGAGGTGATATGATTGAGACGTTTAAATACCTCTGTGTCATAAATGCACAGGAGAAGAGCCTCTTTTGATTGAAAGCAAGCTCTGCTATGAGGTGACATAGAATGAGGGTGAAAGGGGATAGATTCAGGAGTAATATGTGGAAATATTTCTTTACGGAAAGAATGGTAGATGCGTGGAATAGTCTCCCAGTGGAGGTGGTAGAGATGAGGACAGTATCTGAATTCAAAACAGCATGGGAGAAACACAGAGGATGTCTAAAGGAAAAAAGGTGACTGTTGAGGTGGTTGATATAGAAGGGCAGACTAGATAGGCCATGTGGTCTTTTTCTGCCATCATGTTTCTATGTTTCTAACCACAGAGTGAGTGGTTCCTCTAGTAATTTAGGAGATTCAGCAGGGGAGATATATCAAGATATATCAAGGGCTCTACAGATCAACCAACAGTAAGGATTTGAGGGTTTATTTTATTATATTAAATTGCTAGCTCTTTGACTGGGAGCTCTTAAAAGGGTTTTTTTTTATTTTTAAAGCAAGGTTACTTTCTTTTTGGTGCTTTAGTGGAACATTCCTTGAGCACAGTAGGTTGCTGAACTCTCGTAACCTCCTCAGTTTTGGGAACTGTTAACACCTAATCAGGAGTTAGTGGGCCTGATTACCTGAAAGCAGCTGAGGCCTGCATAAAAGGCTCCAGTGCCCTGCCCTGTTGAGGCTTTCCTAATAAGGGCTCTACAGATCAACCAACAGTAAGGATTTGAGGGTTTATTTTATTATATTAAATTGCTAGCTCTCTGACTGGGACCTCTTAAAAGGGTTTTTTGTATATTTTTAAAGCAAGGTTGCTTTATTTTTGGTGCTTTAGTGGAAGTTTCCTTGAGCACAGTAGGTTGCTGAACTCTAGTAACCTCCTCAGTTTTGGGAACTGCTAACACCTAATCAGGTGTTAGTTCCCTCCCTACCCACCCCGACTCCCACCCACTCCTAGTGAGCAGTCTTGCTTTATAGGGCACCTCCCCATTTAACCAATCACAGAGAATTGGACCAGCACATTTTGAATATAATTAAAGAGATTTAACTGCTTTTTCTCTAAAAGGACAGCTGGGAAACCGGCTGGTACTTAGTAGATCTCTCTCTTTTGCTTTAACAGATACCTAAGCTCCACGAACAGAACAATGGCTGGGAAAAATCGTATTGCTAAAGCTGTTGCCCCCGTTACAGCTTCTGCCTCGGTCCAGACAGAGGTCCTAATGCCAGTTGAAGGACCGGTTCCATGTGCAGGGTACCTGCATGCTGAAGCTCTGAGGAAACAAGTGGAGGAACTCACCAATCCAACTTCTCCAGCCTAATTGAAGAACCATTATGCAGCCCTGGAAGTGGAGGAGGTGAAAGCATCCCTGGAAAGGGAAGAACCAGAGCTCAAATACCCCAAAGTTGCAGAATCAGTGACCAGAAGGAAACGAAGGGTAGTGGTGGTTGGAGACTCTCTTCTGAGAGGTACTGAGGCGTCCATCTGCCGAACAGACTTGATGTCCAGAGAGGTATGTTGTCTGCCTGGTGCCAAAATCCAAGATGTTACAGAGAGTTTGCCGAGACTCATCAAGGCCACTGACTATTACCCAATGTTGCTAATCCATGTTGGAACAAATGATACTGCCAGGTATACCTCGGAACCACTGTTCCCTCTAAGCTGTGCGCGTGTGCGCGCGCACACACCTCGCCGAGCGAGCGCACATACTTTACAAGAGAGCGCACAAAAATTACAGCTCTGATTCTGATAGAAAACAACACAGACGTCTTAAAATTTAAAAGTTATGATTGTAATTACTAGAAATTTCCCGCTTCATTTAGTAATTGTCTATTTTCATTTAATTTGATTAAAATCAATGTGGTGTACATACTGTATTCTGACGTGTAGTCAAATTTTAAATTATATAACTCTGAGTGTCGTTATGTGGTGCACAAAAATTTAACCTTCCTTCAAAAGCTGCACACAGCTGATATTTTATGCGCACACAGCCTACAGAAAATTAGAGGGAACATTGCTCGGAACGTATCAAAAGTGACTTCATGGCTCTGGGACAGAGGGTGAAGGAGTTAGGTGCACAGGTGGTGTTCTCTTCAATCCTCCCTGTTGAGGGTAAAGGCCAAGGCAGAGAGGCTCGCATCCTGGAGATGAATGCATGGCTGTGTGGATGGTGTCATCGAGAGCATTTTGGTTTCCTAGACCATGGGATGTTGTTCCAAGGGTTGCAGAGCAGAGATGGCTTCCATCTGTCCAAGAAAGGTCAACGCGTCTTCGGTAGTAGACTGGCTAATCTACTGAAGAGGGCTTTAAACCAGATTCGTTGGGGATGGGTGAAGAAAGCCCCTAGGTAGGTGATACATTAAATACCTTTATGGAAATGGGTAACAGGGGTAACATATGGAAAGCAGTGTGTATAAATGCCCGTAGCATGGGAAATAAGATCCCTGATGTTGAAGCTTTGGTGGGAGTGGCTGACTTGGATTTAGTGGCAGTTACAGAAACATGGTTCACAGAAAACCATGATTGAGATGTAACTATACCTGGCTATACTTTATTCAGAAAGGAGAGGGTAGGAAGAAGGGGAGGAGGAGTGGCACTATATGTAAAAATTACTATTAAAGCTTTGGAATTACAGAGCTTAAAAGGGAGAGAGGATGCATTGTGGGTTAAACTAGAAAGAGGGAAAGAGAAATCTATTTGCACTGGTGTGATATACAGACCTCCCTCACAAGAGGAATAGGTGGACAGAGAGTTAATTGAAGACATACGCAGCATTGCTAGGAAAGGGGAAGTGCTACTGACAGGAGATTTCAATATGACAGATGTTGATTGGCACATTCCTGCTGCAGTATCATCTAGAAGTAAGGAGATCCTGGATTCTCTACAGGGAGAACTATTCAGGCAATTGGTAACAGACCCCACACGTGACGGGGCCATACTGGACTTGGTGCTTACCAATGGTGAAAGTGTTTCTGATGTTGTAGTGGGAGATCATTTTGCATCCAGTGATCACCAGATGGTGTGGTTCAGTATTAGGACTAGGGCTGTTAGAATCCATTCAAAGGTGAGGATCTTAGACTTTAGGAAGACTAACTTTGCGAAGATGGGCCAATACCTCAGGGAGTCCTCAGTGGGATGGGAACAGCTGGGGGGATGTAGAAACACAGTGGGCAAAACTGAAAGGGGATATTTTAAGGGCAACCAACCTTTTTGTTAAAATTGTAAATAAAGGTAAAAGGAAAAGGAGACCGCTATGGTTTTTGAAAGAAGTAGCTGAAAAAGTGGAGAAAAAGAAGGAGGCCTTCATGAAATACAAGAGATCAACTGCAAATCCAACTGGAATTAACAAACTGCTTCAACTGTTGTAGCTGTTGACATGGAAGGACAGACTAAATAGGCCATGTGGTCTTTTTCTGTCGTCATATTTCTATGTTTCTATGACATCTCCAAATGGCTCCAGGAAAACAATCTCACAATAAACTAAAAAAAACCAGAAGCATTATTTGTCATAAAGGGTCAAATCTTTACCCCCCCCCCCTCTCTCCCCGATGCACCTCACACTTTAAGCAACCCAAATAAAAGTCCGAACCCACCTGGGGCGCTGACCTGGCTGTGGGCTTGTTCTGTTGGGCCGCGTGTTGGGGTCGGGTTGTATGAGGGTGTGTGGGTTGATGGCTGATGTGCGGTGCTCTATCTTCACGTGGTTTGGATGGCTTGGGAACCAGTGGACGTCCTTAGGGTGGGTGTGAGGTGTTCCTGTCTTGCAGCTCCTGCTGTGCATGGGGCAGTAGTGTTTTGGGTTAGTTGTTGCGGTATGCGGGTGGGTTCGGTAGCCAAGTCCCTGGGCCGGGTTGGGGGGTTGGGGGGGGCGGGGGGGGAGGGGGGCGGGGGGCGCCCTACTCTGGAGGGGGGATGCTTTAGGTCACTGGCCGGGGCTAGGGGCACAAAGTACGAAGTTAGGGGAGGAGGGGGACCCGATCACATCGTTTGTGATCGCGATGGGAGTGTGGTGGAGAGTGGGGAGGAGGATTGGGAGGGAGGGTGGGGGGGAGGTGAGTTCTGGGAGGATAGGATACGGGGTTGGGGGAGGGTGGTTTTGGGGGGAAGGGGGGTGTATTCCGTGGAGGGCACAGCAACACGGCGGTGCGTCCGATGAAGACCTGTATGGGGGCGCTTTAATGATGATGGGGGGGCCCCAGGCTGGGGGAGGTCCACCCGGTTGCCTGTGTGGTAGCCGGTATTCTTCACTTGATGGTCTATGACCCGCCCTGAAGGTTATCTCTTGGAATATCTGTGGCATAGGCAGCCCTATTAAGCGATATAAGGTGCTACAGACCTTGGCCCGGATGAAATGCGATATAGCAATGTTACAAGAAACCCACCAGACCGCGGAGGAGCATGTTAAATTGCAGAAGATGTGGGTGGGGCAGTGCTGGGGAGCACCGGCTGTGGGGAGAAAAGGTGGAGTGGTCATACTGATCGGCAAACATACCCGGTTTGAGCTGTTGCAAGAGTATGCTGATCCTGAGGGCCGTTATATCTTAGTCCACGGCCGCCTGGAAGGACGGCCGGTGATATTGGGCTGTATGTACAGCCCTAATGTTTTGAGTCGGGCGTTCTATGATCGTCTAGCGTCTCGATTAGAACAAATGTCAGATGTCCCCCTAATCCTTGCTGGGGACCTAAATGGGGTCCTGGATGCCGAACTCGATGTGTCGGGGCGCGGGTGGGGGGCACTCGCGTGTCCCGACGATGAAGGTCTTACGCGGTTTCTGCCGAAGATTGGGCCTGGTGGACCCGTGGCGTTTGCTTCACCCTGCGGACCGGGACTTTACCCACCAGTCGCGAGCACATGGTACCAGTGCTCGCTTGGATTACGTTTTAGTGTCAGAGCGGTTGTTTGCACAGGTGGACGCGGCGTGCATTGGCCCCTCGGAGGTGTCTGACCATGCTCCGGTTTGGATTGAGCTGTGGGGAGCCGTGTCGACTAGGATCTGGCGGTTTCCCTTGGGCTTGTATCAGGACGCCGAATTTCGGCCTTACCTTGTTAAGTGTTGGCAAGAATTTTACCACCATAATGAGCAACATCAGGTAGACCCGGAGTTGTTGTGGAGGCTAAAGTTGTGTTACGGGGGGATATCATTGCGTATGTGGCCAGGAAACGTTAATGGCGCGACAAATTGTACAACTGGATAAGCAGGTGGTGCGGGCTCGGCGGCAATATGCGGGTGCTCCTAGTGCAACGAGCCGACGGCGCCTTTGGGAGTTGCAGACGTCCCTTAATGAGCTACTCCACCAACGCGCCAAGAAGTCGTATATGTATTACGTTACCAGCTCTTTCGTTTTGGTGATAAGCCCGGGAACTTTTAGCGCGTTGCTTGCGGGGTCGCCAAGGTTATCGCTTGGTGGCGGCGATGCGAGATGATCAGGGAGCCCTGTATAGAGATAACGCCGGTATCGCCCGAGTGTTCCGTTCCTTTTTCCAGAACTTATACGCCCATAGGGGGGGAGCTCCGGAGGCTATGGCAGCAGTACTTGCGGGAGTTGTCTTTGCCGCAGCTGTCTACGGCGCAGAAGGCCTGTCTTGACGAGCGGTGTCGATTGAGGAGGTCCAGCGTGTTATTCAACGGGCCGCTTGCTGTAAGGCTCCGGGACCGGATGGCTTCGGGGCTGAGTTTTATAAATTACTGAATGACTGCACACCCCCGACCTTAGTGGCAGTATACCACCGGCGGATAGCTCAGGGGCGTTTTACATGGGGCACTAACCATGCGTATATCTCCGTAATCCCCAAACCCGGGAAGGACCCTACCCAGGCAGCCTCATACCGGCCAATCTCCTTATTGAATTTTGATTTGAAAATCTTAGCGAAGGTGTTGGCTGATCGGTTGGCGTTAGTGCTGGGGGGACTTGCTACATGAGTCCCAGGTCGGGTTCGTCAAAGGGCGCTATGCTGTACGGAACCTCCGAAAGCTGCTCGCCTCTCTAGAATGGGCCCGGGAACACGATCTTCAGACCTTGGTTATTAGCTTCGATGCGGAGAAGGCCTTTGACCAGGTTCCCTGGGACTATTTACGGGCTCTGTTGCCTCATTATGGCTGGGAACCCCCTTTTGCCAGATGGTGGATTTGCTTTATGCTGACCCCACCGCGGGGGGTCCTTTGCAATGGGGTTATGTCTGATTCCTTTCGGTTTGGAACGAGGTACGCGGCAGGGCTGCCCGCTCTCTCCCTTGCTGTTTGTCTTATCCTTGGACCCGCTGATACGGAAGATCGAGGCCTCTCCCGCCATTGGTGGGATCCGTATCGGCTCCCATGGCTTTAGGTGGCTGCCTTTGCCGACGATCTTCTGGTCCACCTCTCTTCTCCTCAGCAGTCCCTTCCGCGATTACTTGCGGAGCTCTCGCTGTATGGACAATTTGCGGGCTTGCGTATAAACATGGCCAAATCGAAGCCTTGGATGTCGGGGGGACGTTGCGGGAGCACTGGCCGGGGCCCTTTCCACTTCGTTGGGCCGAGGACTCGATTATGTACTTAGGGATAGTGTTAACCCGAAACTGACTTTGTTATACCCGACTAATTTTGAACGAGTCTTAGCCAAGGTTCGGCTGCAGCTGCGGGCCTGGGTTCACCTCCCGTTGTCCTTGCTTGGCAGGGTAGCCGCTTTGGGCATGGTGATCTTTCCGCGGGTGCTTTATTGGTTGCAGACGCTACCGGTGTGGCTTTTGAAGCGAGACTTGGCGCGCCTGGAGCGGGAGATTCGGGGATTTCTATGGAAAGGCTGTAAGGCCCGTATTCCGATGGCGCGCTTGCGGGGGGTGGCGGTCCGGTGGAGTGGGGGTTCCCGACCTATGGAAATATGCGTTGGCCTGTCAGGCTCGTCATTTAAGTGATTGGTTGGGGGACACCGAGAATTATACCCGCGGGGTCTCGAGGCCGCCTTTGCGGCACCCCATTCTTTGGAAGCGGTCTTGCATTTGCCCCGTGCGGTTTTGCCGCCGCGCGCCTCCTAAACAGTCTACTACTGCAGCCGTCTCGCCAAACTTGGCAGCAGTTGAATAAGTGTTGGGGCAGTGATGCTGGGGTCTCCTGCTGGCTGCCCATACAGGGTAATGCTTGTTTCTTGCCTGGTTCGGATACGGCCCCCTTTCGTATGTGGTGGCGTGTGGGTGTCCGCCGCTTGGGGCAGATTGTGGACACTACGGGTAGCTGTAAGACGCTGGGAGTATTATGTAAAGATTATGGGTGGCCTGCGGGGTCTTTGACGTTGGCGTACGCACAAATTTCTCACTACATTGGCTCGTTGCCGCGGCAGGAGCTTACGGTGGAGCATTCAGGCCGTATTTTGGAGTTCTTTGCGCTGGGGACGGATTCCCCGCCGACGATTGCCGATTTAAAAAAAGCGATTGGACCGGTTGGATTTGCCCCCGGATTACACCAGGGTGGAAAGTCTTTGGGCGGCTGAGTTGGGTGGAGGGGTTGCCCCTGGGGCGGTCCGGATGGCCTTGGGTAGGATCGCGCAACTCGTGGTCGGGGCTCGCTGGCGCGAGATCCAATTAAGTGTATACTTCGGGCCCACTTTTCCCCGCGGCGAGCCTTTCGAAGCCATCTCGCTCTTCATGGCGGATGCCCCAAATGCTCCTGTGCCTTGGCTGATTTGGGTCATATGTGGTGGGGTTGCCCTGCTATTCGAGGTATTGGCACTCCATTGCAACCTATTTAAGTGGGTTGTTGGGTCAGCCGCTGTGTTGGTCAGGAACTATGGTAGTGCTGGATCAGTTGGGACCACTCCACCCGAAAGGTAGATGGGAGAGGGTATTGGTGCGCAAAGCCTGTCTGGTGGGTAAGGGCCCTATCCTTAGTCACTGGAGGGAATCCGCGGCTCCCACTTCTGTGAATGGCGGAACAGCTTGCACCAACTCTTGCTTTTGGAGCGGAGGGTGGCATTGCGGCACCCCGGTCCTGGACCTCCTTTTTATTGATCTGGATGCCTTATATCAACGCCTGGGCCCCAGGGCGCGTAGTGAAGTACTTAAGCTGGGATAGGGGGCTGGGGACTTACGTCCCCCATGCGATTTGTCTGCAGCTGGCGCTGCTGGCGTGCTGTGCTCTCCGCGGAAGGGGGGGTGGGGGAGGGGGCTGGGTTGGTTGGTTGACCTTGGGGCTTTGTGTGCTCTGTTTCTGTGCCTGTTTGGGTTCCCGGGTGGTGGACAAGATACAGCCCTACCTGGGATGCGTTTACTTGTATGAAACTAAAAAGGAATCATGTTGTTTGCTGTTTGTTATTGGTGCCTTGTAATATTTAATAAACAGAGTTTTGAAAAAAAAAAAAGTCCGAACCCACATCAAATATCTAGGGAATCATTCTTGATCAATCACCATCTTTCAAACAACAGATTGCAAGAACAGCAAAGACAATATTTTTCAAAGCCAAGATGTTACAGCACCATGCAGAATAGTCGTGCAGGCAATGATATACCAAGGACTACTAGCCATAAGTCTCAACCTACTGTGTACAGCCCTCAATACGACAGCGAGGATCATCCAAAAAGGGAAGAAATATGACCACAGCACACCCATACTGAGAGATCTTAACATTCTCTCTCTAGAAGCATGGATGAAATATAAAACACTAATCCTGATCCATAAAACATTTCACCAGCAACAAGCCACACACATTAGCACCCTGTTACAACGTCCAAACTCCAGAAGACCATCATGATAGGCCACATGTGACTTACTGACCATACCATACAAAAAGACCAAATTTAACCAACAAACTTGTAACCGCGCATTTGACTTATATGCCATCACTCTATGGAATTCACTCCCACCCAATATCTGAAGCAACACGGACCTCTCCTCATTCCGGAAACAACTAAAAACCTATTTATTCTGCATCCACCTGGGGCAGGAAAAGAGAAGTACCCAGTCAACCTAAGCTCACACCGTCACTGGACAATCTGAGACTCAGAAGCAGGCCAAAGTAGGCTGTAAATAAGATGATTGTGCAACTGAATGTATATATGTTTGAACCCCCTGATGATGGTAACCCCCCCATGTAAATATGTGATAACACGTTTTACTGTACCCCCCCTTACTTTGTAAACCACTTTGACCCGGTGAAAAGCGGTATATAGGCACAGCTAAATAACTAAACACACAAGACCAATAGGCTTATGAGAGGAGGGTCACAGATTTAAGACCTGGATGTGGATCATGTATAGCATGCCCCTGTGGGTAAACATTATCCTACATTGCAGGTACAGCACCAGCATGTGCAACCCCAAACTAATCGTCCAGCAAGGGACCACTCACCCATAAGCCGCACAGCCAGGCTCCACTACCCACACCTGGATAGAGGGGCAGGCTAATAGCACAGGCACATTGAGCAGGCGTTAACAATAGGTGAGCGTTTCAGAGTGCCTTTATAGCACCTGCACAATGAGTACACGTTAGCAATGCTTGAGCAGATAAGGAGACCAAAGTGGCAGGCAGGAATGCCAACCATGACCACTGCTTACTTTTGCACAGCACGGTGAAGTGTGTGTGTGTATATGTGTAGGTGTGGGTGTGGGTATGTTTGTGTGTCACTCCAGAGTAGTGTGGCCTTCTGCAATGCACTGTGCCCGACATTGCATAAGGTGTTCCCTGCATTAGTCTGGAAATATGCATGATGAGGAGCAGAGGTTTGTGGTTATGGCCTGAAACTAAACAGTTTGCCCAGGATGTGTCTGCATCAGAGGTGGGGTCAACAGCAGAGACCTCATAGTGCCTGTTTGCCACATATGTGGCCTGGGTGCCCACAGCCTGTCATGCTGAGAGGGCACTCTCACTGTGACCAAGCTGTGACCATGTCACGGCTAGGTATCCACATAGTGCTATATAATGTCAAGTTGCAGTGATGTGCTCCCTTTCCTGGGTGTCCAATCACTGGGCTGACTGCTGGGTGTCCATGCTGTTTGTCCCAAGCCAGGGTATACATGGTCACTCTGTGCACATGCAGCGTGTGCTGACCAGCAGACTGGGAGCAGTTAGTATATGCATGGCTGGGATAGTCCCGTGGAGTGCATCAAAATGCAGACTGACTGTGCTGGATTGATAGTTCTAGATAGTAAGGACAGCATCTGGTCTGGGTCTGCCCACTATGGCCCCAGCAGCCTCACACCTAGGGACGGTGTAAATCGCGCCCTGTGTAACTTGCCCCCCCATGGCGGGAGAGAAGAGGCATGCCCGATGTGCAAGTTGCTGGCATGCTAAGCAGATCTGTCCCTCCCTGCAAAATCAGGGAGGGACAAATCTGCTTAGCATGCCAGCGAGAAGGCTTAAGGGGCACATTTTAACTGTCTGTCGTTGCCTGCCACTGCTGAGAGAAGAAAAAGTGGCGACAGGCAATGGCAGACAGCTAAAATGCACCCCTTAAGCCTCTGCGCCCTGTGTGGCTGCACCACTCGCACAGGGCTAGGTATGGTCCTGCTCACACCAACCAAGACAAACGCCACCTCATTCAGCTTCCGTGGAAACAGCTGCCGCAACCCTGAGCAATTCATGAGATATGCTAGAGGAGTCCCTGGCCAATAGGTGCAGGACACAGGGCCCAGATGTGACAGGCAACTCCAGCATGCTGTAATAGTGCAGAAAACTGGGTGATTAGCATCACACTCTGCAGACAATACCCACCACACACTGGCAGTGATATGGATCTGCAGCAGGGCCAGCAGAGTCCATCTCTGGCAGTGCAAGCTCCGGGGACCAGGTGCTGTTGGCCTCTCCTCACCTTCAGGGTGACTGCTGAAACCGGTCAGTAGCACAGTTTGCAGCTGTAATGTGCTTGTAGCACACATTGTCAGGGTGTATTACTGAGCTGATGTGATGGATCACTGCATCCTCCATTTGGTGATCAGCTGCAGAATGTTGTTCTGTGTGCACCACATCATGGGTTATGGAGGGGCTAACCTATACCGCACACACAGCAGACATTTCATGCATGGAGGTGACTGTGATCACTGGGCATAGCCTGGTACTCGCCTGTCATCTCTGATGGTGGGGAGCGTGTGCATTTCCCCCGGGGAACACAGGATGGTCTGCAATGGACCACATGACTCATTACTGTGGTTTGCAATCATTTTATATGCATATGTACCTATCCCGCAGTGTGCAGCAGGTCACAGGGGACTGCATGCCATGCAAATGTGCTGCCTCTGGGGTATGTGGCACACTGTGGCGCAGTGGACCCATGCACATGACTGTTCTTTGCCATTGGGAGTATGGTGCAGGTATGGGTCTCTTGACTCTGTGCCTTGGCCTTTGCACAAGGGAAGTAGCCTGCAGCAGTGTGTCTGCATGTGCATCGATGGAGTTAGGTGTGGTATACTACTGTCTTGGAATATGCCAGCCACATTGTTTCATGTCCTGGAGTCCACCTATTGCAGGCAGGGACCTACAGTCTCTTTGATTTCAGACATTGGAACTCAGAACAGTGGAGGTGTAGCCTAATGGTTAGAGCACACATGCTCTCTGTCTCTGTAAGCAAGGGAGATGGGTTGAATTCCCAACTGTTCACTGTGTGCTACTAAGTTTGTTTTCATGCCTGGAACAGTCTGGGGTCTGCTGTGACTGTCTGACACACATTCATATGCTTTGTTATGTGTTCCACGCACAATTTGGGTCTACAAACATGCAATTCGCCATCATGCCCATTTGACAGCATGACCTTATTGGCTCTGCTATAGCCCATTGCAGAGGGTCAGACATGTGGACCCTGCAGATGTGTGACACACATGGTAGACATGATTGAAATATTTCATCCTAATTGTGATGGAGCATTTTTGGTTCCATCACATATGTACGTACATGCAGGTACATCCCACTTCTGTGATGACCTCCTGTAGAGATCATCACACATCCTTACTTGTTCCAAATGCCAATATGAGTGAGACTTGTCCAGTTCTTTGATGCACATGTGTCAGGATGATTGTATGGTGGTTAGAATGGCTGAGGCAGCTGTCCCACCCATGCAGATGGTATTTGAGGTGCCCCTTGGCACAGCTACTATTTTTTCACACACACTACAGGTGCATCTGTGCAGTCATATCAGGTATATCAGGCCAGCATGGACACAACACACTCTCTGCTACCACCATCCATCCTGCAGGCCATCAATCACCATATGCCCATCATGTGCAGTCATGCATTCTCTAGCCAGCTGCCACACCATGGCCCACACAGGGATATTTATCACTCATGCTCAGTCATACTTTTACTGCCTACATCATGGACATGCTGGCTCTATCAGGGCACACTTCTTGCCTATTCTATGCCATACACTGACAGTACTGCTGATTAACTGGGCATACCTCACTGATACAGTAATACTGACTCCCACATTGGCATCCCACATACTGACTAACATGTAGGATACATATGGATCTGACATGTTCATGAGCTCTTTCAATTCCCTCCATCCCTGACTTTCTGAGGGGATCCCTTATCCTGCGTTATAGTGACTGCCGTTTTCGGGTGTTAAGGTGCACGTCTGGCACCTTAACACCCAGTGGTCTGTTAGCGCCCGATAAGTGGAACACAGTGTCCTTACTGCCAGAATGCCTACTACCCGCCCCATCCTTTATTGCACAGAAAACCCCTTATTGCTGTGTTTAACGCTTGCTAGCCCCTGCTACCTAAATGCCCTTTAGTAAACATACCCCTATGTCTAAAGTGACAAGAAAGCATTTGTCTGATAAGTGTAAATCTTTTAATATATTAATAATATGTACAGAGTCATGTACTGCGATGCCCTAGCTTGGGCCCGAAGGCTTACAAGCATAGAACAGCCTTATAATGTCCTTTTTAAATAAAGCTTCCCTTGTTTGTCCCCAGGGATTCTGGAACTTGTAGTTGACTTACTTATATAAGGACAAATGTAGTTGTGAGTCCGGTGGTTTAAGGCAGCAAGAAAATTTATTTTATTGTAGGATTCCCAAGGCATTAAAGCTCAAAACACAAATGCAAAAAGGATGCTTCCCCAACACAAGAGTAAATCAGGATAACAGAAAAAATGCAACAAAAAGGCTTCTTTCACTGAGCAGCAGCTTTCATCCAAATAAACTTCCCCAGAGCACAGCTCCTGGTGGTCATTCAACATAACAAGGTAAACGTTGCACAGCTACTGTTTTCTTTTCCAACCAAACTTTTTCTAACGACAGCTCCTCTGCTTCAGAAGCTCACATATTTAGTAAAACACATTCTTGGCTTTTCTCAACTCTTTGCAGTCATAAGAATTAATTGCTATATTGTTTCACAGTCTTTCAGCCCTGCTTAACAATGCTTAATTCTCCTTGAGACAAAAAGAGCAATCCATTGGTGATATTTCTGAATCAGAGTCTGGCATACAAGAATCCACCTGCATATCTTCTATGGATACCGGGTATTTCTCTCTTTCACCAGTTTTATAAACTTTCCCAGACTTCCTGTCTTCTAAAAACTCCTGGAACTGTTTCCACAGCGCATCACCCTGAGAAGGCACACTGGTATTGGGAGGGTAAAGCTTCCTCTCTGCAAACAGTTTCCTTAATGCTTCTAGTGTTAAAAGCTCAGTCTCTCTGCTCCTATCTGGGTTTCTGTTTTCTCCATGCATAAAACTATCCACCCACCTCTTAGCAGATGAAGACGTTAGGTCAGGCTCCTGGACACTAGCTGTAGCAAACTGTTTTCCTACAAGCTGTTTAGCTCTGCACGTGCTGGCTTTACCTTGGGGCGAGTCTCTCAGACAACTACTGATTCCTTTCCTCCTAATATCTTTCAGACCATGGAACTCAGCCTTCTGATGTCTTTCTCCACTCCTTCCCAGATAGTCACCCTCTTGAAAGTTTCCTTGGAACCTTTCTCGCTTTCCAGGATCTTTCAGAGTTTCTCCTTCTGGCTCTCTCTGCTGCATCTCCTGTGTGTGTGTCTCCCCTCTCTCGTGTCCATGTGCTTCTCTTCCATGTGCTTCTCTGTCTCTCTCTCTCTGCTCTGAATGTGCTTTTAAAAGTCGTTTGCTGCCGGGCACTCCCTTGCCTTTGCACAGGTGTGACCAATCACCGAGCAAGTTTGGCTCCCTGTCTGAAGTAGGGCGTGGCCTGGCCTTACCAGAGAGCTGAGTTTTTTTCTTGCAAGCACTGTGGACAAGTGAACTGTCACTTATTTTAAAGGGAAAAACAGGGTTTTCCTCCACTTCCATCTCTTCCTGGGAGCTCTCCTCACCACAGTACATAAAAGGAAACAGTGCTAATGAAGAGCTTAAAAAAATCCACGGGGGGGAGTCTTGTAAAGATGGTGGCAGCCGGCTGTGCTGAGTGAGTGTGCTGGTTCTTCATGGGCAGAAAACGTAAGGGGAAAGGTGGGTTGTTGCCCTCTCACTTCCCCCTTACCTCTACGCCGCTTTCCTCTGGTCCCTTGGACGCTTTTGTTGTTCGCACTGCCCGGGATTCGGAAGATACTGGGGTAGAGTTTCGTGCTGCAGCTTTGCCGGAGTCGGGTGGCTCGATGGCTGTTTCGAATCCATCTCTCTCCCCAGTGAGCCCACCATCAAAAGTGCTTCGGGGGTAGCCCCTGCTTGAGGGGTTCTTGAAACTTCCATCTCCCTCAAAGAAGGGGGAGAATGGGGGCTTGAGAGGGCCAGGAGCAGTGGGGCTGCGATAACCGGAGTGTTTGGTCAGTAGGCAGTTTTGCTCATTGGCTTCTTCGGCGATGAATGGTGAGGAGTATACAGGGCAGGAATCCCCTGTGCGGCATGGAGGAGAGACACTGACGAATATGGAAGCCAAATTGACATCTGCAGATCCGGGTTTGTTTTTTTCTTTTCAATGTCCAGTCAACTTTACTTTGGAGACCATTTGGCAAGCAATTGTTTCATTGGGAGAAATACTGGTTCCACAGATTACATCCTTGGCTCAAAAGGTGAAAAATTCTGAAGTTGTGGTGAAGGAAATGGAACAGAAGATACTGGAAAATCATTCGGGAGTAGCAGAGATTCAAAGGAAAGTGGTGGCTCTTGAGGATCAGGCTGAGGCATTTCAAAAGAACTTTTCTTTAGTATAAGTAAAGTTCAAACATTTAGATAATGCTTCTAGAGCTCATAATTTAAGATTGATTAATTTTCCAAGACTTCTTACTGTGTCTCCTCGAGATATGTTTCAACAGTATTTGGTGGATGTCTTGGGGGTTTCCCCAGAATTAATTCCGCCCTTGGTTAAGATTTATTATTTACCTAGGGCTAAATTGGCTACTGGGATGGTTAATTTAGGGGGAGACCGGGATCAAGGGAA
This sequence comes from Ichthyophis bannanicus, assembly GCA_033557465.1. Lineage (NCBI taxonomy): Eukaryota > Metazoa > Chordata > Amphibia > Gymnophiona > Ichthyophiidae > Ichthyophis > Ichthyophis bannanicus. The sequence goes on along the minus strand of CM066050.1, from coordinate 116,581,888 downwards.
TATCTTGAATGTTACAGATTTATTGGAGCAGTCAGATTCTGAAGTCCCTGTTCCTGCTACTTTATTAATAACATTTGATCTATTGTCTGATAAAGAATGGTTGTTAAAGCTTTTCTTTAGGAAACGTAATTTATTGTTTAGAGGATTAATGATTCGTATATACCCGGATTTAGCTAGGGAAACTCAGCGACGGCGCAGGGAATTTCTCCTCCTGTGTCCTGGGGTCCTACAGTTGGGGGGGCTCTTTTTCTTAAAACACCCATGTAAATGTTTGGTGAAGTATCAAACAATTTCTTATGTTTTTTTTGTGCCCTCCCAATTAACGGCTTTCATTAATGCTCGGCGTTTAGAATCTTCCACAGATGCCTCACCTGTGCTCTCTTAATGTGTATCCGGATTAAGCTAGCTGCATATTTCTGGTATATTTGATTGTAAGAATTTCGTGATTTCTCCCCCTCTTTGTATTGTGTGCTAGGATGAGCAGATATTTTTGTTATCAAGTATTGCTTGGATTATATTGTTATATTTTCTTTCTTTGTATGGATTATCTTATGTATCTGCTCTATTTCTGCAAGAATGTGCTAGTAACTTTCTTGTTTAATTTGTAAAAATTTCATAAATATAAATGTAACCCAAAGGTTAAAATTGGCGCTTGCGCTAAAGTGGGTGACTGGTTTCAATTGTTGCTAATTATACTTGATAGTTTGGAGTCCTGAGTGAATATTAATGTACTGGTTATTTAAATTGGACAAAGTTTTAGGTAATTTTATGGAGGAAAATGTATAACGCCTAAAAGAATGTATAAATTTAAAATTGGAAATAATAAGATATTTAAGTTAGATAAGCTGAATGGAATCATAGGTTTTGGATTATTTTGGAAAGATTTTAATGTATAAACCTTCCAAATTAAGGTCTTGCTATTCACTTTAATGGGAAATTACAGTTGAAAAGAACACTGATTTTTCTTTGCAAAATTTAGAACATGCTTTAATGCCTAATCTACATATTTCTAAAGCATGCTTGTGATAGGTTAGCGGCTCTGGAATGTAAATAGATGTTGTCAGAAGAGTCACCGTAACCTTGACAACAGGAAAAATATAATCTGCATATTCCTAAAGCCTGCTTGTGATTGGCTAGTGGCTCTGGAATTAAAATTGGTGATGTCAGAAGAGTCATTGTAACCTTGACAACAGAAAAGTTATAGTTGGAAAAGAAAGAAGAGCTTGAACAGTAACAGAAAGCAGAAGTGTGTTGTGCTATGCCTGGAAAGATGTACTGTTTATGCCAGTAAAAAAGTACCAATAGATGGAAAATTGTTTTTGAGAGTAGAATTGCTGTTGGAACTAGATGACAATCAGGCAAAGTAAATGACAGCCCTGATTTTGTGTGGCACTGGACATTGCTTATTGAGAAGTATTGCCAGGTAGTAAAGCAAGTGACACTGGTTGAAAATTCCATGAGAGCTCTCTGAAGGAGGGAGGCTGAGAAGAAGTGGCAGTGTCTGTGAGGAGTGCTTTGCTATTAAGTAGCTTCTAGTATGTGGTGCCTGAAATTCTAAAGTGATAGGATACCTGCACAGTAAGTGACTGATGTCATTGCGGAAGAGAAATATGCCTAGAGTCATATAAGGAAATAGATGAATGAAGGCATTGTCTTGGAAAAGTGAATTCATAAATGAAGCTCTGTTAGTAGTTAGGGACTTTAATTATATTTTGATTTATTTAGACAGTTAGGAATCTATACTGAATAATTTCACAGTGATTGTTCACTAGTTGGTAAGCTAGATAGGGTTTTCTATTTTTTGATTTGTTTAAAGCTTAGGTAGTAGGTTGGAAATTGAGAAGACTACCGTCAGCTGAGCAGCAGTGGTGTTTCCATCAACAGGAGCTCCCATAAAAGGAATACCAAAGTCATCAAACTTAACAAGAAAATTCTACAGCTACAAATACCAAACAACTCTCTGTAGTTGCCGCAGTTAAGTGCTCATAAAGACTGTGTTTTGTGAGAAAAAGGACAATTGGTACATACCTGAGAATAGAAATTGATAGAAGTGCTATTCTGAAGTTTTCTGTAGAGATAAAAGTTATACAAACGTTCAGATTTTAAGAAACCAAACAAGTAAATTGTTATTTAGAAATTAGTAGGAAACAAAGAAAATAAATACTTCTACTTATCTGATATGTTGTTCAGAAATGTTAACTTTTGATAGACGAATCTCACACTTGATTTTTGTTTTTTGCATTTAATGGTGAAATGTTCTATAGTAAAATGAACAATAATTAGTAAAAAGCAAGATTTTGAATACAAAGTAAATTAAATCTGTTATTAAGTCTAATCATCTATAATAACAAATAAAATTGTTATACTTACCACTTGGAACTTGAGTTCTCAAAATCCTTTTAGTTTAATTCCTTCATTTTGCTTTGAGCAGTGAACGAGGCTAGTTTATTTTTGTGCCTTGTTGTCTGGGTTTGTGCCACTTCTTGGCCACGACTACTACCATCATATCTAGGGGTGGAGGTGAACTCAGACACAGCGAGGTTACAGAAATTTTGGCGTAGTCGACAGGTTTTTCTGACAAGTTTCAGGCTTAAGAACAGGGTAAATAAGTAGTTGAATTTGGTACTAGGTATTAAAGACTGAAGTTTTGGTTAAAGACATTTATTATACAGTGATTAATCAACATTGAAAGTTTCAGCAGACACTGAGGAGCAGTGAAATAAAAAAATTGGATTGTATTGTGTTTGAAGTTTTATTCTTAGTGGGAAAGAGTGGGAAAATTTTGTTTGGTAAGCATTCTTATCTTCTGAGGTGAAAAGAAGAAGTAATTGAACAATGGAAGTGGAAGCCAGAAATGGTAGAATGAGGCCTCAGATAATTACGAATACAGTGGTGATCCCGCAAGATAAGATGATCCCAGAATTTTCAGGATTTCAGAAGGAGATGTCAGATCTGAATGTAGAAGATTGGATTGAGAAAGTTAGAATTAGAATGAGAATTCTAAAGATCTCACCAGAGAACCAAGTAGATGTGATTCGTGACCATTTAAAAGGCTTGGCGGTGGACACAGTTAAATATTCCTTGCCGAGAGAATGTACGGTGGATGAAATTTTTGATATGCTACGCCAAGTGTATGGAGATAAGGTGGCATTGGGATTGAGGATTCAAGAATTCTACAATGCAAAACAAGAAGATAAGGAGACCATACGAGTGTATGGATATAAATTACAGCAGAAAATGGACATTATATTAAAGAGAGATAGAAGAAGAATGGGAACACCAGAAGAGACATTGAAAGAGTAGTTCATTTTGGGATTAAGGGATGCTGCACTCCGGAGAGAAATAACAAAGAGGCATGAGGATAATCCGAATATGGGATTCACGGATTTGTTACAAGCTGCCATAAGGTGGGCCAGAGAGGAGAGAGTCCCGACAATGATAGAACCTAAGAAAATACTACAGAGACTGAGGGAAGATGCAGGAGATAGAACAGCGGGTGGAGATACAACTGCAGCCATGATTGGGCAGTTAACAAGATTATTTACACAGTGGACAGAAAGACAAGAATGCGAATGGGAAATGCAGAGACGGGAAAGGTGGAATAGGGATGTGAGAAGCGAATATAATGGCAACAGAAATATCGGTTATAGAGAGAACAGAGGTGAATTCCTGGCTAAAGGAGCTTCTAATAGTTCATCAACAGGACAAAAAATATGTTTCAAATGTCATGAATCAGGACACATTGCCCGTTATTGTAGGAATGAAAAATTCCTTCGTACAGTTCCATCAGACAGTGGAAATAGTGGTTGCAGTAATGCTAATACGCAAAGTGGTAGTAATGAATCTCTTCGGAGAAACGTAAGGGAGATGGACAGAAAGACAAATTATTTGGAGAAAAGGCTGTGGGATCTAGTCCATTGGTAAAAGTAAAAATCAATGGAATTGAAGTAACCTATACGCTGGATACGGGATCAAGCATATCGACAATATTGGCTAGTTTTTATTACAAAAATTTTCCGAGTCCAAACCAATTGCAAGATGCCTCCCAACTAAAATTTATGGCAGTGAATGGGACAGAGCTACCAGTATTATGATATATAGATTTTTTATTTATTTATTTATTTATTTCAACTTCTTATATACCGCACTCTTTGACATCAGCGCGGTTTACAGATAACATAAAGAAACCAGAACAACAGGCTGTTTGGTATTACATATAACAGGAGTATCAACTTGGATAACATGGGAGAACTATTTACATGGAGTATATAATCTATTAACTAGATAACATGCTCAAACTATTTACATAAAATTAGCAGGAATGCTTGGAACAAGGAGAGAGACTGTGGATTGTATTAGGGAGGGGCTATTATGTTACGCTTCATGTGGATTGAATTAGGGTGGGGCTATTATGTTACGCTTCATGTGGGGTAGTATTTGATGAAAAGGTGCAGTTTAAGGGCCTTTCTGAACTGGGTTAGGTCGGTTATGGCGCGGTCTAGATGCGACTGTGTAGTGTCTTGGACAAGTAATATCACAACGATGCATTTTTGTGGTGCATGACAACTTTAAAGAAGGAAGAATGGAAGAAAGTGCTGCCCAAGGAATAGTGGGTATGAATGTTTTGACACACCTAGAGGGGTTATTCCGAGACTTATCCTGTTTCACTCTTGAACTGGTGAAAATTTTAAGAGTAATAACAGAAATATGCGCACAGAAGAAACAAATAGAGCCTAATGTGGGTTTTGTCAAAGTCTTGGGAAGGGTAGGACAGCTGGTACCCGCATATTCTGAAAAAATTATCCTAGGGAGATGTAATAGTGTTAGGAAATGGGATGGCCCATTGGTAGCAACAGCTACTCCGACTGCAAGTATCCCGAACAAACTGATGGTGGCTAAAGTTTTTTGGTGCAGCAAACAGCAGGGAGAGTGCCTCTTCGGGTGATCAACATAGGAGAGCAAGACATAACCTTACCTCCTAGGATGAGAATAGCGGAGATAAGCAAGCTGGCTGAGATCGTGGAGCTGAAACAGTTAAAGAATTCAGAATCAACTAGTGAAAGCAATTGGGAAAAGTGCTTGTCAAAACTTAAAATTGATTGGAATTCATTGAATGAACAATAAGCAGAGCAATTAAGACAATTATTGTGGAAACATAGACACGTCTTCTCGACAAGTGATAGTGATATTGGGTTCACAAATATAGTAGAACATAAATTAACACGGGAAATACACTACCCATCAAGCAGCCTTACCGTAGGGTATCTCCACATTTATTTGAAGAATTTAAAGAACACATCAATGGGCTAGTGCAACAAGGGATCCTTCGCAAAAGTTGTAGTCCGTGGGCCAGTTCAGCGGTAATCATTAAAAAGAAGGATGGAAAAAAAATTTCTGGAAGATCAAACGGAATTTTGACCGGAAAGCCCAAACGGTGGAATTGATACCAGGAGATAAGGTGTTGCTACGAATACAAAATTTTCCGGGGAGGCATAAAATACAAGACCCTTGGGAAAAAGAAATTTATGAGGTGATAGAAAGATTTGGCACTAATCAAAATGTTTATAAAATTCAAAATGAAGCTGGTAGTACTAAAAGAGTACATAGGAACTTGCTTAAGAGATATTTAGTAGAAACTTAACATTCAGAGTCTAGTATTAAGATACAACCACAGAAAACTATTGTAAACCTTGATTCAGATTTGGCTGAGGTGAAGGAAAATCCAAGAACATCCATTGCTGAAAAGTGGTATTGGATAAGGACCTATGTCAATCTAGATAATGTAACACCCGTGCAACAAGACATGAGTGTTCCTGAAGAGAATTTGGATGTGATACGTAGGTCCACTAGAGAAAATAAAGGAATGTGTTCAACATTTCTAAGAGAAAATTATAAGTTTAATTAACTTTTGGATAGTAGAAGAGAAAATGAATGTGATATCAATATAACACTGAAATTAGGTCCTTCGTACCTTGGTAGCCAAGGGAGCTAAGATGACAATTCTGATTGGCAAATTTGAAGCAATCTTGTTAGATGATAAGTAAGATTGTGAATCAGAATTGTACGTGTTCTGAATCTGGGGAATACTGTTATATTTGTGAATTAATTATATTGTAAGGTGGTTGTTGAAAATACTGTTAACATGGTATAAAATAAATAAGTAATACAAGGTTGTATTAAGAAAAAAATCTAAGTAAAAGTTCAGTAGGGAAACCCCATGAAATTAGTATAGGGAAGACCAAATTGAATTTGGCTGTAGTAAACACTGGATGGATGAGAAAAATGAAAATATGGGATGACGATGTTGTGGACAACATTGATTTTAAACTCGGGCAACTGTAACCCACGGGTTAAAATTGGCGCTTGCGCTAAAGTGGGTGACTGGTTTGAATTGTTGTTAATTATACTTGATAGTTTGGAGTCCTGAGTGAATATTAATGTACTGGTTATTTAAATTGGACAAAGTTTTAGGTAATTTTATGGAGGAAAATGTATAACGCCTAAAAGAATGTATAAATTTAAAATTGGAAATAATAGGATATTTAAGTAAGATAAGCTGAATGGAATCATAGGTTTTGGACTATTTTGGAAAGATTTTAATGTGTAAACCTTCCAAATTAAGGTCTTGCCATTCACTTTAATGGGAAATTACAGTTGAAAAGAAAACTGATTTTTCTTTGCAAAATTTAGAACATGCTTTAATGCCTAATCTACATATTCCTAAAGCATGTTTGTGATTGGTTAGCGGCTCTGGAATGTAAATAGATATTGTCAGAAGAGGCACCGTAACCTTGACAACAGGAAAAATATAATCTGCATATTCCTAAAGCCTGCTTGTGATTGGTTAGCGACTCTGGAATGAAAATTGGTGATGTCAGAAGAGTCATCGTAACCTTGACAACAGAAAAGTTATAGTTGGAAAAGAAAGAAGAGCTTGAACAGTAACAGAAAGCAGAAGTGTGTTGTGCTATGCCTGGAAAGATGTACTGTTTATGCCAGTAAAAAGTAAAAAGGTACCAATAGATGAAAAATTGTTTTTGAGAGTAGAATTGCTGTTGGAACTATATGAAAATCAGGCAAAGTAAATGACAGCCCTGATTTTGTGTGGCACTGGACATTACTTATTGAGAAGTATTGCCAGGTAGTAAGGCAAGTGACACTTGTTGAAAATTCCATGAGAGCTCTCTGAAGGAGGGAGACTGAGAGGAAGTGGCAGTGTCTGTGAGGAGTGCTTTGCTATTAAGTAGCTTATAGTAAGTGGTGCCTGAAATTCTAAAGTGATAGGATACCTGCACAGTAAGTGACTGATGTCATTGCGGAAGAGAAATATACCTGGAGTCATATAAGGAAATAGATGAAAGAAGGCATTGTCTTGAAAAAGTGAATTCATAAATGAAGCTCTGTTAGTAGTTAGGGAAAAACAGTAAAGATTAGGCTTTATTATTTAGGGACTTTAATTATATTTTGATTTATTTAGACAGGAATCTATACTGAATAATTTCACAGTGATTGTTCGCTAGTTGGTAAGCTAGATAGGGTTTTCTATTTTTGATTTCTTTAAAGCTTAGGTAGTAGGTTGGAGATTGAGAAGACTACCGTCAGCTGAGCAGCAGTGGTGTTTCCATCAACAGGAGCTCCCATAAAAGGAATACCAAAGTCATCAAACTTAACAAGAAAATTCTACAGCTACAAATACCAAACAACGGCGGCAACTACAGAGAGTTAAGTGCTCGTAAAGACTGTGTTTTGTGAGAAAAAGGACAATTGATACATACCTGAGAATATAAATTGATAGAAGTGCTGTTCTGAAGTTTTCTGTAGAGATAAAAGTTATACAAATGTTCAGGTTTGAAGAAACCAAACAAGTAAATTGTTATTTAGAAATTAGTAGGGAACAAAGAAAATAAATACTTCTACTTATCTGATATGTTGTTCAGAAATGTTAACCTTTGATAGACGAATCTCACACTTGATTTTTGTTTTTTGCATTTAATAGTGAAATGTTCTATAGTAAAATGAACAATAATTAGTAAAAAGCAAGATTTTGAATACAAAGTAAATTAAATCTGTTATTAATGTGTTAACCTTCCAAATTAAGGTCTTGCCATTCACTAAAATGGATGAGGAGCTAGGGTAGGTCATCCTCAGTTTCCCCCAAAGTCCAGCACAATTCAGTGGCTGTGTGCCAAAGACAGAGTTCTGCCTTTGGAAGTGATTTCAAATCTTGCATTTTCCCTCTCAGAAGAGTCTCCTCCCAGCAGCATATGACTGGCAGGAGGTAACCTCTCCTGGATTTCCCAGATACTGTCCAGACTGTACTGCAATATTCTAATAGGGACACTGGTTAGTGCTGCTGCTCGAAAACAGCAAACATCCAGTCTCATGCACATGCATGCCTACCTTGCCTTTCCAGCTGTGGTGTAGAAGGTCCCTCAGATCCCTTAGAGAGTGATAAAGTGCAGGATTTAGCTTCAGTTAAGGAAAGTAAACAAGTGCACATGGCTCCTGGTTTCCAGGGAAACCACAGACAAAGCAGATTAGAGGAGAGGAAAACACGCCCCTGCTGCAGTTCAGCTCAGCAATCATGAGCTAAGGCTGGACATCTGTTGAAAGGAGTGGTTAGGTTAAACCCAGAAAGTCAGAGATTTAAGAGAAGCTCATTAGGAAGGGAGCAAGCACATGAGAAGGCAGATCTGGAAGCTCATCAAGAAGTAGAGTTGGAAGGCCAGCTGAGAGCACAGCCACGAGGAAAGCAGTCACGAGAAACAGAGGATTTGCTTGGGAGTGAAGACACAGAGGAATTCATGGTAACAGAGGATTCTCTGACCTTTAACTCAGAAGGGGAAGTCAGCACAGGAGACGAGCAGAGAGTCCGTGCAAAGCAGCAAGGTACAAACAGCCCCGAATAGGGGAGAACGCAGGTTACAATAGGTAAAACTTCTGAGTTAGCACTTGTTGCACTGGTACCAGACGTATTCGGGCATAGCAGCCACTCACGATGGTTAAACTTAGCTCTCTTATAAGCCTTTTTCAATACCGATGAGGGATATCCCCGCTCGCGGAACTTAACCATCATATTGGCAGCCTGTGTTTCAAATTCTGAATTGGAAGAACAAATGCGACGACAGCGCAGTAACTGAGAGTATGGGAGACTTTCTTTTAAATGAGATGGATGAAAACTTGCAAAATGCAGTAATGTGTTCTTATCAGTGGGTTTAGTATACACGGTGGTCAGAAATTTTCTCATGCATCTTTGTTTCTACTTTGTTCTGGTTGCCTGCCTGGGGGGATTTGAACTTGTTCTTGCTTTACCCCCATGCACTGCCTGCATTACTTCCACTCGAACTGGAATGAAAGTAACTCAGACTTTGCTTTATCATTCTTACTATACCTGCACTGGTACAGTGAGCCGGTGTATATACAACACCACTGAACTGAACGTTTGTACTAAGGGAGATACTAAAGTTTGTTTCAACCCACATCAGAACCCCTCCTATTATACTCTAGAAATACGATGGGATGATGCAGATGGAGCTTTACTTAATGCCACACCCCCACTCACTGACCCTACAAAGGGTGCTGTTTTGTATTTTGATGCTTGTGATGCTATAAATAGAGATAGTCGGTCTCATTGTGCTAACTGGGAAAAAGCATATTATCATGATCATAAGTACATGTGTCTTAGGAACCATCCGACCTTCTTTCTTTCTGTTACCCACAGAACATGGAGAACAATTAGGTTACCCAGTCTATACCAAAAGACAGAAAAGAGCAGCCTTAAAGATAGGCAAATGGGAGAAATGGGAGGGGGATGATTGGCCACCTGAGAGAAGTATTGCCTATTATGGACCTGCCACTTGGGAGCAAGATGGCACCTGGGGATACCGAACCCCTGTATATATGATAAACTAATAACCAATGAAACTAGCCAAGTTGTTGAACTAATAACCAATGAAACTAGCCAAGCACTCACACTTTTAGCTAGACAAAGCACACAAATGCGTACTGCAATATATCAGAATCGCTTGACACTAGATTATTTATTTATTTATTACAATTTCTTATATACCGCGCTATTTAGAATCAGCGCGGTTTACATCATAACATAACGACCATAACGACAACTGTCAGGTTTTACATTGAACAGGAGTACAAACTTGGATAACCGGGTTAACTATATACATAAGCTATCTACACTGCAGATAAAAATTGTAAGGACCTTTCTAGATTGGGTCATTTCTTGGGAGGGATATCTAGTTCAATTGCTGTCTGGGAAGTATTGGAGGAAAAGATGGGTTTTGAGAGCCTTCCTGAACTGATATAGATTGGTAATGGCCCTAATGTCGGGGGGTAGAGCGTTCCAGCATTTGGGGACATAAAAACTGAATGCCCTGTTTGTGGTTATTACTTATTAGCAGCTGTGGTTATTACTTATTAGCAGCTTATTAGCATACTCCTCCTTCAGCTGCTAGATTACTTATTAGCAGCTGAAGGAGGAGTATGTGGTAAGTTGAATTTAACCAATTGTTGTTTGAAGATAGATGACAAGGGTCAAGTAGTTGAAGAGATTGCTGAAAACATGCGAAAACAAGTTTATGTACCAGTACAGACCTGGCATGGTCTTAAGATACCTAATTGGTTCGAATCTATCTTCTCAGGCCTGGGGGGACTTACTACTTTCGCTATGATAATATTGATAATTGTAGCTTTGTTTTTGCTGTTACCCTGTATAATCCCATGTTGTATGCGCTCTATTAATAGTGTTATAGAAAATACAGTAGAACGAAAGACTGCCACTAAGATTTTGGTCTTATGGCACCCTAATCCTAGTACGTATGGTCGTAATCCGACTCCAGTGTAATTGAGTGATTTAAATCTCACACCTTATTAGTCATAGGGTGAGATTAATCAAAGGGGGGAATGTGGTAGGCGAAGGCCTATGATCCATGCTGCTTGAACTAAACAGACAGGCCGACGCAGCTTGACCTGTAAATGAAGCCTGTGGTTAGGCCCAGAGGAGTGAAAACCCCCCTGAATGCAGCTTCCATAGAATTGAAACTTAACTAAGCATAACCAAGCCTAGCTAAGCAGAATCGAAACTTAGAAGAGATAGAAAAACAACTTTAATTGGTACTGATAAGATGTGTGAAGCTTCTATGGAATTAATTAACTCTGCTGAAAGAAAAGTTACAGTGCCCTGTTTTCCCATATGTTTTGGTTAGCCAGTGACCTTGGAGGAGAATTGTATCAAGAGTCTAAGAACTGACCATTGTAATGAGGACTGTAAGGGGGGAACAGGTGCAGAGCCCAGACCAAGGTCCTCATTGGACAACTACGTAACGGTACCGGGACCAATAGATGGAGCGAGAGGGGTTACCGGGACCAATGAAACGTTTGCCTATGTCTAGAATGGGAAAGAACAGTATAAAAGTTGTTGTTTTGCTAGAAACCATTGCTCAGCCATTTTGAATGTGATTCTGCTTGAGTCTTGTGCACAATAAATGATTTGGACCTTCTGAACAGACTCCTGGTATTATTGGATTGTTTGCGCTCTGCCGCTACACTATAGGCAGGTTTTTGTTCATTATCACACATCAATTCAAACAGTCTTTGTAGTTCTCCAGCATCATCTTCTGCTCATCCACTTATCTCCTCGAGGTCATAGTTATTGCTGTTTTATACTGTTGATATGGAGTGGTGGAGTATCCTAATAGCTAGAGCACTGGTGTGGTAACCTAGCAACCTTGGTTTTATTCCCATTAGCACTCCCTGTGGCCAAGTCTCTTTGAGGAAAAGCCTGTCGATTTACTTCTGTTCACACTGCCAAGAAACACCAGGTTAGCAGTAGCTCAAAGCTTTTGTTTTCCCATCATGAGGTCAGACTGTGTGTTCCTATGCTGGACAGACTCCTGCTTTAGTGAGCTACAGGAATTCTCTACATTCCCTGTTGCAGTAGAGGTTGGGCTACCTTGCTGTCTTGGTAAGGGTAAAGGAGTCAATGAGGAATGTTGCAGTGAGGATCATGCAAGCGGTGGCACACATCTGCTGGGACTGCCTCTGTCATTGCTACCCCACCCCCACCTCCACCCCCACACTCAAAATGGTCATTGATTTAAAGACCCCGAGGAGTGCTGTTTTCTTGGGTGCTCTCATATGGCTTTGCCTTTCCCTTCCTGATTCTCTGGCCATTCTGCCTCTTCTCTGATGTCTCCATTTTGTCACTCAAAGATCTGGTGCAGCATAAACTCTGGTTAGATGATTCACTATTCAATGGAACCTTGGCCACACCTACTCCAGTGAGCCTTCCCTGGAGTGGAGTAGCAGCCTAATGGTTAGGGTTCAACTCCCACTCTTATGCCTCAGCTTTAAACTTTTATTACAAGCCCTCTGGGGCCAGGGAGATGCCTACAATACCTTATCCTAATGTGCCAATCATAAGGAAGTAGATAAACCTCCTGTCATTGGGGGTCCAGCCTGGGCAGCTCTTACATCATTTCTGCTGCTTTCCCATCTGCAGTGTGGCCCTCACTGGTCCTCAGTCACCAGTCGGCTATAAGCCGGTACTGCAGCTGGACTGTCACAGGTGGCTCCCACCACTCCGATCCGGAGGTGGGGAAGCCTGGCACATGCTGAGTGACCCTCCTGCTTTGCTGCCCCCTATACTCTGGGCTTAGGGAAGGAGGGGGCACCTGCCTCAGAGCACAGGGCCTGTGGGAGGCAGCGGCCGAGGTCATCTCAGAGGAGGGTGAAGGCAGGACTGGTGAAATGAATGGGACTAAAGCTGATTGATCCCAACACACTTGGAAAAAAAATCTCTCACTCTGGTTCTTGCAGCATATTTGCTGAGATCAGTGGCGACAGGCACCAATGCTGGCTGCAATAATGGCCTTTCTCCACCAGTCCACGGCTGCAGCTTAAGTGCCCCTTAATACCAGCAGCCCCCTGCCATGCTTACCAGACTTACCAGGTAGTGCTGGCCCTGCCCAGACAGGGACAGGTATGCTCACAGCAGAGGATCAGCAATATCAGCTATGTCACAGTAGTGGGAGGGGTGCACTGTGGCATTTGGAAAGTTGTGTAGTGAACGAAAGCTCATGAATGTGAGAACGATCTATGACAATGGACACATGCAGCGTCAATATGCACGTTTCAGTTGTCTGCTTATTCAGAAGGCCACCAAATGTTTTCCCATCATTTCAAAAAGGCAAGCACATTTCCAGCTATTACACTAATGTTTCACAATAGTGTGCCCAATGTAACCCCATACAAGCAGGTGAGAATGTATAGCCCCCCCCCCCCCGGATGTAGCAACACCCCTACACCATAATCATACACATATATATGTTCCTGGATGCTTGGTACACCATTTATCAGAGCTATTATCATGCCTGAACACAGGACCGGTGCAACCCACTGTGCAAAACGGGCACTCGCACAAGGTGGCAGCCATGATTGTGCCATGGTAGGGTAGCACAGTTAGCACAGCGAGCCCAGTAGCAGGCAGTGGCGCCAGGCTGGCAGCAGGTGGCAGACAGTTTAGATGAGCAGTAAGCAGGCAGTGGCAGCAAGAGACAGGCAGACATATTAATAATGGCAGCTCCCGGGGGACTGGAGGACCCATGCACACCTGCACGCTGCACATCTGGTGTGCCCCCACCCCCTCTGATTCAACATCCTGTTACTGAGGAGGATGCATTGAAGGGGACGTGTGGATTGTGCTTGTGTGTGCATGTCCTCCAGATGCCTGTGCTGGCCACGATGATCTGTTCTTGTGTGATGGCGGTAAGGGGAGGCCAGAGCTAAGGGAAAGAACATCTCTGCCTTGGGTGGGAGGGACAGAGAGAGAGGGAGAGAGACACACACAGAGAGGGCAGACACTGAGGGGTGGCAGAGCGAGCAAGAGTAAGAGAGAGAGGGGGGCAGAGGTGGAGCGAGCGAGAGTGAGAGAGAAGGGGGCAGAGGCTGGGTTCTCAATGGTGGGCAGGAAGAAATATGGGGCAAGTGTTGGGTTCTGAGTGGTAGACAGGGAAGGTTGATGCTGGGCCACTGGGTGAGGGAGGACAACAGATAGAGTCTGGGGGTAGATGGCATCTAGTTGTTTGGTGAGGGAGAGAAGACGTTGACCTTGGAAATGAAAGAGATGGGGTACTTGAGTGCAGGAGTGGAGGGACAGGTGAATGGATGGTGAGATGCTGGACTATATGGCTGTGGGAGAAAGAGATATGATGCAGGCCATAGTGGAACCATATGGGAGAGGCCAAGATGGGTTGTGAGGGTTGTGCCAAGATGAGGGAAAGGAGAAGGGTGCATAAAAGGAGTGAAACGGGGGTCCAGTGGAGTGAGTCTGAGGGAAGAAGAGCTAGGGAAGGTGTGAGCCAGGGAAACATAGATGGGTTGGAGGTGACAGATGTAGATGACAAAAATTGTGAGGTCATGAGGTTGAAGAGACAAAAGCAACACACCCTCCTCCTCCTCCTGGCAGCTTACTAGAATATTATGAATTATACCTGTAGACAGATGGATAATATAAGCTTGTATTAGTAATATTATAAATTATGTTCACAGTACCCTTTAAGGAGAAAGCAGGTTATCTTAACCAGGAATGTGAAGCTATTTGTTGCCCATTTGCTCTGAATAGGTGCCAGAGAGTCTGCGATGGTGTCACTCTGGAATTTATCCAATTGAATTACTAGTCTGAGAAAGATCCAGACTGATATAGGACAAAAAGAGCTGTTTTTCTTCAAAGATTTCTGTTTGTGTTGATTTATGCAAAATCTCTACTAAAAAGACTTGTGGAAATATCAAGTTTGAAGCAGATGGGGAGAAGCTGCATACTTAGTAGTCTCCCTGGCAGCTTCTTCCCTGTAGTCTCCCTGGCAGCTTCTTCTCTGTAGTTCCCAGTAGTCTCCCTGGCAGCTTGGCCTAAGATGTTATACAACCAATTCCAAGCATCTGTGTTTTTCTTTGTGATTAATAACCATTCCTTCTGTCCAGCCATACGAAGAACCAAGGATATACAAGGATGTCTGGAAGTTGTTTGAAGTTACCTGTGAGTTCTAGAATCCACAGCGTTGTGTCATGACTCAGACAGTGGACAGAGCTGTGTGGCATTGTTAGATCCTTGTGGATATTACATTCTGTGTGGTTTTTGAACGCTCATAAGTAACTGTGTGGTAACTCAAGTTAGAAATTTGTCTGCACTGTTGAAATGGGTAACCTAATTGTAAAAAGCAGAAAAAAGATGATAATGACTTCAATGGTTGGCAGGGAAATGCTGAACGATTAGTGGATAACCCAAAAAGGGTGTCCGGCTAATGAAATATAGAAAAAATGTGGCACTGGAGCTCTGCAGTTCATGGGACGTTGGCATTCCATGACATCACAGAGCCCCAGATTACAATTCCCTCTTATTGGAAGCATTCGCTGTGGGGTAGATTCTGAGCCGCATTTAGCGGGGATGCACATCCGGGTCGGATGTCTATCCCCGCTAAATGCCCGGGACTGTACGCCCTGCCCAATGCTTCCCGTACATACATAGGAGATGTGCAGGGAGCTCTGGACGGGGGCGGGCATGGGCAGTGATGAGGAGGAGAGTGGGCGAGCCGGGGGCAGGGTGCACAATCCGGATGTACAGAGCTGATTCCGGTCATGGCCTTGTACATCTGGGTCCACCAAGATAGACGGGGAACTTATTCCACCTCAGAGATGGAATAAGTCCCCCTGGATGTCAGGGGGTGGTGGTGCCAGGGCACAGAGGAAAGATGAGGGGTGCAAGGAATGCCCCGCAGCCCGATCCTGGCCATGGAAGGCACGTTCGGTGGTTAGACTGTAAGGAAAGAAGGGTGTGGTGGGTGGCCAGTGATCAGGGCTCCTGCATGGAGCTGCGATGGCATGGCAATGGGACGCCATGCCACTGCTGCTCCATGCAGGAGTCCGGCTGAGTTAGCCAGGTAGTTTGCCGGACGTACGGGAACCCAGAATCGGGGCCCAGCCTGAACGTCCAGGCCAGTTGCACTTGATTCTGATCCCGTGGGGACTTCTAGCCCCCCCCCCCCATCAGACTTGGGTGCAACTCCTGGCCGTCCCGATTCTGTACATCTGGATGGGCCAGGTCATACAGCATGGAATTGGCCTCTGGTTTTCTCTCATTGACGGCAATGAAAACAAAAGAAAAATATAATGCTAGAGAAGGTATTTCTATAGTATCCACAATTTTGTGCATTGCCTAGGAAAATTACTGGACAAATAAAAAGTAAAAAGTAATCCTGTTTGAGTCTTATTTTTACTATTTGTCTGTTGTATTTGTCTTTGACATTACTAAAACTAGCTGTTGTGTGTGTACTAAAATTAGCTGTTGTGTGTGTATCTTGTCAGACCTTGATGTTCCCTGTAAACCACTTTGATAATTTGCAAAGCAGTATATAAGAAAGTTGAAATAAATACATTTTAAACATTGTGGCAGGCAATTCATAGAAAGCATAAATATTGTTCAGATATATAAAAAATGAAATTGTGAATGTAGGTTTATTTAAAAATTTAATAGCAATCATAATGGCAGCAACTTTTAAAAGTAATTTTTTACATGCTAATTTATATAGTTATCTGAAGGATTTTGGACAAAAGAAAGATTCCGTTTCAGGGGAAAGGTATTTAAACTTCACTCTCCGGTTGAGCTGCAGATATTTAGATAAATGACATGCCGATTTACAGTTGCCTGAAAGGTTTTGTTTAATAGTGCTTTTTAAGGAGAGCAGGCAAAAAAAAACCCCTGCCTCTTGAACAGGAAAATAAAAGAGAGATCTGTTGTTTGCTTTCCTTAACAAGATAACATTTGAAATGTGGCTGGAACTTGAGGGGGAAAAAAGGTATTTGATTCCTGCTTGCTTTCATGATGTGGATTCTATCTTTTTGTAACTGATGAACAGAAGGGCAACACCACAGGAGTTAACTACACTGATTTGTCCTGTTTTGTCTGTTTCAATATTGGATCTTAGGATAATTTCATCTGTTTTCCTGTGTGTGGATTATACGTTTTGTTATTTAGGGAAAAAATGCACTTTGTTTTGAAAAATATTCCTGATCTCAGTTTTGGAGGAACAACTCAGAAAAGTAGATATATGTTTTGACTCTATGAAATGCTGGTTTTGTTTAGTTTATACACATACACCTACAGCATGTCACCAAATATGAGCTTTGTAGTACTATATTATGCAGGGGTCCAGTATATAGATAGCAACCACAGGATGGGTAAATATTACTGTTTCTTTTGAACTTGCATTGTCCTTAAATTTGTTGGAATTTGGATAGAGACTGTTTTGAAATTATTTTATTTTCAAGTATAAAGACTACATTTAGCAGAAAGATTGAACTGAGTTTCTAGAAAATATGAGAATATCTCTTCTTTTTCTAGCTTATTTGTATACTTTCATAATGTTATTTACCCAACACTACCAAAGCCTTCAATCCAAAGATTACCCCTAAGTATTTGAAAAATAAAACAAAAACACTAATTTAAGTTGATTGGACAAAACTAATTCTTGCTTGTCAGCATTGATCCAGGAGTGAGAGGACAAAAAAGCTATAGTCATTTAAAGTGCTTGAAAAAGAAACAGAAAGAGAGGCAGAGGGCGAGGCCACACTCTAGGAAAAGGCCATCAGCGTGATGCTTCTAGTGTGGTGAGCTGGGCCTAAGCTTCCTCGAGGACCCCAAGGCCTGAAGAAAATGAACCTTGTATAGTTATGTCTCTGCAGGGACATGAATAGGCAGGGTGTGGGCCAAAAAGAACCCATGAGACCCACAAATGCCTTGTGCCCTCTTAGACCTCTCATCTCTTAGACCTCTTTTAACATCACAGTTAATGGGTAGTTTACACAAATCCTTGTAGACACTGCAGTCACAAGATCGGTCTTCAAATGTTTTGAGTTTCCTACAGCACTCTCACTGGGGACAATGTATATAGACTCTAGTCACACCAGAGAGATATGTGGCCGTCCTGTTAAAAGCCATACTTCTTCCTATTGGGATAAAGGCCTGTATGGCTGTTTTCCTATTGAGACACCACTTCCATGCAGTTACCGTTCCCCCTCAACACTGACTGATAAGCTGGGCCAGCAGTGTCCACAGCTTGATGTCAGTAAGGTTATACTTTTAAGACACCCCTTGATTATCCTGGAATGGAATGTATCTGCACCTTCTGCAAGGGCCAACCTGTTTTGTGTTCTATCAAATTAATGTATTCACAATAAAGAGAATGCTGTTTTTACACTGAAAAAAAGGTTTTATATTATAAGGACTTTACTATATTGTTTAGAAAATCTGTTCTATGTAAAACCTGTTCTTGTTACACTTGTTATATGTAAACCGCCTTTGATCTATGGAAGAGGCGGTATATAAGAAAGTTTTAAATAAATAAATAAATAAAATAAATAGTTGGTACTGTATTTAGAATGAGCATATGTCCAATTACTAGACCAGTTATGCCTCGTGGAAAAGGTGCATTGCTTACTTACATTGTGTTATACTTATTGTTTGGAATCTGAATTTACCTACAATTTGTTTAAAAACAATACTAAGTTTGAACACTTGTTTGATGTATTTAGCAGCCTTACCAAATGAGGATACATTAGTATGGTAAAAAGGGACGACAGAGGGAAGTAAAAGAAAGAATGTGGCCACTACACAGTTCCTAACAATTGCCACATGACGGGGTACAACCCAGTATTTGTGTGGGGATGACAGCACTTGCAGATATGTGTTTAGGGAATTATACATTGCTGAAGTATTTGTGTCTTGGTCTGTTCTAGCCGACATGCATTGCCATTTGTATTTTGCCTGTGTTGCTATGAAAGCAAGGTTTGGCTTCTAACTTGTGGCTTCAAGTTCTATTTTTTGGTGAGTCTCTCTGGGTTTTACTGTATGACTGAGGTGTGATATTCTTTGCATGGCGTTTCTGTGTAGAGCTCAAGATGAGTCCCACTTGTCCTGTTGTCCCAGTAGGAGAGGTACAGTAATTGTGTTCCCTGAACTGTATGATTGTACTGCCTTTTCATAGATTGGTTTGGTGCTGTCTGAGTCCCGGTGGTGTCATGCTATTGTCACAGCAGGCTTGCTATGGCCTCTGAGTGGTCTTTTTGGCTTCACATTATGCATATTGGCACTGGACAGAAATCATGCAGCTATCTGGTGAAAAGCAATGTGTCCACACAAAGAAAAACTCCCCAGTCACACAGTAGCAATAGCAATACCACAATCAATAATCAACTCACAACTCACAAAAGGCCCAACCTCATTATCATCACATTTGTCATTTCTACACAGGGAACAGCAATCATATAGAAATATAAAACATTTTTAAAATTAAGCAATCAAATTTACCAAGGGAGATAACGCCTCAGCAACTTTGGCAATTTCCCTCTACGTAGCAGAAACTTGACAAAAGGGGAAGAGCAATACTTCTCACCATCACCGGCCAAAAAACTCCCCCCAAAAAACTCAATATCTGCGCTGTTCTGGATGCAGGGTCTGCGTGTCTGGCTGATGTGCACGTGGCTGGGGTCTGCATGTGTGTGTGGTTCCCAAAGCTTGTCACAACTGGCTTGCAGGTTGTCCTCTCAGCAGCTGTGCACATGGTCCATCACTTGACAGGTGCCTCCTGATAGTGTCACCCCCAGACAATATTTATCTCACATGTCATCAGCACTTATAGGCCCTCCCCTACATCCACTGACTGGATGGTTTGGTTCTATATTGCTCCCTGTGGCAATGGCACACAATATCACGCATGTGTATCAGAGGCATCAGGTGCCTGTTAGAGGGCAGTCCTTGCCCAGTGAAGAGTTTAGTGCAGTGCTTCTCAATGAAACTGAATGATGACAGCAGCGGAAAGCAGCAACTCCTTTATAAACAATTCTATTTATTACAATATTTACAGTGCTTTACAGACATTTGACTAATTAAGATATGTTTTTATTTCACTAACAGGTGTTTTACAGTGTTTTATCATTGACGTCAAACTGGTTTACATAGTAACTTAACTTTGGTAATGTACATTAAACAGGGACATTGATAACTTGGATTCTTCTGAGGCAATGAAGGGTTCAGTAACTTGCCCAAGGCCACAAGGAATGCTAGCGCCCATGGCCCGGTGCCTCTGCTTGGCTTACTGCCCTTCCTGCCCTTGAGCTGAAGGACCTGGAGGGGAGGTTTGTGGCTGGGAGAGGTAACACACCTCCTTTTTCAGGACATACACCTCCCCTCACAGGACCTCAAGGTGCACCACCAGGAGGTCCAGTAGCCTGGCCAGGGCAGAGAGGTCCTGCTGCACTTTGCACTCAGTTGGCTGCACTGGACACGTGTGCCTCCTGGTGATGCACCACAGCTGAATGGGAAGTGGGCAGTGGCTGCTGTTCCCCCAGCCCAGTCCCAGTCTCCTCCCCCTCTACCCTCCCATCCCTCAGCCTGGTCCCAGCCTCCTCCCACTCCCCCTCCCATCCCCAGCCCAGCCTCCTTCCCCCTCTCCTTCCCATCTCCTAGCCCAGCCTCCTCCTCCTCCCCCTCCCTCTCCCATCTCCTAGCCCAGTCCCTGTCTCCCCCCTTCCCCTCCCACTACTCCTGTACCTCCCCCTCCTCCAGCGCCAACACCTCCTCCAGCAGCTCCCCTCCTCCAAGAGCTCTGCTTCCTGCTGTCGTGTGCTATCTTTCCCCCCCCCCCCGGACTGTGGGAGGGCTCCACACCTTGGTGAGTGTTAGGGTCACCTCCTCAATCTCCTTGGCCACCTCTGAAGGGAAGGTGCTAGACAGCACAATTGGGCTGCCAATGCTGCGGGTCACCTGGGTGGTGACCCTGCTGCTCTAGCTGATCCTGCTGCTGGTGCTGCTAATGAGGCTTGTGGGGCTCTGTCTGCTGGGGGCGGCTGGCAGCTTCTCATCGGGTTCTTTGGTAACTGGTGGAGGCAAGTCATTCTCAGGCACAGCTATATATGGGAGACAAAGATTTTCACATTAGCTACCACAACTAGTATGCATGCATGCTATATGGCTGGTTCTGTCCATATATATGCAAGGTCAGTATCAGATATACATGAATCGGTTGGCATTTGTGTCCTCTTTGCTCACATCTTTTGTGCTTCCAGTTGTGTCCTGGCTTTACATGGTCAATCAATGCTGTTCACATGGGTGAGAGGTTATTGTAGGATTGTTTGATGAGATTAGGCCCATTTTGCATAGGCCCTCAGGTTATGTGACAGGTCTTGAACCCATGACAGTTGGCTTGAGGGGTTGGCAGGTTCCCATGGAGACATGAAGGTGGGGGGGGGGGATGCAACCTGTTTGCTAGCTTCCATTCTGTGGCCTTGTACATTCAGGGCATGGGTAGTCTACAGCTGACAGGTGTTGGACAGCGGGACCTGTCCCATTTCTCATCTCTTTGCCCCAGCAGTGGGGATATGCTCCTATGACTTGCACTTGGCATATGCTAGTGTATGTTGATGGAGTGTCTGGACATGCTTGCTGGGTAGGCATTTGAGGATGTCAAACCCAACAAAGTTGGCTGCTCTAGGTGGATCATTGGTTACTTTGCTATCCTATGACCGCAGGGACTATCTCAGTCAGAGGGATCACATTGTGGTCACCTGTGAGTCTTTTTCTCAGTTTGTAAGACTCTATTTTTCCCATGTACGAGCACCTACAGTCAGCAATGAGGTGGGTCTTATTCATCTATGCCTTCAGCGACTAATTACAACCTGTTGTACATCTGGGCTTTTTAATGGACAGGTACATGCACTAATCCTAACAAACACATTATTGGCACATTTGTGGATTGGGTTATTACAGGGATATATGCTCATCTTTTGCAGACATCCTTTTAATGTACATTATTTACCTTCAATAGGTGTTTTTGTTTTTCAGATTTTAAAAGGACAATGGCGCTCTAAGTAGGACTCAACCCCTGATCTCCTGGGTTTTAGGTCATTGGTTAAACCTTACTCTTCTACTCTGAACGGCAACTTTCCATCTTACATGGAGGACACTGTGTCCTTAACTGTTCCTTTAGGGGTTTATTGGCCAGTGAATATCACATCTGTGGCACCTCCTTACCTGATAACATTGATATGTACACATTGACTGGCAACTAATCCAGCTAACAGATTACCTTAGGGGGTGAGAGGTGCATGGTGAGAGATGGCATTGAAGCAGACTCAGCAAACTATTTCATTACACAGTTACTTGTTAATGCACAACAGTGGGTGATACATCTGCATGTGATATGATTTTAACAGTGTTATTCATTTCTAGCTAGAGGTCACACAGTATCTGTGGCCAGTATAATCGTGTCTTGCAACTACAGCGCATTTCATTAGATGACAGCAGTTCATGGTGCCACATGTTGGTGGAGTGTCAGACACTGTGACTAGTATCCATCCGCTACTCCACTTTGAATTTCCTTGGCCCATCACTATGGAATGCACTACCCCCTGACCTCCACCTCAAATCTGCCTAGAAGAATTTTAAACTCCTGCTCAAAACCTATCTCTTGCAGTTAGCATTAGTGTTATCACCCTCATGTCCTTTGCCCTCCTGACCCTTCTCTCTTCCGACCCTGCCCTCCCTTGGTCAGACTGCAACTTGTTTCCTACCAAGCTATGGTGTTCCTGTTTCTGTTTTCCTTCTGCCACTTTTGCTTTTAATTGTACACCGCCCAGGTGCAACTAGTGAAGGTGGCATATCAAATTTTATAAGCTTTGACTCATGACTATTTGGAGAGAACAATTTGGGATCATAGAGGGCAGAGATTTTCACCAGGAGGGGGGTCAACAAGTTTTTTTTTTAACAATTAGGCCTAGAAAGGCCATTACACCATCAGGATCTTTGAAGGACTACAAAAAGGGGCTGCTACTTCTGCAGAGAGATCTGCAATTGTAAGTATTTACTTCCGGGAATTTTTCTAAATCTTGGTGAAAAAGGAATTCTTTAGATTAAAGCTGATTAATTTGTAAATGCAGTGTATTTGTTAAATCAGTCAGGGCCTAGTATCAGCAAATAGCTTTTAGTTAAATTAAAAACTTAACAGGTAGCTTTCAGTTTAAGTTTAAAACCCAGCACAGAGCTTTTAGTTTAAATTTAATACTCAGTCAGGGCCTAGTTGCAGCAAAGAGCTTTCAGTCTAAATTTAAAAGACAGCAGAGAGTTCTATTTATTTATGCTTGCTTACCGCTTTTCGTGAATCAAAGCGGTTTACAGAAAACTTCAAAGAATGAACATTACATAAAACAAAATTAGTTTAAATTTAATAGTCAGAGCCTGGAATCAGCAAAGAGCTTTAATTTAAATCAAATCAAAGTATAACTTAGCATAAAAGGAAAAACAGGGTCAATATTCTTTGAGCAATAAATTATTTCTAGAGACCTTTACAAAGAGGCCTTCTAGATAGAGGGCAAGAGATCTGTGAAATTGTTTTAAATAGGTGTTAAAGCCAAGTGTCAGATCAAAGGTCATTTTTGAATGACTCCCTCTATCCAAGCAATGGCTGTATGAATCACCCAAGAAATTGGTCACAGATTACCATAGAAGCACAGGACACGGTACCGTGTAGTAGCCAGTTTTTAATAAGTCTTCTTTCCCTCCCTCCCTCCCTCCCTCTCCGACACCCATCCACCCACCCCTGGGATAATCATAGCTTTATAGATGCTTAAATCTCTTAAAGGAAAGGAAGTGCCATATTCACTCTCAGGTGCAGCTGTTTATCCTCATCAGGCATACATTTTTATTTATTTATTTATTTAAAACTTTCTTATATACCGCCTCTTCCATAGATCAAAGGCGGTTTACATATAACAAGTGTAACAAAACAGGTTTTACATAGAACAGGTTTTTAAATTATTTACAAATCAACTTTTAAATAAAAAGCGGTTTACATATAACAAGTGTAACATGAACAGGTTTTACATAGAACAGATTTTTAAATTATTTACAAATCAACTTTTAAATCAACAGTTTTTAAATTATTGACATTCAACATGATTGTGAGTAACTATATTATTAATTGTAAACAACTATATACAGGAGTAGTAGAGTAGGTAGCTTAGGTAGACATTTGTTGGATTCAATCATCAACGTTGAGGTTACGGTGTGATCGTCTGCATTTAAGGTGGGTTTGTGATCTGTATTGTGTTTGAGAAGTGTTCTGTGAATAAGTGGGTTTTAAGTTCTCTCCTGAATAGATGGAGGTCTTTTATCATTCGGAGATTTAAAGGTAATTTGTTCCATATGGCGGGTGCAGCATATGAGAATGCTCTGGAGCTCGTGGTTTTTTTTGTTTTACGGATAGTGTTTTGTATGGCTAACGAGTATGTTGCATTTTGTCTTCGTGTTCTGTGTTCTGGTGGGGCTTGCAATAGGGTGGTTAGATGAGATGGAGAGATGTCATTGATGAGTTTAAATGTGGTTATGATTATTTTGTATGTTATTCTGCTATTTATGGGGAGCCAGTGCAATTCAAATAAGATGGGAGTTATGTGGTCGGTCAGGCGAGCTTTCGTTGTTACGCGAGCGCAGATATTTTGGGCTCTTTGGAGGAGGTTAGTGTTTGCTAGTGGTAGACCGTTTAGGAGACTGTTACAATAGTCGAAGTGGGGAGTGATGAGTGCACTGATGACCGATCTGAAATCGTGGGAGTCTAGGAGTGGTCTTAGGTGTTGTATGGTTTTTAGCTTGAAGAATATTGTCTTAACTGTTTGCTTTATGTGAGGGATCATACTGAGGGTATGGTCTAGAATTATTCCTAAGTATTTCACCTCTTTCTTGATTGGGATTGTTGTGTTGTTTATTGTGATGGTTTCTGGGAAGGTTGCGTTTAGTTTTCTTGCTACAAACATTGCTTCCGTTTTTTTCAGGTTGATTTTGAGGTGGTTTTTCTCAAGCCAGGTGTCTGTCTCTTTGATACATTCAGACATATTCTGGTATGTGGGGTTGTTTGTGTTAATTGGGAGGGTGAGCATGATGTCGTCAGCGTAGATATAATGGCTAACTTTGTATTTTTTGAATATACTTGTGATAGGTTGGAGGTAAATGTTGAAGAGGAGTGCTGAGAGAGCTGAGCCTTGGGGTATGCCTTGGTCTTGTGTGAAGGGTTCTGATGTGTTTTGGCCTAGTTGAATGCGTATTACTCGGTGGGTTATATATGAGATGAACCATTGGAGGATTGTCCCGCTAATTCCTATATCTTGGAGTCTGTTAATTAGTGTATTGTGGTTGACACTGTCAAAAGCGGCTGATATGTCTATGAAAATGAGGAGGAATCCTTGATTGTTATCGTCTGTGCCTTTAATGAGGTTATCTAACAGTGTTATTAGTAGGGTTTCTACCCCGTGAGATGGGCGGAATCCAAATTGGTGGGAGTCAAGGGGGGCATGAGAGTCAATATGGTCCTGGAGTTGAAGTTGTATGATTTTTTCAATTATTTTGGCTACGAATGGTATGCTGGCTATAGGCCTATATGAGTTTGGATCCTTTGGGTCTAATTTGTTGTTTTTTAAGATGGGTCGTATGGAGGTGAGTTTTAGGGGATCGGGCATTAAGCCTTGGGCAAGGGATTGGTTTACTATCGGTTGGATATGTACAGCGAGTTCAGTTTTTGAGGCTTTTATCCATGAAACTGGGCATGGGTCAAGGGGGGATGTTGTAGTATTGATCATTGTTATGACATTGAGGAGGTGTTTTTGGTCAATTTCGTGGAAGGTTGTCCATTTAAATGGTTGTTTTGGGTGTGAGTGCAGAGTTATAGTTTGGATGCTCGTTCTGTTTTTTAGCTTCTCAGCAAAGTGTGTAGCTAGGGTTTGTACTTTTATGTCTAGGTGATCCGGTTCATGTGTTTGGGTTTTGGTAAGGGATTTTACGATATTGAATAGTTCTCTTGGGCGGTTGATCGCCATATTTATCACTTTAGAGTGGTAGTCTTTTTTAGCTTTGTTGATTGTGTTTTTGTATATATTGAGTAGTGAGAGATATTGGGCTTTGTTGTCTTCAGACTTTACTTTTCTCCAAATTTTCTCTTGTTTTCTCAATTGTTTTCTTAGAGTCGAGAGATTTTTAGTAAACCATTTTTCAGATCTTTTTGGAGGTTGTTTTTGTGTGAGCTGGGTGGGGGTTGCTGCGCTTTTTATAGTTGAGTTCCATTGGTCTGTTAATTCATTGACGTTGGTTGTGTATGTTGAGAGTTTAGGTATTACTTCATTTAGGAAGGTATCCTTGTTAAAGTGGGTGAAGCGAGATTTGTGTGGAGGGATGGCTGGTGTGGTGTTGGAGGGTGCTGTGGGTGTGGTGAGGTTAAAAGTTATTAGATGGTGGTCTGACCAAGGTACATTGGTTATTATTGGAGGGGTATGGAGTTGTTGTTTATTGAGTATTGCAGGAAGGAAGATGAGGTCTAGGGTGTTTCCTTTTATGTGTGTGGGGGTGTGTATGATCTGTATATAGCCCATTTCTGTCATGGTGTCCATGAAATTTGTCGTGTGTTGTGCATTGATTGACGGTAGATTCAGGTCTCCTAGTATGATACGAGGTTTTTTTAGGGAGGCTGTACAGGCAAGTTCTAGGATAGGGGTGAGGTTTTTATGATCAGCTGAGGGGGGTCTGTAGATAAGGGAGAGTGCGAGGGTTTTATTTTCTATACAGATGATGTCTAGACCCTCTAAGTTGTTTATATCTGTTAGAGTGTATTGGAGATCTTTTTTAGCGAGGATGAGGGTTCCCCCTCCTCTCTTCGCTTCTCTGTGGCTGGAGAAAAGGTCATATTGTTGTATATTGAGTTGGTTTATTATGATTGTATCGGTGGGGGTTAGCCAGGTTTCAGTGATGAGGAATACGTCAGGTTTTTCGTCTCTGATTAGGTCATTGATTATAGGTATTTTGTTTTTTATGGATCTGGCATTTAAAAGGATAAACTTTCTAGGGGGGTGTGAGTTAGAAGTGGTGTTTATATCGTTAGGTGGTTGCAGGTTTATTTGTATCAATCTTGAATGAGGTCTGTGGGGGTGGGCTCGGTGGGTTGAGTTAAGTGTGTAATTGTGTGTTTGTAATGTATTTCTGTATGGACATTAAGGACCTGAGATTAATTAAGCTTCAGGTGAATAAAGTACATTAAACATATTAGGTATAGATTTATTAGTATAAGTATCCCTAGCAACTATTAGTAAGTAAAGAACTTAAATACCTAAACACAACATTAAAACTAAGATGCAGACAGTAGTCCAGCAGCAAGATGGGGATTTTCCAGTCTTTTGCATTGAGTGTCACATGTATTATTTTCTCCCAGTTGGTGAGGGGTCTTACATGTGCACTAGTTGCAAGGAGCTCTTTGCTCTCAGGGAACAAGTCCAATCTCTGGAGGCTACAGTAACAGACTTGGAGTACATAAGGAAGACAGAGAGGTACATAGATGAGACCTACAGGGATATAGTACTGAAGTCCCACCTCCAGTCTGGCAGCATCCCTCTTGCCATGGAGGAGAGAGGTCACGTGAAAGGAGAGCATTACCCTGCAGTGGCAGGAAGTGATCCAGTAATGAGGACCTGTTCTCCAGGTGATGTAAAACCCTCTCACACTGAGGAGGTTTCTCCAGGGCTATGTGCCATGAGGGAAGAGTTAGGACAGCAGTTATATTTGGTGATTGAATCATTAGGCATGTAGATAGCTGGGTGGCTAATGGACATGAAGATCGCCTAGTAGCATGCCTGCCTGGTGTGAAGGTAGAGGACCTCACGTGCCACCTAGACAAGGTCTTAGATAGTGCTGGGGAGGAGTCTGCTGTCTTGGTACATGTCGATGCCAATGACATAGGAAAGTATGGTAGGGAGGTTCTAGAGGCTAAATTTAGGCTTTTAGATAGGAAGTTGAAATCCAGAAATTCCAGGGTAGCATTCTCCAAAATGCTTCCTGTTCTATGCGCAGGACCCAAAAGACAGGCTGAGCTCTGGAGTCTCAATGCATGGAGGAGACAATGGTGCAAGGATGAGGGTTTTGGATTTGTTAGGAACAGGGGACATCCACCCCATGCAGCAGTCCAACAATCTCACCAGTCCCATGGTCAGATCACTACCTCATACACCTCTCCCACACATATCAACTGAATACAAACAGAGGAATCACGCCACACACACGGAGATTCAAAGCATTCAACAAAGAAGACTTCCTGACACTGACCCTACCTAATTTACTTAAGAGTTCAAACAATCTTGATGACCTCATGGACAACTGGAACGCCACAATATCCTCGGCATCCAGAGCAACTATAAACAAAACCGGCAACAAACCCATCTCATCAAGGGCCCGCTGGTTCACCCCCGTCCTCCGAAAACTGAAAACAAAACTTAGAAGAGCAGAAAGAAAATGGAGGAAGACCAAAAATGACGAAGACAAAAAGCAATACCTACATGAACTCACTGCCTTCCACTCAGAAACCGACAATGCAAAGAGAAACTATCACACCAAAATCATCGCAACCGCTGCGAACAAACCTCGAGAACTCTTCCAAATTGCCAAAAAGCTGACAAAGGCACCAACCACCTCCGATCAACTCCCAAATATCCCCGCAGATATCTTGGCTCGACAATACAAACAATTCCAGCAACCTCAACAACCTCACCGATGCGCTACAACCACAAGAACAAACTTCGGAATCGCCATAAATACTGACCGGAACACATTCAATGAAACCTCAAAGGAAGAGATATCCTCCACCATCTCCTGTCTGAACACCACCACCTCCCCACTAGACCCCTGCCCCACCGAATGGATAAAGAAAACCAAGGAAGAACTAAGTGTCCCACTGACTCACATTCTAAACGAATCCTTTCAACAAGGATACATACCTGATGCCCTCAAAACATCAACCATTCGACCAACCATAAAGAAGAACAACCTGGACCCCACGGACCCCACCTCATACAGACCAGTGGCAAGCCTCCCCCTCGCCACCAAGATAATAGAAAAGATAGTCCAACACCAGCTTCAAGATCATCTAGACACCAACGACATACTTGACCCGCAGCAACACGGTTTCCGACCACTACATGGAGTTGAGACCCTCATGACCATCCTAATGAACACACTCATCATCGGAACCCAAGAGAAAAACTCTGGATACATCCTGATCTTCCTAGACATATCAGCGGCCTTCGACACAATCTCACACGAAATCCTCATACACAGACTACAAGCAATTGGAATCAAAGACACTGTACTCCAATGGTTCAGATCCTACTTAACTAACAGACAGCAACGGATCCGCACCCTCTCCACAACTTCGCCCCCCTACCAACAACTACAAGGAGTGCCCCAAGGATCCACCCTGTCCGCCATGTTGTTCAACATATATCTCCGTCCACTATGCTCAATCATACGCACTCACGACATCAACTTCCACATCTACGCGGACGACATAATGCTCTACGCACCAATTACAACCACCAACCCGAAAAACGAACAGCTGTCTGCCTGCTTCAATGACGTAGCCAACTGGCTGCAGGAGAACAATCTATCCATCAACATAAAGAAAACCGAAGCCATAATAGTAACAAAAGAACCTGATTTCAAACCACCTACCCACCTCAACATGGGAACCACACAAATCCAAGTCCAGCCTCAAATAAGATATCTAGGGGTCATCATCGACCAAGCTCTCACCCTCAAACAACAAATCAGCAAAACTGCTGGGATGATATTCCACAAAGCCAAAACTATTCAACACCTCCGGCCCCTCCTAGAACCTCACGACTTCAGGACCGTGATGCAAGCTGTGACACTCCCTCATCTGGATTTCTGCAACATAATCTATCATGGACTTCCTGCCTCGCACACCAGCTCCCTCCGTACTGCCTTAAACACTACAGCAAGGATCATTCAGAATGCAAAAAAACGGGATCACATAACTCCAATCCTAAGAAACCTTCACCTCCTTCCAGTGCAAGCAAGAATCAAGTACAAAGCTATCTTACTCACCCACAAAACTATCCACCAAAAGCAGATCACCTCCCTACACTCATTACTGCCTCGACCATCCCACAACAGATCAACCAGACATTCCGGCAATAACTCTATCGTTGTCCCTTACAAAAGAACCAAATCCACACAACGGACCTGCAACAGAGCATTCGAACTCTATGCTCCATCCCTCTGGAACTCTCTGCCAAAACACATCAGGAGCAACGCTGACATCACATCATTTAAGAAACAGCTAAAGACAATCCTATTCCGTGAACATCTCTGAACGGAAACAACACCATGACCTAAACACTTAGAAGTAAACATGTCCATGTCTACCCAAATCATTAAATGTTGACCCTGGTGATGGCCCCACCCTAAAAAAAATAAAAAAAATTTACCCCCACGATGTTACATGTTACACCGCTTTGACCCGGTGAAAAGCGGGATATAAATGCAGTTAAATAAAATAAAAATAAAATAAAATAACAGGGGAACATTCTGGGGAAAGGAGGGGCTCTTCTGAAAGGATGGGCTCCACCTTAACCGGGATGGAACCAAGCTGCTGGCATTAACCTTTAAAAAGGAGATAGAGCAGCTCTTAAACTAGATAATAGGGGAAAGCTGACAGTCGCCCAATAGCACATGGTTCTGAATAATGCATCCTTGAAAGATACTAGCAAAAGATTGAAGTTAAGGCATATCAGTAAAGATGTTTCAATAAAGACAAAAGTAGCCCAAATGCCCTGGACTACAGAGCACACCACGAAAGGCAAATAATCACGTAGACAAGAGACCCAGTACAAGACGTGATTATGTGAACCAAATTTTATTAATATCTTCACTGCCCACTGGGCAGTGAAGATATTAATAAAATTTGGTTCACATAATCACGTCTTGTACTGGGTCTCTGGACTACAGAGCAGACAGAGTTTAAAGATTCCAAATTACCCCTGCCTATCGATAGACAGATTAATAGGAAAAAATACAGCCTCTAAAATGCTTGTATGCAAATGTTAGAAAACTAAAAAAATAAGATTGGAGAGTTAGAATATATAGCACTAAATGAGAGGTTAGATATGATTGGTATATCAGAGATATGGTGGAAGGAGGACAACCATTGAACACTGTGATACCTGGGTACAAACTATATCGTAATGATAGAGAAGATCAACTTGGTGGAGGGGTTGCACTCTATGTTAGAGAGGGCATTGAGTCACAAAGGATTAAAGTTTTGCAGGAAACAAAATTCACTATAGAATTTCTATGGATTGAAATTCCATGTAAAAAGGGGAAGTCGATGGCAGTGGGGGTGTACTATCAACCACCTGACCAGAATGAACAAATGGATGATAAAATGCTCAAAAAAATCAGGGAAGCTAACAAAAGTTACAAAAGAGTAATAATAATGGGTGATTTCAATTACCCTGGTATCGACTGGATCAGTGTCACATTAGGGCATGCTAGGGAGATAAAGTTTCTAGATGAAATAAATGACTGCTTCTTGGAGCAGCTGGTTCATTAACTGACCAGAGGGGAAGCCATTTTGGACCTAGTCCTTAGTGGAACACAAGATCTGGTGCAAGAGATAAGGTGTTGGGGCCACTTGGCAATAGTGATCATAGCATGATCGCATTTGATTTAATAAATGAAGGACAGCACGAAAATCCACAGTACCATCTTTTAACTTTCAAAAGGGAGGCTATGATAAAATGAGGAAAATAGTTAAGAAAAAATGAAAAGGAGCATTCGCAAAGGTTAAAGATTTACATCAAGCTTGGGTGTTGTTTAAAAATACTATCTTGGAAGCCCAGACCAGCTGCATTCCATGCTTTACGATAAGTGGAAGGAATTCCAAAAAACTGCCAGCATGGTTTAAAGGTGAGGTCAGAGACGCTGTTTTTGCCAAAAAAGCATCTTTCAGGAAATGGAGAAAGGAGCCAAATGACGAAAACTGGAAACAACACAAGCACTGGCAAGTTAAATGCAAGGTATTGAGAAGGCAGGCAAAGAGAGAATTTGAGAAGAAGCTTGCTGTGATAGCGAAAATGCATAATAAAGACTTTTTCAAGTACATTTGTTGCAAAAAAAACCCTGTGAGAGAGTCAATAGGACCATTAGATGATAGAGGGGTAAAAGGGGCACTAAGAGGGGACAAGGCCATAGCAGAGAGACTGAATGAATTCTTTGCTTCGGTCTTTACTTAGGAAGATGTAGGAATGTTAACCATGACTGTCTGAAATGGTATTTAATGGAGATGCTGCAGAAGAATTGAAAGAAATATTGATACACCGGGAGGATATACTACAACTATTTGATAAACAGAAGAGTAGAAAATCATCTGGGTCGAATGGTATATGTCCAAGAGTGTTGAAAGAACTAAAATATGAGATTGCAGACCTACTATTAGTAATCTGTGAACTATCATTAAAATCATCTGTAATACCTGAAGATTGGAGGATGGCCAATGTAACACCAATTTTTAAAAAGGGTTCTAGGCATGATCCAGAAAACTACAGACTGGTGAGCATGATGTCAGTATCGGGAAAAATGGTGGAAACCATCATAAAGAACAAAATTACTCAACATGTAGATAGTCATGGCTTAATGGGAGACAGTCAACGTGGCTTTAGCCAAGGAAGGTCTTGTCTTACTAATCTGTTATGTTTTTTTGAAGGTGTGAATAAACAGGTGAGTCAGTTGATAAAAGGTGAGTCAGTTGATATAGTGTATCTGGACTTTCAGAAAGCCTTTGACAAGGTCCCTCATCAGAGACTTTTGGCTAATTAAAAAGTCAATGGGATAGGAGGCAGTGTACTACTGTGGGTCAGGAACTGGTTAAAAGATAGAGAGGGTAGAGCTAAATGGCCAATTTTCCCAATGGAGAAAGGTGAATAGTGGAGCACCCCAGGGATTTGTGCTGGGTCCGCTGCTTTTTAACATATTCATAATTGACCTGGAAATGGGAATAATGAGTGAGGTTATCAAATATGCAGATGACACAAAACTATTCAAAGTTGTTAAAATACATGAGGATTGTGGAAAATTGCAAGAGGATCTTGATAAATTGGAAGACTGGGCATCCAAATGGCAGATGAAATTTAATGTGGACAAGTGCAAAGTTATGCACCTAGGAAAGAAAAACCCAAACTATAGTTACACAATGCAAGGTTCCACATTAGGAACCACCACCCAGGAGAAAGATTTAGGCATCATCGTGGATAACATGTTAAAATCCTCTGCCCACTGTGTAGCGGCGGCCAAGAGAGCAAATAGAATACTACGTATCATAAGGAAAGGAATGGAGAATAAAACAAAGGATATTATAATGCCTCTGTATCATTCCATGGTGCAACCCCACCTTGAATATTGTGTGCAATACTTGCCGCCGTTTCTTAAAAACGATATAGCAATATTAGAAAAGGTACAGAGTAGAGCCACCAAAATGGTAAAACGGATGGAAAGACACCTCTGGAGGCTAAAAAGGTTAGGGCTCTTCAACCTTGAAAAGGGACGGCTGAGGGAAGATATGATAGAGGTCTATAAATTAATGAATGGAGTGGAATGGGTAAATGTAGATCGATTGTTTACGCTATCAAAATATAGAAAGACTAGGAGGCATGAAATGAAGCTACAGGGTAACCTATTTAAGACTAATAAGAGAAAATATTTTTTCACTCAACATGCAAACTCTGGAATTTGCTACCGGAGGATGTAGTAAAAGTTGTTAGTGTAAACGGGTTTAAAGAAGGTTTGGACAAGTTCCTGGAGGAAAGGTCCATAAACCATTATTAAAATGGACCCAGACTATCCATGGCTTGCCCCAATACAAGCATTGTGGAACCTGTGTCTTTTTGAGAAACTGCTAGGTACTTGTGACCTAGATTGGCCACTGTTGGAAACAGGATACTGGGCTTGATGGACCTTGGTCTGACAAGGTATGCATATCTTATGATGTTCTTATGTGACAAGGGAGATAGCTATGATTGTTAGAGGTCATGTTGTCCCTTTTAAATGATGGTGGCCCGCAGAATAGGGGGTCACCACCGTAAATTGCCATGGCTGGAAACGTGAATTTCCCAGCCACAGCAATGCAAAATTAATTTAAGTGGGATTTACAGCAATACTTGTTGTAGAATAAAATGATACAAGTAACATCTTGTATTAGTGCAGCTTAGTAAATAAGCCCCTCCGGTACTTAGCTGAATCCTCTTTCTGAGAGTTTAACAAGAGTCTGCAAACTTTTCACAGAGAGGAGCACTTAGAGCACTTCAAGTTTCCAAAAGGAGGTAAGTGAGGGAGTCCCTCTCAGTTTTCCAGGCACATCTGACAGTGCCCCTATCCCCCCCCCCCCCCATCTTTGATATGTTCCTAGCTTGCCAGAGCCTTAAACTAGCCCTGCTCATGGCAATGGCTAATAGTTGTGTGCACACGTAGCAACCAATTAGACAGAAGTATAATTCAGTCAGTAGTGGTCAAAGTAGAATAAGCATTAAAGAAAATGAAATATATGTCATAGCTAGGGAATTATTTCTATTCCCCATGTCTGTGTCTGAACATATCTTGATTTTATGTTCTGTTTATGCTGTGCATGTGTTGTGTCTATGGGGGGGGAAGGGTAGTTGGAGGTGGTGGGCCATTTCTAGGGGACATAGTTTTGGGAGTGGAATCAGATGCAGGGATAGTTTCAAACTCTGGAATTCATTACTGGAGGATGTAGTAAAAGTGTAGCTGGGTTTAAAAAAGGTTTGGACAAGTTCCTGGAGAAAAGGTCCATAAACCATTATTAAAGAGGACCCGGGAAATCCACTGCATACCCGGGGACAAGCATTGTGGAACCTAAGTACTGTCGCCCCCGCCTGGCCAGGTAGATAACTGATACCAGGTGAGGTCGCCTTTTTGGCTTTAAAATAAGTTTCCCTCAAAAATGGCTGCCAGGAGGGCTGCTGGGAATTGTAGTCCTATCTTAAAGCAAAGGAGTTGTGATCCGAGGGTTAGGCATAAGACAGAGAAAATTTATTTAATGTAATCAGGGGTTCCTTCATACACAGGACACAAGTGGAAAAATCAAATATAGGATTTTTAATCCCACGCTACAGCTTCAAAAGAAATAGGAACAACTTTGCTTGTATTTCAAAAATGCAAAGAAACAGGCACAACTTTGCTTGTAAATCAAAATGCCACTTATTCCAAAACTTTTAAATTCTTAAATGTTTCTCTTCTTTACAGGAACAAAAGTCTTGCAGCAAAATAACTCTTTAAATGTCCCTTGAACATTAGTATCAGCTTTCAACCTTATCAGTTGAGCTTAGCACTCAGCTGTTTTCTTCGGTTGTGACGTCTTCACAATTCAGGCTGCTTCCTAAGCAGGCATACATTCAATGGCTTTCTGGCTCAGCTCTCTTCTACGTCAGAGGCTTGACATACAGCACATTGCATTTCAAAGGAACTGTCTTCCATATCTGTTATCTCCATATCTTCAACGCTATCATTCTCACACACATCCAAAGACATCTGAGGGGAGAGCTTGCTATTCTCTTTCTTAATCAATTCACTCAATTTCTTAAGCAGGGCTTGTTTCTGCACTAGCTCGTCTGCTATATGAGCTACTTGATACTTAGATAAACAGTCTCTCTTTATCCTGGGGTTTGGCTTATTGATGGAATCAGCTTTTAACTCTAAAGCTAATTCTCTCAAACTTTTACTGGTTAAGAACTGAGAAGGACACACTTGCCTGGTTTCAGAGGTATTCAGAATCTCTCTCTGCCCTGCAAGCCAGTCATGCTGTCTTCCGTTTGCAGCAGCTTCGTTTGCTTGCACCAGCCTCTCTTTCCTTGCTCTCTCAGCTGTGCTTGGCAATCTCTCATCTGTTCTCTCTCTTCGGCTTCCAGTGTTTCCTTCACACTGTCTTTCATGCTCTGCAAGCACTCTCTCACTTGCTCTCGCTTCCCTCTTTGCGTTCCTTGTTCTTGCTGCTTCACTTCCAGCTCCCCTTTCTCCTTTTTCTTCTCCTTCTCCGTCTCTATCTGTGTTTCTGAAAGTCAGCTTTTTAAACTTTCCTTCTTCCTGAGCCACACCTTGCTCCCAGCACATGTGATTAGGGTCAAGCTTCTCCCTGACGTGCTGCTGTGGGCGGGGCTTAGGGATGACTAGGTTCTGAGTCAGAGACTCTTGGTTACTAGGGAAACCCTTGATACTTTCTGAATTAAAGTGATAGGACTCATTTCCCCGTGTATCTCTATGCTCAGCAGTGCTTTCCTCACCACAGTACCTTTTTGGGAACCTACCAGGTACTTGTGACCTAGATTGGCCACTGTTGGAAACAGGATACTGGGCTTGATGGACCTTGGTCTGACCCATTATGGCATTTCTTATGTTCTTATGACTATTGAAACCTTCCTCCACCTAATGCTGATTTCCTCACATGGGCTGGGAGTCTGTGGAGCTCTTTGACACGGTACTGGTAAATCGTGGGCCAAATGTGGCAGCTCAGGCACATGGAATATTTACAGGGGTGGCTGGATTCCCTTGACTGGAGATGCTGTGAGTGGTGCAGATCATACAACTTTTGGTTCTCACTGGGGCCAGACTTGCAGATCATCTGCATGATAATGTACTGTGTGGCAGGACTGGATTGCATGGCTCATGTCTTCGATGTGTGTATTGTACTGCAGAGGTCAGGGTTTTGGTACAGGATGGCTCGGGACAGACTGGGGAAGGACAGGTGCCATGTTTGGTGTTGCATATTTCAACAGTGCTTCTGTATTTTGGTCACATATCCATTCAGACAAGTGACTATTGTAACGTTTATTCCAATGGGGGCACATCTCGGATACCATATGCAGACCTGGTGATTGCTACTTGTTGCCTCTACCTGGTCACAGTGCAGTGTTGGCATCTGTCTGTCAGGGACCAAATGTGAAGGGATCATCACTGCTGTCTTACGGGCTGCCCTCTTCTCACATCCCCATGTGTCTTGCCCTTGCATTGCGGGCTGTTTCAACAGCACTGTGTGTTCCCTGGACCCTCTCCATGTCTGCTTTGTACCTGTGACCTTCCTTCCAGCATCTGTCTTTTTCTCCCTCCCCTCCATTGCCCCCATGAGCATGTCTCCTCCCTGCATGTCTCTAGTAGTGCAGTTTACTTCATCTATATAAAAAACAGCTCTGTTCTCTCACCTTATCATAGTATCGTTCACTTAGCAAATCATAAATGGAAAAGGCAAACCTCAGAAAACTCCAAAAGGTCCCAATTAACCACACAAGGATGCTCGGGTGTTCTTTTAAGTTTAACACATCAACGGTCTGCTTTAACTTTTCCTATATCAGAAAGTGGATGCAATGGCCAAACATTTTCACCATAATATGATAACATTCCGTCTAACAAAACATTTCATCTAACTCTATGTTATCATATATTTTTTTTATAAATTCTTCTTCAGCACCGAGCTTCCACCACTCGAAACAGGTAGGTCACTTTCTGATATAGGAAAAGTTAAAGCAGACCGTTGATGTGTTAAACTTAAAAGGACACCCGAGCACACTTGTGTGGTTAATTGGGACCTTTTGGAGTTTTCTGAGATTTGCCTTTTCCATTTATGATTTGCTAAGTGAACAATACTATGATAAGGTGAGAGAACAGAGCTGTTTTTTATATAGATGAAGTATCATGTATAAGCTCTGGTAACGATCTTAGTTTTTGTTTTCTAGTAGTGCAGTGACACACCTGTGCAGAGGCCATCAGACCTACATAGATGTTAGTGGTTGCCTAGAGCGGATGCTTCTGTGGGGGTGGCACTGGTGGGGAATTCAAGCTAGCTGGTATATTGTGAATGCCAGAGGAGTTGGACTGGTTGCAGTTTGCCTAGGAGCCTCCACCTTGGACCAGCTCTGCAGCCAGCCCTGCTTCTGTGACCTCTCCTCTCATGTCACATCAGTGACTCTCTATCATTTTCTGCATCCTGTTCATAAGTGTCCTACTGAACAAGAAGTGCATTCATTCTGCTGCTCCTCACTGCCTTTACTTGCTCATCTCAGTGTATGCCCCTCCTTGGGGGCTCCGCACTTGGGACAGATCCCTTTTCTCAGTGCCCTTTTCTGCCACTGCCACTTCCAGACTTCATTCACTCCACCTTGCTGCTCCATATGCCTGGGACACCTTACCGTTGTCTGTGCATCAGGCTGGCCTACAGACCCAGCCTACAGACCCACCTCTTCGCAGCTGCTCTTGTATGCAGATGCTCCTCTCTTTGTTGTGCACTACTTATGTGTCTCTTACCACACTCTAGCTCCCAGTTTTGCAATGTTGTTGGTCTTAATTAGATTGTCAGTTCAGCTGAGAAGTAACTGTGTCTGACATTTCTGTGCACAGCACTGCATATGCCTTGTAGAACTATAAAAAGCATTGGTAGTAGTAGCCATGGTAGTAGGCCTCTGTGGAGAGTGAATAGCTGCCTCTCAACTGGCCTTAGTCTCATCATTGACACTCACCTGCAGCTGCCGATGTACCTGCTGAAGCAGTCTGGGCCAGGTGCGTCGGATTATGTGGAAATGGACTCGGTAGACCTCCGGGTCCTGCATTATATGGATGCGTCTGCGAAGAGGAGAAAGACATGCCTCTTCATAAGAACATATGAAATGCCATAGGGGGTCAGATCAAGGTGCATCAAG
Organism: Ichthyophis bannanicus; assembly: GCA_033557465.1. Classification (NCBI taxonomy): domain Eukaryota; kingdom Metazoa; phylum Chordata; class Amphibia; order Gymnophiona; family Ichthyophiidae; genus Ichthyophis; species Ichthyophis bannanicus. The sequence continues at coordinate 116,543,242 of CM066050.1, read as the reverse complement.
CCCAGTATCCTGTTTCTAACAGTGGCCAATCCAAATCACAAGTACCTGGTAAGTTCCCATGCATGCCATGGGGTGGGCAGTGGACTTCCCCGGTCCTCTTTAATAACAGGTTATGGACCTTTCCTCCAAACCTTTTTTCAACCCATCTACACTGATAGCTTTTACTACATCATCCAGTAATGGATCCCAGATTTGGATTACACATTGACTACAAATATTTTTTCTCTTACTAGTTTTTAATGGGTTAAACTGTAGTTTCATTGCGTGTCCCCTAGTCTTTCTACTTTTGGATAGCATAAACAGAGTGGAGGTGTAGCATAGTGGTTGGAGCAGCAACCTAGTACCCAGGAGATCTAGCTTTTACCCTCCATAGCCTCAGAAAAAAAAAAGGCCTGGCAATCTATTTCCAGTCATACCTTCCCAACAAAGCACAAGGGCTGCAAGAGTCAGCATTGTCTTGAAGAGAATTTAAAGATGAAAACCAGTGATGTACATTTACCTGTTCTACTGCATTCATTAATTTATGGACCTTTCCCCTCAGCCGTCTGTTTTCCAAGTTGTGAAGCCCTTAGCTTTTTGAGCCTCTCCTCATACAGATATCATTCCATTCCCTTTACCATTCAGTTGGCTCTTCTCCATACCTTTTCTAATTCCATTATATCCTTTTTTAAGATATACCGATCAGAATTGCAAAACTTCACAGACATAGCAGAGTGGATGGGTAGCCTAATAGAGCACTGGCTTGATGACCAAGGAAATAGGGTTCAATACCCACTGGAACTATTTGTGGTCTTAACAAGTCACTTAACATTGCATTAGAAGAAAGTTCATGTATGATCCAAATTATCAAGGTCCCTGTTTAATGTGCATTACTAAGTTTAAGTTACAGTGTAAGCCGCTGTGCCTAAATGATAGAAACATAGAAACATGATGGCAGAAAAAGACCACATGGCCTATCTAGTCTGCTCTTCCATATCAACCACTACAACAGTCCCCTTTTTTCCTTTAGAGATCCTGTGTTTGTTCCATGCTTTTTTTGAATTCAGATACTGTCCTCATCTCTACCACCTCCACTGAGAGACTATTCCATGCATCTATCACTCTTTCCATAAAGAAATATTTCCGCATTACTTCTGAGTCTATCCCATTTCACCCTCATCCTATGTCCCCTCATAGCAGAGTTTACTTTCCATCAAAAGAGGCTGTCCTCCTGTGCATTTATGCCACAGAGGTATTTAAACGTCTCAGTCATATCACCTCTATCCCTCTTTAGCTTTAAAGTATACATATTAAAATCCTTAAATCTGTCCTCATATGCTTTATAATGAAGACCACTAATCATTTTAGTAGCCACCTTCTGCACCGACTCCATCCTGTTCACATCCTTTTGAAGGTGCGGTCTCCAGAATTGCACACAATACTCCAAATGAGGTCGCACCAAAGACTTACCCAGAGGCACTATCACCTCCTTTTTCCTGCTAGCCATTCCTCTCCGTATGCACCCAAGCATCCTTCTAGCTTTTGTCATCACCTTTTCTACCTGTTTAGCTACTTTAAGATCATCAGACACAATTACACCTCTTCTTTTGTGGACAGAAGTACTTCACCCCCTATACTATTTTGCTCCCTTGGATTGCTGCAGGCCAAATGCATGACCTTGCATTTTTTTAACATTAAATCTCAGCTGCCAAATTCTAGACCATTCTTCAAGCTTAGCAAGATCCCTCCTCATGTTATCTACATCTTCCTGGGTGTCTACTCTATTACAGATTTTGGTATCATCCGCAAAGAAGCAAACCTTATCCAACAGTCCTTCCGCAATATCACTAACATCCTGCTAAATATATAAATAATCACATCCATGGTTTCATTCTCCATTCCTTTCCTTATGATGCCTATCATTTTACTTGCTCTCTTGGCCACCACTGCACACTGGGTGGAGGGTTTTTACATATTATCCACAATGATACCTAGATCTTTGTCCGTGTTGGTGCTTCCTAATGTGGAACGTTTGTATTTTGTTCACTGGTGCTGCTGTCCTTGGTATCTGCCCTTCTGTCGCTGCTCCACATGCATGCATGGACTGCGCTGTGGTAACACATCCTTCCCATTTCTGCCCTCTCTCGCTCACTTTGTGCTTACCAGGTTCAGTCTCTCCACGTGTGCTGCCATCTTCTAGCTGCATTTCTTCAACATCCCTGCTACATTACACACTCCATTCCTAGCTCTACTTTGCATTCTCTTTTGTGTATTTATTTATTTATTTAATTAGCTGTGCTTTTCTACCACTTTTCACATGAGATTTTCTAGCCCTCTACAGTGCTGCCTGCCTACTGCTACCTCTTCCCATGTGTGTATTGCTGTTTATGTACTTACTGTGCCAGGGTGCTGCATATTTGTCCCAGCACCTGCGTGCTGCAGCCTGCGCTGACCTATGGTGCAACAGCACCTCCTCATCTTGCAGGACAGGCCTGCAGAGTAGGATGGTCTCTTCCTCAGAGAAACGGCCTGCCTGGTACCCATGCTATAAAATGTGTGATATGAATTTCACAGCAATGGGATGGGGGGCTACTCGATCCTGTTTCCTGTTGCATGGGGTGGAAATGTTTTCGGACGTACATGTGGATGGGGTGGAGAGCACAGAAAATGTTTTTGGAGGTATACGGGCACGATCGAGAGGATGCCAAAACCATCTTCAGAGGTACACGGGCATGATCGGGAGGGTGCACTTGCATTTTGGACAGCCTGCGCCAGAGACAGTTTCATTATTTTCATGCACATGCCTCACCCGTCTAGCAGGCATGTGTTTGTGGGGCAGAGGAGAAAATGTCTCCAGCCTGATTCCAGAATCACGTGTGCGTCTAAACACGCAGATCCGGAATCAGGTTGGAAACGTGCCTGTGCCCAACTTGCACATTTCCACCAGAGCTGGCTGTGACCTATATGGAATCTGCCTCTTTGTGTTTAACTGGGTTTTGTAGTTTCTAGCTTGCATACAAGAAGAAGCATCTGACATCATTTAGCGTTTGCCCCTGACACAGGCTCTAGCCGAAACATGTCAAGCTTTTTATAAGGACTTAAATGGGTGTCTTCAGTTTTATATACAGGATTGTATGTTTATTTATGATTTTATGTTTTTAGGATTTATTTATATGAATTAAACATTTTTTGCTTGTTCATTTTACCTATTTGGTCATTTATTGGGTCCACCACTGTTACTGCAATTTTGTGGGAGCCACAATCATTTTTATAATATCTACATGCCCCCACCAGAATCACCACAGTGGGGACCAGCCAGTTCTTGAACCATAGTTAAGTATAATCTCTACATTAGCAATTCTTATTTCCTCCAATGCATGATAGAATCTTACACCAAGATATTTGATACTTTCAGAGCACCACTGTATTTGAAGGTCTTGCAGCTGGTCTTTATGCACTAGATCATTTAATGGCATGACTTCTATTTTAGACCAGTTAATCTTTTAGCCAGTAAAATGTGAAAAATGCTCAACTGTTCTCTGAAAATGGGATATGGAGCCCCCAGATACATAAGCCATAATATCATTGGCGTATAAAGACAGTTTGTATTCCTGTGCTCCAACTCTCGCCCCATGGATGTCTTCACACTGTCAAATGGCAATGGCCAGGAGTTCAAAGATAATATTAAAAAGAAGCAGTGGACAGTGGACATCCCTGCTGCATCCCCCAATATAATTGGCCAACTAAATGATATATCTATGAAATTTGAAAATGTAATGGATCAGGAAGTGAATGGTTTAAAACAAAAAGTTCAAGAGTTGAAGGAAAAATATGGAGTATCTTGACATGGAATAGAGGCCCTTAAGGATTTTAGTTTTATTCATAGAAAGTTGAAATCTTGAATGTCCCATTGAAGTCATTTCAGAAAATGTTTTGCCACCCCAGTTTTACTATTGGATCAGGTCTAGCATAACCCATATGCCTAACTTTTCAAATGGCTCACTTTACTGGTCTTCTTTCTGGTCCCCTCTCTACCATGCAGGCTCTCCCCCACGTCAGCAGGAGGAGAAATGGAACTTGTGATCATCAGCTTGCCTCATAACGAGGCACTGGGACCCATCTGAGCATAATCTGCACTGGCAGGGGCATGTACAATAAGTGTATATTTGAATATATTGTTCACCCAGTTCAAACCATTCCATGTCCCCGAACAAGTGATCCCATGCTACATGATCAAAAGCTTTTTCCACATCGAGAGACACTTTAGTAATGGCAACTGCGCAGTATACGTTAGATCACATAATGTACTGGCATTATCTGAGACCATGCAACCCTTGGGATGGTTTATGGTTTATTAAGGTTTAATAGGTCCTTTGAAGCCCCCGCCACCACCAGCAGCTCTCCCCTTCCCGGGGATCGAGCCACCAGAGGCGGGAGGGGCCTGGAGCATTGCTGCCCAATCGGGGCAGGCCGCAAGCCTTTTAAAATCTTTGCGTCATCGGGCGCCGGTCCTTTGAAGCCCCCACCACCACCAGCAGCTCTCCCCTTCCCGGGGATCGAGCCACCAGAGGCGGGAGGGGCCTGGAGCATCGCTGCCCAATCGGGGCAGGCTGCAAGCCTTTTAAAATCTTTGCGCCATCGGGCGCCGGTCCTTTGAAGCCCCCGCCACCACCAGCAGCTCTCCCCTTCCCGGGGATCGAGCCACCAGAGGTGGGAGGGGCCTGGAGCATCGCTGCCCAATCGGGGCAGGCCGCAAGCCTTTTAAAATCTTCGCGCCATCGGGCGCCGGTGCTTTGAAGCCCCCGCCACCACCAGCAGCTCTCCCCTTCCCGGGGATCGAGCCACCAGAGGCGGGAGGGGCCTGGAGCATCGCTGCCCAATCGGGGCAGGCCGCAAGCCTTTTAAAATCTTCGCGCCATCGGGCGCCGGTCCTTTGAAGCCCCCGCCACCACCAGCAACTCTCCCCTTCCCGGGGATCGAGCCACCAGAGGCGGGAGGGGCCTGGAGCATCACTGCCCAACCGGGGCAGGCCGCAAGCCTTTTAAAATCTTCGCGCCATCGGGCGCCGGTCCTTTGAAGCCCCCGCCACCACCAGCAGCTCTCCCCTTCCCGGGGATCGAGCCACCAGAGGCGGGAGGGGCCTGGAGCATCGCTGCCCAATCAGGGCAGGCCGCAAGCCTTTTAAAATCTTCGTGCCATCGGGCGCCGGTCCTTTGAAGCCCCCGCCACCACCAGCAGCTCTCCCCTTCCCGGGGATCGAGCCACCAGAGGCGGGAGGGGCCTGGAGCATCGCTGCCCAATCGGGGCAGGCCGCAAGCCTTTTAAAATCTTCGCGCCATCGGGCGCCAGTCCTTTGAAGCCCCCGCCACCACCAGCAGCTCTCCCCTTCCCGGGGATCGAGCCACCAGAGGCGGGAGGGGCCTGGAGCATCGCTGCCCAATCGGGGCAGGCCGCAAGCCTTTTAAAATCTTTGCGCCATCGGGTGCGCCCGCGCCTGGCAGGCCCGCGCCTGAGGGCCTCGCCTGAGGGCCCTTTGGCGTGGCCCTTAGGCGGAGGCCGCAGGCGTAGGCCACCCCCCATCAAGCTGAGATCGGCACAGCACTGAACGAAAGCACAGCTCCTGATCACAATATCGCAAGTAATACCTAGCTCTCCCAGTGCACAACGTAGAAATGTCTAGGACCTAGGTCTCAAAACTATTTGCACTGTGAAATATTTCATTTTAACTGAATAACCTACCATCTCCAGCTCAGCTGACATTCTAGCATCTTTTCAACCTGTGATCTCTGATATATGGTGTAACTGCCTCTTACATTCTATGTAATTTACCTCTGTTATACTAAGTATATGTGCAACTTAGGTTCTCTGATATATAGTATAACTGCCTCAGATACTCTATGTAATATGATATAATCGCCTCTGACGTTCTGTGGAATTACCTCTGATATACTGTCGATCTGCGCAATCCTTAATCTCTGATTTAAGATATAATTGTATAGTATACCATCACTTACCTGCCTCCAAGTTATCGTAGATTTACCGGTTATCTCCAAATACCTCTGACATAGTAATTAACTGCGCAACCTGGCAACCCTTATTATCCTGCTACTACTGATATTTGGTAATTGTGTAGGAATCCATCCCAATCCTCTGAAACACTGAGAGTAACCATCACCATCGGTGTCTCATCCAACTGTGCAGTATCCACTGCAAGAGCATAGTGACCGGGAAACACACCTGACCCTATCAGCCAAGACCCTATCTCTGACCCACCCCCACTCCACACACACAACATGACTCTGCCCTGCATTATCACAATTACCCTTTACCTTATCACCATAGGAATAGGTAACGTCACCAGCCTGCACACTAACCACAACCACATTCCAACAATCCACAATTACAGAAGGAGATGGCCAGACGCTCCCTTCTACAACCCAAGGGAGTCTACCCGAACTCTCCACCACCACCTTCTACTCATCTCATTACAACATGACACAAAAAAGAAACAGGATGCAATCCCAATCCCCCAACATCTGAAATGTGCACTGATAAATGCCCGTTCTGTACGCAAGAAATGGCCAGTCATCTCTGACATGATATCACTACACAACCTCGACCTACTCCTGATCACCGAGACATGGCTTTCTTGCAACGACAACGTGTTAATCAACCAACTCCTGCCCTCCAATTTCTCCATACATACTTGTCATAGAAATGGCAAAAGAGGAGGAGGTGTTCTAGCCATCTCCAAATCTGACCTCCAGCTCAACCTCAGGGAAGCAACCAGCTGAACACTCCTGGACACAATCTCAATAACAAACAAGTGCTGCTCCTTCACTCTACTATACCGTGCTCCATCAGCTGACCCAGACGCCCTATCAACGTTAATTGACCTGGCCTCCAACACCCAGAACCCACTTAAAACAAGTTGGTTGCTAGGAGACTTCAACCTACCATCACTGCAAAACTCCCACGCAACAGCTTTTCTTGGAGCTCTACAAGATTTAGGTTATAATCAATTAATCAAGGATCCAACTCATAACAAAGGAGGCATCCTAGACCTAATATTCACAACTGAGCCAACCCTCAACACACCAACCACCCTGGAGCTATCAATCAACCCAGTTCCATGGTCAGATCACAAACTAATCTTATTCAAAGTTCCCCTTCCCAGATGTAGCCAAATGGAAGAAAGAGGAATGAGTAGCCATCTCAGTGCCCCCCCGAGACGGTTCCAGCCTTTCGACAAAGACCTGATACTGAAAACAATGCTCCCCCTAGCTAACTCACCGGCACACAACCCAGATGATTTAGTCTCCGATTGGAATAATAAGCTTAGTTCGATCGCCAATTGTCCATCAACTAACAAACTCCATGGGAAGCGACATTCTGCAACCTGGTATTCATCAGATCTGAAGGCTTCACGCACAACCCTAAGGAAACTTGAGAGACGATGGCGACGCTCACACTCAGAGGAAGACAGAACTGCATATATTTCACAACTAGTAGCTCATCGTACTGCGGTAACGGAATCAATGAGACGCTACCACGCAGACACGCTGAAAAGATCTCTGAACAAACCTCATGACCTGTTTGCTATCGTCAAGCGTTTGACAAAGGAACCCACCTCTGAACGTAATAGTGAAATCCACCCCCAAACTTTCGCCGACTATTTACAATCCAAACTCTGCCAGATCGACAACATCCCAACACCTTGCAAGACTCTTAAACCATTCGATCAGACTCTACTCACCATCTTCGCAATCCCACCCAAATGGCATATTGAAGACACCATTGCGGGCATCAACATGACCACCGCCCAAACCGATCCATGCCTGGCGTTCTGGATCAAAGAACTACGAAACCACCTGAGCCCATTCATATCCACACTCATGGAACTTTCATTCACAACAGGAACTTTCCCACATACTCTCAAACACACAACCATAAGGCCATTACTAAAAAACAACAAACTCGACCCTCTGAAGCCAGAATCCTATAGACCAATAGCAAGTATACCGTTGATGGCAAAAATAATGGAGAAGGAAGTACAAAGACAAATCGAAGAGCATATAGAAACTAACGCACCACTGGACCCTTGCCAACACGGCTTTAGAGAAGCCCATGGTGTAGAAACACTGCTCACTACTCTCTTCAGCAACGTCTTAACTGGCATCAACAATATCCGCCAAGGGTTCGTCCTTCTGTTCCTAGACATAGCAGCGGCATTTGACTCCATGAGCCACGAACGCCTCCTGGAACGACTCGAGGGTAAGGGAATCACCGATAAAGCACTCGAGTGGTGCAGGGCCTACCTTTCTGACAGGTGGCAGCAGGTACGATCCAACGATACTTCATCAGATCGGTTCCATCAAAAGCAGGGGGTCTCACAAGGCTCCTCCCTCTCTGCCCTTATGTTCAATATATACATGCAACCTATCTGCAACCTGATACGGTCCTTCAGTATCAACTGCATGATATACGCGGATGATGTGCTGTAATATATGCCTTTTACAGCAGAGAACCCTGACCTCACTCCTTTAACTAACTGCATAAATGAAGTATCCAACTGGCTGCAATCTCAAAACCTCAGGATCCAACACAAGAAAACGGAGGTTTTGTTCATCACGAAGGACCGAAATTTCACCGCTCCGTCCTTTTTGAAAGTGAAGGATGCAGACCTCCAGATCAAACCCACTATCAGATACCTCGGGGTCACCTTAGACCAGCACTTGGATATGAAGGCGCACATAGGAAACATTGTAAGAGCGGTCTACCATAAAATCCGTTCCCTTAGACATCTTCGATCCCTGCTAGAGCCGGATTATTTCAGAAACATCTATCAGGCCCTAATCATACCTCATTTTGATTATGCGAACTCTATCTTACAAGGACTCCCTCAAGCCACCTTACACCCACTGCAACTGGCAATGAACTCCACAGCAAGAGTCCTTCACGGAGCATCCAGGAAAGATCATGTCTCACCCATCTTAAAACAACTCCATTGGCTTCCGATACGAAGTAGACTCACTTACAAGCTATTACTACTTACATTCAAGGCCATCAATGGTCTCACATCCACGTCACTAACGGACCTGATCCAGATGACACCTCAAAACAGGGACAGATGGTCAGTAACACTCAACACACTAGTAGTCCCAAAATCCATAACACAATGCACCAAAGCAACAGCAGACAGAGCTTTTAAGTTCTGTGCACCAAGGTGTTGGAACAGCCTCCCTCAAGGCATCAGAGCAATCCCGGATCTATTGCAATTCAGAAAAGCCTTGAAACACCACCTCTTCCTCTTGTATTACCCAGTAACCAATGCTGACACCTCAACCACCTCACAGTTCTCCCAAAACCCCTAAGACAGAAACAAAAAGAGTTCATGATTATGTTATAAATTGTAAATAGTTACCCCTGTTATCCAAGTTGTTTATGCCTGTTCAACTGTAAACACAAAGTACCATCGGAAATGTGTAAATTCTTTGTTTCACTGTAAACCGCGCTGATGCTGAATAGTGCGGTATAGAAGAGACTATAAATAAATAAATAAATAAAAATAAATAAAATAAATATGTTGCCTTTCAAGTACATAGCAAAGAGGTTTACAATAGCACCCTCCCTCTATGCACCATCACTCTGGAACTCATAACCAAATACCATAAGAGCCACCACCATAAGAGCACCGAACTATAGTCAGACCTGTTCTGGCTGTTGTAAATAGTTAATAGTGGAGGAGTGGCCTAGTGGTTGGGGCAAGGTACTTCAGGCCGGAAGGTCGGAGGTTCAAATCCCACTAGAGGACAGCAACCTTGGGCCGGAAGGACTGGGGTTTCTAGTCCCACAGGTGCTCCTTGTGGTCTTGGGCAAGCCACTTAACCCTCCATAGCCCATGTTCCCTGTAAAATAGTTATCTCCAAGTTATAATGCCCTGTTCAATGTCATTTCAGTTTGTTCAATGTAAACTGCACTGATGCAGAATAGCGCGGTATATAAGAGAATGTAAATAAATAAATAAATATGTTTATTATCGATGTGCATATTTGTCCTACTCTCTGTAAATAATGAATATGTGCTCAATCTATGTAAAATAGTTAATATTTTCTCTGTAAAATAGTTATTATGTGCTCAAAAATGTTCTATGTAATTGATGTTTACCATGTTCTCTGTAAACCACCCCTGATCTCTGGAAGGGGTGGTATAGAAAAGCGCACAAATAAATAAATAACAAGTTAAATAAAAAATTGAAAGATTCCAGCATGTCCCTGAGTTCTAAGGCCAGGACCTTAACCTATATCTTACAATTTATTTATTTATTTAACAGGTCTTATATACTGCCCTATCTTCCATTCGGGGTGGTTTATATTACAAATTTAACAGCTTTACAATGAACAAGTGGATTAACTTGGAGAGGTATACATATAACATATATGAACCTGGGTGAACTATTACACAATAGCATTATTCAGTGGGACATTAGATCATTTAGGTTAGATCCGAGGGGTAGTAGGAGGGTAAGTTGTAGGGACTAAGGTCTAGGGTGTAGGATAGGGGTAGGAGGAATTCATCAAGTAGTGCTGGCATAGTGCTCCAAGAATAGGATCGTCTTTATGACTTTGTGAAAATCCTGGAGGTCTGTGGTGGCTCTTATGGTATCTGGTAATGAGCTATAGATTGATGGTGCATAGAGGGAAGGTGCTCTGTTGCAGGTTACCTATTTTGCTTTAGTTTTTGCCTTCGGTATGAGCAATAGGTTTTTAGTGGATGTTCGTCAGTTTCTTGCTTCTGGATCTCTCTCTATCATTGGTTGGAGAGTGATTGGTGCCAGTTGGTGAATTATCTTAAAGATGATGATAAGCGATTTGAATTTGGATCTTTGAAAGATTGGGAGCCAGTGCAATTGTTTAAAAGCTGGGGTTATGTGGGTGTCTGTCGATATCCCAGATATTATTCTTGCAGCTGTGTTCTGTATTTGTTTTAGAGGTTGGATGGTATGTTTTGGTAAGGCTTGATAAACAGAGTTGCAGAAGTCCAATATTGGCATAATCATGGCCTGGCAGATGGTATGGAAGCTCTTCTCGTCTAGGTTGTAGTCTTTGTATTGTTCGGCTTTTGTGATATGCTGATCTTGATGTTTTAGAAATGTGTGCTTGGAAAGATAATTTTTGATCCAGTATAACTAACAATCTGTGTTAATCTGGGAGATGGGTCTATAGCTACTCACTAACATAGGATCTCTTCCTGGTTTTCAACACCATTATATTCACGCTTCCCTAAATTTGCCCCAAGATCAACCCGCCCCCTACAAGCTCTGATAGAGATGCAGTAACTGCAAAGACAATGACTTTTTAAACAGCCTTTAAAATTTAATTGGGGGCCCAATGGGTCTCAGTGCCTTGTTATGAGGCAAGCTGATGATCGCAAGTTCCATTTCTCCTGCTATTGACTTAGGGGAGAGCCATTATGGTAGAGAGGGGGACCAGAAAGAAGACCAGTAAAGTGAGCCATTTGAAAGGTTAGGCATATGGGTTATGCTAGACCTGATCCAATAGTAAAACTGGGGTGGCAAAACATTTTCTGAAATGACTCCAATGGAATATTCAAGATTTCAACTTTCTATGAATAAAGCTAAAGTCCTTAAGAAGGGCCTCTATTCCAAGTTGAGATACTCCACATTTTTCCTTCAACTCTTAAACTTTTTTTTTAAACCATTCACTTCCTGATCCATTACATTTTCAAATTTCATAGATATATCATTTAGTTGGCCAGACAGAGATCTCTCTAAAAGCACTAGACCATCCTATATCGTTTGCAAATTAAAATGCTCAGATCTCACCAGGGCTGGGTCTTCCCCTCAAAACTTGCTTCATTCTCTCATTGATCACCATTGCCACAATCTTCAACACATCTCCACCAGCACCAGTCTTCAGTGCAACATTCTCCAACTCTGTCCTTAGCGTATTTCCACTTGCATTATTTGCCACTGCTGGTCTCAAGCTCTTTCTCTGTAGCACTTCATTGCTCAGTGCCTGAAACCAGGTTTCTGCTCACAGAGTGAAGATCTCATGGGCAGGATTTGCATCTCCGAACTAAGCGTGACATCCAGCTCAGGGGAGGACAGACGTCCTTCTACCATCCCTGCATCTCCCAGTAAGCCAGCTGGAAATGAGGTACTTGCACCGGGCTGAAAAACAAAACGGTCCCTTGGCCCTCACTGAGTTGGCATTTGTTGCCAGCAGGTAGGATTTGTCTTGACCTTCTGTTTCCTCCATATTAACACAGGCAAAAATAAATGTGGAGAAATGATTAAGATTAGCAACACATCCTAAATTTAGCCATCTGCTCTGCTCATCCGTCACATGTGAGGTAATTTTATAGGAGACTGGCATATGTAAGTGAAAAATCCTTCAAAAAAATTCTCTCCCTCATATGGAATCCAGCATTGTTTACCCATAGTTAGAGTTCTTTTTCTCTCTATGTTTCACTTTGTGCTTGTCCACATTAAATGTCATCTGCCATTTAGAAGCCCAGACCCTGAGACTTGCAAGGTTCTGCTGCAATTCCTCACAATCTGTCCATGATTTAACAACTTTGAACAATTTTTTGTTATCTGCAGATTTAATCACCTTGCTTGTTTGTTGAGTTTAAGCATCCATTTATTTACTTTATTTATTTAACAGATTTTCTATACCGCCTTTAGGCCAACGTGGTTTACAGAGAACAAACAGTAAACAAACTTGACTGGGTTGTTGTTACATCAAACGTAGGGTGATACTAACTTGGGATATTTACAAATATCTGCTTTTCTTATGAAAGTTATCTTATATGATGCTATGTGATATCATTAGCGCCATAGTGTTCAATGAATAGACGTGTCTTTGTTTCTTCAGGTCCTGAGTAGACTGTGTGGATCTTATCGTTCTCGGAGTGAGAATGCTTGAATGTGCAGTTGTTTGAAACAACATTTCTTATATCGTTTCATATAGTTTTCAAATGAAAACAGAAGAAAATCCTCCAACATTTCATCACTTCTCATCTTTGTTAATATCCATAGAACACACTATTGCTCAATTGTGTGCACTATTTGGCCATAGCATGCACTATGGAGTGATAGATAGTACACACTATTAACAACATTTTCCCTGAAAGAAAATCAACATACAAAACAAAATGAAAAATCCCGCAAACGACACTGGAAACTGAAGGCGATGAATATTTTTGGCCGGCACATCCATAGCAGTTCTGTACGTAGCATTGTATATACACTAGAAAATGCTCAATCTCTCTGGGCTTATGCATGGTGGCTTAAGAGCCCAGCATTGTGAGTGAAACTTATTCTGACAGAATAAACATCCCAGCAAAGACATGGAGGAAACGGTGCTACATTTTGAAAGCAGGAAGGGCTATTTGTACAATAGACGCAATCAAAGAGTACAAGTTTTAAACCCGAGCTTGCCAAACCACAGTCAACTGGGTTTTTAGGATTAAAAAGTCTGACTGCCAGTTCACTACTTTTTAAAATTCTTCAGGTTTTTTTCCTTTTCTCAAGTCACTTCATTGGCTCCTTAACTGTTTCTACATCCAGTTCAAACTTCTCCTACTGACCTACAAATGCATTCATTCTGCAGCATCTTCTCATCTCGTATCTCTCCCTACACCCCTCCTCGGAAACTCCACTCATCAAGCAAATCACCTTTTATCTATGCCCTTCTCTTCTACTGTCAATTCCAGACTCTGTTCGTTCCACCTTGCCAAGCCATATGCCTGGAATAAACGACCTGGGTCAATAGGTCAGGCTGCATCTCTGGTCCCATTCAAATCTAAATTAAAAACTCACCTCTTGGAGGCTGCTTTTGGATACTGACTCCCTCATTCACTCCATGTGTAATTCTATCCATTTCCCCTTAGTTTAATCCTAGTCCACTGATTATTTTGCTTGGCTCTCCTGTAATCTCTGTAAGAAGGGACTATTTCTTACATGTGTCTGTGTAGTGCTGCGTATGCCTTGTGGCGCTATACAAATGGTAAGTAGTAATAGTAGTAGAATATGCAGAAGATCAAGTTGCATCTGCTGGGCCTCCGGTGTATATAAATTTCTCTCATACATAGAGTCCGATTCAGAAAGGGGCATGTCTGGGCCGTCCAGATGACCCGTTAGGACTCGATTCTGTAACGCGGGAGCAAAACGTTCCCATGGCATACAGAATCACGCTCTGAGACAGCCTGGCATGCTCCTGCATGCCTGCGGGGACATCCTCTCCTGTCACCCGCGACACCAACCCTCTTCTTCCCCGCAGCCCAACACACAGCTGGGCAGCCAGGGCCTGGATTGGGTGGCGGGGACCTACCTGTCCACGGCTCTGGCTCTGGGGGGTGGAATTCCAGTTCCGATCATCCGGTACATGCTGCTTGTTCCACCTTCAAGATGGAAAAAGCAGCACGTACCCCCTGGCCCCGCAGGACATATAGGGCCATGACCTGAATTGGCCCTGTACATCCTGTCACCTCGGCACACCCCCACTCAGCCCCCTGCTGACTCTCCCTGTACTGCTTCTCCAGCCATGCAGGGAGGGTCTGAGGGGAAAAAGGGGCAGGATAGCTTGCGAAGTTGCACGTCCCACTGGGATGTGCAGTCCTGCAAATCATCTCTCTGAATCAGGGCCTTAGTGTTTGTGGATATCCTGAATATCTGACCGACTGTGGGGTCATCAATACAGGCACAGAAAACTCTGTTTTAAGGCAAAGATCTTGAAAGACCACACATTATTTCCCCAGAATCTGCTTAATTACAATTAGTTGAGGCTAAACATAAGAAAATGTGATATTTAATTTCTTTAATATTTTATAGAATGTTTTGGTCTGCACACTGCACTATCTTCTCTACAAAACCAGCAAAAGATTTACTGTTGAATAGCAAGAGATAATGAAATAGGTCAGATGTCCTAGCACAATGTGTGATATATTTCTACAATACAATGCTGCAGTGCTTTCATTAAAGTTGGCAAGTTCTTTCAGCCTGCGTAGAGAAATCTAGCCAAGGACAACTAATAAACTCACGTCTTAGAGGCAAACTCCCATGAGAGTTCCGTCTCAGACCCTTGGTACCATACAGCTACTCATTAGAACGTCTTCTTAGGCCTTGAGATCAAGCATCTTTCTTCTAGTTATTCAAGTGACAACTGCATAAAAGTCATGGGGAGAGTTGCCAGAACAGGCAGGTCTAGCTCTTGCCTTACAGCAGTTGCTTATTTTATATAGGTACACTAATATAATTTAAGTGAAAGATCCAATATAGCTTCTGGATAGAAGTCTTTCCTGAAAGTTATTTAATAGTGGTCTTGCTACATAAAACCTTTTTAAGGCTGAAAAATCCAGATATTTAAGTACTAGTCATTGTGGTGAGATACCCCTCACCCCTGCCTTGCACTCTTCTCCCCCGATGTCTCTTCCTTGTTCCTTCTCTTCCCCTATCCCTCAGCTTCTGTCACGCCCTCACCCATTCCCTTTCCCCTTCTCTCCTCATCAGCCCAGCCTTATGTCCCTCAACTCCTCAACCCCAAGCCTTCTCTCCCCGACTACCATTCCCATCTGAAGCCCACCACCATCCCACTTTTCATCCTACTGCCTCATTTCTCCTCCATCCCATAATAAAGATTCATCCAATCAAATAGGCAATGGTACAGGGTGGGTCACCAGGGACAGCAGAATACATTTTTGACTGGAGGAGCCAAAAAAAAAAGCAGACTTGTCCCTAAGTTCTCTAATTGCTGATGCTGTGGTTGGACTATGGTGTCAGTAGCCCACCCCATGGCAGAAACGTGGAGGCAAGGAAGGAACTATTTATTTACCACTCTTATTTCATAAAGCCATAAAGGGCATGGCTTTATGAAATAAGAGTGGTAAATAAATAGTTCCTTCCTTGCCTCCACATTTCTGACTGGGTCTGTTGTGCGGCACATGGATTGTGCTTGTCTGTTGGACTGTAGTAGCCCCCCCCCCCCATTCCATCGCCTTTGCAGAAGGTAGAGGGAGGCATTAGAAATCCTCAAAGCTCTGAATCAGTGGAAGGTGCAGCTAGGCTTGAGTTCAAAGCTGTGCAGAGGTTATAGGCCTGGTGCCGCCTTCTGTGTTGTTGAGAATGTGGTCTGCTGAAGGGACACTATGCAGAGAGAAATAGAGAATGGAAGCACTTTAAACAGGATGTTATGCTCTGCTGCTGCATCAAGTAGAAATGTGATGTGAGCGTGACCTGATGATATTACAATAAGCACAGTGATAAGGACGGCAGCTACTGAAGCAGAGACCAACCATACTGACTACATGAAGTACTTTAAAGGCAACATTGTGCCCTGCTGCTGCATTAAGAAGAACATAAGAAGCGTGATGGCATGACATGATCATATCATAGTAAGCTTAGTGATAAGGGCAGCTGTTACTGAGATGTTACACCAAAGGGGCATGCCAAAGGAGAAAGACCTGCCCTTTTGTGGGCCCCTTCGTGAATCATTGCGAATCTTGTAGACTTGGTATTGATAGAGGTTTTGTATCTTCGTGGAGAGGTGATATGGAGTAAATACAAATGTGTGTGGAGGAAGTGGCATTACTGGTAGTGGGATTTATTGTTGTGTTTTGTAGGGAGGATGCTGTGTTGGGTGTGTCATCTTCAGGGGATCTGTACATGGTTTAGAAGTCTAGGGGATATTCACAGGCACAGAAGGAGTCCTTCTATCCCTATTCCGCAGCACTGCAGTGTCCTCAGCTTGGCAATAAATGTCAACAGGAGTATCAGCTCCTCTTAATGAAAATTGGAGCACAGTCCCTGGGCTCTCAAGGATGCAAAGGGAAAACAGAAAAAAGAATACTCTGACAAACAATGCTGGCGGCTCCTATAGACCTTTCTGCCTCCGCATAACAGAAAAGAAAAGATTCCAGTTTGCAATCAGCATGAAAGCTCAGCCTTTGCACTTTCCCAGTGTCCAGTAGTGCTTTGCTTTCAGAGCTCCAGTTTATAATCCCCTCCAGTTTAGGGTACAAAGTGCTGCTTCAGAAAGAGTAAAACACACATTTATCCAAGTCCTGATAGCTCTTGAGTCACTGCAGCTTTAAACGGAGCCAATCCAGATATTTCTCATCATTCTCACAGTCTGGCTTAGGTCTACTGGGCTTGCCCCAGCAGGACCAGGAAGGAAATACACGCCCTCTCTTCCTTGCTTACTAGCGTTGCAGAAACTTATTTGAAGTAAGTCTTATTGAAGTAAGTCAGTTGGATAGTCTCTTTTTAATGGAAACTTAATTAAAAGAGCTTTGTTAAAAGAGCTGAATAGTTTCTTTTTAATAGTCTGACACTCAGTTTATGTATATTGTCCTACGCCTAGAAAAGAGAAGGGGGGGGGGGAGAAGAATGGCCATTATGTATAAGAATAATTTAATTTTAATTAGAATTAAGCTGGATACTCCAGCTGGGGTTGAAGGTGTGTTGGTAGGATATGGGAGTTCAAATTGTTTGGATATTTTATTATTGTAGTATCTCCTATTGTACAGAAAGAGGTATGGGAACAGATTGTGATGTTTATTTTAAATGTGAGATGGCAGTTTATAGATATGATTGTGTTAGGAGATTTTAATGCACAAGTCGATGATAGAGCAAATGAAAGGGAAATTTTCTAGTGACTATGCTAGTGATAAAGGGACTACACCGTGAGTGTACTATGCTAAAACATAGTGGAGGGCTTTGTGCAAAAAATCCCATGCTAAACTATCAGCACATGAATGGGCAGAGCAGAGCGGGTTGGGGGGTGTAATATGAGCATTGACAGTGTGTCATGGCTAGCGAGTGCATTTTGTCCACACACTAAACATGATTGTAAACACTTAATGAATGCTGGGTTGTATTAGAAATACCTGCGTACCACGTTACCACCGTGCCACACATTAGCAATGTGCCAATGGCAGGGGGATGAATACACATGCCCCTGAAGTTGGCATGGGCCTCTGCGGTGGTTTTGCAGCCTGACCTTGTGCTAACGGTGTTCTTGTTAGTAAACATCCCTTTAGTGCAAGATTCAATGCATAAAGGTGGGCATACTTTAGATGTGATTTTCATTTCAGAGACAGTTGAACTGAAGGGCAAGTTTAAAATAAGTGAGATGGAATCTATTTTCTGGTCTGATCATTCTGGAGTGATATTTGAATGGTTAGGGAACTGGTGGGGGAAGTTTAGAGGATTAAAGTAGAGAAAATGGAAGGAGGTAAGAGGTAAACCAGATATGACGAAGTGGGTGAAGGAAGCTGAAAGGGACTAGTGGAATAAAGGAGCATCTTGAGGAATGACATAGTTTGCTGAATGAGGCTTTAAATCTGTAGCATCATTAAGATGGGTTCAGGTACATTCCACTGTATGGCAAAAGCTGGTTGAGGAGTTAAAAGAAAGTAAAAGAAAGGTACACAAATTGGAATGGTCTTTGAAAAAATCAGGTAGGAATGAGACTAAGCATCAGTGGAGAAAGGAAGCAGATTTTTATTTAGTAAAGATTCAACTAGAAAGATTTTTAAAACAAAGTTACATTCTTTGTGGTGTTTAGTTTAAAAGGAGGAATATTTTCTTTAGTGCGGTAGGTTTAAAACTCTACTTTGGTAACTTTCTCAGCTCTTGGGAGCTGCTGACTGCTAATCAGGAGTTAGTGGGCCTGATTAGCCTGTGAAAGAACTGAGAGCAGCTGAGGCCTGCAAAAAAGGCTTCAGAGCCCTGCACTGTTGAGGCATTCCTAACAGGGGCTATACATTTCAAACAAAGGTAAGCATTTGTGTTTTTTTTTAATTGCTAGCTCTCTGACTGGGAGCTCTTAAAAGGGGTTTGGTACATTTTTAAAACAAAGTTACATTCTTTGTGGTGCTTTAGTTTAAAGGGAGGAATATTTTCTTTAGTGGGAGTAGGTTTAAAACTCTGCTTTAGTAACTTTCTCAGCTCTTTGCAGCTACCGACACCTAATCAGGTGTTAGTTCCCTCCCTACCCTACCCCCCAACACCCACCCACCCCTAGTGAGTGGTCTTGCTTTATAGGGCACCTCCTCAATTAACACAACACAGGGACTTGGAACAACACATTCTCAATATAATTAAAGAGATTTAACTGCTTTTTCTTTGGTACTTTGGTAGATCTCTCTCTTTTGCTTTAACAGGCACCTAAGCTCCACAAACGGAACAATGGCTGGGAAAAATCATATTGCTAAAACTGTTGCCCCTTTTACAGCTTCTGCCTCTGTCCAGACAGAGGTCCCAATGCCAGTTAAAGGAATGGTTCCATGTGCAGGGTGCCTGCATGCTGAGGTTCTCAGGAAAAAAGTGGAGGAACTCAGAGAGGAGGTGGTGAGGCTGAGGAGCATTCAAGACAATGAGAAGTACATTCATGAGATGCTTCTTGCAACAACCAAGCTCTCCAGCAGAAGAGAAGATGGGTGCCTACAGAAAAACGAAGATTGGACACAAGTCACCAGGGTCTGCAGAATCACCAATCCAACTTCTCCAGCCCTTGAATTGAAGAACCATTATGCAGCCCTGGAAGTGGAGGAGGTGAAAGCATCACTGGAAAGGGAAGAACCAGAGCTCAAGTACCCCAAAGTTGCAGAATCAGTGACCACAAGGAAGCGAAGGGTAGTGGTGGTTGGTGACTCTCTTCTGAGGGGTACTGAGATGTCCATCTGCCGACCAGACTTGATGTCCAGAGAGGTATGCTGTCTGCCAGGTGCAAAAATCCAAGACATTACAGAGAGTTTGCTGAGACTTATCAAGCCCACTGACTATTACCCAATGTTGCTAATCCATGTCGGAACAAATGATACTGCCAGGTATTACTCTGAGCACATCAAAAGTGATTTCATGGCTCTGGGACAGAGTGCGAAGCAGATAGGTGCACAGGTGCACTGTTCCCTGTAAGCTGTGCGCGTGTGCGCGCGCACACACCTCGCCGAGGGAGCGCACATACATTACAACAGAGCGCACAAAAATTATGGTTCTGATTCTGATAGAAAACAACACAGACATCTTCAAATTTAAAAGTTGTGATTGTAATTACTAGAAATTTTCTGCTTCATTTAGTAATCGTCCATTTTCATTTAATTTGATTAAAATCAATGTGGTGTACATACTGTATTCTGACGTGTAGTCAAATTTTAAAGCATATAACTCCGAGTGTCGTTATGTGGCGCACAAAAATTTAACCTTCCTTCAAAAGCTGCCTAGCTGATATTTTATGCGCACACAGCCTACAGAAAATTAGAGGGAACATTGCACAGGTGGTGTTCTCTTCAATTCTCCCTGTTGAGGGTAAAGGCCAAGGTAGAGAGGTTCGCATCCTGCAGATGAATGTATGGCTGCGTGGATGGTGTCATCAAGAGCGTTTTGGTTTCCTGAACCACGGGATGCTGTTCCAAGGGTTGCAGAGCAGAGATGGTGTCCATCTGTCCAAGAAAGGTTGACACATCTTCAGTAGTAGACTGGCTAATCTACTAAAGAGGGCTTTAAACTAGATTCATTGGGGATGGGTGAAGAAAACCCCCAGGTAAGTGAAATATTAAATACCTTTAAGGAAATGGCTAAAAAGGGTAACATATGGAAAGCAGTGTGTATAAATTCCCGTAGCATGGGAAATAAGATCCCTGATGTTGAAGCTTTCATGGGAGTGGCTGACTTGGATTTAGTGGCAGTTATAGAAACATGGTTCACAGAAAACCATGACTGGGATGTAACTATACCAGGCTATACTTTATTCAGAAAGGACAGGGTAGGAAGAAGGGGAGGAGGAGTGGCACTATATGTAAAACATAATATTAAAGCCTTGGAATTACAGAGCTTAAAAGGGAGAAAGGAGGCATTGTGGGTTAACCTAGAAAGAGGGAAAGAGAAATCTATTTGCATTAGCGTGATATACAGACCTCCTTCACAACAAGAAGAGGTGGAAAGAGAGTTAATTGAAGACATATTCAGTATTGCTAGGAAAGGGGAAGTGCTACTAATAGGGGATTTCAATATGCCAGATGTTGATTGGCACATTCCTGATGCAGTATTATCTAGAAGTAAGGAGATCCTGGATTCTCTGGAGGGAGAACTATTCAGGCAATTGGTAACAGACCCCACACGTGAAGGGGCCATACTGGACTTGGTGCTTACCAATGATGAAAGTGTTTCTGATGTTATAGTGGGAGATCATTTTGCATCCAGTGATCACCAGATGGTGTGGTTCAGTATTAGGACTAGGGCTGTTAGAATCCATTCATAAGCAAGGGTCTTAGACTTTAGGAAAACTAACTTTGCCAAGATGGGGCAATACCTCAGGCAGTCGTTAGCGGGATAGGAACAGCTAGGGGATGTTGAAAAACAGTGGGCAAAACTGAAAGGGACTACTTTAAGAGCAACCAACCTTTTTGTTAAAATGGTAAATAAAGGTAAAAGGAAAAGAAGACTGCTATGGCTTTCGAAAGAAGTAGCTGAAAAGGTGAAGAAAAAGAAGGAGGACTTCATGAAATACAAGAGATCACAGAGAGAGGAAGACAGGCATCTCTATTTGGAAAAACGTAGAGAAGCCAGCAAAGTAGTCAGGAAAGCAAAGATTCAAAAAGAGGAAGAAATAGCCAATGCAATAAAATGGGGGGATTAAGACATTTTTCAGATATGTTAGTGAGAAGAGGAAGGGCAAAAGTGGTATAGTCAGACTCAAGGGTGAAGGGGAGGAATATGTAGAAGCTGATGAGGATAAAGTGGAATTGCTTAACAAATATTTCTGTTCTGTGTTCACAGCTGAAGAACCAGTAGCAGGACCTCAGAAAACACCCACAAACAGGAATAGAAGTGAGGGGCATCTTGAAGAATTTTCAGAAGACTGTGTTCGTGAGAAACTAGTTAAACTTAAAGTGGACAAAGCGATGGGACCAGATGGGCCACATCCTAGAATACTGAAGGAACTTGGGGACATTCTAGCAGCTCTACTGACTGACCTTTTCAATGCCTCGTTGGAGTCAGGAGTGGTGCCAAAGGACAGGAGAGAGGTTCATGTGGTGCCTTTACACAAAAGCGGAAGTAAGGATGTGGTTGAAAACTACAGGCTGGTTAGTTTAACTTCAGTGGTGAGTAAATTATTGGAAACGCTGTTCAAAGACAAAATAGTGAGCTTTCTGGAGTCCAGCGGATTACAGGATCCGAGGCAGCATGGATTCATCAGAGGCAGGTCTTGTCAGACAAATCTGATTGATTTCTTTGACTGGGTGACCAGGGAGTTGGACCGAGAGAGAGCCCTTGATGTGGTGTATTTGGATTTCAGTGAAGCCTTTGAAACCGTTCCTCACAGGTGACTTATAAACAAACTGAGCACCCTAGGGATGGACTCTAAAGTTATTGCTTGGGTTAGAAATTGGTTGAGTGGGAGGCGAAAAAGTAGAAGGAAGTTACCAGTTAGGCAGTTAGGCAGGGAGGAGTAGCCTAGTGGTTGTTGCAAGGTACTTCAGGCCGGAAGGTCGGGGGTTCAAATCCCACTAGAGGACAGCAACCTTGGGCCGGAAGGACTGGGGTTTCTAGTCCCACAGATGCTCCTTGTGGTCTTGGGCAAGCCACTTAACCCTCCATTGCCCATGTTCCCTGTAAGTATTAGTGTATGTGTCTCATATCCCTGCGTGCTAAATGTATCCCCCAATTGTGGTGTGACCGCTTTGAATGAAGGATAAGGCGGTATACAAAACTGTCTAAATAAATAAATAAAATTAAACCAGTGGTGTGCTCCAGGGATCTGTCCTTGGTCCAATTCTGTTTAACATCTTTGTTAGTGACATAGCAGAAGGGCTGTCAGGTAAGGTTTGCCCGTTTGCGGATGATACCAAAATCTGCAATAGAATAGACACCCAGGAAGGTTTAGATAACATGAGGAGGGATCTAGCTCAGCTTGAAGAATGGTCTAGAATTTAGCAGCTGAGATTTAATGTTAAAAAATGCAAGGTTATGCATTTGGGCTACAGAAATCCAAGGAAGCAATATAGTATAGGGGGTGAAGTAATTTTGTCCTATAAAGAAGAGCGGGACCTAGGCGTGGTTGTGTCAGATGATCTTAAAGTAGCTAAACAGGTAGAAAAGGCGATGACAAAAGCTAGAAGGATGCTTGGGTGCATACAGAGAGGAATGGCTAGCAGTAAAAAGGAGGTGATAGTGCTTCTGTATAAGTCTTTGGTGCGACCTTATTTGGTGTATTGTATGCAATTCTGGAGACCGCACCTTCAAAAGGATATAAACAGGATGGAGTCAGTACAGAGGGTGGCTACCAAAATGGTTAGTGGTATTCATTATAAAGTATGTGAGGACAGACTTAAGGATCTTAATATGTACACCTTAGAGGAAAGGTGGGATAGAGGTGATATGACTGAGACATTTAAATACCTCCATGGAATAAATGCACAGGGGCTAGAGCCTCTTTCAATTGAAAGCAAGTTCTGCTATTAGGGGACATGGGATGTGGGTGAAAGGGGATAGATTCTGGAGTGATATGCGGAAATATTTCTTTACAGAAAGAGTGGTGAGTGGTGGATCTGTGGAATAGTCTCCCAGTGGAGGTGGTAGAGATGAGGACAGTAACTGAATTCAAAAAAGCATGGGACCAACACAAAGGATCTCTAAAGGAAAAAAGGGGACTGTTGTAATTGCTGATATGGAAGGACAGACTAGATAGGCCATGTGGTCTTTTTCTGTCGTCATTTTTCTATGTTTCTATTTATTTATTTATTTATTTATTTATTTAATTGGATTTTTATACCGCCTTATCATACAATCAAAGCGGTTTAACAAAAGAGAAAATTAGTAATAGTGAAAAAATCTGTGATAATATATACATAGTTTGTAAATATATGATTAAATGTTTTTGGAAAAGGTGCACTATATATATTGTGAGCTATACTATAAAGTGAGCTATTGTACAATGTATATATAAATAATTGCTTTCTTAAAAATTAATTAGTTGATTGCATGACCGTAGTGCTCCGTAAACAAAAGTGTTTTCAGTTGTTTTGTAAAGTCTTTGATGTCCTGAGCTGCTCTGTGTTCTTTGGGTAGGGAGTTCCTGTTGGTAGTCGCAGCATACGAGAAAGCTCTCTCAGAGGTCTCCTTGCGTGTTTTTCTGATGTCATTTGAGGAGCTGATTCTATTTTCAGATACACTTCTCCTAGGTCTGTTGCTAATATCTGACCGGATAAGATACGTCAGACTTTTTGCAGAACATTGTTGCTTTATCTTGAAAATATAAATTACTGTTTTGTATTTAATACGAGATGATATTGGTAACCAATGAAGCTCCTTTAAGATAGGAGTTATATGCTCTTTACTTGATAGACCAAAAATTATACGAGCAGCGGTGTTTTGCGCTAACTGTAAAGGCTTCAGTGACTGCTTAGCTAGACCCAGATATATTGGATTGCAGAAGTCAAGTAATGGTGTAATTAGAGCATGACAAACATTGCGGAAGTGAACAGTTTCCAGAAGCGGCCTTAGTCTTCTGATGATTTTCATTCTATAATAAGCGCTTCTACATAATCTATGCTTCTATATTGAGAAGGCTGCAAACAAACCTTTTGAACTGTTCAAAGTAGCAAGGGGAAGGACATTGGCCAAGTCAATAGAGGAAAAAAAAGGTTGGTGCAGAGGAAATGGCAGAATTCTTTCTTAAGAAAACAGAGAATTTGAAAAAAGGATAGACGTGGCAGGGGTGAGGCTAAGAGAGAGTAAAGGATTGGGGGGAGAAGCATGGAAAGATTGGATTCGTTTTAGATAAGACAGGTTAAAGGTTAGTGGGAAATTAAATGACACATATTTTTCTTTGGACAATACTCCAATGGTCCTTTTAAAAATATTCTAGAGGAGATGTTGGGATAGTTGTTCGCTTTGGTTAATGCATCATTAAAACAAGGAATTTCAACCAAAGGATTTTAAAAAAGCTGTTATTTCAATCCTGAAAAAGACTGATTTGACAAGTTAATATATGGTTTTCCACCTGAAATTTATCAATGAGATCTAAATTAATTGAGATCACTTTTAGAGGATAATGAATTGCTTGATAGCCAAACAAGCTTTAGGAGGAGAAGTTATATAGAAGAACAGACTGGATAGGCAGTATTGTCTTTATCTTCCATCATGTTTCTGTGTTTAGGCGGAACAGAAACTATGTTAGTTGCGATGATGGATGAAGTTTATCGGTTGGACAAAAGTCTTACAATGATAATATCTTTAGACCTCGCAGCAGCATTTGATCTAGGTGACCCTGCCTCAGGGAAAGACATAAACAACAGGATATTGGAAGAATGATACTACATTGAATTGAGTCTTTTTTTTTTTTTTTTAGAGGACCATGGTTTTTAAGGTGAGATTTAATGGAGAGTGGTCAAAATATCATCAGGGGAAGGAGGATATACCACAAGGATCACCTTTATCTCCCCTTTTGTTCACGGACTTGTGGTCTTATCCTTCTATACATATGTAGATGACATGGATGGAGATTATGTGGTGAAAAGCAGCTGAATCGGCATTTAAGAACAGTAAAGACGTGGCTGATAGAGAATGGGTTAGTATAGAACAGTGGTTCTCAACCTTTTTTGTACCGTGACCCCTTATACCATTGGTCAACTTGTGATTTATTTACATTCTCTTATATACTGCGCTATTCTGCATCAGTGCGGTTTACATTGAACAACCTGAAATTACATTGAACAGGGCATTATAACTTGGAGATAACTATTTTACAGGGATCATGGGCTATGGAGGGTTAAGGGTCTTGCCCAAGACCACAAGGAGCACCTGTGGGACTAGAAACCCCAGTCCTTCCGGCCCAAGGTTGCTGTCCTCTAGTGGGATTTGAACCCCTGACCTTCCGGCCTGAAGTACCTTGCCCCAACCACTAGGCTACTCCTCCACTCCATTTGATTTTAAATGCGTTAACGGTAAATAAATATTTTTATTTATTTTATAAATAAAAATATAATGCAAAGGCCTATAATATATTAATAATTCAACAAATGATTACAGCGACAATGCGCAAATGGTAAAGGAAGAGAGACGCATTTGATTTTATCATTTGAGGACCTCAAATGATAAAATCAAATGCGTCTCTCTTCCTTTACCGTTAACGTTTAACATTGTTGTGAACTGACCTATATTATGTAAACAAGCAGTCAGTATAACCCCATGCACAACTTCATACTCTGTAAATACCTATTCTGTAAATAGTTACCCCAGTTCACCTCCAAGTTATCTTGTTCCTTGTTCAATGTAAACTCAACTGTCATGTGACATTGCAGTATGTTTTGTTCAATTGTAAACCGCACTGATTTTAATAGCGCGGTATATAAGAAAAGTAAAAATAAATAAATAAAATAACGCATTGTCGCTGTAATCATTTGTTGAATTATTAATATATTATAGGCCTTTGCATTATATTTTTATTTATAAAATTTACTTATTTAAACCACAATAATTAATTCCAATAGCAAGTAACAATATTTGATTTAAAAATTATGATTTTGTAGTCAAATCACTAATATGAAATAAACTTATTTTTTCTACCTTTGTTGTCTGACCAAGTTATTCTCTGATCATGCAGGTCCCGATCTGAGGCTTCTGCTTTCCTGTCTTCTCTTAGCTCTCTTTCTGTGGTCTATGGTCCATCTGCCATTTCTTATCTCTTCTTTTGTTTTATTCACTTCTTTCCATCAGCCCATTTCCAGTTCCAGTAACCCTCCCCAGTATCAGCCCCTTTCCAGGCCTCACTCCCAGTACCTTCCAATGTCAACTTGCATTCCCATGACTGCCACTGGTGTCCATTCCCTTCCAGTCCCCCTCCTTCCCCACTGACCAGTCCCTTCTAGTACAAATACCATGGCAGCCCCTCTCAGATCCACTCCCTTTCAGTTCCATTCTCCCATCCCCTCGTATTAGCCCATTTGTAGCCTTAGCCCCCAGTTTTCTTCCAGGGCCAGCAGCTCTATCCTCCTCTCCCCACAATCAGCCCATTCCCAGTCAAAGCCCCCCAATCAGCTCACTTCCGGTGCTAGTCCCCCCTCAACCCCATTACCAGTGCTAGCCTCCACTAATCAGCCCATTTCCAGTCCTAACCTCACCGATCAGCTCATTTCCAATACTAGCCCACTATCAGTCCATTACCAGTCCTACCCCCCTATCAGCCCATTACCAATCCCAACCCCCCCCCTAGATCAGTCCATTCCCAGTCCTAGCCTTCCCTAATCAACCCATTACAGTCCTAGCCCCCCATCTGCCCATTACCAGTGCTAGCTCCCCCATCAGCCCATTATAATCCTAACCCGCGCTGTCTCTCCCCACTGTCCAGCATTTATCCGTCTGTCCAGTATTCCCCCTGTCTCTCCCCTTTGTCCATGTCAGCCCCCTTCCCTCCCTCCCTCCATGTCAGCCTTCCCTGTCCATGTCAGCCCCCCTCCCTCCATTCATCCATCCATCCATTCAATGTTCCGCACATGTAGATAGTTTCCCCTGTTATCCAAGTTGATTGCTCCTGTTCATTGTAATGACCTGACTATAGTTTATTGTCGGATACTGTTTGTTTTTATGTAAACCGCGCTGATCGCAAATAGTGCGGTATATAAGAAATGTAAATAAATAAAATAAATAAAAAAATAAATCCATATCAGCCCCCATCCCTCCCTCCATCACACCCCTTCTGTCAATGTCAGCCCCCTCCCTCCATGTCAGCCCCCCTCCCTCCCTCCCTCCATCCATGTCAGCTCCCCATCTGTCCATGTCAGCCCCCCTCCCTCCATGTCAGCCTCCCTCCCTCCCTCCCTCTCTCCATCCATGTCAGCCCTCCATCAGTCCATGTCAGCTCCAAACAACGTCCTTTGGAGGCAGGACAATTCTGCACGGAGCCGGTCGAGAGACAGGAAGGCTTCGCAACGGTTTTACAGGCATAACTGTGGTTCCATAAGAGGCAGGGAGCCGTGGCTGCATTAGAAGGGAGGCGGTGAGTTTGTCGCTGCCAAGAAGCGGACTTGGCAGCGGCAGCAACTTGTGCACTTTTTAAATTTTTTTTTTAACTTGGCGGAGTGAGGCGACTCCCGCTAAATCCTGTGGCGACCCCCGTGGGGGTCACGACTCACAGGTTGAGAACCGCTGGTATAGAATGTGAAAAAAAATAACTGTCTTTGTTATGGGGAATTATGACAGAAGAATTGGAGGTCAGATCAGAAATAGGAGGAATTGAGATACCTTGGGAAGAGGTGAGATATCCTTAGGAGTAATACTGTGAAATGGGGATAAAGGGAAAAGCAGACATCTCAAGTGGTAAAGAGAGCATTTGGCAAGTTAAAACATATATGTAAACTTCATCAATATTTGAAAAAGCCAGCTTTGAGGACAGTAGTGCAGGAGATAATAGGAATTATTCTAGATTATTGTGCTATAGTGCTGGAAGATGAGACCCCAGGTCGGAAAGCACTCAACTAGCTACTGGGGAAGAGCTGAAGACTTTTCAGAGTAAAGCCAGCATTTATGATGTGGTTGGATCAAAGCCTCGGGACATCTGACTGCTGATGTAGCTGCGCATGAAATGAGAGTCAGGAACTGTAAAGATGTCTTACACATTGGAACATGGAACGTACGAAGCATGAATCAAGGGAAGTTGGAGGTGGTCAAGAATGAAATGGAACATGTACAACTTGATCTGTTGGGTGTCAATGAACTGAAATGGACTGGCATCAGGCACTTTGCATCAGATGATCACATGGTCTACTATGCTGGAAATGAAAGACAAAGACGAAATGGTGTTGCATTTATAATAAAGAAGAAACTTGCAAGAACTGTAATGAAATACAATGCAGTCAGCGAACGCTTAATCTCTATTTGTCTACGACGAATGCCTATCGACACAACTATAATTCAAGTATATGCCCCAACAACAGCTGCAGAAAAGAATGAAATTGAAGAGTTCTATGAACAAGTACAAGCTGAAATTGACAGAACATGCAAACAGGATATCCTGATAGTCATGGGTGACTGGAACACAAAAGTTGGCAACAAAGAAGAAGGCAAAGTAGTTGGAAAATATGGACTTGGCAACAGAAATGAAGCTGGAGAAAGACTCATAGAATTCTGCAAGACCAATGATCTATTCATCTCAAACACCTTCTTCCAGCAACACAAGCGGCGACTGTACACATGGATTGTATAAAAATCAAATTGACTACATCTGTGGAAGTCAACGATGGAAAAGCTCTATAACATCAACAAAGACAAAACCTGGAGCTGACTGTGGTACAGATCATCAACTACTAGTATGCAAACTCAAGCTAAAGTTGAAAAAGAGCAAACCACTCATGAATGCAGCAAAATATGACCTTGAGAATATACCACTGGAATTTAAAGACTGCCTGCAAAATCAATTTGCTGCTTTAGATACAAATGACAGAGCTCCAGAAGAGTTATGGAATGACATCAAGAAAGTTGTGTTGGAAGAAAGCAAGAAGTCTCTACAAAAGGTGAAAAAGATAAAAACGGCCAAAATGGGTGATGGAAGAAACTCTGAAAATTGCCCAGAAACGTAGAGAAGCTAAAGCCAGAGGAGAAAGAAAGACAATCACAGAACTCAGAGATTTCCAACGCGCAGCAAGACAGGACAAGGAAAAGTACTACAACGACGCATGCAAGGAAATAGAAGCAGAAACTATTAGAGGAAGAACAAGATCGGCTTTCCTAAAGCTACGAGAGTTAAAGAAAAAGTTCCAGCCTCGAATTGGAATGTTACAAGATGCTCAAGTTTCTATGTTGAATGATGCTGAGAAGATCAAGAAAAGGTGGAAGGAATATACAGAGTTTTTATATGATAAAGATCAAGTGGACCAACAGCCGTTTCAACCTGTACCTTATGATCAGGAACCATTGGTGATGAAAGAAGAAGTTGAAGCAGCATTGAAAGCCTTATTTATTTATTTACATTCTCTTATATACCGTGCTATTCTGCATCAGTGCGGTTTACATTGAACAAACTGAAATTACATTGAACAGGGTATTATAACTTGGAGATAACTATTTTACAGGGAACATGGGCTATGGAGGGTTAAGTGGCTTGCCCAAGACCACAAGGAGCACCTGTGGGACTAGAAACCCCAGTCCTTCCGGCCAACTTTGCTGTCCTCTAGTGGGATTTGAACCACCGACCTTCCGGCCTGAAGTACCTTGCCCCAACCACTAGGCTACTCCTCCACTCCACTTATCAAAGAACAAAGCACCAAGCATTGATAGCATTCCCATAGAAGTATTACAGCAATCTGATGTAGCTGTTACCGTACTTACAAGGCTCTGCCAAGAAATATGGAAGACAACATCATGGCCAACTGACTGGAAAAGATCTGTGTTTATACCAATACTAAAGAAAGGTGATCCAACTGACTGTGGATATTATCGCACAATTGCTCTGATCCCACATGCCAGCAAGATTCTACTGAAGATTATTCAAAAGAGACT
Source organism: Ichthyophis bannanicus (assembly GCA_033557465.1). Classification (NCBI taxonomy): domain Eukaryota; kingdom Metazoa; phylum Chordata; class Amphibia; order Gymnophiona; family Ichthyophiidae; genus Ichthyophis; species Ichthyophis bannanicus. The sequence continues at coordinate 116,512,743 of CM066050.1, read as the reverse complement.
ACAACCATACCTGGAACAAGAACTACCTGAAGTGTAAGCAGGGTTCAGGAAAGAGCGAGGAACAAGAGACATCACTGCGGATGTGAGATGGATCCTTGAAAAGACTAAAGAATACCAAAAGGATATCTATTTGTGCTTTATTGACTATAGCAAGGCTTTTGACTGTGTAAACCATGAGAAACTCTGGTCCACGTTAAGAAGCATGGGTATACCAGAACACCTGATCGTTCTCTTGCACAAGCTTTACTTTGATCAAGAAGCAACAGTTTGAATGGAACAAGGAGAAACAGAATGGTTTAAAATAAGCAAAGGTATAAGACAAGGCTGCATACTTTCCCCCCTACCTGTTTAATTTATATGCAGAACAAATCATCAGAGAAGCAGGATTGTATGAAGACAACAGAGGTGTGAAGATTGGTGGAAGACTCATCAACAACCTTCGCTATGCTGATGATACCACATTACTGGCTGAAAGTGAAGATGATCTGAAACATTTGCTTCTCACAATCAAAGAACATAGTCTCAAAATGGGCCTGCACCTTAATGTAAAGAAGACGAAGATCATGACAACTGGCATAATCAGTAGGTTCATCGTTGAAGGAGAAGAAATTGAAATCGTGAACAACTTTAACCTACTACGATCAACTATCAATAAAGAAGCAACAAGCCGTCAAGAAATCAGGCGACGCATTGCTCTTGGCAGAATGGCTATGAAAGACCTAGATAAGATTCTCAAGAGCAGAGATGTCTCTCTCCATACAAAGATTCGACTTGTTCAAGCCATGGTATTTTCAATAACATCATATGGATGTGAAGGCTGGACAGTGAAAAAGATAGGAAGAAAATTGATGCCTTTGATTTATGGTGCTGGCGGCGAATACTGTGTATACCATGGACTTCCCGAAAGAACAAACCAGTTGGTACTAGAGGACATCAAACCTAAGCTTTCTTTAGAAGCTCAGATGACAAGACTTTGACTTTCATACTTTGGACACATCATGCGAAGAGAGAGATCATTAGAGAAAGACATCATGCTTGGCAAGATAGAAGGTCAACGCAAAAGAGGAAGGCCAGCAATGAGATGAGCTATCCAGAGGGTCGCCATGAGTCGACTGACTCGACAGCACTTAACAACAACAACCCTATGTTGTATTATTAAGCAAGCTGATGAGAAAGTTACAAGTGGTCTAGAACATGGTTGCAAGATTAGCTACAGGATTCAGGAGACGTGACAGCGTGAAGCTGTTATTTCTTAAATTACACTGGTTACCAATAACACAGGTACACTACCAAAAAACTGCCTCCAGTTTTGCAACTGATTCCTATAGATTTTGGGGTGCTGAATCCAGGAAAAATAGCCAAAATGTTCCATCACGTCACGTTTTCTTGCAAAATTAGATTTCTTACCCATATAAGGAATGTTCACATAATTTCTTTTTAGCCGACTGCAGTTTATTTTCTTGGCCCAAAATAGAGGTTGTAATGGTTAACTAACTAGAAACACTCCCTCATGATATTTTAGAGTGTTTTGTATTCATTTTATACATTAACAGGACAATTGGGAGGCGGGGGGGCTAAATCCAGTACTCGCGCTGGCGCATGTTCTTTCCTGTTCGCCTCGCCTCGTTTGCTCGCTCAAACACGGTGGTTGCGACATGAACGTTCCTGTCAAATTTCAGTTTCTTGCAAGTTCATTATTACCTTTTGTTTGCTCAGTCGTAATCCAGCTTTATTCCGAAATGGTTCACTACAGTTGTAGTTTGCAGTGCTGTGTATTTGTGATGGCTCACAGAGCCAGAGGTTGCGTCAACTCTCCGGACAGTTTTTGTTTTATTTGTGTGGAATATACCGTGAAAAAGCGGCAGAGGAACATTTCTGCATTTATTAAAAAAGTATATTTCGCCTATTTCGGTTTGAAGTTAGGCGATCAAGACAAACCGTGGGCTCCTCACAAATTGTGCAAGACATGTGAGGAAGATCTACGCTTATGGATGAAAGGTAAAAAACAAGCATTTCGTTTCGGAATACCTATGATGTGGCGTGAACAAAGAGACCACAGCAGTGACTGCTATTTTTGCTCTTGCATTGTGAAGGGATACAACTTAAAAAATAAGAACGTAATAAGTTACCCCAACCTTCCCTCAGCAATTAGGCCTATGCCTCATAGCAACGAAGTACCTGTGCCTGAACCACCAAAATCTTTGGATCATATTTGTGTGGACGGTTCTGATCATGATGAGACTCATCAGATGGCTTTTCCCGATGAGTCCAGTACTTCCGAGTTTGAAACTGAACCAGATCCGAAACCTGAACTTTTCTCTCAAGCTGAATTGAATGATTTAGTCCAGGATTTAGGACTCCCAAAAGATGCTGCCCAACTGCTAGGTTCTCGGCTTAAACAGAAAAATCTATTGTCACCAGGAACAACTTTTTATTGGTACCGCAACATAATATTAAAGTAACAGACCTGCAGTGCTTATGAGGAAAGAAGGAAGCATTGTGGATTAATCTGGAAAGAGGAAACAGAACAACTGTTTACATTGGTGTAATATATAGACATCCTTTAAAGGCAGAAGAAGTGACAAGAGACATTCACAATATTGCTGTGAAAGGAAAAGTGCTACCAAAGGTGATTTCAACATGCCTGATGTTGATTGGGACATTCTTGTTGTGGTGTCATCTAGAAGAAGGGAGATCCTGGATTCTCTATAGGGAGAACTATTCTGGCAATTGGTAATGGAACTCATGTAGGAGGGTGCCATTCTGGATCTTATGCTTACAAAGAGGGAGAGTGTTTCTAATGTTATAGTGAGTGATCTTATGGCATCCAGTGATTAACGGATGATACAGTTCAATATTGGGACATGAGTGAAGATGGTTCATTTAAAAGTGAGGGTCCTAGCCTTCAGGAAAACTAATCTTTTCAAGATAGGAAAATCTGGGTGAAGTAGAAAAGCAGTGAGCAAAACTGAAAGGAGATATTTTAAGGGCAGTGAATAAGCAATAATAGCTTTTTTTATAACATTTATTTTAACAAAAGAACATAATCCTAAGAGAAACTGGATGTTGCTACGGCTGGTCTCTTGGCTTTGAGCGGTTCACTCACGAAATCCCTTCCTGAATCTGCATTAGACAACTTTCAGGTGCTTCATGCAGCCAGTACCAGTGGTATTGTGTCTTTTGGCCCTAGCATTCCAATTAAACCTTCTCTTGTGCTTGGCAGGGTATCCGTATTTGGCACAGGTAGACTTATGGAGTTGGTAAGCCTTTGATCCGCAGTGATAGCGCAATGTGTATGTCTTGTTATAGCGTTTACCAAACAATGAGGTTCCCTTCATCATCTTCCCCCAGCAGCTGGCACAATAGAGTGTAATATTTTTTAGATATGTTAGTGACAGGAGGAAGTACAAAAGTGGTATTGTCAGACTCAAGGATGAAGGGGAGGAATAAGCAGAAGCTGAGGAGGATAAAGAGGAATTGCTTAACATAAATTTCTGATATGTGTTCACAGATGAAGGGGCGGGAGTGGGACTTAAGAAAAAACACACAGATAGGAATGGAAGTGAGGCAGATCTTCAACAATAAGAACATAAGAACATAAGATATGCCGTACTGGGTCAGACCAAGGTCCATCAAGCCCAGTATTCTGTTTCCAACAGTGGCCAATCTAGGTCATATGTACCTAGCAGTTTCCCCAAGGGACACAGGTTCCACAATGCTTATATTGGTTCAAGCATTGATATCCTGGGTCCCTTCTTAATAATGGTTTATGGACCTTTCCTCCAGGAACTTGTCCAAAGCTTTTTTAAACCTAGCTACATCCTCCGGTAACAAATTCGAGTTTGATTACACGTTGAGTGAAAAAATATTTTCTTTTATTAGTCTTAAATAGTTTACCCTGTAGCTTCATTGCATGTCCCCTAGTCTTTCTATATTCTGATAAGGTAAACAATCATCTACGTTTACCCGTTCCACTCCGTTCATTAATTTATAGACTTCTATCATATCTCCCCTCAGCCGTCTCTTTTCCAGGTTAAAGAGCCCTAACCTTTTTAGCCTTTCTTCATAGGAGTATCCTTCCATCCCCTTTACCATTTTGGTGGCTCTTCTCTGAACCTTTTCTAAAATCGCTATATCCTTTTTAAGATACGGCGACCAGAATTGCACACAATATTCAAGGTGCGGTCTCATCATGGAACGATATAGAGGCATTATAATATCTTTTGTTTTATTTTCCATTCCTTTCCTTATCATACCTAGCATTCTATTTGCTCTCTTGGCCGCCGCTGCACACTGGGCCAAGGGTTTTAACAGGTTATCCACAATGACGCCTAAATCTTTTTCCTGGGTGGTGGTTCCTAATGTGGAACCTTGCATCGTGTAACCATAGTTTGGGTTGTTCTTCCCTAGGTGCATAACCTTGCACTTGTCCACATTAAATTTCATCTGCCATTTTGATGCCCAGTCTTCCAATTTATCAAGATCCTCTTGCAATTTTCCACAATCCTCTTGGGTTTTAACAACTTTAAATAGTTTTGTGTCATCTGCAAATTTGATAACCTCACTCGTTTATTCCACTTTCCAGGTCATTTATGAATATGTCAAAAAGCAGCGGACCCAGCACAGATCCATGGGGTACACCACTATTCACCTTTCTCCATTGGGAAAATTGGCCATTTAGCCCTACCCTCTGCTTTCTATCTTTTAACCAGTTCCTGATCCACAATAGTACACTGCCTCCTATCCCATGACTCTTTAGTTTTGCCAAAAGTCTCTCATGAGGGACCTTGTTAAAGGCTTTCTGAAAGTCCAGATACACAATATCAACCGACTCACCTTTGTCCACCTGATTATTCACTCCTTCAAAAAAACATAACAGGTTAGTAAGACAAGATCTTCCTTGTCTAAAGCCATGTTGGCTGTCTCCCATTAGGTCATGACTATCTACATGCTGAGTAATTTTATTCTTTATGATGGTTTCTACCATTTTTCCCGGTACTGACGTCAGGCTCACCGGTCTGTAGTTTCCCGGATCACCCCTGGAACCCTTTTTAAAAATTGGTGTTACATTGGCGATCCTCCAGTCTTCTGGTATTAGAGATGATTTTAATGATAGTTCACAGATTACTAATAGCAGGTCTGCAATCTCGTATTTCAGTTCTTTCAACACCCTTGGATGTATACCATCCGGCCCAGGTGATTTGCTACTCTTCAGCTTATCTAATAGTTGTAATACATCTTCCCGATGTATCGATATTTCCTTCAATTCTTCCGCACCTTTAAATACCACTTCAGTCATGGGTAACATCCCTACATCTTCCTCAGTAAAGACTGAAGCAAAGAATTCATTCAGTCTCTCCGCTATCGCCTTCTCGCCTCTTAGTGCTCCTTTAACCCCTTTATCATCTAATGGACCAACTGACTCTCTCACAGGTTTTTTGCTACGAATGTACTTGAAAAGGTCTTTACTTTGCGTTTTTGCTTCTGCGGCATGCTTCTTCTCAAATTCTCCCTTTGCCTGCCTTATCAATGCCTTGCATTTGACTTGCCAGTGCTTGTGCTGTTTCCAGGTTTCGTCATTTGGCTCTTTTTTCCATTTCCTGAAAGATGCTTTTTTGGCAACAGCCTCTCTGACCTCACCTTTAAACCATGCTGGCAGTTTTTTGGACTTCCTTCCACTTTTCTTAAAGCGTGGAATACAGCTCGTCTGTGCTTCCAAGATAGTATTTTTCAACAACAGCCAAGCCTGATGTACATCTTTAACCTTTGCAACTGCTCCTTTTAGTTTTTTCTTAACTGTTTTCCTCATTTTATCATAGTCTCCCTTTCGAAAGTTAAAGGTAATACTGTGGATTTCCTTACTATCCCTCCTCCACTAATTAAATCAAAGGCGATCATGCTATGATCACTATTGCCAAATGGCCCCAACAACCTTATCTCTTGCACTAGATCTGGTGTTCCACTAAGGACTAGGTCTAATATGGCTTCCCCTCTGGTCGGTTCATGAACCAGCTGCTCCAAGAAGCAGTCATTTATTTCATCTAAGAACTTTATCTCCCTAGCATGTCCTGACGTGACACTGACCCAGTCGATACCGGGGCAGTTGAAATCACCCATTATTATTACTGTGCTGTAACGTTTGTTAGCTTCCTTGATTTCTTTGAGCATTTCATCATCCATTTGGTCATTCTGGCCAGGCGCTCGATAGTACACCCCCACTGCCATTGCCTTCCCCCTTTAACATGGAATTTCAATCCATATAGATTCTACAGCAGATTTTGTTTCCTGCAAAACTTTAATCCTTTCTGACTCAATGCCCTCTCTAACATAGAGCGCAACCCCTCCACCAATTTGATCAGCTCTCTCATTACGATATAGTTTGTACCCAGGTATCACAGTGTCCCACTGGTTGTCCTCCTTCCACCATGTCTCTGATATTCCAATCATATCTAACCTTTCATTTAGTGCTATATATTCTAACTCTCCCATCTTATTTTTTAGACTTCTAGCATTTGCATACAAGCATTTTATTGAATGTATTTTATTCATATTAATTTGGCTGTTGTTAGACATGGGTAATTTGGAATCTTTAAGCTCTGTCTGCTCCATACTTGAGGGCATTTGGGCTACTTTACTCTTTTGTGGAACCTCTCTGCTTTTGGTAGTATCCTTCAAGATACATTCTTCCGAACCATCCGCTCTTGGGCGACTGTCGGCTTTCCCCTAATATCTAGTTTAAAAGCTGCTCTATCTCCTTTTTAAAGGTTAATGCCAGCAGCCTGGTTCCATCCCGGTTAAGGTGAAGCCCATCCCTTTGGAAGAGCCCCTCCTTTCCCCAGAATGTTCCCCAGTTCCTAACAAATCCAAAACCCTCATCTCTGCACCATTGTCTCATCCACGCATTGAGACTCCGGAGCTCTGCCTGCCTTTTGGGTCCTGCGCGTGGAACAGGAAGCATTTCGGAGAATGCTACCCTGGAAGTTCTGGATTTCAACTTCCTACCTAAAAGCCTAAATTTAGCCTCCAGAACCTCCCTCCACATTTTCCTATGTCATTGGTACCGACATGTACCAAGACAGCAGACTCCTCCCCAGCACTATCTAAGACCTTATCTAGGTGGCGCCTGAGGTCCGCTACCTTCGCACCAGGCAGGCATCTTACCAGGCGATCCTCACGTCCACCAGCCACCCAGCTATCTACATGCCTAATGATCGAATCACCAACTATAACGGCTGTCCTAACCCTTCCCTCATGGGCACATGGCCCTGGAGAAACGTCCTCGGTGCAAGAGGGTTTTACATCACCTGGAGGACAGGTCCTAGTTACAGGATCACTTCCTGCCACACCAGGGTGATGCTCTCCTGTCACGTGACCTCTCTCCTCCATGGCAACAGGGATGCTGCCAGACTGGACGTGGGACTTCAGGACTATATCCCTGTAAGTCTCGTCTATGTACCTCTTTGTCTGTCTTATGCTTTCCAAGTCTGCTACTTTAGCCTCTAGAGAACGGACTCGTTCCCTGAGAGCAAAGAGCTCCTTGCACCTAGTGCACACGTAAGACCTCTCACCAACTGGGAGAAAATCATACATGTGACACTCAATGCAAAAGACTGGAAAGCCCCCATCCCGCTGCTGGACTGCTGTCTGCATCTTAGTTTTAAGTTTGTGTTTAGATCTAAGTTCTTTACTTACTAAGGGTTGCTATGGATATTTATACTAATAAAACTGTACCTAATACGTGTAATATACCTTGTACACCTGAAGCTTAACTAATCTCAGGTCCTTAGTGTATGACTGATTTGGGTAATGAGCTTCACCTGAGAGCACCTCCTGTCTTTTAAGATGTGCAAGTATCTATAAAGCTACGATTATCCCAGGGGTGGGTGGGTGGGTGTGGGGAGGGAGGGAGGGAAATAACACTTAGTAAAAGAGGGCTGCTACACAGTACCCTGTCTTGTGCTGCTGAGGTAAGCTATATTCTGATTTGATTTAAATTATAGCTCTTAGCTTCTGCTAGGCTCTAACTTCTTATGAAATTTAAACTACAAGCTCTCTGCTGGGTTCTAAATTTAACCAGAAAGCTCTCTTCTGTGTTTTAAATTTAAACTAAAAGAACTTTGCTGATGCTAGGTCCTGAGTGACTATTAAATGTAAACTACAAGCTCTCTGCTGGGTTCCAAATGTAACCAGAAAGCTCTCTTCTGTGTTTTAAATTTAAACTAAAAGTACTTTGCTGTTACTAGGCCCTGAGTGACTATTAAATTTAAACTACAAGCTCTCTGCTGGGTATGAAATGTAACCAGAAAGTTCTCCTCTGTGTTTTAAATTTAAACTTAAACTGCTGCTACTAGGCCCTGACTGATTTAACAAAAATAGTGGATTCACAGATTAATTAGCTTTAATACAAAGAATTTCTTTTAGAAAATTACCAGAAGTATATACTCACAGTTGCAGATCTCTCTCCAGAAGTAACAGTCCCTTTTTCTAGTCCTTCAATTTTCAGAAGACTGTGTTTATAAGAAGTTAACCAAAAGTAGACAAAGTGATAGTATTGAAGGAACTCAGGGAGGTTCTGTTAGCACCACTATCTGACCTTATCAATGCTTCTTTAAAGTCGGTAGTAGTCAAGGAGGACTGGAGAAGAGCAGGTGGTCCCTCTCCACAACAGCAGAAGTAAGGAGGAGGTTGAAAATTACAGGCTGGTAAGTCTGACCTCTGTAGTGAGTAAATTCATGGAAATAATGCTAAAACAAAGGATAGTGCAGGTTCCCCAAATGTTGCAGGCACTAATGGTGATCTGGTACCCCTGCCCCCATTGTCAGTATGACTTCCTTAACCATTGCCCTCTCCCCCCCCCCCCCCACCACACACACACACACACACACACACACACAATGAGAAGGCAAACTACATTAATGTTCTTAGAGTAATTTTATAAAGCATTTTTGCCTGTAAAATGTTTTAGATGTGGAAAATGACTCATCAAATTGTATGGTCAAATACATGAGTTCAGGTACATGTGCCAGCAAGAACAAGTCGGCAATAGTGATCATAGTGATCATAGTATGATCATGTTTGATTTAATCAGTGGAGGACAGATAGTAAAGGAATCCACAGTACTACCTTTTAACTTTCAAAAGGGAGACTATGATAGAATGAGGAATATAGTTCGGAAAAAACTAAAAGGAGCGGTTCCAAAGGTTAAAGACTTACAGCAAGCTTGGGTGTTATTTAAAAATACTATCCTCGAAGCCCAGACCAGCTGTATTCCACGCATTAAGAAAAGTGGAAGAAAGTCCAAAAAACTGCCAGCATGGTTTAAAGGTGAGGTCAGAGAGGCTGTTGCTGCCAAAAGAGCAACCTTCAGGAAATGGAAAAAAGAGCCAAATGATGAAAACTGGAAACAGCACAAGCACTGGCAAGTTAAATGCAAAGCATTGATAAGGCAGGCAAAGCGGGAATTTGAGAAGAAACTTGCTACGGAAGCAAAAACACGAAATAAAGACTTTTTCAAGTACATTCGTAGCAAAAGGCCTGTGAGAGAGTCAATTGGACCATTAGATGATAGAGGGGTAAAAGAGGCAGTAAGAGGAGACAAGGCTATAGCAGAGAGACTGAATGAATTCTTTGCTTCGGTCTTTACTGAGGAAGATGTAGGGATGTTACCCAAGACTGAAGTGGTATTTAAAGGTGATACTGCAGAGGAATTGAGAGAAATATCGCTACACCGGGAAGATATATTACAACTATTTGATAAACTGAATAGTAGCAAATCACCTGGACCGGATGGTATACATCCCAGAGTGTTGAAAGAACTGAAATATGAGATTGCAGACCTGTTATTGGTAATCTGTGAACTTTCATTAAAATCATCTGTAATACCTGAAGATTGGAGGGTCGCCAACGTAACACCAATTTTTAAAAAGGGTTCCAGGGGTGACCCGGGAAATTACAGACCGGTGAGCCTGACGTCAGTACCAGGGAAAATGGTAGAAACCATCATAAAGAACAAAATTACACAGCATGTAGATAGTCATGGCCTAATGGGAGACAGCCAACATGGCTTTAGACAAGGAAGATCTTGTCTTACTAATCTGATCTGTTTTTTTGAAGGTGTGCATAAACAGGTAGACAAAGGTGAGTCGGTTGATATAGTGTATCTGGACTTTCAGAAAGCTTTTGACAAGGTCCCCCATCAGAGACTTTTGGCGAAGCTAAAAAGTCATGGGATAGGAGGCAGTGTACTATTGTGGATCGGGAACTGGTTAAAAGATAGAAAGCAGAGGGTAGGGCTAAATGGCCAATATTCCCAATGGAAAAAGGTGAATAGTGGAGTACCCCAGGGATCTGTACTGGGTCCGCTACTTTTTGACATATTCATAAATGACCTGGAAAGGGAATAACTAGTGAGGTTATCAAATTTGCAGATGACACAAAACTGTTTAAAGTTGTTAAAACCCAAGAGGATTGTGGAAAACTGCAGGAGGATCTGGATAAATTGGAAGACTGGGCATCCAAATGGCAGATGAAATTTAATGTGGACAAGTGCAAAGTTATGCACCTAGGAAAGAACAACCCACACTATAGTTACACGATGCAAGGCTCCACATTAGAAACCACCACCCAGGAAAAAGATTTAGGAGTCATCGTGGATAACATGTTAAAACCCTCCGCCCAGTGTGCAGCGGCGGCCAAGAAAGCAAATAGAATGCTAGGTATCATAAGGAAAGGGATGGAGAATAAAACAAAGGATATTATAATGCCTCTGTATCGCTCCATGGTACGACCGCACCTTGAATATTGTGTGCAATTCTGGTCACCGTATCTTAAAAAGGACATAGAGTTATTAGAAAAAGTACAGAGAAGAGCCACCAAATTGGTGAAGGGGATGGAAGGCTACTCCTATGAAGAGAGGCTAAAAAGGTTAGGGTTCTTTAACCTAGAAAAGAGACGGCTGAGGGGAGATATGATAGAGGTGTATAAATTAATGAATGGAGTGGAACGGATAAACGTGGATCAATTGTTTACGCTATCAGAATATAGAAGGACTAGGGGACATGTAATGAAGCTACAGGGTAAACTATTTAAGACAAATAGGAGAAAATATTTCTTCACTCAACGTGTAATCAAACTCTGGAATCTGTTACCGGAGGATGTAGTAAGGGCTGTTAGTATAGCTGGGTTTAAAAAAGGTTTGGACAAGTTCCTGGAGGAAAGGTCCATAAACCACTATTAAAAAGGGACCCAGGATATCAATGCTTGGCCTAGTACAAGCACTGCAGAACCTGTGTCTTTTGGGGAAACTGCTAGGTACGTATGACCTAGATTGGCCACTGTTGGAAACAGGATACTGGGCTTGATGGACCTCGGTCTGACCCAGTATGGCATTTCTTATGTTCTTATGTTCTTAACACACATTCTACATATGCATCCATACGACCAATAATCAAGAACACCAAACTGGATCCCAACACTCCAAGTTCATATTAGAAACATAGAAACATGACGGCAGAAAAAGACCACATGGCCTATCTAGTCTGTCCTTCCATATCAATACTACAACTTTTCCCCTTTAGAGATCCTCTATGTTTGTCCCATGCTTCTTTGAATTCAGATACTGTTCACATCTCTACCACCTCCACTGGGAGACTATTCCATGCATCTAACGTAAAGAAATATTTCTGCATATTATTCCTGAGTCTCTCCCATTTCACCCTCATCCTATGTCCCCTCATAGCAGAGCTTGCTTTCAATCAAAAGAGGCTCTCTTCCCGTGCATTTATGCCACAGAGATATTTAAATGTCTCAATCATATCATCTCTATCCCACCTTTCTTCTAAAATATACATATTAAGATCCTTGTCAGTCCTCATATGCTTTATAATGAAAACCACTAGCCATTTAATAGCTACTCTCTGTACTGACTCCAACCTGTTTATATCCTTTTGAAGGTACGGTCTCCAGAATTGCACACAATACTCCAAATGAGGTCACACCATACAGAGGCACTAACACTTTTCTTCTGCTGGCCAGTCCTCTCCCTATCCACCCAAGCATCCTTCTAGCTTTCGGCGTCACCTTTTCTACCGTTTAGCTACTTTAAGATCATCAGACACAATCACGCCTAGGTCCTGCTCTTCTTTTGTGCACAGAAGTACTTCACCCCCTATAATATATCTCTCCCTTGGATCGCTGCAGCCCAAATGCATGATCTTGCATTTTTTAACATTAAATCTCAGCTGCCAAATTCTAGACCATTCTTCTAGCTTAGCTAGATCCCTCCTCATGTTATCTACCCCTTTCTGGGTGTCTACTCTATTGCAGATTTTGGTATCATCCGTAATGAAGCAAACCTTATCCAACAGCCCTTCCTCAAGATCACTAGCAAAGATGTTAAAAAGGAATTGGACCAAGGACAGATCCCTGGGGCACACCACTGGAAACCTCATTCTCCTCAGAGTGATCTCCGTTTACATGTACCCTTTGTTGCTTCCCACTCAACCAGTTTCTAACCCAAGCAGTAACTTTAGGGTCCATCCCTAGGGTGTTCAGTTTGTTTATAAGTCACGTATGTGGAACGGTGTCAAACGTTATACTAAAATCTAAATACACCACATCTAGGGCTCTCCCTCAGTCCATCTTCCTGGTCATCCAGTCAAAGAAATCAATCATATTTGTCTGACAAGACCTGCCTCTGGTGAATCCTTGCTGCCTCGGATCTAGTAATCCACTGGACTCCAGAAACCTCACTATTTTCAACAGTGCTTCCAATAATTTACTCAACACCGAGGTTAAACTAACTGGCCTAAAGTTTTCAACTACACCCTTACTTCTGCTTTTGTGTAAAGGGACCATATGTGCCTCTCTCCAGTCCTCTGGCACCACTCCTGACTCCAAAGAAGCATTGAAAAGGTCAGTCAGTGGAGCTGCTAGAACGTCCCCAATTCCCTCAGTATTCTAGGGTGTATCCCATCTGGTCCCATCGCTCTGTCTACTTTAAGTTTAGCTAGTTTATCATGAACACAGTCTTCTGAAAAGTGTTCAAGATGCCCCTTGCTTCTGTTCCTGTTTGTGGATGTTTTCTGAGGTTCTGCTCCTGGTTCTTCATCTGTGAACACAGAACAGAAATATTTGTTAAGCTATTCTGCTTTATTCTCATCAGCTTCTGCATATTCCTCCCCTTCACCCTTGAGTATGACAATACCACTTTTGCCCTTCCTATTCTTACTAACATAACTGAAAAATGTCTTATCCCCCCATTTTATTGTATTGTTTTTTTCCTCCTCTTTCAGAATCTTTGCTTTCCTGACTACTTTGCTACCTTCTCTAAGTTTTTCCAAATAGAGATGCCTTTCTTCCTCTCTCTGTGATCTCTTGTATTTCATGAAGGCCTACCTCTTTTTCTTCACCTTTTCAGCTACTCCTTTCAAAAACCATAGCGGTTTCTTTTTCCTTTATTTACCACTTTAACAAAAAGGTTGGTTGCCCTTAAAATATTCCCTTTCAGTTTTGTCCACTGGTTTTCTACATCCCCCAGCTGTTCATATCCTACTAACGACTTCCATCTTGGCAAAGTTAGTTTTCCTAAAGTCTAAGACCCTCACTTTTGAATGGATTGTATCAGCCCTAGTCCTAATGCTGAACCACACTATCTGGTATCACTGGATATGAAATGATCCCTCAATATAACATCAGAAACACTTCCACCATTGGTAAGCACTGTCCAGTATGGCCCCTTCACATGTGGGTTTTGTTACCAGTTGCCTGAATAGTTCTCCCTGTAGAGAATCCAGGATCTCCTTACTTCTAGATGATACTGCAGCAGGGATGTGCTGATCAACATCTAGCATATTAAAATCCCCTATCAGTAGCACTTCCCCTTTCCTGGCAATGCTGCGTATGTCTTCAATTAACTCTCCGTCCACCTCGTCAACCTGTGAGGGAAGTCTGTATATTACACCAATGCAAATAGAGTTCTCTTTCCTTCTTTTTATTTTAACCCACAGTGCCTCCTCTCTCCCTTTAAGCCCTGTATGTCCATAGCTTTAATATTATTTTTTATATATAATGCCACTCCTCCTCCCCTTCTTCCTACCCTGTCCTTTCAGAATAGAGTATAGCCTGGTATAGTTACATCCCAGTCATGGTTGTCAGTGAACCATGTCCCTATTACTGCCACTAAAGCCAAGCCAGTCTCTCCCATTAAAGTTTCAACATCTGGGATCTTTTTTTTTTTTTAATTTTTATTTAATGCTTTTTCTGAATTACAAAGAAATATAAAAGAAAACAATCAATCAAAGTAATTACAAAATTCAAAATTCAAATTAACACATAATGACTCACATCAAGGAGAGAAAATCAGCAAAAATACAAAATTACATAATTGAATAAGCAATAAGGAGTAATTAATACTCCACATAAGGGAGCTAAACAAGACAAAACCACCTACCTACTTCTCAGCCATTTCAAAAGTTAACAAAAATGTCTGCAGCTGCATCACATCAATATACACATAATCCTGCCCTTGGTAAGTTATCAAGCAGCGACACGGAAACTTCAAAAAGAAAGACGCCCCTAGAGCAACAACTCTGGACTTCAACTCTAAAAACTGTTTACGTCTAAATTGAGTGGCACGCCCTACATCCGGGAAAATTTGGAGCTTATAACCACAAAATAAAGCGTCCTTATGCTTAAAATAAGCTCTAAGGACGGAAGGTTTACTGGAATCAGAGCCGAACGTTGCAACAACAGTGCAACGCTTGGATATGAGATCCAAAGTATCTTCCAAAAAAGCTGTAAGATCCTGAGCAACAGACTCAGCAGGAGGGGTAATCACCCCATCCTGGTGAGACACTGCTGAAACAGGAATAAACGAATAGACGTGAACAACTTCCAAAGTACTCTGCAAATGTAATATCTCAGAAAAATATTTCTGCAACAAAATTTCAGGAGACAATAGGTGAGTAGAAGGAAAATTAAGAAAACGAAGGTTTCTTGCCCTATGCTGATTCTCCAAATTCTCCAGACGACAAGAAACAGCAGACACATCTCTAATTAAAGCAACATTATGGTTCCCAGCCGTCTGGAGCTGAGAATCTTTATGAGCAGAAGCACGCACCAAGGAACCTATCTGTTTATCAACATCTGCAAACTTATCCACAACATCTTGCGTAAAAGCACATATAGCAGAGACAGTTGGAAATAGACGCTTATCAATCCGTTGAATCGAAGTCCAAATGTCTACAAGTGTTACCTCACCAGACGGAGTAGGGAGAGACACATCGTCACCAAATGGACTGACCGCCTTCAAGGAAAAAGCCGGAGCTTCTGAAGGAGTGTCAAGAAATGTAGAAGACAGTGGCTGAGAAAAAGGAGGGGGTAGCCGAGATTCGGGGCTCAAAGAGACCTCATCCGGCAAGATTGCAGGCAGTAACGACGTTACATATCTGTCCATGGGTCCAACTGGCTTCCCTCCTGATGGTCCAGTACCGGATCCAGATTTAACACCGGGCTTCCCTTTCCGCTTCCCCATGGACACTACGATGTAACAAACAGTGCTCAGAGAACTTCTCAGGAGCACTGAAGGAGCACAAAAGGAGCAAGTCCTCCCCCTTGTGACGCACCCCTTAGGACGCGACCACGCGGGCCGCGAGAGAGCCAACAGAGCTTTATGGGAACCGGAGGGGGGTCCTCGGAGACAGGAGTGTCCTCACAATGCCTGCAGCTCAGCAACGCGGCTCAGCTCCCTCTTACTGCACCGCTCCGCGCAGCTGATTCAAACGCGGCAGCTCCCAGGTAAGGTGAATCCTCCCCCAACATCTGGGATCTTATTTCCCATGCTACGGGCATTTATAGACACTGCTTTCCAGATGTTGCCCCTTTTACCTTTTTCTATAAAGATATTTAATATTTCACTTACCTGGGCACTTTCTTCACCCATCCCCAATTAATCTAGTTTAAAGCCCTCTTCAGTAGTTTAGCCAGTCTGCTATTGAAGATACATCAACCTTTCTTGGACAGATGGACGCCATCCCATGGTCTAGGAAACCAAAACGCTCTCGATGACACCATCCATGCAGCCATGCATTCATCCCCATTTATTTATTTATTTATTTAACACACATTTTTATACCGCGCTTTCCACATGATCAAGCGCGGTTTACAAAAAACAAATTTCTGAATAATACATTAAACATAGTCTTATTCAGTTACATGGAACAATTTGTAACTATATACATAGCAAAATCTAAATTGAATTGAATAGTGAACTCATAACCTTTAACTATATACAATATATGTGCAGTACAGCTGTTTTGGGTAGTTCTAACAGGAGTAGCCGCCTAGTGGTTAGAGCAACTGCCTAGTACCCAGAAGATCAAGGGTTCAATTCCCACTGGCACTCATTGTGACCTTGGGCAAGTCACTTTACCCTCCATTGCCTCGGAAGAAAAAGCTGGCAATCTACTTCCAGTGATACATTGCAAAGAAAACCCAGAGGTAGCTGGGTCGCTATGAGTCAATACTGACTTGATTGCACTAAAAAAAAAAAAAAACAGGACATCGCTAATATATTTCGGTTATGTATTCGGCTCTCCATTTGTCCTGTTATGTGAGTGTGCTTCATTGAAGTCAGCTTGTGTGTCATAGTTTGCTTGTGTGCCATAGTGATAGGTAAATAGGAATGTTTTAAGTTTTTTACGGAATGTTTTGATGTTATTTTGTGCTCTAATATCCTCAGGGAGCTCATTCCAGAGTGCTGGAGCTGAGTGTGAAAATTCTTTTTTATTTGTTAGTTTTCTGGCTTTTCTGAAGTCCTTTAGTATTTCAAGTTTGTGTTTATTCTTGTTTCTTTGACTTCTGTTTGATGTTTCAATAGAGATTAATGTGTTAAGAAAGGATGGAGCTATATTGTGGATTATTTTAAAGGTGGCAACAAGTATTTTGTAGGTTATGCGGCTATAAATTGGTAGTCAGTGTAGCTCCGACAATATGGGTGTAATATGTTCTATGGATCTAATGTTTAAGATTGAGCGGGCTGCCACATTTTGGGCTAGCTTCAGCCTTCTGAAGGTTTGTTTTGATAGTCCCTGTAAAATGGAGTTTGTGAAGTCAAAGTGAGGAGTGATAATTGATTGTATAACAGATTTGAAATCATGTTGATGGATCAGAGGACGGAGCTGTTTTAGAAATTTCAGTTTATAATGTATTTTTGTTGCAATATTTTTGATGTGGGATTCTATACTTAGGGTCTGGTCCAGTATGACCCCTAAGTATTTCACCTCCCTTTTTACAGCAATGTTGGAGTTCAGGAAACATATTGCATTTGGTGGTATGAAGTTATGGTTTCTGGTGACGTATAGGACTTCCATTTTGGAGAAATTGATGTATAGGTTATGCTTTTTAAGCCACTATGAGATCTCGTTAAAGCACTCAGCTAGTAATTGAGTTGGGGAGTTCGGTATCATGAATGGGAGGTATAACATAATGTCATCCGCATAGATGTGGTAGTGTACGCGGAATTTCTTGAAAATGTGGCAAATGAGCTGAAGGTATATGTTAAAAGGGAGGGCCAATAGGGCTGATCCCTGGGGGAGGCCTAGTTCCTGTTTGAACGTTGTAGAGGTTTCTTGGTTAATTCTGACTGTTTGCGTTCTGTCTTGGAGTGGCATTGAGGCCAATCTGTTGTAGTCTATTAAGCATCAATAGGTGGTTCACGCTATCAAATGCTGCAGTGATGTCCAGGAATAGAAGTATAAATGCTTGTTTAGAGTTATATATGCCTCTTGACAGCGTGTCAGTTAATACCGTGAGGAGTGTTTCAACACTGTGATACGAGCGATGCAATGATGCAATCTTCTCTGCCTTGGCCTTTACCTTCAATGGGGAGAATTGAAGAGAACATAAGAACATAAGATATGCCGTACTGGGTCAGACCAAGGTCCATCAAGCCCAATATTCTGTTTCCAACAGTGGCCAATCTAGGTCATATGTACCTAGCAGTTTCCCTAAGGGACACAGGTTCCACAATGCTTGTATTGGTTCAAGCATTGATATCCTGGGTCCCTTCTTAATAATGGTTTATGGACCTTTCCTCCAGGAACTTGTCCAAACCTTTTTTAAACCCAGCTACACTAACAGCCTTTACTACATCCTCCGGTAACAAATTCCAGAGTTCGATTACACGTTGAGTGAAAAAATATTTTCTTTTATTAGTCTTAAATAGTTTACCCTGTAGCTTCATTGCATGTCCCCTAGTCTTTCTATATTCTGATAAGGTAAACAATCGATCTACGTTTACCCGTTCCACTCCGTTCATTAATTTATAGACTTCTATCATATCTCCCCTCAGCCGACTCTTTTCCAGGTTAAAGAGCCCCAACCTTTTAAGCCTTTCTTCATAGGAGTATCCTTCCATCCCCTTTACCATTTTGGTGGCTCTTCTCTGAACCTTTTCTAAAATCGCTATATCCTTTTTAAGATACGGCGACCAGAATTGCACACAATATTCAAGGTGCGTTCTCACCATGGAACGATACAGAGGCATTATATCTTTTGTTTTATTTTCCATTCCTTTCCTTATCATACCCAGCATTCTATTTGCTCTCTTGGCCGCCACTGCACACTGGGCCGAGGGTTTTAATATGGTATCCACAATGACGCCTAAATCTTTTTCCTGGGTGGTGGTTCCTAATGTGGAACCTTGCATCGTGTAACCATAGTTTGGGTTGTTCTTCCCTAGGTGCATAACCTTGCACTTGTCCACATTAAATTTCATCTGCCATTTTGATGCCCAGTCTTCCAATTTATCAAGATCCTCTTGCAGTTTTCCACAATCCTCTTGGGTTTTAACAGCTTTAAATAGTTTTGTGTCATCTGCAAATTTGATAACCTCACTCGTTATTCCACTTTCCAGATCATTTATGAATATGTCAAAAAGCAGCGGACCCAGCACAGATCCCTGGGGTACACCACTATTCACCTTTCTCCATTGGGAAAATTGGCCATTTAGCCCTACCCTCTGCTTTCTATCTTTTAACCAGTTCCTGATCCACAATAGTACATTGCCTCCTATTCCATGACTCTTTAGTTTTGCCAAAAGTCTCTGATGAGGGACCTTGTCAAAGGCTTTCTGAAAGTCCAGATACACAATATCAACCGACCCACCTTTGTCCACCTGATTATTCACTCCTTCAAAAAAAAATAACAGATTAGTAAGACAAGATCTTCCTTGTCTAAATCCATGTTGGCTGTCTCCCATTAGGTCATGACTATCTACATGCTGAGTAATTTTATTCTTTATGATGGTTTCTACCATTTTTCCCGGTACTGACGTCAGGCTCACCGGTCTGTAGTTTCCCGGATCACCCCTGGAACCCTTTTTAAAAATTGGTGTTACATTGGCGATCCTCCAATCTTCAGGTATTAGAGATGATTTTAATGATAGTTCACAGATTACTAATAGCAGGTCTGCAATCTCATATTTCAGTTCTTTCAACACCCTTGGATGTATACCATCCGGCCCAGGTGATTTGCTACTCTTTATCTAATAGTTGTAATACATCTTCCCGATGTATCGATATTTCCTTCCATACTGTGTAAAATATAAAGATAGTGTGAAGTCCAATTACAAAATTGAAAATAAAATTATTTTTTCTACCTTTGTTGTCAGACCATTTTATTCTCTGATCATGCTGGTCCCGATGTGAGGCTTCTGCTTTCCTCTGTCTTCTCTTAGCTCTCTTTCTATGGTCTATAGTCCATTTGCAATTTTTTTGTCTCACCTTTTGTTTTCTTCACTTTCTTCCATCTTGGATATTGATCTTTTCCTTTCAGCTTTCTTCATTTATTTCTCTCTCTCTCTCTCTGTCCACCCAGATTTCACTATTCTTTACTACCCAGTTCTTTTTTAGCCATCTACCTACTGCTTTTCAACCTGCACACCTGTCCTCCCATTCCCCAGCTCTTCTTCCCTGGTCCATTATTCCCCAGTCTTTTGCTCACTCTCTCTCCCCCTCCATGTCTATCATCTCTCATCCCCCATCCAGTGTGTGTGTGTGTCTCTCTCTCTGGCTCTCTCTTTTCCTGAATCAGCTGATGCTGAGGCAAATGTCCAGGCCTGCCTGGTTCACAGTCCCAGGCCTGTGGCAGTGCAGCCTCTCTGCCTCTGCTCCATTGAGTCATTTGACACTTAGCAGCAGAGTTTCTTCCCCCCCCCCCCAACACACACAATATCTGCCCCTCTCCCTTTTCACTCCCCCAGTTTCTGTCTCTTTTCCCCACCTGGCCCAGCATATACCAAAATCAGTTCCCTTCCAGTTCCAGCTCCTTTCCAGTTCCCCCAACATAAACCCATTTCCTGTTCAGCCTCACCATAAGCCCTCTTCCAGTCCTAGTACCTCCCTCAGTATCAGCCTATTTCCATTCCCAGTAACCCTCCCCAATGTCAGCTCCCTTTTCAGTCCTCTCCTCCCAGTACCTTCCAATGTCAACCTTCTTGCATTCCCAGCACTACCACTGGTGTCCATTCCTTCCAGTCCCCCTCCTTATCCATTGTCCAGCCCCTTCTAGTCCAAATGCC